>JAGIQG010000003.1:3334173-4534173 GCA_024679065.1 Sphyrna mokarran | reverse complement strand
TGACACGTTCACCTCTGTCAGAACATCTGGGGCTGAAGCTGTACCCTTAAGCCATGGAAAATTGATCATTCTCCATGCATGTGATCTGGTTAAACTTTCAGAAGGCTTTTCAACAAAGTCTACACAGCTGATTGCTCTGAAAAGTTAAAGCACATGGGATTGCAAGTAATGCCTTGAGATGGATACAAAGCACATTGGAAGAAGCAAAGTATAGGCATAAATGTGCCTTCTTCTGATTGGCAGTCAGTGACTAATAGGATTCTGCAGGAATCTGTGCTGGGACCCAACTGTTCACATTATATATGAATGATTTGGAAGATGGAACTAAATATATTATCTCCAAATTTGCAGATGATACTAAGTTGGATGGGAGGGTGAGCTATGAGAAGGATTCAGAGATATTTCAGTATGATTTGGACAGGCTGAGTGATTGGGCAAATACATGGCAGATCCAGCATAATGTGAATAAATGGAGATTATCCATGTTGGTGGCAAAAATACATTATTATTTGTATGGGTGTAAATCAGGAGAGGTGGATACTCAACGAGATCTTGGCATTGCCGTGCATCAGTTACTGAAAGTAAGTGTGCAGATACAGCAGGCAATAAAAGAAGGCAAACAGCATGTTGGTCCCCATAGCGAGATGATTTGAGTTGAGGGATAGAGATGTTTTGTTTTGATTCTATAGGGCATTGGTGAGGCCACACTTGGAGTATTGTGTGCAATTTTAGTGTCCTTATCTGATAAAGGATGCCCTTACCATGGAGGTTGTATATCAGAGGTTTACCAGGCTGATTCCTGAGATGGCAGGCCTGTTATATGAGGAGAGACTAAGTCAGTTAGGATTATATTCACTGGAGTTTAGAAGAGTGAGAGGGGAATCTCGTAGAAACTTATAAAATTCTAACAGGATTCGACAGAGTAAATTAAAACAGAATGTTCCCGATGGTGGAGGAGTCCAGAACGAGGGGTTGTAGTTTAAGAATAAATGATAAACCTTTTAGTACTGAAGTGAGAAGAAATTATATTCACATAAAAGGTGGTGAATGTGTGGAATTCACTACCACTGAATGTAGTTGAGGCCAAAATGTGTGATTTCAAGAAGGAAATAGAAATAGCTCCTGGGGCGAAAGAGATCAAGGGATATGAGGGGAGGGGGATCAGGATATTGAATTTGATGATCAGCCATGATCAAAACAAATGTTGGTGCAGGCTCAAAGGGCCTCATGGCTCACTCATACTTCCAGTTTCTATGTTTCTTTGAGATAGAACATAAAACATTACAGTGCAATATAGGCTTTTTGGCCCTTGATATTGTGCCGACCAGTGGAACCAATCTAATGACCCTCTAACCTAAACTGTTCCAGTATTATCCATATGTATATCCACTGCCCATTTGAATGCCCTTAAAGTTGGCAAGTCCACAACTGCTGCAGGCAGGACATTCCACACCCTTACTACCCTCTGAGTCAGTGACATGGCAACAGTGGCAATGTTTCAAAATACCTCTTCAACTCTGGAGGTGCATTTCTTTGCTTCCTTCCTTTTATCTCTCCTCTTTACTGAAGCCTAGTGTCAGAATAGTTAAAGCAATTGTTGGACAATTCAACAATCCTCCTTGGCTTTGTCCATCACTACCTGATTGTTTCATCTGTTGAGATTGATTTACTGGGCGGCACGGTGGTTAACAGTGCTGCCTCACAGCGCCAGAGACCCAACTTCAGTACTAGCCCTGGGTGACTGTGTGGAGTTTGCATGTTCTCCCTCTGTCTGTGTGGGATTCTTCCGGGTGCTTTAGTTTACTCCCACACTCCAAAGATGTGCAGTTTAGGTGCATTGGCCCTTGTGTGCCAAGATGTGTTGGTTAGCGGGACTAGCCGTGGTAAATGTGTGGGATTCCGGGAATAGGGTCTGGGTAAGATGCTGTGTCAGAGAGTTAGTGCAGAACCAATTGACTGAACGGCCTCTTCTGCACTGCTGGGATTCTTTGATTCTTTTGCTTTTGGTGGGTTCCAGGAATAATAAAGAGAGACCATCTCCCCTGTTCTCCCAGTGGAGAGGAATTGGGTAACAGCCCAACCCGCAATACACTCACATTGAAGGGTCAGCGGATTTTGGGGAGGGAAAGATATTTTCCACCCGGGATAAGGTTTATTGATGTCAGGACTGGGTGAGTGACAAGATGGTGAAGTCCAGTCCTACTTCAGGGAATTGGGCCTCTGATCTCGTGGTGGAGTACTGAGGGTGTGCCACACTGCCGGAGTTGCAGTCTTTTGGGCCAAATGCAGTGTCCTCTCGAGCAGGAGTAACGATCCCTAGACAGTACGTTCAGGAAGGTCTCTCCTAAACACGGCCAATAGAAAGCCATGATGCAACATGGTGAAACCAGATTATCTGGTGGTTGGTTCAGTGCTGCCTGTGGGATCTTGCTGTGTAAAACTGGGCTTATTTCCTGCAAGTCCACAGGGAGTACTGTTACCTCCTTGATGAATTAGATTCCTGGGTGCCCTGTTTCCCGTTCTTCAGTCAGTTTGTACTTGTGTGTTTTTTCAGCGATGTTCTCCACTGACATACTGCGACAGGAACAGGCCAAGCTGAACGAAGTTCGGAAAATCTCGGTGGTAAACGTGAACCCCACGAACATCCGACCCCACAGCGACACCCCGGAGATCCGCAAGTACAAGAAGCGATTCAACTCGGAAATACTCTGCGCCGCATTGTGGGGTGAGCCTCGAATCTCACTGACTCTTCCCCAGCTTCCCCTCCCCTGCCCCCCGCCCACCCACCTCAGCAGAATCAATCATTTGGGTGCCATCAACAGTGAGCAGCAAGGCTGTTGGGCCATGGGAGGCATCGTATCCCAGCCCAGCTTTAAACCTGTGTTTTTAAACACTGGGCTGTCTGCAGGAGTAAGAACCCTGCCATGTTCTACCCCCACCCCCCGTTACCCCCCTCCCCCCGCTCACACTGAGCTTTGAGGTGATGAGCCTGGGGCTCGCTGCTCGATATTGTACATTGAGGCACCAACCTGCTAAATGTCTCCATGAGGCGTCAGCCCTCTGAGCAGTTAGTTGCTGCGAGCAGACCCGGTTCTCCTCGCGGGGAGTGACTAATCATCTAGCTGACACATACATTTCTTCACTCTGGTTCCGAGAAGGCAGCTGTGGATAGAGTGCAGCAAAACCCGAAGCCCTAATCCCACACAAACCCCCAGCAGACAGCTCTCTTCATACCAAGAGTTTAGGTGATTTGGTGCAGAGGAATTGGACATTATTCATCGTGGTTCTATGTGGAGAGGTTGGGTGCCTGTGCTATTATTGCATATTTCCAGATGGTAAGCACTTTTAACCAGGTGCCTCAACTTTCTGTAACGTTGAGTAACATTACCTCATGTTAATTATACATATTGATCTGAATTCCATTGTGCATTTATTTTGATTTTGATTTTGATTTTGATTTGAATCTGTGATAAGAGTCTGGGAATTGATAAGAATCAGTGCCATATCTGCGCAAGTTGGCAGTGTTACTGCTGGGCAAGTATGGGTGGTTAGCACTGCTGTCTCATAGCGCCAGGAACCCAGGTTCAATTCCCAGCTGGGTCACTGTCTGTGTGGAGTTTGCGCATTCTCCCCGTATCTGTGTGTTTCCTCCGGGTGCTCCAATTTCCTCCCACAGTCCAAAAGACATCTGGTTAGGTGCATTGGCTAAATTCTCCCTCAGTGGGCCCGAACAGGCACTGGACTGTGGCATCTAGGGGATTTCCACAGTAACTTCATTGCAGTGTTAATATAAGCCTACCTGTGACACTAATAAATTAAAAACCCATCTTTGCTTGTCTTCCAGGAGTGAACCTATTAGTGGGCACTGAAAATGGTTTAATGTTATTGGATCGGAGTGGCCAGGGGAAGGTTTACAACCTCATCAATCGCAGACGTTTCCATCAGATGGACGTACTGGAGGGTCTGAACATCCTCGTCACTATTTCGGGTAAGGAGTCACCTTCTGTACGTGTTCCAGGCCAACTGTTAGTAAAATGATGACAGAAGGAATGGCTAACGCTTAATAATTCTGAGTTTAAGAACTTAATCCTACTCCCTGCTTCAGGGGCCCTTTGACCCAGTTTGCATTATTTTTATTTTGTAACTATTTTGCTTATGCAAGTTCAATGTCAGCTTTTCAGGTGCAATTCCAGGTTAAGGGGATAAATTCCCCTGCTCAATCACAATCTTTATTTAACTAAAGGTGCTATATAAACGTAGATTGGTTTTCGTTGTCGAGCGACGCAAGGATTTGAAGATAAGGATGAGAATGTTAAAATCAAGATGTCACCATAGCTGGACCAGCTGTAGGTTAAACATCTGTTTGTGAATTTCATTATGAAACCTTTAGTCAGCGTTCCAGTTAAGCCCCTCCCCCACGTTTATAGAAACTTTGACAATTACGGCAGATCCCAAAATTGATGATTTTTTTGCAGCATAGGCGCTATTATAATGTAGGAAACACAGCAGCTAAAATGGGCTCAGCAAAATCCCACAACAGCAGCAGCAAGGTGTTAACACTCAAATCATTTTTTTGGTGCTATTTGATGTTGGTTGAGGAATAAATATTGATCAGGACACAGGGAGTAACTCTCCAACTCAAAATTGCAGTATGGAATTTTCTGAGATCGAGAGGGCAGATGGGGCTGCGTTTTAATGTCTCACCTGGAAGATGGAACCATTGACAGTAAGACACTGGGGACTGTACAGGAGTGCCAGCCTTCACTGAGCGCTGCATTCTCTGGAGTAGGACATGAACCCACAATGTCCTGACTCTGAGGCAACAGTGCTGCCCACTGGCCTTCAACCGCACTCTGCTTGTTAGCTTCTTCTGCCAGTTGCATTTTCCCGAATTTAGCTGGAATTTTCCAAACTCCAGTGACAGGAATCACTGTGGACCAGGTAGGGAAATTTGGAGAGTAGCCAAAAGTCAATTGATTGGAAAAATCCCACCCTTTTGGGTGGATCGGTAGCACAGTGGCACTACTGCCTCTCAGCACCAGAGACCGGGTTCAATTCCGGCCTCAGGTCCACGTGGAGTTTGCATGTTCTCCCCGTGTCTGTGTGGGTTTCCTCCGGGTGCTCCAGTTTCCTCCCACACTCCAAAGATGTGGAGTTAGATTGATTGGCCTATTAATATTGGGGATTAAAAACACGGGGTTACTGAGATATGACCTGGATGGATTAGTTGTTGGTGCAGGCTCGATGGGCCGAATGCCCTCTTCCTGCACTGTTGAGATTCTATTCCATGGTTCTTTTTAGTGTTGACGGTATCATCCTTTCCATCAGTATTTGCAAACCCGAGAAAGAGTTTAAAATGAGTTGTGGGAAGATGCAGTATTTTAATTTTGCTAAACTTTGCTCACTGAACAGGGAAGAAGAATAAATTGAGGGTCTATTACCTGTCTTGGCTGAAGAACAGGATATTGCACAATGACCCTGAGGTAGAAAAGAAGCAGGGTTGGACCACTGTTGGTGATTTGGAGGGCTGCGTACACTACAAAGTTGGTATGTAACAGATTGGAGACACATTGCTTGATCATTGTATTCTTTGAGGTGTAAGTGAATCACAACCCTTTTACCTGTAAATGCACAGTAATTGTAGAGCAAGAACAGAGAATTAACCATTGACTTGGATTCATATAATTACAGTATGGTTATACGTCAGAAGGAGGCCGTTCAGCCCAGTGTGTCAGTACTGCCGCTCTGAAGCAACAATTCACTTTGTACCACTTTTCTTTACAAATCTTTCCTTTTTGATTTTTTTCTTATTCTTCCATGGGATGCAGGCATTGCTGACAAGGCCCTCATTTAAAGCCAATCCCTCACTAATCTTGATCTGAGTGTCTCAGCCATTTCAGAGGGCAGTCAAGAGTCAACCACATTCTTGTGGGTCTCAAGACGCTGGTTTCATTGTCATTATTAGACTCCAGATTTTTATTTTTATCTGCTGGATTTGAACCTGGGTCCCCAGAGCATTACCCTGGCTCTGTTGGTTACTAGTGACAATACCACCGTGCCAATGCCTCACTTTGATCCAATTCCCTCTCAAACATAATGACAGAATCTGCCTCCACATTCTCAGGCGGTGCACTCCAGTTAATGCCACTGGCTCCGGAAAAGTATCTTTCCTCGTGCTGCCGTTGCTTCTTTTGCCAATAATCTGTGCCATCGCATTCACCAACGAGAATAGTTTCTCCCTCTTTACTCTGTCCAGAGCCCTCATGGTTTTGAACATCTCTATCGAATCTTTTCTCGGCATTCTCTTCTCCAAGGAGAACAGCGCCAGCTTCATGGAATGACGGAAAGTTTACATCTGAGGAAGAGGCCACTCTGCCCATCCTGTCTGCCCTGGCTGGAGAGGGAGCCACCCAGCCTAATCTGCTTTCCAATTTTTGGTCTGCAGCTCACAACACTTGTGGTTGAAAATCCAGACAGTTTTCAAATGAGTCAAGAGTACCTGCCTCCACCACCTGTTCAGGAAGTCAGTTCCAGATCCATACAATCTGCTGGGTGAAAAACATTTTCCTAATCTCCCCTCTAACCTTTCTACCAGTCGTTTAAGCTATACCCCAGTAACTGATCTCTCTGCTAAAGTATATCCCAGCCCCTCTCAATCTTGGTACATTTCAATCGAGATTAAAGCAAAACACTGCAGGTATTGAGATCTGAAACAAAAACAGAAAATGCTGGAAATTCTCGTCAGATCTCTCTACTCTGAGAGAATAGAGCCAATGTTTCGAATCTGGATGGCCTTGAACTTTACTCTCTCACATTCTTTCTCTGCCTCCTTCCTACCAAAATGAATCACCTCACACTTCCTTGCATTAAGTTTCACCCACCAATTATCTGCCTATTCCAGCTGTCTACAACCTTATGAAGGTCTACACTATCCCTCTAACTGTCCACAATAAGAACATAAGAAATAGGAGCAGGAGTAGACCATCTAGCCCTTTGAGCCTGCCCCGCCATTCAATAAGATCATGGCTGATCTGAAGTGGATCAGTTCCACTTTCCTGCTTTCTCCCCATAACCCTTAATTCCTTTGTCTATTAGAAATCTGTTTCAAAGCTTCACATCATCTGCAAATTTTTTAGATTATTCCCTGTTCATTGAGGTCTAGGTTATCAACGTACATCAGAAAGAGCAGATTCCTCAGGTTTACTCCTGACGAACCCCATTATAAACCTTCCTCCAGCCTGAAAGATGATTGTTCACCAAAGCTGTTTGTTCCCTGTAACTCAGCTAATTTTATATCCATGTTTCCACAATCCTTTTTACTTCATGAGCTCTAACTTTGCTTAGAAGTCTGTTTTGTGACATTTTATCAAATGTCTTTTGGAAGTTTGTGTAGCCCACATCAACAACATTGCTCTTATCAACCCTCTTGTACCAACTCACTGAGTCAATAAACAAAATCTCCTCTTCTCTCACCAATTCCTCCAGGGGAGATAGAATCATAGAATCCCTACAGTGCAGAAGAAGGCCATTTGGCCCATTGAATCTGCACCAACCACAATCCGACCCAGGCGTATCCCCATGACCCCGTGTATTTACCCTGTTAATCTTCCTGACACTAAGGGTCAATTTAGCCTGATCAATCCACCTAACTTGCACATCTTTGGGTATGCTGACAGAGTATCAACGTCTATTAATGACCAGTAATTCAGAGGCCCAGAGACATGGGTTCAAATCCAATTACAGCAACTAGTGGAATTTAGATTCAGTGAATAGCCTCAGTATTGCTGACCATGAAACTATCATCGATTGTTGCTAATCACAGAATTGTTGCCATGCGGAAGGAGGCCATTTGGTCCATCATACATGCATTGGCTCTCTTAATGAGCTAGTCATCCAAGTTTCCAGTCTCCTGCCTTCTCCCCCTAACCCTGCACATTCTTTCTTTTCAGAGAACAGTCTAACTTCCTCCTGAGTGCTTGGATTGAACCTGCCTCTACCACACTCTCGGGCAGTGATTCCAGAGCTGGAACACTGTCTGAAAATATTTTTCCACATATCGTTTTTCCTCCTTTAACAAATTATTTTAAATCTGTGCCCTCTCCTTCTTGATCCTTTCACCAATAGGAACAATTTCCCCTATTTATTCTGTGCAGACTCTGCACACGATATCAAATCCTCTTTCAGTCTTCAAACCATGAAGTGTAGGTGCAGAAGTAGGCCATTCAGCCCATCGAGTCTGTTCCACCATTCAGTGAGGTCATGACTGATCTGATGTGATAATCCTCAACTCCACTTTCCCACCTTATCCCCTTAACCCTCGATTCCCTCACTAATTAAAAATCTGATTGGTTCAGCCGTAAGCATCTTAACAACCCAGCCTCTACAACTCCTCTGCGGTAAAGAATTCCACAGAATCAGTACCCTGAGAGGGGAGAAAACAGTCGCAATTTCTCCGACCTATTTTCATAATAAAATTTAATCATCACAGGAACCATTTTCTTGAACTTTTTCTGCACTCTCTCCAATGCCTTCACATCCTTCCTAAAGTACACAGTCTAAAACTGCACTAGTTGAGGCCCAGCGAGATACTTGCACAAGTTCAAACAGCCTCTTTGCTCTTGTTGTCTGTCTTAAAAACCCAGCTGGTTCACCGATGTCTTTTAGGGAAGGAAGTCTGCTGTCCTTACCCAGTCTGGCCTACATGTGATTCCAGAGCCACAGCAATGTAGCTGATTCTTAACTACCCTTTGAAATGGCCTGGCAAGCCGTTCACTTCCATGGCAACTAGGGATGGGCAACAGATGCTGGTCTCACTGGCAATGCCCACATTCCATGGAAAATAAAGAAAATAACTTCTTCACCTCTTTTTGTTTCATTCCAATTTGCAGTTAAATACGAGAGGATTAGGTTTCTCGTCATCGCTTTGAAGAATGCGGTGGAAATTTATGCCTGGGCACCAAAGCCTTATCACAAATTCATGGCCTTCAAGGTACAAATGTTACACAACACAATCTGGCTTTTTTTTTTCTTTTTCAAAGATTCCATCAACGTTTAAAATAATGTCCTTCCCTCAACAGTCTTTTGCAGATCTTCAACACAGACCATTATTGGTTGACCTGACAGTGGAAGAGGGGCAAAGGTTAAAGGTTATCTATGGGTCTCACACTGGTTTCCATGTGATTGATGTGGATTCAGGGAATGTCTATGACATTTACATACCATCACACGTAAGTGTAGTGTTCAGCTGTTCAACACAGCAATAGGGAAGTCTTCTAACCTATTCTCTGCATCTAATGGTTGGGAGCACTTCAATATTGACTACAATTTTTATGTTGTAATAGTTTAGAACAATCCAGCATAGAGGTGAGTCAATCAGCCCATCTTACCTGTGCCAGCTTCCGCTCCCCTGCCCTTTCCAATTCAAATATTATCCCCTTTTAGAATGTCTTTCAGACAGTGCATTACTTACAATAACTCTGTGGAGGAAAACATTGCTTCAATCTCCATGCTGGTTTTTAAACCTGTGTCCATAGAGTCCCTACAGTGCAGAAGAGGCCATTTGGCCCATTGAATCTGCACCGACCCTTCAATAGGACATCCCATTCAGGCCCAATCCCCCACCCTATCTCCGTAACCTCACACCTTGATCATGATCAACCCACCTAACACACACAGTTTTCAGACTGTGGGAGGAAACCTGAGCACCTGGAGGAAACCCACACTGACATGGGGAGAACATGCAAACTCTGCACAGCCAGTCACCAAAGGCTGGGATTGAACTCGGATCCCGGGAGCTGTGAGGTGACAGTGCTAACTGGTATGCCATTGTGTCCTCTGCATGCCAAACCTCCCACCATGGCATGCTCCCTACGTATCACAATTCCTCAGAATTTGTAACACTTTTAAGTCTCTCCTTAAGCATTTCTACAGTACAGAGAACAATCCCAGTGCCTGCACTCTCTGCATCAAGGGGGCAGAAACGCAAACCAGCACATGGGCTGGGTCACAAAATCCACTTCTGCCAAATGTGTTCCGTTCCAGTCTCATCGAAGCTGCCTTGAGCATGTTCATCCTCTTTATTTCTTCTCAGTAGCTTTTAATTCTGCCCTTCAAACATTCAAGTCCTTAATATTGCTGCTTTATAGTTTGGTACATTGTTCATCCAGCAATACTACACCAATGTAAACGGGTGCCTAGTGATCTCGAGAAGCACTGGGCCTATCACTCTGTCTCTCTCTCTCAGTCTTTCCTTCTATTTGTTTTCATGTCCATTAATAATATTTCTGAACCTTTTCAAACCAGATTCAAGCTAACATCACACCTCATGCTCTTATCATTCTCCCCAAAACTGATGGGATGGAAATGCTGCTTTGTTACGAGGATGAGGGGGTCTACGTCAACACCTATGGGCGAATCACCAAGGACATTGTGCTGCAATGGGGAGAGATGCCCACATCAGTTGGTAAGGATACAGAAAACTCCTCGAATTGTCTCCCTGTCCCTGCTTCATGGTCAGCTGGATAATGCAGCTTCTGTCTATTCACCACAGCCTACATCCATTCCAGCCAGATAATGGGCTGGGGCGAGAAGGCCATTGAGATTCGGTCAGTGGAGACAGGACACCTCGATGGCGTCTTCATGCACAAGAGAGCTCAACGCTTGAAATTTCTCTGTGAACGGAATGACAAGGTGAGAAACTTTGTTTTCCAAAGTAAACTGCATTGAATTGCTTTGACCTGAGGTGGGTGGGGGCCTGGTGGGGAATCCGTTGTCCCTGTCGGGTAGGAGTGGGGGGACCTGCATTTACCCAGGACGGGGGCCGTGTTGAACTTGGGTTAAATTATACTTGAATGAATCAGTGTCTGATTCTCTTGATGGCTGTCAGATGAGTATACGTGAGTGTAGCAAACTCGGGAATGCTGGAAAACTCAACAGGTCTGACAGCATCTGTGGAGAGAGAATAGAGCCAACACTGAGTCTGGATGATCCTTCTGTTGACTTAATTCTCTCTCCACAGATGCTATCCCAATCTGTAACTCACTCCCGGGTATCTGTTATTCTATATATAAACCCACCCCGAACCCCTCGATCAGATTCCAATCTGTAACTCATGTCTGGGAATCTATTATTTTATATATAAATAACCCTCCCTTTGACCCCCTCCCCCCCTCACCATTCCCTGAATTTCTTGGTTAAGTTGGAAGTCATTTGTATAACATCCTGCTAACAGTCAGTATATCAAACACTAACTCTCTCTCATTCCCAGGTCTTCTTTGCATCCGTGCGTTCGGGCGGAAGTAGCCAAGTCTTCTTCATGACCCTGAATAGGAACTCAATGATGAACTGGTAATGAGACGGAGAGCACGCTTCCTGTTCAGACTCGCACTGAGACAACGGACGTCGACAACCTAGAGCGATTTCCGACCTTTACAAAGGAAAATGCCCCTTGACGTTCTGGATATAAAAGGACTAATGCAATATAACAAGCCTGTGTCGCGTTTCTTGAGGTGATAGTGATGATGATGATGATTTTTTTTTACGTTCCGGTAAACTTTGTGCGCGTGGCAACCGTCTCTGAGGGAAAACCCTCTGCATCGAGACCAGCTGTGAAGACTTCTTAGCGTCAGGAGGTCCTGAGGATTGTGGGGTTGTTTTCCCGCAGGCACCTTCTCACCAGAACTGAATAGGGAAAGGAAGTATAGTGCTACTGACATACAGGGTAAGGGAGGGAGCTGTGAGAGGGTGTAGGTGGTATCAGCGGGCAAATGAACCCATACCTTTGTTTCCAAAAATTTTAGGTTCCTTGTAAGCATTCGAAGCGAGGTACCTGGTGCGGGATCGAAGGGGCTGTCAATATTGGTCATTCTAACAATGGAGTAAAGGTTTTACTCGTAACAGGGAAAAGGACATTTGTAAAAAGGTGAATTACTCTTAATTTCAAAGTTGATGGAACAGCATAACAATTCTATCCTTAGTTTAGAGGAAAAGCTCAGTTTGTAGCTGGGCAGCTTAATTTGCGAGAGTGAATTTACACTTCGACTACTAGTGTTAGGTTTCAGGTCGATAGTTAGTTCGTGGGTTTCCTCCAGACCAGCGGTGTTTAAGCTGAGGAACTTCCTCTGTGGGTGAACTGATTGGTCACAGCCAAATCCACACTGTCACTTTGTGAGGAAACATGAGGAAGTGGGGCTTTCCCCTTTGGCCAACTATCAATTTTGGGAGGGATTAGAGAGAGGGAAAAGGGACGGAGAGAGCGAGAGGATAGAGGGAGGAGAAAGGTTGAGAAAGAAAAGGGAATTGAAGGGTTATCTTGCTGGTGTAATTGTTATGAAAGATTTGAAAAGGTTGGTGTCAGGTTTAACAGCTGCTAAAAGTGCCAACCGACGAGGGCATTTCAAATATCTTCCCCAGAATGCCCTCTATCCCTCTAACTCAACCCCCTCCCACCCCCAGGGCTCATATCCTAAACTTATCCCAATGGATGGTGTGGCTATTTCCCACATGTTTTTAGACTAGTGTTATAGGGATGTGGATATCGCTGGCAAGGCCAGCATGGTTGCCCACCACTGCCAGTTTCCCTTAAATTGAGTGCTGACTAGGCCATTGCCCAGGACAGTTAAGCACCAGCCACATTGCTGGCACAGAGGGCAGGCTGAAGATTGGCACCAAGGAGCTGGTCATGTTCCTGACTCAGTCTTGTGCCCGACCTTGAACCATCTTTGGTTGTTTCGAAAATGCAGATGCCAAAAACAAGAAGCTGATTTCTAATGGTGAATTACTCCAGGAGGGAAAAGCAGATGTTCGTATTCCGGCAAAAGCGGACCGGCAGCAGTGATACTGGAGTTGGATTTCTAAGGGAGGTGAGACCAGTTTGGACAGGTTTTACTGACATTTCCAAATGTCACTGCTTTTCCTTCTGGATACCCAATGAAGAGGGATGGGGGGTGGGGGGTGGGGGGTGGGGAGGGGCAGGAACCAAAAGTGGCAACGTAGTGTGTGTTAATTGGGAGTTTGATGAGTTTGACTCCCCTATAGAGCCCTCTTGTGTATCTGTCTACATGGTTCTGATTGACCTGAGTGATGTGAAGAATATTCTTTCCTTAAATAGCTGCGGGGCATGGCTGATTACGGATTAGAGTGTTGTCATGGATTGATCTATGTAATTTCCTGTTTTTTAACCTACCTCCTTTTCTCATTTTGTGTGTAGCTGTTTTAACAGCAGGTATTAAGTCAAGCTTGAAGCTTTTTTTAAAAAAATAAATTAAATGTGTCATTTTCTTACGAATGTATTTCGTAATTCTGATTGGACAAGGCACTTCCCACTCGCCTGCTTCCTGGAACATTTGTTTTGTTGCAATGAGCAACATCTCACAACTTTCCGCATGCACTTATAACTTAGTCACAACCTTTCTCATCTCAGTTCGATTCCCGACCTTGGGTCACTGTCTGTGTGGAGTTTGCACATTCTCCCTGTGTCTGTGGGTTTCCTCTGGGCGCTCCGGTTTCCTCCCACACTCCAAAAATGTGCAGATTGGCCATGTTAAATTGTCCCTTAGTGTTAGTGGGATTAGCAGGGGTAAATGTGTGGAGTTGCGGGAAGGGCCTGGGTGCAACTGGGGTCGATACAGGCTTGATGGGCCGAAGGGTCTCTTTCTGCACTGTAGGGATTTTATGATTCTTCTGATCTCTGTGCATCTAAGAGTGGCACACTGTGGTTAGCACTACTGCCTCACAGTGCCAGGGACCTGGGTTCGATTCCAGCGTAGGGTCACTGTCTGTGTGGAGTTTGCACATTCCCCCCCTGTCTGTGTGTATTTCCTCTGGGTGTTCTGATTTCCTCCACGATCCAAAGATGTGCAGGTTAGGTAGATTGACCATGATAAATTATCCCTTAGTGTCCCAAGATGTGTAGGTTAGGGGGATTAATCAATATGTGAGGCTACGGGGACAGATGCTTGGTAAGACGCTGTTTTGGAGACGCAATGCAGAGAGGATGGGCTAAATGGCTGCTACTGCAATGTAGTGATTCTATGATCAGAACAATTGAAGGGATAGATACAAGAAGTTATGTATATTTCCAGTGGGGAGAATCCAGACAAGGGAATGTACCATTCAGCTTACAGCTAAACAGAGTTGTGAAGTCAGTGGATGGAATTTCCACCTCAAATTCAGAGGTCAGGATTCAAGTCCCATTTTGGAATTTTGGGCAGGTAATCCGGACTGCCAATCCCAGTGCCCCAGCTGGGAGAGAGTGCTGCACTGTAAAATTTCAGAGAAGGCAGTAAATGGAGGTGCTTCCTGCTCTCTTTCAAGGCGGGGCAGGAACATTCGCCTGCCCCCCTGCCGGGGAATGCTCAATATTTATCCCTCTACCTTTAAAAGTGAGCTGTTTGTGGGATCTTGCTGTGCATTACATTGGCTGCTAAGTTTTCCAAATAATCCACAAGGGCTACACTTTAAAAAGAAAAGTACTTCATTGTGTGTGAAATGTTTTGGGACGTGCGGAGATTGTGTCAGAAATGCCATCTTGCAAACGTGCTTTCTGGATGGTGTTGGGCCCCGGTGGTGAAGACACATCTCACTCCCCTCCTGTAGGTGGCAATCTTTGTTCAGGACTGGAGTCCGTGCGAGTAGGAACAGAATCCGGATTCAGGCTGATCTGTTGGTTTTAAATCTCAAGTACAGAGTGCACGTGCATAATGAAATAGCCCATTTATCCAGTGTGCAAATGTTCCAGCCATTCCTACAATAAACAGTGCAGCTTCACAACACCATCAATATAATGTAGCTATGGTGTTTGTGTGGTCCGGTTAGAGCTGGTGGTGGCAAGAGTGATTTCTGGAGTGCAAAAGACTCTGGGTATGATAGCAGGGCGTTGGCAAATTGACATGTGAATGACCCGTGGCTGGAGGGGTGGGAGCGTGTGTAATGAAACACTCCAGATTCAGGACTGGAGCAGGGCAAATGGTCCAAGTGCTCTTTCTCTCTCTATGCTGTGTAATTCTACAGTAAGAAGTCTCACAACACCAGGTTAAAGTCCAACAGGTTTATTTGGTAACAAAAGCCACTAGCTTTTGGAGAACTGCTCCTTCATCAGGTGAGTGGGATTTCAGTTCACAAACAGGGCATATAAAGACACAAACTCAATTTACAAAATAATGGGTGGAATGCGAGTCTTTACAGGTCAAGTCTTAAAGATACAGCCACGTGAGTGGAGAGAGCATTGGGGTTTTACTACAGATCACAAGCTCACTCAGATCAACATATAACACAGACTACGCTGAGAGACTTTGCCATCACACTTCTCTTAACCACCTCATTTAGCTCTACAGCAAATGCCACATCCTGGAAACCAAGATAGAATCCATATTCTCAACTTGTGCTCAGGACGCAGACCAGCTGTGAAACTCTGCCAAGCAGACTAGATAAAGGAACTACACCATCTACATGCACACCAAGAACAGGAAACCTGATAAACTTGGCATCACCACCAGCAGCAACAAAGCCTCACCAGCAGGAAACAGGATTGCCTCAGAAAGACCCATTGTCAACTTGTTGGGCTACACATTTCAACCAGATGAAATTGAAGTTCTCAGCCGAGGGCTCAATTTCCTCCCACCACTAAAATGGACCCCATCAGTCTCGCAGCAGACACAGAGGAATTCATCAGGCGAATGAGGCTGCGGGAATTTTTCCACAAATCCCAAGAGACCAACAATGAACACAATGAGACAGCCAATGAACTGGAACAGCCGACAGAGAGATTTGCAGTGCAGCAACCAAAGAGGAAAGAATCAAATTGGTCTCCTTCGGAAGGCCGCTGCCCTCGATTTGACATGTATGCCCAAGCAGTCAGGAGGTGCGTCAATGCCAGATTCATCAGCCGCACTCGCAAGACAGCCCCGATTATCACCCAAACACAACGCAACGCCATCCACCTGCTCAAGACCAACCACAACATTGTCATCAAACCAGCAGACAAAGGAGGGGCCTTCGTCATATTGAACAGAACGTATTACTGCAAAGAAGTGTACCGACAGCTGAATAATGTGGACCAAAGAACACACCTGTCACCTCAACAGATTGATCAAGACATTTGATGCGGAACTTCTGAGCACTCGCTGTGCTCTCACCCCATGTACTCCCTGCATTGGAGATCTCTACTGCTTCCCAAAGATACACAAGGCAATGGGACCCTGTGTGAGCCTCTCCAGTTACATCGAGGGCATCCTGAAACCCATTGTAGAAAGAATCCCCAGCTTTTGTCATGACACTGCGAATTTCTAACAGAAACTTAACATACATGGAGCAGTTGAAGAAGGAGCCCCTCTTGTCACAATGGATGTCTCGGCGCTCTACACCAACATTCCACACGACGATGGCATTGCTGCAACTGCCTCAGTGCTCAATGCTGACAACTGCCAATCTCCAAAATCAATTTTACAACTCATCCGTTTCATCTTGGACCACAATGTCTTCATCTTCAACAACCAGTTCTTCATCCAGACACATGGAACAGCCATGGAGATTAAATTTGCACCTGAATATGCCAACATCTTCATGCACAGGTTCGAACAAGACCTCTTCACTGCACAGGACCTTCAACCAATGCTATACACTAGGTACATTGATGATATTTTCTTCCTTTGGATGAAACAATCACTGAAACAACATATGAAACAATATGATGACATCAGCAAGTTCCATCCCACCATCAGACTCACCATGAACTATTCTCTAGAATTGGTTGCATTCTTGGACACCCGCGTCTCCATTAAGAATGGTTACCTCAGCACCTCACTGTCCCACAAGCTCACAGATAACCTCACCATTCTTCACTTCTCCAGCTTCCACCCTAAACACATTAAAGAAGCCATTCCCTATGGACAAGCCCTCCGTATATATAGGAATTGCTCAAACGAGGAGGATCACGACAGACATCTCCAGATGCCCTCATAAAACAGGATGTGGCGCCCGACTCATCAATCGACAGTTCTGACGCGCCACAGTGAAAAATCACACTGACCTCAGAAGGCAAACATGGACACGGCAAACAGAGTACCCTTTGTCATCTAATATTTCCCGGAGTGGAGAAGCTACGACATCTTCTCCGGAACCTTCAACATATCATTGATGAAGATGAACATCTCGCCAGGGACATTCCCACACCCCCACTTCTTGCCTTCAAACAACCGCACAACCTCAAACAGACCATTGTCCACAACAAACAACTCATCCTTCAGGATAACAGTGACCACAACACCACCCAACCCTGCCTCAAGAACCTCTGCAAGACATGCCGGATCATTGACATGGATTCTCATATGAGAACACCATCCACCAGGTACACGATACGTACTCTTGCAACCAACGTTATCTACCTGATATGCTGCAGGGAAGGATGTCCTGAGGCATGGTACATTGGGGAGACCATGCAGGCACTACAACAACAGATGATTGAACACTGCTTGACAATCACTAGGCAAGCGTGTTCTCTTCCCATTGGGGAACACTTCAACAGTCATGGGTATTCAGCCTTTGATCTTCGGGTAAGCATTCTCCAAGGCGGCCTTCACGACAGCGCAGAGTCACTGAGCAGAGACTGATAGCCAAGCTCCTCACACAAGGGCAGACTCAACCGGGATCTTGGGTTCATGTCACACTATCTGTAACCCCCATGACTTGTGTGGGCTTGCAAAATCTCACCAACTGTCCTGTCTGGAGACAATACATATCTCTTTACCCTGTGCTTAACGCTCTCTCCACTTACATTGTCGATACCTTTAAGACTTGATTACCTGTAAAGACTCATATTCCAACCATTATCTTGTAAATTGAGTTTGTGAACAGAATTCCCACTCACCCTGATGAAGGGTCAGTGTTTTGAAAGTTAGTGGCTTTTGCTACCAAATAAACCTATTGGACCTTAACCTGGTGTTGTGAGACTTCTTACTGTGCTTACCCCACTGTATCTCCACGTCACGTCTAGCCAAATGAGCCATTGGGAAGCTAGGTGTAAGTCGGGAAACAGGACGCAGTCATATGTGCAGCTCAGAGCATTCTGCCTTCTCACCCAGGAGGCAAACAAGGGGCAAAACCTTACCAAAATACGGCAGTGTCGGCTCCGGTAATGAATATTGCCACAAAGATTCACGACACATTGGCACAGTTTCCAAATACACCTCCAGCTCAATATATGGCTAATGTATGGAGATATATTGAAATCAGTCAGACTCCAATGTGGGCATTGCAACTTCTGTGAGGGGCGACGAACATTGGAAATCTCTATCTCATCAGCAAGATTCGTGACTTATGGGTTTTGCTGAATCTGAGCCTTGATTTCATTCCTGTGGATATGGGCTCAAGACTGCCCCCCACTGGAATTGACCCCAAGATCAGCAGGTAAACCCTCAGTTGTCACAGCTGCTGGTGAGCGAGTGTTCAAGAGACTGATGCTTTTTAAATTTTAAATGGTTTATGCACTGACTAGGCTAGGATTGTTTTCACTGGAGTTCAGACGAACGAGGGGGGAACTCATAGAGCCTTCTAAAATTCTAACAGACTAAAGAGGTAGATGCAGGGAGGATGTTCCCGATGGTGGGGGAGTCCAGAACCAGGGGTCACAGTCTGAGGATTCGAGGTAGACCATTTAGGAATAGAGATGAGGAGATATTTCTTGACCCAAAGAGTGGTGAGCCTGTGGTATTTATTATCACAGGAAGTAGTTGATGCCAAAACACTGTATGTATTCAAGACACAGCTGGATGTAGCACTGGGGCAAATGGGATCAAAGGTTAGGGAGAGAGAGAGCAGGATTAGATTATTGAATTGGATGATCAGCCATGATCGTAATAAAAGTGGAGCAGGCTGAATGGCCTCTCCCTGCTCCTATGTTTCTGTGCATGAAGAGGTTTGGGATGGGCTGTGCCCCTGTGGGTTGTGGTTCATCATTGGCTGATCCGAACACCAGGGGGCAGTGGGAGTGGGAGATTGTGAATGGGCTGCGAGAGGGGATGCCGTTTCGGTAGAAAGCAGAGCAGTACAGTAGAGTTTCTTTATTAGTCACAAGTAAGGCTTACATTAACACTGCAATGAAGTTACTGTGAAATCCCCCTCATCGCCACAGTCCGGCACCTGTTCAGATCAATGGACCTAACCAGCACACCTTTCTGAATGTGGGAGGAAATTGGGAAATCCACACAGACAGTGACCCAAGCCTGGAACTGAACCTGGGACCCAGGCGCTATGAAGGAGCAGTTCTGACCATTGTGCTACTGTGCCACCCCAAGGAAGGGTAGGAGGAACAATGAAAGTCAGAGGGTAGGCTGGGGTGTCTAAAGCTGGAGCCCAGTAAAGGGGCCTAAAACACTGGAAAAAAAGGGGTGGTCACATTTCTATCTGGACAGGGATGCACGCAGATTCCAGAATTGGACGGTGGGCGCTGACGACTGCCCAATGCTCAGCACCGTTCACAGCTCCTCTGATACTGAAGCAGTCCATGTCAAAATGCAGCAAAACCTGGACAGTATCCACACTTGGACTGACAAGTGGCAAATAACATTCCTGCCATGTGAATGCCAGGCAATGACCAGCTTCAAGAAGAGAGAATCTAACACTCACCCCTTGACATTCAATGGCATTGCCATCATTGAATCCCCCGCAATCAACATCCTGGGGGGTTACCATTGGTCAGAAACTGAACTGGACTCAACCATGTACACACTATGGCTCCAGGAGTGGGGAATTCTGCAGTGAGTAACTCATTTAATTTGCTTTATTATTTTCACATATGTTGGTATATAGTGAAAAGTATTGTTTCTTGCACATTATATAGACAAAATATATCCATAGAGTATATAGGGGAGAGGGAAAAGAGTGCAGGATACAGTGTTACAGTCACAGCTGGGATGTAGAGACCTCCTGACTTCCCAAAGCCTGTTCACCATCTACAAGGCACAAATCAAGAATGGTTTGGAATGCCCTCCATTTGCCTGGATGAGTGCAGTTCCAACAATAATCAAGAAACTCAACACCATCCTGGACAAAGCAGCTGGCTTGATTCCAATTCTTCCACAAACATTCAATCCTTCCAACACTGACAAACTTGGGTACCATCTTCAAGATTCACTACAGCAACGCACCCAAGATCCTGAGACTACACTTCTAAATCCACAACAGCTACCAGCTAGAACAAAGAACAAAACAGCACGGGAAACAGGCCCTTCGGCCCAATGAGCCTGCACCGCCACCCCGATGTTCCCACCTCTACCTGTGATCCCTGTCCATGTTTATAGATCTATGGATTAAAAACCAAATTTGAGACAATTTAGGGAGAATTTGTTTTGCCAATTAGCCGAAGAGCACATCTTTGGGATGTGGGAGGAAACCGGAGCACCCGGAGAAAACCCACGCAAGCACGGGAAGAATGCACAAACTCCCACAGACACAGGCCCAAATCCATGTATCTGCACAGCACAGCGATAGTCACTGAGCTGTCGTGTTGCCCATCAAATGGTCCAGGTCAAGCGTACACTAACGACGTGAAGCACTAGGATACACTCAAAAAAAATCCAAGAGCAGCCCTCTCACGACCCATCGCGTGTATGCCCCTTGTTAGACAACAAGGTGGACCAAAGCATCTGTAGGATAAAAACAAGTACATCAATATCATCATCTATTTACACACTTCCCAGGAACTCCCAAGGCTCATGATCCCTATTTTACATCAGTTTTCTATACCCCTCCATTCCCATTCTGTTCATGTGCCCATCTAAGTATTTCTTAAATAACTCCAAAGTGCCTGCCCCCACCACTTTACTTGACAGCGCATTTCAAGGACAAGAGCAGCAGATACCTGGGGACACGACCACCTAGAGGTTCCCTTCAAGTGACTCACCATCCTGACTTGGAAATATATCACTGTTCTTTCACTGTTGCTGGGTCAAAATCCTGGGACTCTCTAACAGCATGTGGATGTACCTACACATCACAGACCGCAGTGGTTCAAAAAGACAACTCACCACTACCTTCTCTAGAGCAATTAGGGATGGGTAATAAATGCTGACCTAGCCAATGACACCCACATCTGTCAATGAATGAAAACTATCTTCCTGACATCATACAAGGATACGGTGACTAGTTAACTCAGGTTCACATTAGAGTCACAGTGCCATATATAGTGTAGAAGCTGGGGGCTTGGATCACTACCTTGTGGATCTCAATCTGCTGATGCTTAGAAACTAGAGAATAGAGTTTTGGTGGATGAGTATAAGTTATAAATGAGTGCCTGTAGCTCAGTGTGATGGTCAGGATTTGATGAAATGATGGAGTTATCACCGTACAAGGTTGCTGGGAGAGACTGATCTCCCTCTCCCCACAGGAGTGAGCCCTATCCTTCCCCCAGTAAACTCGGCTACAGCCTCTTCAAACTCAGGAAGAGGCGGCAAAGATGTCAGCTGCCCCTTTTCCCATCTGCACTCCTCCTCTCGGCTTTGCCTGTATAAAGGTGAAAGGAAGGTATGTGTTCAGAGGTTGTGTACATCCCCTGTGTGTGGTGTGTTCTCTCCAGTCAGGTCAGGCGATGGAGTGGGAGCAACACAATAGATGATAGTGTTGTGAAGATTTCTGTGAAACAGAGAGTATTGTCATGTGTCTACCACTAGTGGTTACGTAAGATCTGTGAGGTTGGTGTGTTTCCACCTGAGCTACGGGACCAGCTGAGAGCCTGCACTCTGATCAAGTCATAGGATAGAATATAGAATCTCTACAGTGCAGAAGAAGGCCATTTGGCCCATTGAGTCAACACCCTTTCCCCATAGTCCCACATCTACCCTACTAATCCCTCTAACTGACACATCCCAGGACACTAAGGGGCAATTTATTGTGGCCAATCAACCCAACCAGCACGTTTGTTGGACTGTGGGAGGAAATTGGAGGACTCAGAGAAAATCCATACAGACACAGGGAGAATGTGCAAACAGTGACCCTAGCTGGGAATTGAACCCAAGTCCCTGGAGCTGAGAGGCAGCAATGCTAACCACTGTCCACCATGCTGCCCTTTGAGGGTGTGGTGGGTGAAGCCTCCTCTTGTGGTTGCAAGACTTGTTCTCCTGGTTTCCAGTCATTTGTAACTATCTCCTGAAGACAGCTGGACTATAGGGAATGAGAGGTATACGCTGAGCTGGTGTTTAAATATAGTGCCTGATCCTTCAATCCTACCCGTTAACTTGGCATCTCTCCCCTCAGATGCTGCCAGCCCTGCTGAGTCTTTCCAGGATTCTTTTGCTTTTGTATTTGAAATATCCGAACACGTTTTACATTAAACAGGCTAACTCGTCCAAAAAGAGAAAAAAGTTGCTTCTTTTTCCAAGTCATTGTCTTCCCGTTTAACTTGAAGTTATTGAATCACCATCACTGCAGCCAATTAATGGCTTCAATCGAAGACTTGTCCTCAAATGGTTTATATTTATTTGTTGAATTGATGTTAAAGCAAACATTTGCACAGCTCCATTAGAACTGGTATCTGTCATTTTAATTGTGTTAAATGAAAATGAACAATGCTAATATTTATTGACACAAAGGATGATAATAGATCAAAATCAGTGTTTATTTTATTTTCTTATCAACTGTGAATTTCAACCTTTGGTACTGACTCTAAAATTGCAACTTTGACTGCGGGGGCATAAAAACTTCAAGACAGGTCATTAAGGAATGAAATCAGGCAGCACTTCCATAAAATCATCGAATGCCTACTCTGCAGAAAGAGGCCATTCAGCCCATCAAGTCTGCACTGACCACAATTGCACCCAAGCCCATATCCCTGTAAGCCCATGTATTTACCCTGCTAAATCCTCCTGACACCAAGGGATAATTTATCAGAGCCAATCAACCTCACACGCACATCTTTGGACTGTGAGAGAAAAACTGGAGCACCCGGAGGAAACCCACACAGACACGGGGAGAATGTGCAAACACAACACAGACAGTGACCCAAGCCAGGAATCCAATCTGGCTTCCTGGTGCTGTGAGGCGGCAGTGCTAACCACTGTGCCAGCGTGCCACCCACAGGTTGGTAAGAATCTAAAAAACTCTCCAAATAGGTTGTGGATGATGGGAGTCAGGCAGAGCTGGTGCTGGGTAAGCATCGTGAATGATATGGAACAGCGGTAGTAAATGGGCCTTGGGTGTAGAACAACCACATTGAGTGACAAAACATTTTGCGGGGTTGAATGAATCAAATCAAAAATTTATCACTCGCTGTGCTGACAAGAGTTGATCTCAGTCCAAAATACTACCAGAACAATGTGGTGTGCAGGTGTCACAGACTTGCCGGTATCGTAGACTGGTCCACTCATAGAGATTTACAGCATGGAAACAGACCCTTTGGCCCAGCTTGTTGTCCATGCTCCCCTTTTTTTAAAAAAACCCTATGCTAATCCCAATTGCCCGCATTTGGCCCATATCCCTCTCTATCCATGGAACTGTCTAAAAGACAAAATTGTACCCACCTCTACTATTACCTCTGGCAGCTTGTTCCAGACACTCATCACCCTCTGTGGGAGATGTGTGCTGACCAGTGTGGGGGTGGTGATGGTGGAGGGTGGGGGGGGAAGGGGATGTCCTGGGTGGGCCCCTGCCTCCTCCTGCTGTGGACACATGTCCATGAAGTGACCACCAGACTGCATCTGTGACGTGCTGAGGTGAGGGTCTCAGCGCTGGTGGAGGTTGCAGGTGAATATTGGGGTTGATCTACAGGTTATTGTCATTCCTGTCAGTCCCCTGCTGGCTGGAGCTGGGGCTAAGCTCAGGATCAGGCCTTAGACCCCTCCTAAAGCAGCTGCTGAGAGCGTGTAACTGCACAGACTGCTCGCGACGTGCAGAATAAGCTTCGTAACTGGATTTTCTTTGCATGCATTTATGGGAATCGCTGGCCAGAGCTGCATTTATTATTCACCTCTAATTGCCTTTGGGAAAGTGGTGGTGAGTTGCCTTCTTGAACCGCTGCAGTCTGTGTGGTTTAGGTACATCCACAGTGCCGGGAAGGAGGGAATTCCAGGGTTTTGTTTCATCGACTGTGATGGAGCAGCGATATATTTCTAAGTCAGGATGAGGGCAAGCCAGCCTCACCATTGGCACATGCATGGTTAACATCCTCCCTTGCCAGCTCAGTACCCTACTCGTCATACTGTGTGAGGGGGCGGTTGTCAGGCAGGCGACCCCACACCCACATCTTCTCCCTCTCCCTTCTTTAGCAACACACCCCAGACCAATGAGCTCCAGCAGATGGAGAAACAAGAACAGAGATAAGGCGGCATCAGTAGCATATGTAGTTGCCCTCTATGCCAACTACCATCACGACCTTCCTCCCACCCACCCACCATGCAGATTTGTGCCTTCAATGTGGAGGTGTCTCACAGACTCCTTGTCACCACCCTGCCCGCAGTGGGATATGAGGCCCAGCACTTTGTAAAGGGTTTTCATGCAGGGCAGCACAGATGGTGGCCTTGCCATTGAGGAGCACGTACATCCCTGTTCCTGTCTAGTGAAGTGTGAATAGGAACCAGAGGGTTGGCTTATCTTGGCAGCACTGGTTAGGTCATTAATTCTGTTCCTGCACTCCAGAGTGGAATTAGCATTGGTGATCTCCTCCCACACAAGTGTGGTGAGACAGGTGGGTCTCCTACTACCCTTTCCTTGGGAAAAACACATCCCACCTATTCCCTATGACTTGCAGTAGAGTGTCCAGCAAGGCATCACTGCTCCTTGGGGCTCGCACTTGCTGTTTCCTGGCAGCTATTTTGAGACCCTGGTGTGATGAACAAATGTCTGTATGGGCACCTTTTAAATATAGCACCTCGTTATGATGGTGGACTGATTCCTACTCATCCTGCACCACCATTCACCATGAAGCCCCCCACTACACATTAATGAGCTAAACACAGTACTATTCAGTGTGTTTACCCACTGGGCTCTGTGGTGAGTATCCAGCTAAACTCCCACACCAATAGAGGGATAAATCCCTGCCACGGCAACTTTAGTGAGAGAATCGTAGAATCCCTACATTGTAGGGAAGATGGCTCCTCAAGTGGTTCCGACTTCAATCCCACCCAGATCCCTATTCCCATAATCTCACACATTTACCCTGACATTAGGGTGAATTTAGCATGGCCAAGCAATCTAACCCACACATCTTTGGACTGTGGGAGGAAACCGGAGCACCTGGAGGAAATTCACGCAGACACGGGGAGAACATGCAGACTCCACACAGACAGTGACCCAAGGCCGGAATTGTACCCAGATTCCTGGCGCTGTGGGGCAGCAGCGTCACTGTGCCACCCAATTTTCGAAAGGAAAGGAAAGAAATGGAAACACCTTCAGGTGGAATACATTCCAAACTGCGGTTACAAACCTCCCTCAATACAGTGAGGCAAATAGTCAGCAAAAATCTGAACTTGGAGAAGGGGACTGCAATTACTAAATTAATAGTCAAATTATCCGTAACGGTAAAATTAGGAGAGCAGGAGGAAGTATTAATACACAGGAATAATGAACTTTTGGTTGACTGCAAAACCTGTTTGATCAGAGAGTTAAAGGAACAGCAACTGGTGGAGAACAGTTTCCTATCAAAGCTTCTTAACAGTCTCGCTGTGTAACATATCTCACTTTGTGTGTGACACCCCCTTTAGAATAGAGATTCTTCTTCTTGGATTGAGAAATTTGAGAATAATCTCCCTACTCCGTCAGGACATTCCCCTTGTCAATTGAGTTCAGTTGCACCTGATGCACTTGTTGACAAAAAGAAGTTTAAAGAATAACCAGTTGTAGAATGTTCCAGATCATTCCAGTTCTTATCGAGCCTGGGCTATCTGTTTGTTTTAGCTGACAGGCAAAGGGTCAGTTAATGTTCAAAATCTGCCACGGACTGAGAGTGTGATAACTGTTCAGAACAGTCCATGTCTGAAATCACAGTGAACGCGACTCCGTTAGAATCATAGAATCGCTAAAGTGCAGAAGAGCCAATCCCAGCCAGGCCCTATCCCCATAACCCACCTTTTAATCCTGCTAGTTCCCCTGACACTAAGAAGCAAGTTAGCATGGCCAATCCACCCAACTCGCACACACAGCTTTCGATGCTAAGGGGCAATTTAGCATTCTAATCCACCTAACCCGCACATTTTTGGACGCTAAGTAGCAATTAAGCATGGCCAATCCACCTAACCCGCATATCTATGGACACTAAGCGGCAATATAACGTGGTTAATCCATCTAATCTGCACATCTTTGAGAGGGAACCATAGCACCCAGGGGAAGCCCACACAGACACAGGGAGAATGTGCCAACTCCACACAGTCACCCAAGGCTGGGATTGAACCCGCAGGCGCTGTGAAAAGTTAGTTTAATTATTAATTACAAGTAGGGCTTACATTAACAATGCAATGAAAATACAGAGGAACTTCACAGTAACTTCATTACATTGTTAATGTAAGCCTCAATTGTGACTAATAAATAAACTTTTAACTTTTCACAGTGCCCAGAATCCAGCTTCAATCCTGTGTGAAGTTTGCACGTTCTTCTCATGTCTACATGGGTTTCTTCTGGGTGCTCCGGTTTCCTCCCACTGTCCAAAGATGCATAGGTTGGTGGATTAGCCATACTAAATTGTTCCTGTGTCCAAAGAATCATCATTGCTAACCATTGCGCCACTGTGCTGCAATCAATAATGTGAAATTGCTTTCTATGCAATCAAAAACTTGTTGCAATCCCTGTGTAAAGATGTAACAAGATTTAAAAGACAGAAAAAAAAACTTGCTTTTCTATAACGCCTTTCCCAACTTCAGTATGTCCCAACTTCAGTATGCTTTGTGACAAACTCAGCACTTTTTAGGGAGCTCAGCATGGCAATGGGGGGAAATGGGAGAGCCAATTTCTGCACATCAAGATCCCACTGCCAGCAATCAGATAAATGAACTGTTGATCTGTTTTTTTGATGTTGGGGATCATTATCCAGATTTTGGAGAGCTCTTTGCTCATTAATGATGGTGTGAGATTTGACATCCTCCCAACTGGGCAGAGAGGATCTTGCTTTAGAATTTCATCTGGAAAATGACACATTCAAGGGTGCAGTGCATGCTCAGCACGTACGCAAGTGTCAGTGTGTGATATATCCTACAATCCAGCAGCACTTTTTCACATAAAGGACAGTAGAATCTGGGATTCACTCCCTACTAAAAGTCTGTGGATGTTGGGGAATTCATTGGAATTTTCAAAACTGAAATTGATTGTTTTTTGTTACTTACAGTTACCAAGGTATATGGAATGAATGGAGACAAATGGAATTGGGAGTAGACATTAGCTACATTTATTTGAATGGCAGGAGAGGTTCGATGGGCTGATTGGTCTCCCCTTATTCCTAATCTCCCCAAGATCTTAAACATCTTGAGCCTACAACCAACCCAGGGGTGAGATTCCTGTCAGTAACCCTGGGGTGGCATAGTGGTTAGCACTGCTCCAGGGACCCAGGTTTAATTCCAGCCTTGGGTCATTATCTGTGTAGAATTCCCTCCAGGTCTCTATGGGTTTCCTCCAGTTGTTCCAGCATCCTCCCACAGTCCAAAGATATATGGATTAGTTTGATTGGCCATGCTAAATCGCCCCTTAGTGTCAGAGGGATTAGCAGGGTAAATACGTAGGGTTATGGGGATAGGATCTGGGTGGGATTGTGCCCAGTGCAGGCTTGATAGGCTGAATGGCCTCTTTCTACAATGTAGGGATTCTATGATTCTTTAAACTCATCTAAACATATTTAGTGCTGTGTAAAGCTGGCACCTGGATCCTGAAAACTGTTCAGTGGAATTTTTAAAATGTGAAAAAAATAATTATCTCAGCCAAAAATAATTGCGAGAAACAGTCTCGGTGTTTCCACCTTTGTGTTCAATTCCCATCATGGCCTCACTCCTCCCTACATTCTCCAGCCTCTATAACCCCCTGAGATTTCTGTGCAGTTCCAATTCTGCCCTTATTTGCACCCCCCCCCCCCCCCCCCCCCCCCAATTTCCATTGCAATTTCCATCAGCAGCCTTGTCTTTAGCTGCCAGAGCACCAAGCTCTTCCCTCCCTATCACTCACTGTTTCTCTCTCCTACATCTTAAAACCGATCCCTTTGCTCAGGCTATTGGCCATCTGTCCATAAAAATCATAGAACTGCTACAATGCAGAAGGAGGCCATTTGGCCCATCGCGTATGGATTGACTGAGCATCTTACAAAAGTTTATGTTTATTTATTAGTGTCACTACTATGACAATATTATGAAAATCCCCTAATCGCCACACTTCGGCACTTGTTTGGGTACACTGAGAGAGAATTTAGCACGGCCAATGCACCCTAACCAGCGTGTCTGTCAGAGGAAGCTGGAGACGTGGGAAAGAAGTGTAGATTCCACACACAGACAGTGACCCAAACCGGGAATCGAACCTGGGTCCCTGGTACTATGAGGCAACATTGCTAACCACTGTATCACCATGGAAAAGCTCTTTACATATATCTTATAAATATCTCCTTATATGTCTCAGTGTCTGATTTTTGCAGGTACTGTTCAAGTAAAGCAGCTTAGGATGTTTTATATTCCTGATGTAATGAGATCAATATTTACTCCTCAGTAATATCACCAACAGATTACTTGGTTATTAGCACATTGCTGTATATGGGAGCTTGCTGTGCACAAATTCATTGCCACATTTCTTAGGTACAATGGTGAGTATATAGAGAGAAAGATACCGCATTGGTATTTGGGATAGATACGAAAGTCTTTCTTTGAATGAAGTGCAAAGGCTATGAATATCCTAGTTTAATGTTAGACAGTGGCCAGGGTGAGCAGTGGAATTGGGAAAAAGTTTATTTCTATAGACAAAGATGGATCCAGTCTTTCCAATGTTCACTGTGGCCCTTTTAGGACTGACTGTCAGTTAAGGTGTGTGACCAAGCAGAGGCTGAAGAGGGATCAAGAGAAGTGCCGGAGGGGAGAGCTGGTCATTGCCAGCATACATGTGGGGTAGCCTATGTTGGTTGCTAAGGAGCAGCGTGTAGATGAGAAAGAGGAGAGGATAAAGGATCTAGGGAAAGATACCAGGACTGGAAGGAACCAATATGAGAGTGTATTGAATATGATTGGATAAGTTAGATTGGATCCAAATTAAGTATGTGACGTTAGCTGGACTGCAGAGGACAAACAGGAGGATTGTGTGATCAAGACAAGAGATTGAGAAGGATGAGACAGGAAAGTTACAGTTACCAAGGATGATAGGGGATGAAACCAAACTTGAGAAATGGAAAAATGAAGCAGAATGAGAGTGAGGCGCCTGACTGGAAGATGATCCATATCAAGAATTATAAAGGAATATGTTACATAACTTTTATTAAACATTAGTTGCCAATATCTGATTTAACTGGTTTAAGTTTTGTTATTCCAAGATTTCCATATCAAGATCTAGGGATTAATTTATTACAAATATCATCACATTATTACAAATAAAATTGCATTTATAACCAGTGCGGCCAATTTACAATGTGAAAGCTCCTGATATTAAGTATATGTGTCGGTTTTAAAGGAGCGAATGCCAATACTGGACAGGAATCAGTCAAAATGTGGGAGAACGAACCGCATCCTGGAAAAGATTGGCTTTTCAGAAGGTTTTGAAGGAAAGGGATGTGGATGGAACATTAAAGTGAGCTTGGGAGAGAGTTTGGGATAAATACACCTGACAGCAGTGGAATGAGAGTCAGAGAAACAGAGAATGCAACTGGGATGAAACATGGTGGCATAGTGGTTAGCACTGCTGCCTCACAGTGCCAGGGACCTGGGTGCAATTCCTGGCTTGGATCACTGTCTCTGTGGAGTTTGCATGTTCTCCCTATGTCTGTGTGGGTTTCCTCTAGATGCTCCAGTTTCCTCCACACTCCAAAATGTGTGGGTAAAGTTGATTGGTCATGATAAATTGATCTTCATTTGAGGGAGGATTAGCAGGATAAATATATGGGGTTACAGGGATAGAGTGGGATTGTTGTCTGTGTAGGTTTGATGGACCGAATGGTCTCCTTCTGTACTATAGGGATTCTATGATCCTGTGAAGCCTAGAAAAGTTCCAGGGACAACTACAAAGATGATGACAACAGTCAATGCAGTTGACTCAGGGAGTCAATGGTGTTCTTAGGAATCAATAATGTTCTCTTTAATATCCACATGTGCATGTCTTAAAGGGAACATTGCTTGTTCATGGCTGTGGTATCATAGCAGAAAGATTGGAGACAATGCTCCTCTGAATTTTGTATTTATTTATTGCTGTCTGAGGTCAGTATTTGTTGTCAATAAATGAAATTGCTGTGAGGCTGGAGTCCAGATAAACACAACAGATTCACAACAGTGATCATTAGACATTTAATTCCAGACTTACATTACATTCAAATTTCACCATCTGCCGTGATGGGATTCAAGCCTGAATCCCCAGAACTTTACTCTGAGTCTCTGTGATCATTAATTCAGTAACAATACCACCCCACCATGGCCTTCCTTTTGCTATTCAGCCCCTCAAACATATTCCACCATTTAGTTAGATCAGGACCACATTGTACCTCAATTTACCTGGCCCTCTGCAAATCCATACATCGCATTATGTAAAAATTTAAATCAAATACCTATATCCATGGGTCTGAAACTTCCAGATTTCCACGCCGTTCTGTGTTAAGAAGCACTTTCCGACTTCACTCCTGAATGACTGAGGTTCAACCCCAATTTCTGGACAATCCCAAGGGAAGTGATATATTTTTGAACAGTAAAGGGATTAAGGGCTATGGTGAGCAGGCGGGTAAGTGGAGCTGAGTCCACAAAAAGATCAGCCATGATCTTATTGAATGATGGAGCAGGCTCGAGGGGCCCAGGTAACCTACTCCTAGTCCGAGGTCTTATGTTCTTATGTCTCTCTACCCCATCAATACTCTATATGAATTTGGAGATCTCAGTGCGATCACCCCTCAATCTATGAAACTCAGAAGAATGCAAACTAAATTTATCAAACCTGTGCTCAGAATTTAACCTTTTAAACCTGTGTGCAGACTTTGTGCTTTGTTCAGACAGTTCAGATTTGCCTACAACCTTGGACAGTACTGAGACATCATTTTAAAATGTTTGGCATTGGAAAAGCGGAGGGGGAATCGGTTAATAATATTAAAGTATTAATGTTATTAACTGAGATTACACAGCACTGGTCTGAATTTAACATAGTTGAATGTTATTCAGTGTCCGGTGATGAAGTTTATCCATATCTAACCAGTGATAAATACCCTGTTGATTCTGCAGTTATATGTGCTCCAGGCCATTGTTGAGTAATCAATGTTCAAAATAGGATAAGAGGTTCAGCGCTCACTCAATCAGTGTAGCACTTTGTTTGAGCAAGTAACAAGATCAATTCTGAATTCTTCAGAAATAAATGATAGAGAGGCAGCATAATGGGGATTGATAGCACGTCACTTATTGATAACAAAGTGTGACTTTGTGCCCTGTTGTTTGTCCCACCCTGGTCTGAGCATTTATTTTTTGTCCCATAACATTGTTGGGTAAAATATTTTCTTGCTGGAGAATTAAACACCTTCTTTTCTATCAGCCAGTATCATGGAAAATAAGAACAAGAGGAGGCCTTTCATCCCTTTGAGTTTGCTCCACCATTCATTTTAATCATCAAATTCAATATCCTGATCCTGCCTCCTCCTCATGTCCCCATATGCCTTGATCCCTTCAGCCCCTAGAGCTATACCTAATTTCTTCTCGAAATCACACAACTTTCTGGCCTCAACTATTTTCTGTGGCAGTGAATTCCACAGATTCACCATCTTCTTGGTGAAGAAATTTCTCCTCACCTCACTCCTGAAAGATTTACGCTTTATCCTCAAACTATGACTCCCCCCTAGTAATGGCAGCATAGTGACACAGTGGTTAGCACTGCTGCCTCACATTGCCAGGGATCCAGGTTTGATTCCTGGCTTAGATCGTGGGAGTTTGCACATTCTCCCTGTGTCTTGTGGCTATCCTCTGGATGCTTTTGTTTCCTCCCACTGTCCAAAGATATGCAGGTTATGTGGATTGGCCAGGATAAATTGCCCCTTAGTATCAGGGGGCTAGCAGGGTAAATGCATGAGTTTATGGGGGTAGGGCCTGTATGGGATTGTGGTTGGTGCAGACTCGATGGGCCAAATGGCCTCTTTTTGCTCTGTATGATTTTACGATTCTGGTTCTGGATTCCCCCACCACCAAGAACATGCTTTCTAAATCAATCTCACCCTGATTAGTTGTTTCTCCGTCCATCCACAACTGAAACCCACATCCGTGTCTTTGTCACCTTGAGACTTGGCAATTGGAATGATTCCAATCGGTCGCACTCAGCAAATTTCAGCTATTATCCAAAATTCTGCTGCCTGTATCTATCCCCACACCGAAACCTGTTCACTATTTTGATTCATCTTCACTTCTGGCCTTGCTGATTGGCATTGGCTTCCAGTTCCTCAACATCACAACCTTATAATTCTTCCTGTTTCAATCCCTACAAATTCTAAACATTACACCCTGCACATGTAGATGCTGCCCTTTTCCTGCATGGGTATATTCCAGAAACTAAGAATTAAGAACAGTACAGCACAGGAACAGGCCCTTCAGTGCTCCAAGCCTGTGTCCATCACATTATCCTCTCTAGACCTACCACCTGTATCCCTCTATTCCCCATCTGTTCATGTGTCTATCCAGATAAATCTTAAATATCACTAGCTGTATATATATTTATATATGTAACTAACTGCCTGAGCCACCTCACTTGGCATTCCAGACCCCCACCACCCTCTGTGTAAAAAACTTCCCCCACACTGAGTCTTTCCTCCCTTACATTGAATTATGCCCCTTTGTAATTGTAATTTTAGCCCTGGGAAAAAGCTTCTACCTGTTCACCTTATCAATGCCCCTCATAATTTTATAAACTTCTATCAGGTCACCCCCTCAGTCCCTGTCTTTCCAGAGAGAACAATCCCAGTTTATTCAAGTTCTCCCCATAACTAGTATCCTCCATTTCCATTCAGTGATGTGGACATGATGCATTGCTGGGAAGTGTGGATATTCCAGGGTTGGGGAGACATGTCCAGCCTTCGTTGCTCTTTGAGGAGGTCATGGTGAGCTATCTTCTTGAATAGAATTGAATGTTTTGCTAGACTATTTCAGAGGGCAATTAGGAGTCAGCAACACTGCTGTGCTCACATATAAAACAGACCAGGTCAAGGTGACAGATTTCCCCTTGAAGGGCATTAGTGAAGGAAATGGGTTTTCATAAAATTCTGCAGTTTCGTGCTCACCATTACTGGTAGTATCTTTTTATTTTAGATTTTTTTGCTGCATCAGTCATGACCCAGTTGGCACTTAAACCACGAGGTTCTGCATCCACAGCCCACTCTCAGGTATCAACACAACAACACAAAGACGGTTCCAATTCCAAAGCTCAAGCCCTCAAATCTGGCTGCCACTGCATTGTAATGCTGAGAGAGAGCAGGCTGGTGAACCTGCTCTGCTTCTGGTGACTTGTTAAATGAAGTCATCTTTTATCAACTTCAGGGGAAATATAAAAGTCCCCACAGGTATTCTTTGAAAGAAAAACAATGATTTCTTGCTGATGTCCTAATTAACAGAATATTTGTCCCTCAGTCTGGTTAATGGTCCTGTTTGGAGATGCTTTCTGCTAATTAGCTGCTCCTTTTCCTCCAACAAGCTCTTCACTTCCTAAGTATTTCATTGGCTGTGATACATTTTGGGATATATTGAGGCTGTGGAAGACGCCATGGAAATGTAAGATTTATTTTGAGCTAACTGGAATCTCAGTGGTGTTTTTGATGAATTGGGTATGTAAGGGAGAAGTGTATCAATTCTTTATTCAGAGACAACCCAGGCCACTCTGGGGAGGTTTGTACATGTTTGATAAGAGGATGGGAGCATTGAGGAAGAATGGATGGGGAACAATTCATGCTACCAGTGATAAAGATTCCTCTATCTACTGCTGCTCGTTCATTTGCATTCTATTCTCTCTACTCACTTTCCTCAGTATTTCCTTTCCCATATCCATCAGTGTCCACTGTTCAATATACTCCAGTACCTACTATCCCCATATCTCTCAATATCTATTATCACTTATACCTCAGTATCCATGATCCCACTTCTCTCAATCTCTGCTGTCCCATTTCCCTCAATATCTACTGTCTCATATTACTAAATATTCACTGTCCTATTTCCCTCAATAATCACTATCTCATATCCCACAGTATCTACTGTCTGATATCCTCTGTATCCATTAGCCCATTTTCCACTACATCCGCTATCCGATATACCTCAGTATCCACTGTCCCATTTATCTCAATATCCACTGCCTGACATCCCTCAATATCTACTGTTCCATATCCCTTAGTATCCACTGTCCTATTTCCCTTGGTATCTGCTGTCTGATATCTCTCAGTATCCACTGTCCCATATCCCTCAACATCCACTGTCCCACTTTCCTCAATTTCCACTGTCCCCTTTGTATACACTGTCCCATTACCATCAGAACCCAGTGTCGGATATAAATCCGTATCCATGGTCCCATATAATTCAGTATTCACTGTCCCATTTTTCTCTGTATTCACTGCCCAATGTCCCTCAGTATCCACTGTCCAATGTCATTCAGTCTCCAGAGTTTCTTGTCATTCAATATCTGCTATTCCCTATTCCTCAGTATCCATGGTCTAAAATTCCTCAGTATCCACTATCTGATATTGCTCAGTATCCACTGACTCATTTACATTAGTATTCACTGTCCCTTATCACAGAACATTCTCTGTTTCAGTATCACTGTTCAATATGCCTCTATTTTCACTGTGATATCCCTGTATCCATAGTCCCACATCCTCAGAATCCACTGTCTCATTTCCCTCAGTATCTGCTGTCCCATGCCACTCAGTTTCCAGCATCTATTATCCCTCAGTCAAGTCGATAAGGTTGTTAAGAAGGCATATGGAGTCTTAGCTTTTATTGGTAGGGGGATTGAATTTCGGAGCCGCAACGTCATGTTGCAACTGTACAAAACTCTAGTGCGGCCGCACTTGGAGTATTGTGTGCAGTTCTGGTCCCCACATTATAAGAAAGATGTGGAGGCATTGGAGAGGGTACAGAGGAGGTTTACCAGGATGTTGCCTGGTATGGAGGGCAGGTCTTATGAAGAGAGGCTGAGGGATTTGAGGTTGTTTTCGTTAGAAAGGAGGCGGCTAAGAGGGGACCTTATCGAAACATATAAGATGATTAGAGGTTTAGATAGGGTGGACAGTGATAGCCTTTTACCTAGGATGGAGAAAGCTAGCACGAGGGGACACAGCTTTAAATTAAGGGGTGATAGTTATAGGACGGATATCAGAGGTAGGTTCTTTACCCAAAGGGTGGTTCGGGAGTGGAATGCCCTGCCTGCAGCAGTTGTAGATGCGCCAAGTTTGGTGGCGTTTAAGAGGTTAGTTGATAAGTATATGGAAGAGAAGGGAATGGTTTAGTTTGGAGGGGCATTGCTTTTTATATTGGTCGGCGCAACATCGAAGGCCGAAGGGCCTGTTCTGTGCTGTAATGTTCCATGTTCTATGTTCTATATACATTGGTACAAATTCACAAATAATTCGTCTACACTCACACTCTGACAAAACAGACAATTAATATTCTCTCACATTCATTGATTTCGAACATGTCCAGGCAAGAGAGTAACCGATTCTTTCCCAATCCGATTGAATCGAGTTAATTACATTTTTGGCTCGATAAGAATTTGTTAGATATTGGGGCGGAACTTCTGTAAAACACACGTCAGTAAAAAGGGAGGATCCAGGTGACAGTGTCTGTGTAGCCTCTGGCACTTTCACCATTTGGGATTCCTCATCACCGGAGATGGGGAAACTCAGAGAGGAGAGGAGACCCAGGAAGGTAAGAGTGAATGAGTGTGTGTGAGATAGAGAGTCTGTCAGCGGGGCTCTCGGGGAACAACTGTGCCTCTGCACTAACCTGGGAACATGTGCGGAACTTCCTCAATTTCACACGAATCTTTGGAACCGAGTAGGTGTCAGTTACATCCAAGCTCTGCCTCAGCTCCAGACTCCCTAATAACCCAGCCTTGGCTACGGGACCACCTCAGAGATCCCCCAAAGTGGAATAAAACCCGGAATTTCTGTAACGCCTTACAGGTGCCAGTGTTTCATGAGGTGTTGTTTTGTTGGAAGCACAGCAGCTAAAAACAGTAAGCTTCCAATAAATGGAGAAATATTAGCGGAGATTTTATAAATCCACCCAGAAGGTCTGACTGTTCTTCAATTTAATATCTGATGCTCAAAGTGGGCACCTCTTAACAGTGCGGCACTCCCTCAGCACTGCACTCCAATCAGCCTGGCTCAAAGCTCCACAATGGGGTTGGCATCCGCATGGTTCTGATTCACACTGAAGTGATTGTGAGTGATTAAGGTCTGATTTTCCCGAGTAAAACACAGGAAAGACCGGTTAAACACAAACTGCAATGGGGAGATTTATACAGAGAGAGAAAGAGAGAAGGCATCGATGAATCCATGTGGGTTTCTCACTGTTTAATGTGGAGATTCTCAGCCCAGACTCACACAAACCTGAGTGACTCCCATCCCAATGAAATTCTTTCCACATTTTGACATTTATCAACGGAGACTCGGAACGATTTCTGTGATGACGCATGTTTTAGACATCCCTGCATCAGGAATATAAATATTGACCAATTTACTATAATGACCAGTAAATATTAACATCTCGCTGGTCATTCTGTAGAATGTCCCGCAGTGTGTTAGTATTTATAAATTATCGCCAGGGAGTATATCAGCACTTATAGAATATCTCCGGGAGTGTGTCAGCGTTTACAGGGTGCCCTCGGGGAGTGTGTCAGTATTTACAGGGGGTCCTTGGGGAGTGTGTCAGTATTTACAGGGTGCCCTCGGGGAGTGTGTCAGTATTTACAGGGTGCCCTCGGGGAGTGTGTCAGTATTTACAGGGGGTCCTTGGGGAGTGTGTCAGTATTTACAGGGGGTCCTTGGGGAGTGTGTCAGTATTTACAGGGGTCCTTGGGAGTGTGTCAGTATTTACAGGGGTCCTCGGGGAGTGTGTCAGTATTTACAGGGGGTCCTTGGGGAGTGTGTCAGTATTTACAGGGGGTCCTTGGGGAGTGTGTCAGTATTTACGGGTGCCCCGGGGAGTGTGTCAGTATTTACAGGGGGTCTTGGGAGTGTGTCAGTATTTACAGGGGGTCCTGGGAGTGTGTCAGTATTTACAGGGGGTCTTTGGGAGTGTGTCAGTATTTACAGGGGGTCCTTGGGGAGTGTGTCAGTATTTACAGGGGGTCCTCGGGGAGTCTCAGTGTTTTCAGGGGGTCCTTAGGGAATGTGTCAGTGTTTACAGGGGGGTCCTCGAGATATCTCAGTGTTTACAGGGGGTCCTCGTGGAGTCTCAGTGTTTAAGTATTTAGCAATCAATGGGTGGATTTCTGGTTGGCAGCTGGTGACTAGTGGAGTGCCGCAGGGATCAGTGCTGGGGCCTCAACTGTTTACCAATTACATAGACGATCTGGAGGAGGGGGCTGAGTGTAGGGTAACAAAGTTTGATGATGACACAAAGATGAATGGAAAACCAAATTGTGTGGAGAGTATGGAATGTCTGCAGAGGGATCTGGATAGGCTGAGTGAGTGGGCGAGGACCTGGCAGATGGAATATAACGTTAACAAATGTGAGGTTATCCATTTTGGTCGGAGGGGTAATTATTTAAATGGTGAAAAGTTGCAGCATGCTACTGTGCAGAGGGACCTGGTGGTCCTTGTGCATGAATTGCAAAAACCCAGTCTGCAGGTGCAGCAGGTAATCTAGAAGGTGAATGGAATGTTGGCCTTTATTGCGAGGGGGATAGAATATAAAAACAGGGAGGTCTTGCTGCAACTGTACAGGGCACAGGTGAGGCTGCAACTGGAGTACTGTGTGCAGTTTTGGTTCCCTTATTTGCGAAAGGATATATTGGCCTTGGAGGGAGTACAGAGAAGGTTCACCAGGCTGATACCGGAGATGAGCGGGTTAGCTTATGTGGAGAGATTGAGTAGATTGGGCTTCTACTCATTGGAGTTTAGAAGGCTGAGGGGGGATCTTATAGAGACTTACAAGATAACAAAGGGGCTAGATAGGGTAGAGGTAGAAAGATTCTTTCCACTTAGAAAGGAAACCAGAACTAGAAGACACAGCCTCAAAATAAGGCGGGGCAGTTTAGAACTGAATTGAGGAGAAAATTCTTCACTAAGAGGGTGGTGAATCTTGGGAATTCTCTGCCCATTGAAATGGTGGAGGCTATATATTTAAGTCACAGATAGATAGATTTCTGATTGACAAGAAAATTAAGGGTTGTGGGGAGCCAGCGGGTAAATAGAACTGATCCGCTTCAGATCAGCCATGATTTTATTGAGTGGCAGGGCAGGCTCAAAGGGCTAGAGGGCCGACTCCTGCTCCTGTTTCTTATGTTCTTACAGGGGGTCCTTGGGAAGTGTCAGTGTTTGCAGGGAGTGCTCAGGGATCCTCAGTGTATACAGGGGGCCCTCGGAGTATCTCAATGTTTACAGGGGGTCCTGGGGAGCATGTCTTTATTTTTGTATATGTATGACCTAATTCCTCTCCATCTCAATTTTCAAATTTTCTGACTACACCATCCTTTTGAATCTGGTGTCAAACAACAAAGAGACGGAGTAAAAGGAGAAACAGAATCTGGTGAGCTCCCTCAATGTCAACAAAATGAAGGAAGTAATCACCAACTTCAGGAATCTTAGTTGGAGGGCATGCCTTATCTACATCTATGGGGATGATGTAGAAATGGTCGAGAACTTCAAGCTTTTAGGTGTTCAGTTCACCAACAACCTATCCTGGTCCCTCCGTACTGATATTATAGATAAGAAAGCCCAGCAATACTTTCTCAGAAGGTTAGAGAAATTTGGCATGTCAACTATTACTCTCACTAACATCTACAAATGCACCATAGAAAATATTCTTTCTGGTTGTATCAAAGCTTGGTATGGCGCCTGCTCTTGTAATAAACTACAAAAAGTCATGAATGAAGCCCAGTCTCCCATCCATTGATTCTGTCTACATCCCCCACTGCCTTGAAAAAGCAGCCAGCATAATTAAGGACCCCACGCACCCCAGACATTCTCTCTTCCAAATTCTTCCATTGGGAAAAAGAAACAAAAGTCAGAGATCACATCCCAACCAACTCAGGAACAGTTTCTTCCCTGCTGCTGATAGACTTTTGAATGGATCTACCTCATATTAAACTGATCTTTCTCAACACCTCGGCTATGACTGTAACACTACATTCTGAACTTCTAGGCAGTCAAGTGGATAAAGTTGTTAAGAAGGCATATGGAGTCTTAGCTTTTATTGGTAGGGGGATTGAATTTAGGAGCCGCAGCATCATGTTGCAACTGTACAAAACTCTAGTGCGGCCGCACTTGGAGTATTGTGTGCAGTTCTGGTCCCCACATTATAAGAAAGATGTGGAGGCATTGGAGAGGGTACAGAGGAGGTTTACCAGGATGTTGCCTGGTATGGAGGGCAGGTCCTATGAAGAGAGGTTGAAGGATTTGAGGTTGTTTTCGTTAGAAAGGAGGCGGCTAAGAGGGGATCTTATTGAAACATATAAGATGATTAGAGGTTTAGATAGGGTGGACAGTGATAGCCTTTTTCCTAGGATGGAGAAAGCTAGCACGAGGGGACACAGCTTTAAATTAAGGGGTATGAGTTATAGGACGGATATCAGAGGTAGGTTCTTTACTCAAAGAGTGATTAGGGAGTGGAATGCCCTGCCTGCAGCTGTTGTAGATGCGCCAAGTTTGGTGGCGTTTAAGAGGTTAATTGATAAGTATATGGAAGAGAAGGGAATGGTTTAGTTTGGAGGGGCATTGCTTTTTATTTTGGTCGGCACAACATCGAAGGCCGAAGGGCCTGTTCTGTGCTGTAATGTTCTATGTTCTATGTTCTATGAACTCTCTCTATGAATGGTATGCTTTATCTGTATAGCTTGCAAGAAACAATACTTTTCACTGTAAGTTAACATATGTGACAAAAATAAATCAAATCAAATTTCTCAAGGGTCCCTGGAGTGTGAGAGTATTTACAGATGACCACCTTCCTTGATTGGTGTTGCCTGCCCTCTGATCCTTTATCCAGATAGATAATATTAGTGGGCAATGGAGTAGCAAGGGTTAATTTGACTGAGTTATACTGTCACTACAGACCCAGCACGGGTCTGTGAGCAGTGATTGGCCAGGGGTGGTGCTGGTGGGAGATTTGGCTATTTCGCCTGGCATGGTACATTGGGGAGACCATGCAGACGCTACGACAATGAATGAATGAACACCGCTCGACAATCACCAGGCGGGAGCGTTCTCTTCCTGTTGGGGAACACTTCAGTAGTCATGAGCATTCAGTCTCTGATCTTTGGATAAGCGCACTCCAAGGCGGCCTTCACAACACACAACAGTGTAGTCGCTGAGCAGAGACTGATAGCCAAGTTCCACATACATGAGGACAGCCTTAACCAGGATTTTGAGTTCATGTCACACTATCTGTAACCCCCACAACTTGCCTGGGCTTCCAAAACCTCACTAACTCTCCTGGCTGGAGACATTGCACATCTCTTTAACCTGTGCTTAACCCTGTCTCCACTCAAATTGTCTGTACCTTTAAGACTTGATTACCTGTAGAGACTCACATTCCAACTAGTATCTTGTAAATTGAGTTTGTGTCTGTATATGATCTGTTTGTGAACACAAGTCCTCATTCACCTGATGAAGGAGCCTGAGATTCCGAAAGCTTGTGCTGCCAGATAAACCTGTTGGACTTTAACGTAGTGTTGTGAGACTTCTTACTGTGCCCACCCCAGTCCAATGCTGGCATCTCCACATCATATTTCCCGTGGCTCAGAGATGATGAAGTGTTGCCTGAGATTCTGTCAAGTTTAAAATCTTGAAACTTCTATGGAATGGCACAGTTTAGACACTGTTAGTTAGAGTGAAATTCTAGAGATGAATATGTCTCAGTGTTGAATACTGTCTGTTGCCTGGCTGATGACACGTACTTTTTAAATATTTAAATGAATATTTGGGTGGATTTTGTCAACATAGATGGCCATTCCTCCTCCTGTAATCAAACAGTTCATTTAATTCATTGGCAAATTATTTAACTTCCCGCTTAACCCATTGTGTTAGAGACCACTTTAGCAGATTGTACATGGTGAAGAAGCGCAGAATCTCAAAATCACCGAGTGCAGAAAAGGCCCTTCAGCCCATTGAAACACCTCAACTCCCACCTCACCACAGCTGCCAACACTTGGCCCATTGCCCTGAATGTGCTGATGTGCCAAGTGCTCATCTTGATACTTCTTAAAGGATGTGGGGCATCCCACTTCCACCACACTCCCAGGCAGCACATTCCAGACTGTCACTTCCCTCTGGGTAAAGATTTTCCTCACATTCCCCCCCACACCTGATAATTGGGAGAAACCTTAACTAATACATTGCTATTGTCTCACTACAACAACAACTTGCATTTATATTGCATTGTTCACACAATAACGTTTATCAATCGCACTTAGGTTTGTTGTTACATTGTGAAATTATACATAGCAAAATCCCATACATGGTCTTAAAGGAGAGAATTGGTTGTTGAGGGAATGTTTATTGAGACATTGGAAAAATAATGTTTAGCTTGAAGCAGTTCAGTCCCCCCCTCAGTAGAGTGCCAAGGGGCAAGCTTGAATTACATGACTCAGTTTTTGAGCGGATAGTGTACCTTGTTGGTGTTTGAGAGATTTACTGGAGAGATTGCATGTCTATTCACAGTGATGGCAGAACATCAGGCAGATTTTAACTGGAGAGACTTTCTCCATCTACATCCTATTCCCTAAATGACTTTGCTCACCCACTCTTAACCCTCACCCCTTCCCTTTCCATCACAAACTCCTCCCTATTCCACTGACCTCTAGTCCTTCACCCCAGTTTCCTCTCTCTCCTGCTCTCTTCCCATTTTATCCCTGTTCTCCACCTCATTCATTGTCTCTCCCCCACGATTCCCTCCCCTTATTCCTCACTCCCTCTCTCAATCCCTTCCCTCAACTCCCAATCCCTCTCCTCATTCCTCACCTCCCAACTCCTCCACGCATTTCCCAATCCCTTCTCTCATTCATTCCCACATGTCACAAGTCCTCCTCTTATTTCTCACCTCCCAATCGTTCTCCTTATTCATTCCTTACCTCCTTTCCCAATTTCACTCCTCACACCTTCCCTCCTCACCAGCCTCCTGTTCAAGGCTTTTCAGTGATCATTGCGTTGGTCACAGATTCTCAAGAGCAGACTGGTCTAATTTGTGGTCTTCTGTTATCTTCTTTCAGGAACTAACGGGGCTGCTCCTCTTTGTTGTCTTCACCGCAGTGCTTGGCTCACTACAGTTTGGCTACGGGCTTGGAGTGATTAATGCACCCCAGGAGGTAAGACTGTTCCCTAAACCCACTGTAGTTAACAACTATCTTACCCTGTCTCCACAGACCAGTTGGTTTACAAAAACAAAGTTTTGCATTTCTGTAGCACTTCAATAACCTCAAAATCTCCCAAAACACTTTACAGCCAATGTGTTGTCATACCTGTTGTAATGGAGAAATTGTAGCAGCCAATTTACACACAGCAAAATCCCACAAGCAACAATGAGATAAGGACCAGGGAGTCTGGTCTTTTTACAGACTTTTGTTGAGGGATTAAACATTGGCCAGGGCATGAACAACAACAAGTTTCATTTACATAGTGTCCCTAACACAGTAAAACTTTCCGTGTTGCTTCATAGGAGCATTATCAAATAATGTCTGAGGATAAGCCACCTACAAAGGTACTAGGACAGATGACCAAATGTTTGACCACTGTGGTAGATCTTAAGGAGTGTTAAAGCTGGAAAGGCAAAGAAGTTAAGAGGTTTTGGAAAGCCATTCCAGATCTTAGAGCCCAGGTAACTGAAGACACGGGAACCAGTTGTGTAGAGGCTACGATCAGGAATGTAGATGTCAGAACTGGAGGAGTATAGTGACTCTGTTCTGTGGAAGGGTCATATGCACTTGAAATGTTAAGTATGTTTCCTTCTTTACAGATGCTTCCAGACTTGTTGCATTTATTCAGCATCTTCTGTTATTATTCCCACAGTATTTTGCTTTTATTAGATCTGGGAGGTTTGCTGAGGATTACAGAGTTGGGGAGTGGTGAGACCAAAGAGGGATTTGCGAAAAAGGATTGAGAATGTCAAAATTGGGCTGTTGCCAGTTTGGGGACATTCCCTATTCTTCTTCAGGCAGAGTTATGCGATCTGATTGGGTCACTGTAAGGGCAGAGGGGAGCTTTCTGTTTAATATTTCATCTGAAAATCTGCGCCTCTGACAGTGCATCACTCCCTCAGTACAACAACAGGTGTTGGCTTGAACCATCACAACTCCGATGGATCCAATGGCTTCTGCTGAGCTGTATCATCCAGAGATTCATTAAATTAGCCATATCCATGAAAAGGCCATGGGGAAAAAGGAGAAAAGAAAAGCAAAAGCAGTTTAAATGGCAATATCCCTCGTGTCTGCTCCACTATTTAACAAGTTAATTTTTAACCTGATTCCACATCCCACTTTCCCCCCATCTCCCTTAATTTTTGAAACATCCATAAATCTCTGACTGGAACATTTGCCTGGAACATTTCTTTGTCTTTGTGGTCACACTGTGCAAAACACATAAGGCACAGCATTAAAAGCATCAACAGCAACAACAGCATCCGACAATAGAAATCACACTGACAAGAAAAAGTCAGTAACTTTTCAACATTCACATCAACATCAGACAAAGCAAATATCAAAAGTCCAATGTGAAACAAAAATTGTGACTATCAAGTCATGAACCAAATTCCTGTAGTTTGATTTGATTTGATTTGATTTATTATTGTCACATGTATTAGTTTACAGTGAAAAGCATTGTTTCTTGCGCACTGTATAGACAAAGCGCACTGTTCATTGAGAAGGAAAGAAGAGACTGCAGAATGTAGTGTTACAGTCATAGCTAGGGTGTAGAGTAAGATCAAGTCTAGGGAAAGATTTGTACCGATGACCACACGAAATATTGTAATTGTGAATAAAGAACTTTTCTGGCTTAGAGGTAGTAATGCAACATATCAATTTATAAACTTAAACTAAATCAAAAATCAGCCTCCTCTTCTTTAAAAATGTAATCCAAGAATTCTTAAATGTCCCTCAAAAGATATTCCACTCAAGTCTTCCATTTTTTTCCTCTGAGCACTCTCTCCATTAACTGCATGGTCAAAATTTTACCATCCTGCCGGCTACGGGAATCGAAGTGAATGAGGTCTGGGCCATGGAAAGGTCTATTGACCTCGGGATGGGTCTTTACAGTTTCGGGACAAGAGAAGCTCTAAAATCCTGACCGAAATCTCTTTGAAAGTATGGGTTCCAAACTGTGGACGCACACACCAAAGATACGAGGGTTAAGTGGATTGGCCATGCTAAATTGCCCTTTAGTGTCAAGGAGATTAATTAGCAGGGTACATTTTTGGGTTTATGGGAATAAGACCTGGGTGGGATTGTTGGCAGTGCAAATCAGATGGGTTGAATGGCCTCGTTCTGCATTGTAGAATTCTAAGGTTCTCTGATTCTATGATATGGGCGTACCAGCTGCTGATACAGTTTAAGATAAATACTGATATCCATTGGTTTAAAAAAAACACATTGATAGGTTCAACTGGCTATTAAATGGGGCATTTGTTGGTTTTAAAGTAAAGGATCCTCTGAAAGATTTAGCCAGTGCAGCCACCAGTTTGTGAATAACTGTGGTGCTGTATCTCACTCAGATGGCATATTCACAGATCTCTGACTTAGACACACTCCCCAATCTCGTCAAGGCCACTCAGCTCCCTCATGATTCTTGATCATTGGGCCTCACACTCCCAAATACCCAAATGCACACTTGATCTTAAAGCTCCCAGTCTCCCGCTTCTGTCTCTGCTCACCCCCCCGTACTGCCACCACCAACAAACTCCCCCCACTCCACCCACCGCACCCCATCCCCCTAGTTGCTCATTGACCTTCTCAGGCATCTCTTCCTCCACATTCGCCCCGATCAACCTCCTGATCCCTCAGTCCCCTATCTCTGCTTCCTGAATCCACTTTCTAAAACGCCCATTCCCCTCATTCCAGTGACACAGTGGTTAGCGCTGCTGCCTCACAGCGCCAGATTCCTAGGATCAATTCCAGCCTCAGGTCACTGTCTGTGTGTGGAGTTTGCACATTCTCCCTGTGTCTGCGTGGGTTTCCTCCAGGTGCTCTGTTTTTCTCCCTCGTCCCAATGATATGCTGGTCATGTTGATTGGCCATGTTGAATTGTCTTTCAGTGTCGGGAGGTTAGCACAGTAAATACATGGGGCTATGGGAATAGGGACTGGATGGGATTGCAGTTGGTGCAGACTCAATGGGCCAAATGACCTCCTTTTACACTGTAGGATTCTGTGATTCCCTCCCTCAGCTTCCTAGACTGGAAGGGGCTGATATAAGTGGCTGATGGATTTCTTTAAGGGATTTTTTTTGCTGGAAAGTATAATTTTTAAGGTGTTACTCAGCCTTCTATAATATTGCATGTTCCACTTATCATTGCCATTCCATGGACTGAGAATTACTGAAAGACACTTCATTGCTCTCAACAACTCCTTTAATCACCCGCTGATTCATACAAGGGCAGTCAGTACTAATGCATTTAATTGCTTGTGGCAAACTAGCTTGAATTAGATTGAGCAATCACATAGCTTACATTGACATCTGGCACTCCCATTCATCCAAAGGAGAATGCACCTCTTTAGATTGTGTAAATTGAAAAGGTAAAGTGTAAAGTCACCATAGTCCCAGAAGATCATACGCCACTCCCCCCTTTGAGGGGGAGGGCTGACTGGTGATGATTTTAACCTGAAGGTCACCCGCACCTCAGGCAAGAGGCAAGGTTGAGAAAACAGAGCCGTCATGAATAACTTTATTATTGAGGCTATTCATAATGTGTAAATTACACCACACAGGAAGAAAGGATATGTTCTCACTAAGGTTAAAAGACCTGAGGGTGAAACTGTGAGACACTCAGGAGAATTACTAAATATATCCACCCAGTACACAGTGGCACCATTTGGAAGAAGAGCAGGGGAGTTTTCCACAATATCCTGAATCAATACTTATTACTCAAACAAAAACAGAACCCAAGAAAATAGATTATCTCTTGTGGCACAGTAACACAGGGGTTAGCACTGCTGTCTCACAGCACTAGGAATCTGAGTTCAATTCTGGCCTCAGTCATTGGCTGTGTGGAGTTTGCCCATTCTCCCCATGTCTGTGTGGGTTTCTTCCTGTGTTCTGGTTTCCTCCCACAGTTCAAAGATGTGCGGATTATGTGCATTGGTTACACTAAATTGACCTAAGTATCAATGGATTAGCAGGATAGATGTATGGAGTTACATGAATAAAGCCTGGGTGGGATTGTGGTTAGAACAGAGTCAATGGGCCAAATGACCCCCTTCAGTACGGTAGGGATTCTATGATAGTCATTCCTGTTTATGGGAGCTTGCTGTACACAAATTAACTGCTACATTTCCTACATTACAGCACTCAAAACACAATTCACTGCCTGAAGATGGTGAGGTTGGGAAAGGTGCTATATAAATACAAATTCAGCAAGATTGTGCAAATATGTGGGCTTTGCTTGTAAAATGATCAATTATTTCCCATTCTGAATATATCTTAAGAAGATGATGGATCTTCCTCCTGAGTCATTCTGTGTGATGGGTGGAGGGGTGATGGAGGAATGAGGAGATGGGGATGGGGGAGTGGACAGTTGGGATAGGTTAGCATTCTCTCACTGTTCTATTAGTGAAGGAATTCCAGGGTATTTGCTGAGCAACGCTGAAGCAATTGGCAATAAATGCCCAGGTTAGAATGGTGCATTTGACTTGGAGGAGGATTTAGATGTGATGATATTTCCAACGCTACTTCCTATCTCGGTTATTGGAAACTGGGGGTTTTGGGAAGTGTTACTAAAGAAGTCAGAGAAAGTTGTTGCATTGAGCAAGGTGCAAATCCAAAATGAGATACATCAACTGTAAGGAATGACTTTGTGACAGGGGAATCCCACGCAGATCAGAAAATGTGAAGATCTGATCGATGATTAGGAAGATTCTGTACTCGAAAGGGTCAATGTGGCTCGCTCAGATACATTATAAACAGGTCATCAGGCAGGTATCAGTGGGTCAGACAGTATCCCAGGGCAGAGCTAATAGGTGGGATTATCTCACCCTTCCCTGCTGCCAGAATCCAGTCTGACCCCAGTGAAGGTGACATCCCATGGTGGGTTCCTCAATGGTGGGCTGGACGAGACATGAACTGCAGACATCAATAGGAGTGGAAGATCCTGGAGAATGGAGGAGGCGGGGGCGGTGGGGAGCACCGGAAATCCCACCCAGATTTAATTTTCATGTTCATGTTCTTCCATTAGACGTGGATAAGGGTAGCGAGAAATGGGCTTTAAAAAAGTGCAAAGTCAAAGAATGCAGGAGGGGAAACCAAAAGAGAGAAAATGCTGGAAAATCTTGGCAGGTCTGGCAGCATCTGCGGGAGAAAAAAGCTGACGTTTGGAGTACAGACGGTCCTATTTCAGAGTTCTTGATATTTCCAGTGAAGGAGGGGGAAACGACCAAAGGAAGATCTGTGATAAGGTGAGCAGTAGGAGAGGTGAATGATGATTCAAGGGAAAGGAAGTTGGTAATAAATAAGACAAAGAAAGAAGCAGAATCTGTTTTAGAGGAGGTGTAATCGGAAAATTAATATCATTGTGGCTTTCTCATCCTCTCCAGATTATTGAGAAACATTATAGCCGTGTCCTCAATGTCGCTCAGAATGAGACAATGGCTGGGAATCTCACGCAAGGAACCAGAAGAGTCAAACATCACAGCGTCACCATTTACTGGACTTTATCTGTCTCTGTCTTCTGCGTTGGGGGGATGATTTCCTCCTTCTTTGTTGGTTATCTTGCCGACACGTTGGGCAGGTACGGAACTAGATCAATCACCACTGGACTGACCTAGGAAGGCAGAAAAGAAAATCAGGACAACTTTGAATTGAACAGCACCAGATTGAGCTAATTATAATTTGACCCTCTTTCCAAAATTACCCATGATTGCTCCACAGAAATTTCATCGCTCAAACCCATCTAACAGATCTCAAAATGGCCTCAGCCAATCCGAGCAAAGGAGGAGTGAAATATTTTCCCAGGGTTCCTTGCTGGATAGTGAGCATGTCAAAGGTCAGATGTGGGTGATGCTTCTGTGGTTAAATAACTAACACTTGTTGCCTTGGTTACCCTGTGAAGAATCTGAGGCTGGCAGAGAAGAAAGAGGAACTTGAAGCGGGTGATGGAAAGGTGGAATGTTAGGAACATTTGTTTCCCGCCTTTTTCATCAGGTCAATGATCGCGAAAAAAAGCACTGGTACAGCCTTCAATTACTGCCGTCCACCTGAGAACCAGTATGTGTAAAATGGGATATCGTGGAGATCAATGAAGGCCCCAACAGAATTAGGCAGCACTAATATTAGATAGCGGGTGTAACATCTGATATCCTCTCTCACTGCTTAAGGAGAGGAGCTTGTTACAGAACCAGTGAATGCTCTGTCTTCACCAAACTCCCCAATTGGGAACTTCCTCAGGGATTTTACTGATTTGCCATTGTAACCTCAACATGATCTTGGTGGAAAACCCACTCAGAAAATTCTGAGGGTCCAGCAAGGATCAGGAGGCACCTGAGGACACTCCCAGCATTTCTCTGTCAATCCTTCTTTCTCTGTTTGTATTCATATTAGGATTGGCAATACTGATCTGAAAACCTCCCTCCGATTCCTCCAGAGATCCAAATAAATTCTCCTCGTCTCTCCCTGTTCTCAATATCCTCATGACATTGAGGCTGAGGCATTTTTCCAAGAAGCGCATTTGGTCCTTCCCTTATAAAAGCAAATTAAAAGTTAAAAGTTTATCTATTAGTCAAAAGTAAGGCTTACATTAAATCTGCAGTGAAGTTACTGTGAAAATCCCTTGGTCACCACATTTTGGGTCAATGCACCTAACTAGCACATCTTTCAGAATGTGGGAGGAAACCGGAGCACCCGGAGGAAACCCACGCAGACACGAGGAGAATGTGCAAACTCCACACAGACCCAAGTAGCGATTCGAACCCGGGTCCCCAGCACTGTGAGGCAGTAGTGCTAACCACTGTGCCACCATGTCATCCCAGTGGATGTTGGAATTACTGCGGATGTTGGAATCTGAAACCAAAAGAGAAAATGCTGGAAAATTTAAGCAGGTCAAAGTAGAGGAATGAGGTAACGTTTTGAGTCCAGATGAGCTTTGACAAAGGATCATCTGGTCTTGAAACATCAACTCTTTTCTCTCCTTATAAGTGTTGCTAGACCTGCTGAGATTTTCTGGCATTTTCTCTTGTGGCCTCTTCCTTGCTTTCTACAATCTGTAGGTTCTTAAATACAAATCTTGGTACCAACTTGCCGCTAATTCTAGTTCAAATTGTTTTATTGTTTTGCCTTATCGAACTTTTGGTTGTTCTCTGAGGAAAGATTTAGCTGTTCAAAATTGTGAGGGTTTTTATGGAGTGAGGAAGAAGATGCTGTTTCTGTGAGAGGGTCAGTGGGAAACACAGATTTGAGATAAAAGTTAAAGGAAACCAGGAGAGAATTTGAATGTTTTTTTTTTGCACGTTGACTTGTTATAATCTGGAACGTGCTGTCCAAAAGGACAATGAGCAGCTTCAATGGGAAAGCTTTGCAGGCTTTTGGGAGAAGAGTGGATGATTGGAACTAATTGCATAGCTCTTTCAAAGCTTTTTCAAGCAAAGGCAGAATGGGCCAAATGGCCTCTTCCTACACTGCAGGTTCCATGAAAATCCCTTCCTGCAGGCAAACCTCTGTGAGGAGTTGCATTTCTAGCTTTTAATTCAATTGTAGGACATGGATTGCTAGCTGGCCACCATTTATTGTCTACCTCTAGCTGCCCTTGAATTGCTTTCTTGAAATGCTGCAGTCCATGTGCTCGGGATTGACAGTTAAGGAAGGAAATGTGGCCTTTGGCCCACATTTCACTAGTAACAAAAAACAAATGAGGACACCCAGATTCATCAGTTATCAAGTAATATTCTCTTTGTGAAGGGTTATATGAATGGGATTGCATTGAAAGAAGTAACTTTAAAACCTGATTCTCTTCGCAGACTGAAGGCAATGTTAGTTGTGAATATCTTTGCAATAGTTGGTGCCCTCTTAATGGGAATTGCCAAGATGGGCCCATCGCACATCCTCATCATCGCAGGGCGAGCTATCACTGGCATTTACTGTGGTAAAGTATTAACATTTTAGGCACTTTTTTCTTCCATGACCAATAATAACTCTGGCAATTTCTGTATTACCTTTGAAGATTTCCTCAAAATCTCCACACAATGTCAGTTGGGTGTGAGGAGAACTTGCTGCATCACTTTACTCCAGAGATGTTACATTTTGTTTTTAACTTATAAAGATGAAAAGATTAGGTATGAACTGAGACTATGTAGGGTGAGGCAGAAGGAAAAGAGGAATTGTTCTCATCTTCTGCTTCCTAACATAGAATTCCTACAGCGCAGAAGAAGGCCATCCGGCCCATCAAGTCTGCACCATCCCTTTGACAGAGCATCCTACCTCAGCCTATCCCCTGTAATGCCACATATTTACCCCACTAATCCCCATAACCCACACATCCTGGGACAGTAGGGAATAATTTAGCCAGCCCATCTAACCTGTGCATCTTTGGAGTATGGAAGAAAACTAAAGCATGTGGAGGAAAACCTCAAATTTTTACTTTTTTCCATCTGAATCAAGATAAATCCAGGGAATGTGGGAGTTTGTATAAAGGTGGCTGAATGTGATGCCTATTTACACTTGAACATTCGATTGAAAACTTACCTCATTGTGCAGTCTTTAGAAGGGGAGAAAAAGCTTTGTAAGAAAGTATATGTTTCTCTTAAACATTCCTTGCATTCAGTTTGGACATTGCTGTTGTAGCAATGAGTTGACACATGGATCCTGTCAGTACATTGGTGCTGACCTTGGCATGAGTTTCATTAAAAGAATCCTTTAACTTGAATTGTCGTTTGAACATTCACGGAAAACCAACCAACCTTTCTTTCAACCCCTTTCTAGGGATATCTACAGGACTGGTGCCCATGTACATAGGGGAGGTCTCACCCACCAGTTTGCGGGGAGCAATGGGCACCATGCACCAATTAGCCATCGTGATTGGTATCCTCCTGAGCCAGGTAAATTGCAATAAATTTGAACAAGGACATGAATAGGGAAGTTTAGAGGGATATGGGCCAATCGCAGGGAAATCAGAATAGTTCAGTTAAGGAAACCTTTGTTTTATTCAGTCATGGGATATGGGCATCACTGACTGGCCAGCATTTGTTGTCCATCCCTAGTGATTAGGTTGGCATGGATAAGTTGGGTTTGTTTCCATGCTGTATATCTCTATGATTTTGAGGCCAGAATTTTATTGCCCATCCACTGCAAGAATTGGAGCAGGCGAGGTTTGGACCATGGAAAGACTATTGACCTCAGGCAGGATGTTATGGCTTGGGGAGGAATGAGTCTGTTAATTATGACTCTCAGTTATAATAAACATTGTGCCCACTATGGGATTTGAACAGGAGCAGCAACCATCATTAAGATTCACAACACCAGGTTAAAGTCCAATAGGGTTATTTGGAATCACAAACTTTCAGAGCGCTGTCTCTTCATCAACTGAGCGGAGAGATAAGTTTACAATTAGAAATGGATAGAACGAGGGGTCACGGGCTCAGGGTGAGGGGGGCTATGTATAAGACAAATATTAGAGGCCAGTTTTTCACACAAAGGGTAGTGGGGGTGTGGAATGCACTGCCGAGTAAGGTGGTGGGAGCAGGCACGCTAGGGTTGTTTAAGGGTCTCTTGGACAGCCACATGAGCGGTCTGCAGATAGAGGGATATAGCAGGACTGTTTGAATATCGGGAGGACCAAATAGTAGTAGACTATCTTTTAGTTTCGTCTCGGGAATGTCTTAGTTTTTTTTAGCATGTTTAATTAAGTCTTATTTGTTTCCACAGGCAATTCAGTCCACCTTGTTGACCAACAAGGGGCATGCATGCGGCATGTCGTGCGAGAGCTGCTCTTGGAGGTTGCTTCAGGAGTTGCCTAGTGCTTCACGTCGTCAGTGTATGCTTAAACTGGACCATCTGATGGGCAACATGACAGCTCAGAGACTATCGCTGTTGCTGTGCTGACACATGGATTTGGGCCTGTGTCTGCGGGAGTTTGCACGTTCTCCCTGTGGTTGTGTGGGTTTTCTCCGGGTGCTCCGGTTTCCTCCCACATCCCAAAAATGTGCTCTTAGGCTGATTGGGTAACAAATTGTCCCTATATTGGTCCCTATATGGGAATCTTCAACAATAGGCATAGCCTAAAGTCAAGGATATGTCATTAGGACGTTAAGACGGCGGCGCGGGCTCGTTGGGCCGAAGGGCCTGTTTCCCGTGCTGTGTTGCTCTTTGTTCTTTGTTCTTTGTACAAACGGGGCATATTTAGACAAAGACACAATTGCAAGATAATGGTTGGGATGCGAATATTTGCAAGTAATCAAATCTTTACAGATGCAGACAATGTGAGTGGAGAGAGGGAGAATCACAGGTTAAAGAGGTGTGAATTGTCTTAAGCCAGGACAGTTAGTAGGATTCTGCAAGCTCAAACTAAATGGTGGGGGGTCGCACACATGTGTGACATGAACCCAAGATCCCAGTTGAGGCCGTCCTCATGCGTGTAAAACTTGGCTGAAAAGACTCGCATTCCAATCATTGTCTTGCCATTGTATTTATATACACCACGTTTGGCAAACCTACCTCTCCACTCACCCAATGAAGAGGCAACGCTCCAAAAATATCTCTTTCCAAATAAACCTGTTGGATTTTAACCTGGTATAATGAGACTTCTTACAGTTCAAAGACAATATCTCCACATCATCATCAAGATTGTTTAAAATGAAAAGAAAATTATTTGGCTGTGGAAATCTGAACTAAAAACTGTCCTGTGGAGGGATCATTTAGATCCAAATCGTTACCTCTGTTTTTCTCTCTCCACACATCTGTCAGACCTGCTGAATTTATCCAATTCTTTCTGTTTTTATCAAGATTGTTAGAGCATCCCTCTCAATTCTAATGCACAGTCTACACAGATGGGAAGTTTCTCGCAGTGAGAAAGGAGCCATTACAATTTATTTTGCCTTAGTTGTTCTCACGATGTCAACTTTGCTGTTAAGGTCGGCATTTATTGTTCATGCCCTAGTTACCCTTGGGAAAGCGATGGTGGACCCACTTAAACCATCAATTAATGTAGAGGTTCCTGCAGCATTTTGTGATTGGAAATTGTTAAACTATGATGGAATCTGGCAGCACGGAAGGAAGTCATTTAGCCTCACACACCTGTGCCCTTTGCCCCCAGAGTTAAATTGATCTTTGTGAGCTAACTTCCAGTCATGTGTTTGGACTGGGGGTTTCTTCTGGGTGGTTTTGGTGAAGGGTAGGGTATGGATAGTGATAAGGGTGAGGGCACAGTGAATTTACCCAACCAATGTACACTGAACGATGTAGCACTAACTCAGATAGTGTGGGAGAGTCCCAGTTATCCTTTGGGAATTTCTTCAGCCAGCTGTTGTTAGATAGGGAGGTGTGACAATTAGTGACAGCTTCAGAGAATCATAGAATCCCGACAGTGCAGGAAGGGCCATTCAGCCCATCGAGTCAGCACCTCTCCGATATCTTACCCAGACCCTCTTCCCCACCCTATCCCTGCAACCCCACACATCTACCATGCCGAATCCACCTAACCAGCACACCTAACCTCCAGTGAACCCCAACAAGCCCAAACTCCAACATCCACCTCAGACTCCTTGTCCATGAGTGGATCTCCAACAACACGCCGCCACCCCCCCCCCATCAATTCCACCCACTCACTTCAGACACTGTGGGCAGGATTTAATAGTCTCACTCATCCTGAAAACTGTAAAATCCTGCCCAAGATCAATGCACCTTCCCATGGGCAGCTCCTCACCCACTCCGATTCCCATGGTGGGCGGGACGGTGAGATTCCGGCTTTGGATTCCACCCTGGCCTGTTCTTTTACAAAGGGAAATTTAAGCTTATTCCCTTTACAGCTGTAAACAGGGGGTGTGTCCTCCTTCACTCCACTGCTTTTATGCTTCACGCTGGAGCCCTGGACCCTGCTGCCTGAATCTCAGTCAGGAAGGTCAGGCGAAACAGACAGTGACAAGTTTTAGAGCAGGTTAATCAATACAGAGTGGCAGTTCAATTTTGGTTGCCCCATTCGAGGAAGGATATATTGGCCTTGGAGGGGGTGCAGAGAAGGTTTACCAGGCTGATACCGGAGGTGAGGGCGTTGGATTATGAGGAGAGACTAAATAAGCTAGATTTGTGCTCTTTGAAGTTTAGAAGGCTGAGAGGGGATCTTATAGAGACGTATAAGATAATGAAGGGGATGGATAGGGTAGGGGTTGAAAAACTCTTCCAGCTTAGCAAAGATAGCAGGACTAGAGGGCACGGCCTCAAGACTGGGAGGGTGCAGTTCAGATTGGAGTTGCGGAGGGTTTTCTTCACGCAAGGGGTGGTGAATCTTTGGAATTCTCTGCCTGATGAGGTGGTGGAGGCTTCCTCACTGAATATATTCAAGTCAAGAGTGGATAGGTTTTTAATTGACAAGGGAATTAAGGGTTATGGGGAGAAAGCGGGAAAGTGGTACTGAACCACTACAGATCAACCATGATCTTATTGAATGGCGGGGCAGGCTCGAGAGACTGGATGGCCGACTCCCGCTCCTATTTCTTATGTTCTTAAGTACGCTGAGCGAGAATTTAACACAATCATTGCACTCGAACCAGCACATCCTTGGAGTCTGGAAGGAAACCGGAGCACCCGGAGAAAACCCACGCAGACACAGGGTGAACGTGCAAACTCCACACAGACAGTGGCCCAAGCTGAAAATCGAACCTTTGTCCCTGACGCTATGAGGCAGCATTGCTAACCACTGTGCCACCCTGCCAGTTTATGTTCTTTATTGACTGATTGTGAAAGATTTACAAACACCCTGGGAAAGATGCTGTAGAAATGCATGTTATTTTGTTCTCTGTCTCTCTGTCTCCCATAGGTGCTTGGTTTGGATTTCTTGCTGGGTAATGACCGACTGTGGCCTTGCATCCTGGGCCTATCTGGCTTGCCGGCCATTCTCCAAATCATCCTGCTGCCCTTCTGCCCTGAGAGTCCTCGCTACCTCTACATCAAACTCGGAAAAGAAGAAGCTGCGAGAAAGAGTGAGTGAACAGTATGCACAGAGCAGTACAGGGGAGTGCAGCACTGTCAGAGGGTCAGTACAGGGGAGTGCAGCACTGTCAGAGGGTCAGTACTGAGGGAGTGCAGCAGAGGGTCAGTACAGGGGAGTGCAGCAGAGGGTCAGTACAGGGGAGTGCAGCAGAGGGTCAGTACTGAGGGAGTGCTGCAGAGGGTCAGTGCTGAGGGAGTGCAGCACTGTCAGAGGGTCAGTGCTGAGGGAGTGCCGCACTGTTAGAGAGTCAGTGCTGAGGGAGTGCAGCAGAGGGTCAGTACAGGGGAGTGCAGCACTGTCAGAGGGTCAGTACAGGGGAGTGCAGCAGAGGGTCAGTACAGGGGAGTGCAGCACTGTCAGAGGGTCAGTACAGGGGAGTGCAGCAAGGGTCAGTACTGAGGGAGTGCCGCACTGTCAGAAGGTCAGTACTGAGGGAGTGCAGCAGAGGGTCAGTACAGGGGAGTGCAGCAGAGGGTCAGTGCTGAGGGAGTGCTGCACTGTCAGAGGGTCAGTGCTGAGGGAGTGCTGCACTGTTAGAGAGTCAGTACTGAGAGAGTGCCGCACTGTCAGAGGGTCAGTACTGAGGGAGTGCTGCACTCTCAGAAGGTCAGTGCTGAGGGAGTGCCGCACTGTCAGAAGGTCAGTACTGAGGGAGTGGCAGAGGGTCAGTACAGGGGATGCAGCAGAGGGTCAGTACAGGGGAGTGCAGCAGAGGGTCAGTGCTGAGGGAGTGCTGCACTGTCAGAGGGTCAGTGCTGAGGGAGTGCTGCACTGTTAGAGAGTCAGTACTGAGAGAGTGCCGCACTGTCAGAGGGTCAGTACTGAGGGAGTGCTGCACTGTCAGAGGGTCAGTACTGAGGAAGTGCTGCACTGTCAGAGGGTCAGTGCTGAGGAAGTGCTGCACTGTCAGAGGGTCAGTGCTGAGGGAGTGCTGCACTGTCAGAGGGTCAGTGCTGAGGGAGTGCTGCACTCTCAGAGGGTCAGTGCTGAGGGAGTGCTGCACTCTCAGAGGGTCAGTACTGAGAGAGTTCTGCGCTGTCAGAGGGCCAGTACTGAGGGAGTGCCACAGTGTCAGAGGGTCAGTGCTGAGGGAATGCCGCACTGTCAGAGAGTCAGTATTGAAGGAGTGCTCCCTCAGTATTCATTTGGACATTCTTATCTTTTGAGATGAGCATATCCCTCTTGGAACTGAATATAAATGATGAGCATTGGGAGATTTTCCCACAGCCGAATTCCCAAAGGCAGTGACTAAGTGTGGGGAGTAGAGGAAGGAATGAACAAGGATTTGGGTGTGGGTGGTTGTTCTCGGTTAATGTATGGTACGATGGTCTCCACACTGAGACCTAATCATTGAGACTGCATTTCTTACAAATCTGCCATCCTAACATAAAGCCTCCATAGAACATAGAACATTACAGCGCAGAACAGGCCCTTTGGCCTTCGATGTTGCGCCGACCAATTAGGAACAAGCAATGACCCTCTAACCTAAACCATTCCCCTTTCATCCATAAACTTATCTACTAACCTCTTAAACGCCACCAAACTTGGCGCATCTACAACTGATGCAGGCAAGGCATTCCATACCCTTACCACCCTCTGGGTAAAGAACCTACCTCTGACATCCGTCCTATAACTACCATCCCTTAATTTAAAGCTATGTCCCCTCGTGCTAGCTTTCTCCATCCTAGGAAAAAGGCTATCACTGTCCACCCTATCTAAACCTCTAATCATCTTATATGTTTCAATAAGGTCTCCTCTTAGCCGCCTTCTTTCTAACGAAAACAACCTCAAATCCCTCAGCCTCTCCTCATAAGACCTGCCCTCCATACCAGGCAACATCCTGGTAAACCTCCTCTGTACCCTCTCCAATGCCTCCACATCTTTCTTATAATGTGGGGACCAGAACTGCACACAATACTCCAAGTGCGGCCGCACTAGAGTTTTGTACAGTTGCAACATGACGTTGCGGCTCTGAAATTCAATCCCCCTACCAATAGAAGCTAAAATGGTAGAGGGATTGAATTTTTCAATGTTAGGGGGATTGAAAGGTATTCTTCCAATACCTGAAGAAAACCATTCAGCCCATTGCGCCCATGCTAGTCACTGGCCTCCCATCAGTTGAATTGATCTTTATGATCTGACGTCTTCAACGTTTTTGAATCAAGGGATGCTTTGGCAGGGGCAGGAAGTGCTTTGTTTTTAAATTCTGTCACAGGATGTGGGTATCGTTGTCCTGCCACATCTATTACTCATCCCTAATTGCCCTTAAAAAGGTGGTGATGAGCTACTTTCCTGAACTGCTGTGGTCCATTTTGTGTAGACGCACCCACAGTGCTGTTAGGGAAGGAATTGGACCCTGGGAGAGTGAAGGCAGTGCAGAGATTGAATGTTTGTAGAAGGCGTAGGAATCAAACAGGCTGCTTTGTCCTGGATGGTATCGAGCTTCTTGACTGTTGGAGTTGCACTCATTCTGGTAATATTCCATCTCACTCCTGACTTGTATTTCATAAATGTTGGACAGGCTTTGGGGAGTCAGGAGTTGAGTCACTCACTACAGAGTTTCTACTCTCTGACCCACTCTTGTTGCCTCAGTATTTATATGAATAGTCCAGGTCAAATTCTGTCAATGGTACCTTCCATGATGTCGGATCATCTACCAACCGAGTCAAGAACAGCTTCTTCCCTGCTATCATTGGGCATTGAGAAATAAAACAATGCTTAGTTTCTCACTTGTTGATGATGGTCATTGCCTGGCATTTGTGTGGCACAAATATTACTTGCCATTTATCAGCCCAAGCCTAGATATTGTCAGGTCTTGCTGCATTTGGACATGGGTAGCTTCAGTGTATTTGCATTGTCACAAATAGTGCTGAACGTTGTGCAATCATCAGTGAACATCCCAATTCTGACCTTATGACGGAAGGTCATTGATGAGGCAGCTGAAGATGGTAGGTTCTAGGACACTGCCCTGAGGATCTCCTGCAGTGATGTCCTGGAGCTGAGATGATTAACCTCCAATCGCCACAACTATCCTCCTTTCTGCCAGGAATGTCTCCAATTAGTTGGGTGGGGGAGGGGGAGATGTTGGTGGGGTTCTCCCCAATGCCCAGCACAGTCTTGACATCAAGAGCAGCAATCTCACCTTACATTTGAATTCAGCTGTATTGGCTGTGCTTGTACTGATGCTGTAATGAAATCAGGAGCTGAATTCTCCTGGGGATCCTAGCTGAGTTTCAGGAAACAGATTACTGCTAAGCAAGTGCCACCATTTCATGGTCAGTGTTACTGAGACCAGTATTTTCTAACTCCTGATTTATTGATTGAATTTTGTCGTGGGATTTGAACCCATGTCTCCAGAGCCTGGGCCGCTGGGTTGCTAATCCAGTGAACAGATGGGGAAATAGCCCAATTTAAATACATTCAATAATGAGCATTGATGCAAGATGTGGGATGGGATAAGGGGAGGTGAATTTTGAATCAGTTTCTGATGTGATGCCCCATGTAAATGTATAATTGAGCACCCCACAACCCAGACATTCTCTCTTTCCATCTTCTTCCATTGAGAAAAAGACACAAAAATCTGAGATCATCTACCAACCAAGTCAAGAACAGCTTCTTCCCTGCTATCATCAGACTTTTGAACGGACCTACCTGGCATCAAGTTGATCTTTCTCTGTACTCCAGCTATGTCTGTAACGCTACATTCTGCACTCTCTCATTTCCTTCTCTATGAACAATATGCTTTGTCTGTATAGCATGCAAGAAACAATACTTTTCACTGTATATATGTGAATGGAGTGACAAGATATTGGAAATATTGGCGAGCTTAAAAGTGGACAAATCTCCAGGTCCGGATGAATTATGTCCCAGGTTGTTGCAGGAGGCAAGGGAGGAAATTGCAGGGGCTCTGACTCAAATTTTTAATTCCTCTCTGGCCATCGGGGAGGTGCCAGAGGTTTGGGGAACAGCTAATGTGGTCCCACTATTTAAGAAAGGTTGTAGAGAGAAGCCAGGGAACAACAGACTAGTGAGTCTTACACCTGTGGTTGGGAAATTACTGGAGAAGATTCTGAAAGAGAGAATCCATCTCCATTTGGAGAAGCAAGATTTGATCAGGGATGGTCAGCATGGTCCTGTCAGAGGGAGGTTATTTGGTTTTTGAGCATGTAACCAAGTGTGTGGATGATGGTAGTGTGGTTGATGTAGTTTACATGGATTTCATTGAGCCTTTGACTAAGTCCCACATGGGTGACTTATTAAGAAGGAATTACATGGGATATAGGATGATCTGACAAGGTGGATTCATAATTGGCCTAGCATCTGGAGACAGAGGGTGGTGATAGATGGCTGCTTTAGTGACTGGACGCCAGTGATCAGTGTGTACAATAGGGATCTATGCTGGGCCCCCTATTGCTCATCATTTATATAAATGGCATGGATGACAATGTGGGGATAAGATCATTAAGTTTGCCGATGACACAAAGATTTGGTGTGTGGTTAACACTGACAATGAGTGTCTTGTATTACAGGAAGATACAGATGAGATGGGTGGATAAATGACAGATGGAATTTAACCCTGAAGAGTGTGAGGTGATGCACTTTGGAAGGATTAATTTGAGAAGGAAGTATTCTATGACAGGTTTTACATTGGGAAGTTCCCTAAGTAGTCTCACAACATCAGGTTAAAGTCCAACTGGGAAGTTCTGAAATAACAAAGGGACCTTGGTGTGTTTGTCCATAGATCTTGAAGGTAGAAAGGCAGATTAATAGGATGGTGAAAAAGGAATATGGCACATTCGCCTTTATTCATTGGGTATAGATTACAAGAGCAGAGAGGTCATGATGGAGTTGTGTAGAACTTTGGTGGGGCCACAGCTGGAGCACTGTGTATAGTTCTGGTCGCCACATTATAGGAAGGATATGAACACACTGGAGGGATGCAGAGGAGATTCACCAGGGTGCTGCCTGGGATGGAACATTTATGTTATAAAGGGAGGTTGGATAGGCTTGGATGGGAATAGAGAAAATTAGGGGGCGACCTGATTGAGGTGCTCAAGATTATGAGGGGCATGGACAGGATGAATAAGGAGCAGCTGTTCCCCTCAGGGGATACAAGTTAAAAGTGAGGGGTAGAAGCTTTAAGGGGGAATTGAGAAAAATTTTCTTGGCGAGTAGTGACGGTCTAGAATAACCTGCCTCAGAGGGTTCTGGAGGCTTCACATCCTTTAAAAAGTATCTGGATGAGTACTTGGCATGGCGTAACATTCAAGGCTATGGGCCACGGGCTGGCAAGTGGGATTAGGTGGGCATTTCATGAATCACTGCAGACTTGATGGGCCGAACAGCCTCTTCTGCACTGTAATATTCTGTGATGTGACAGTAATAAATCAAATCAAATCCAAAAGAGGAAGTTTCTGTCGAGATATCTGACAGTTGGTTATTTGGGTGAGGCTTCAGGGCATTGTACGGGGAGGGGTAGGGGGGAGAGAATGTGGAGGGACACGTGTGCCCCGTGAGAATGAATGGAAGGCAATCAATACACAGAGGAACAGGCCAGAGCAGCTTTATTAACGATAATCAGAACCCAAACAATCCATAAACTCAAAATATTCCTCCACAAAAGAGTTTTGTTTTGAAATGTTTGGTGCTGAAATGGATCCGGGTTGAGTAAGTGCTTTCAGGATGTGTCACTGGAAAAGGATTATGTTTGTAATTCGTCACCAACATGTTTGGCAAGCCATGTTCTTAGCTCTGATTGGCTAAGCAGAGGGGCCTTGTCAGAGGCACAGCAGAGGTGTGGCAACAGCTGTTTAATCTGGCATTTAGTTCTAATTGTTATGTGGAAGTATTTGTGTCTGTGTGCGCACAGGCATCAGCCTTGTGTTTTACTGACAATACAAAGCAATGCTTTGAATTGAATGTTGAGGTTAAGCAGTGGGAGGTGATACCTGGAAGACGCTGGGAAGGAGGATGATCTGAACAGCTCTCTGTTTCCGATTTCCCACCTGGTCTCCATCTAAAAGTGCAGCTTCAGCCCATTGAGAGTGGGGCGTTAGTGTGTTATCAAAGCTGACCCTTGATCTTTCAGTTATGAATCCACATTCTTAATTTGAAAGCTAGAATGTTTGATCAATGCTTGAATATGTGTGAGGGGGGCCATGACTCAGAGATGCCAGTGTTGGACTGGTTAAATATAGTAAGAACTCTCTACTCATCCGACAAAAGGACAGCGTTCCCAAAGGTAGTGGCATTTACTACCAAATAAACCTGTTGGATTTTAACCTGATGTTGTGAGACTTCTGACTGTGAGGGGGATTAGCAGGGGAAATACCTGGGGTTATGGGGATAAAGGCTGGGTGGGTTTGTTGTCATTGCAGGCTCGATGGGCCAAATAGCCTCATAATGCACAGTAGGGATTCTATGATTGTATCAGTAATTGTGAGTGGATTAAAGAAAAGGATGAGCCTAGTTTTTCAGTTTGTACCGTCCCAGTGAATAATTCATCCTGTTACCTGTGTAGTCCTGTAAACACATACAGCACTGAAGGAATCAATTTGACCTATTGTGTCAGTGCTGGCTTTTTGAAACAGCAGTTGTATTTATTACCACACCTTTATTTTTTGTCCATTCAAGTTATTCACACCCACGTTCCAGATCAGTTTCTTATAACAATCACTTCAACCAGCTTTGTAGGCAGAGTTTGTGTGTGTGTGTGTGTGTGTGTGTGTGTGTGTGTGTGTGTGTGTGTGTGTGCGTGTGGTGGTGTGAGTGGTGTGTGTGTGTGTGTGTGTTGAGAGAGAGAGAGAGAGAGACAACCTGTGTGTGTGGGTGTGGATGTGTGTGTGGGTGTGGATGTGTGTGAGTACACCCACTCATATCAGTCAATCAATATGAAATCAATGTATAAGCCGTTCCTAATGTGGAACATTAAATGATGCAGGACAAGAAGTGAAATTAGCAGCTGCTAAGTGAAAGAATTTCAGAAGATTGTTCCCTCAGGGTGAAAATGTTGTACCAGAGAGTCTAGTTCGGAACCTTCACTCTGTGAGATCTCAGGATTAGCTGCTGATCTGTAACCCAGGGACTATATTGATCCATTCTCTGAACTCACTCCATCAGCAGAGTTTTCTTAAGCAGTGAGTGAAGCATGAAATAGATTGAATTCACATTAAAGGAAAGTTACTTATATCTATCAGAATATCCCTTTTCCTTGAGGATTCGGTAGCAGGCTCAACTATTCCAATGCAGTGCTGCCCAGCCCTCACTAAACACCAGCTCACCCACCGTTCACTGCCTGTTTCCGAACTTACACGAGTTCTGTTGACCTATTAGCCGTCTGGTTCACTGTTTGTTTGACCTGTATTGACCTATACTGATTAAGCAGCAGCTCCATTTAAAATTCTCATCCTTCTGAAAAGTGTGGAAAAGTGTGAGGTAATTCACTTTGGTAAGAGTAATACGTGTGCAGAATATAGGGCTAATGGTAGGACTCTTAATAGTGTAGATGAGCAGAGAAATCTCGGTGTACAGGTGCACAGATCGCTGAAAGTTGGTACTCAAGTTGATAAGGTTGTTAAGTAGGTGTATAGTATGTTAGCATTTATTGGTAGAGGGATTGAATTTTGGAGCCAAGGTGTCATGTTGCAACTGTACAAAACTCTGGTGCGGCCGCACTTGGAGTATTGCGTACAGTTTTGGTCGCCACATTATAAGAAAGATGTGGAGGCATTGGAAAGGGTGCAAAGGAGGTTTACCAGGATGTTGCCTGGTATGATGGGTAGGTCTTATGAGGAAAGGCTAAGGGACTTGAGGGTATTTTCATTAGAGAGAAGAAGGCTAAGAGGTGACTTAATTGAGACATATAAGATGATCAGAGGGTTAGATAGAGTGGATAGTGAGAGCCTTCTTCCTCGGATGGAGATGGATAACACGAGGGGACATAGCTTTAAATTAAGGGATGGTAGTTATAGGACAGATATTAGAGGTAGGTTCTTTACTCAGAGGGTAGTAAGGGAGTGGAATGCCCTGCCTGCAGCGATTGTGGACTTGTCAAGTTTAATGACGTTCAAATGGTCAGTGGATAGGCATATGGATAGTATTGGAATAGTTTAGGATAGAGGGTCATAAAATTGGTTCCATTGGTCGGCGCAACATCGAGGACCGAAGGTCCTGTACTGCGCTGTAATGTTCTATGTTCTATTCAAACCCCTCAAGGAACTCACTCCTCTCAATTTCTCCTGCAGCCCCCAAACCCTCCGAGATCCCTGCACTCCTCCAAGTCTGGTCTCTCGAGCATCTCGAGGTTTAATTATTCTAACATTGGTGACTGTTCCTTCAGCTGCCTGAGCCCTATATGCTCCAGATTTCCTTCCCTAACCCTCTCTCCCTCTACACTCCTCTTGTTCAAAAATTAACTTGGCTGTTCTAGTATCACAGAATCAGAGAGTTCTTATGGTGTAGAAGGAGGCCATTCAGCCCTCTATGTCTGTACTAGCTCTCCAAATGATCATCATGACTTCATGCAATTCCCGTCCTTTTCCCCGTGCCCCTGCACATTGTTTCTATTCAAGTAATCAGCACATGCCCTTTTGAATGCCTCCACCTCACTTCCAGGCACTGCATTCCACATTCAAGCAACTCACTGTGTGAGAAGCAATCTCAGTTCCTTCTTTTCTAAATCACTTTAAATCTTTTCTCCCTCATTCTTGATCCATTTATGAGCAGGAACAGTTTCTCCCTGTCCAGTCCCTTCATGATTTTGAATATTTCTATCAAATCTCCTGGACCCACGCCCTCGCTCTGGATCAGCTCAACTCTGTGCATGATCTCTCCATGGGGCCCAGCCTGATCCTGTGGCCCTCAATGGATTGCCGTCTTAAAGGGACCACGTTACTGCTGAAAGAGAGGAGAGAATGAGGAAAAACAAACTAGTTGGCACCCGAGTGAGGGGCAGTCCTTGAACACATCGAGAAATAGCTCAGCGCAGGGTCTGAATATTTACAAATCAGCCTCAACAATCCATAAACACAAGATAGCCTGGAAGAGTTTTGTTTTATAACTTTAAATTTGGGCTGGGAATGGTTGCCATGGCGATGATGAGAATCTAGGTTGAGCGGATCCATTTAGGATAATTGTTTGTGATTGGTCACCGGTACCTCTGAAGACTATGTTCTCAGCTCTGATTGGCTGAGCTTGGAGGCTTGTCCAAGGTAGGGCAGGGGTTGGGCTGAGTGAGTGTTGAATCTGATATCTGGTTTCACTTTATTGTGTGTGCGTGGCTATATTCCCCGTATTTGTGTTTGCCTTTACATCTCCGCCTTTGTGCCATCGAGTGAGTGCAAGAACCGGAAAGACTTGTAATCTTACAACACCTTTTGTGACTCCAGGATATCCCAAAAGCATTTCGCAATCAATGACGTGTGTTTTGAAGTGTAGCCATGATTGGAATGTCGGAAACACAGCAGCCAGTTTGCGTACATCGAACAGGGTAAAGAGCAGATAACCTGTTCCCTGTGATGCTGAGTGAGGGATTAATAATAGCCAAGGCATTGTGGAGAACTACCCTGTTCTTCGTCAAATGGTGCCACAGGAAATGATCTTGCTTTAACCGTTTGTCCCCAAGGCAGTACCTCTGACAGTGCAGCACCCTCATATCTTGACAATCTTCCCTTAGAGAATGGAGGATCCAGAAGATGGCTAACAGTCTGACAGATCGCCAAAGATCAACACTTCTTCCAAGACTCTGCCATCTTTCTCGTGAGGAGGGTTGGCATCTGCAGCGACAGGGGATGGGGTGGGGGGAATATTATGAGCTCCTTAGCCAAAAAAAAATCATGAGTGGAAGAGGGGCAGGGAGAATGGTGAAATTGACCCAGATCCATTGGGTATCAGACACAAGTATTCCTCTTGATGTTAATTGTGAGCTCTGAGCATTCGAACTCAGAAGCAGAAAATGACAATCACGGAGAGAAAGCTAGTCTCTAATTTTTAGTTGGATGACATTTTGCGATTGTCACACAGGTTTACCTGGTTTTGGTCTTCCCAGATGCTGGACTACCCGCTGTAATCTGTATTTAAACAAGTTGGGTAGTCACCCTGATGTAATGCCAGCGTAACGCCAGCTTTGTGTGAAGCAGTTTATATCTTCTTCGCTAAGTAAATAGAGTCACTTAATAGGAGGGAATACGCAGGCTTAGTTTGGATGACAGGCCAAAGTAACAAGGTGGCTCACCTCAGCTCTGCATCAATCGCTTTTTCAAATTCTGTGAATAACATCTCAGAAACATCTTCAATCATTAAATTATGGAAAACAGTTTAAACATGGATCTGACCAAGGAAATTCCAGAGTCCCTGATCATAAAATATAGAAAGACTTGCACTTCTATAGCGTCTTGCACACCCTCAATGTGTATTACAGCATCTGTCACACTCTTGAAGCCCTGTACTTGTTGTAATGAAGGAAAATGGAGTAACCAGTTTGTGCACAGCAAGCTCCCACAAACAACATTGTGATCATGACAGAGTTGTCCCTGTTTATTTAATGTGTTGGCCCAGGGAACAGGAGAGAGCTTCCCTTCTCTTCGGCAAATAATATTGTCTCTTGCCTCGGAGTCAGAAGATTGTGTTTATTTATTTATTAGTGTCACAAGTAGATTTACATTAACACTGCAATGAAGTTACTGTCAAAATCCCTGAATCGCCACATTCTGGAGCTTGTTTGGGTATGCTGAGGGACAATTTAGCATGGCCAACGCAGCTAACCAGCACGTTTCACGGACCATGGGAGGAAACCGAAGCACCTGGAGAAAACCCATGCAGACACGAGGAGAACATGCAAACACCATACAGACAGTGACCCAAGCCAGGAATCGAACCTGAGTCCTTGGCACTGAGAGGCAGCAGTGCCAACCACTGTGCCTCTGTGCCACCCCGTCCACTTGTGGGGTCCAGTCCCCCTCCAAAAACTATACCACCACTCTCCAGGCTCACTGAGAGAGTGCTGCACCATGACAGGTACCATCTTTCAGGTGAGGTATTAAATGAAGGTCCCACCAGCACATAATGTAAAAGTCATCATGGCAATATTTGAGTGAAAGCAGAGGAGTCCTCGCTCCATAATTGAGGCCAATATTTACAGATTTGTAGATCTGCCTTGTTCTCTGTACTGACCTGGATGATGAATTCATTTGTCTCTCACCAGGTTTGAAACGATTACTGGGGACATCTGATACTGACCAACACATTGAAGAGATGAAGAAGGAGAAAGAGGAAATCCAGAAAGAGAAAAAGATGACGGTGATGCAGTTGTTCTGCTCTTCCAGCTACCAACAACCCATCATCGTTGCCCTGATGCTGCACATATCCCAGCAATTCTCTGGAATTAATGCAGTGAGTAACAAAAACATCACTACTGGTGACTGCTCACCACTGTCACACACTTCCAGGACAGGTACAGCACAGGGTTAGATACAGAGTAAAACTCTCTCTATACTGTTCCCATCAAACACTCCCAGGACAGGTACAGCATGGGGTTAGAGACAGAGTAAAGCTCCCTCTACACTGTCCCCCCATCAAACACTCCCAGGACAGGTACAGCATGGGGTTAGATACAGAGTAAAGCTCCCTCTACACTGTCCCCCCATCAAACACCCCCAGGACAGGTACAGCACAGAGTTAGATACAGAGTAAAGCTCCCTCTATACTGTCCCCATCAAACACTCCCAGGACAGGTACAGCACGGAGTTAGATACAGAGTAAAGCTCCCTCTACACTGTCCCCATCAAACACTCCCAGGACAGGTACAGCACGGGGTTAGATACAGAGTAAAGTCCCTCTACACTGTCCCCTCAAACACCCCAGGACAGGTACAGCACGGGGTTAGATACAGAGTCCATCAAACACTCCCAGGACAGGTACAGCACGGGGTTAGATACAGAGTAAAGCTCCATCTACACTGTCCCCCCATCAAACACTCCCAGGACAGGTACAGCACGGGGTTAGATACAGAGTAAAGCTCCCTCTACACTGTCCCCATAGGCAGTCTTCTCTCTCTGGTGCTGTGATGCAGCAACGCTAACTACTGTGCCACCATGCTGTCAATGTTGTTGTGCTGAAATAGCCCAGTAAGCAGCTTTGAATAAGAACTGTCCACCTTGTATTGATCCATGCCCAACAATATGGCAAGAACTCTCCTCCTCCTCCTCAGCCATGGGATCATTTACATTAACAAGACAGAGAGGGTCTCGTTCAAAACATCTTTTGTGCCTGGCAGCTCAGTCCTCAGTAATGCACCAGGTGTACTTGTGAAATTCTGGTCTCAGTTGTTTGGAGTGTTATTCTATAAACCAAGGCTCGACCACACCTCCAACCTGGCAGTCAGATAAACAGGAATGTGACCTGAGTCCAGTTATTCAAATGTTGTGTTTCTCTAGTACAGTAATATTGCCAAAAGTTAACATTTTCCATTAAAAAACACAATTTCCATTCACCTTCTCTCCTTCTCCTTTCCATTATATTCCTCTGTTTGCATTACCTTCTCCCTTCTCTGTCTGGTTTATTTTCTACTTTAATTTGAATACTTCTCCACACATTCACTTTTCCCTGTCAAACTTTTGATCTAATTCCATTTTGCTTTCTCTTAGTTGCCTTTCGCTCAACTTTAAAACAAGCATTTTTTGATTGGATTGGATTCGATTGACACAGTTAGACAGGAGCAATTTAATTTCAAATCTACAACCAGGTTCTCCAGCCTCGTCTGCAGCTGGGATTCTCCGTTCCCGCTGCAGTGAACAGAGATTAGGCTGGGTGCCAAATTCTCTGTTCTCACTGGCAGCCTCAGCGCGACTTGACTACCTGGAGAATCTTTTCTTAGCCTTGTGAAATCTGAGACAACCCTTATCACATTGTCTTCTCAGAAGAATCAGGGGGCAAGGAGGGAGATTTCATTTCACCCAATCTGTTGTCATGCGTTGCCTGAAAGAGTGGTGGAAACACATTCAGCGATAACTTGCAAAGGAGAATACATTTATGAAGGGGAAAAAGTTGCAGGGCTCTGGGAAAAAGGTTGGGAATAAACGCATAGGTCTCATAAAAGAGAGTCATAGGATCCCTATTCTGCAGAAGGAAGCCATTCAGCCCATCAAGTCTGCACTAACCACCCAGACCCTATCCCCACGTATTTATCCTTCTTCTCCCCCGACACTAAGTGGCAGTTTAGCATGGCCAATCAACCTGATCTGCACATCTTTGGACATGGAGAGAATGTGCAAATTCCACGCAGACAATGACCCAAGCCAGGAATCGTCCCTGGTGCTGTGAGGCAGCAATGCTAACCACTGTGGCACTGTGCCCCACCATCTTTCAGACAACTGGCACAAGCATGATGGGCTGTTTGGCTTTTTCCTGTGCTGTGTGACTCCTGTCTGACTTCACTGTCCAAGCAAAGGAAATTAAGATCCTAATTTTAAGGGGCATCTTGATAAATACATGAATGGGAATAGAGGGATACGATCCCTGGAAAGGTAGGATATTAGTTCAATCAGGCAGCGTGGTCGATGCAGGCTTGCAGGGCGAAGAGCCTGTTCCTGTGCTGTAATTTTTTTTGTTTTTTGTTTGAGGACACAGGATTGTAATCTCAACTCATGGGAAGCCAGTTAGATGTTCTAGCTCTCTGCATACAGTAACAATCCTCCCTTCTAATTCTCTTTAGATATTCTACTATTCGACAGCGATTTTTAAACAGGCTAACCTGTTACACCCAGTCTATGCCACAATCGGAGTTGGGGTGGTCAACATCATCTTCACCGCGATTTCTGTAAGTACTCAGAGTCTTTTGGGAATCTTTCTCTAGGAATAAAAGAGAGACAAGGTTTTCTGTCAGTCCCTGTTACAACCAAAGGCTTCACACTTAGTGAAATGCTTTTGAAGCACGTTGTTGGGTGGCACGGTAGCACAGTGGTTAGCACTGGTTAGTGCTTCACAGCTCCAGGGTCTTGCGTTTGATTCTTGGCTCGGGTCACTGTCTGTGTGGAGTTTGCACATTCTCCTCATGTCTGTGTGGGTTTCCTCCAGTTTCCTCCCACAGTCCAAAGATGTGCGGGTAGGTTGATTGGGCATGCTAAGAAATTGCCCTTTAGTATCTAGGGATGCGTAGGTTAGAGGGGTTAGTGGGTATAATATGTAGGAATATGGCGGTAGGGCCTGGGTGGGATTGTGTTTGGTGCAGATTCGATAGGCCGAAGGACCTCTTTCTGCACTGTAGGATTCTATGATTGTTCTAATGTAGGAAACATGACAAGCAATTAGTGCCCAGTAAGATCCCACAAACAACAATGTGATAATAACCAGGAATCTGTGTTTAGTGATCTTGTTTTGGGGGATTAATTCTGGAGAACTCCCCTGCTGTTCTTTGAAATAGTGTCATGGGCCTCAGTTTAACATCTCATCTGAAAGATGGCACCTCTGACAGTGCAGCACCCCCTTAGTACTCCACTGGGACCTCAGACTGGATTTCTCACTGAGTGAGTATCCACCGTTGTTTGCAGTGAAAAGTTCTCACAAATTTATCACTCTCTGAGTAAAGAAATTTCACCATAACTACATTCAAAATGGCTGATCCATTATCCTGAAGCTGTAATCCCAAGTTCTAGACTTTCCAGGTTGGAGAAGAGGCTCTGATGACCTAGTCTATCAAATCCTCCAAAAATGTTGTAAGTTTCCATGAGTGCAACTATCGTTTGTTTGAGTTCCATTTATTAAACATTCATCAGACACAAAAGGCAGAATCTTTCGGTCGCACTCGCCCCAAGATTGGAAGATTCCACCCGAGGTCACGCGATCTTCACACGGTGCATGTCCCACTCAGTATGATTCCAGAACGGGAATATTCCACCCAAACTTCCTTCATAGGAAATGACCACTTCCAGCTAGAAAGACAAGGGTAGCAGATACCTGGGAACATCACCACCTGCAAGTTCCCCTCCAAACCACTCACTATCCTGACTTGGAAATATAGTGGTCATTCCTTCACAGTCGCTGGGTCAAAATCCTGGAATTTCCTCTCTAACAGCATTGTGGATCAACTCACAGAATGTGGACTGCAGCAATTCAAAGAACAAAGAACAAAACAGCACAGGAAAAAGGTCCTTCAGCCCAATGAGCCCATGCCACCACCCTGATGTTCCCACTTCTACCCGTGATCCCTGCCTATGTTTTTGGATCTATGGATTGAAACCAAATTTGAGACAATTTAGGGAGACTTTGTTCTGCCAATCAGCCTAACAGCACATCTTTGGGATGTGGGAGGAAACCGGAGCACCCGGAGAAAACCCACGCAAGCACGGGGAGAATGCGCAAACTCCCCCAGACACAGGCCCAAATCCATGTATCTGCACAGCACAGCGATAGTCACTGAGCTGTCGTGTTGCCCATCAAATGGTCCAGGTCAAGCGTACACTAACGACGTGAAGCACTAGGATACTCTCGAAAAATATCCAAGAGCAGCCCTCTCACGACCCATCACGTGTATGCCCCTCGTTAGACAACAAGGTGGACCAAAGCATCTGTAGGATAAAAACAAGTACATCAATATCATCATCTATTTACACACTTCCCAGGGACTCTCAAGGCTCATGATTCCTATTTTAAATCAGTTTTCTATACCCCTCCATTCCCATTCTGTTCATGTGCCCATCTAAGTATTTCTTAAATAACTCCAGAGTACCTGCCTCCACACTTTACTTGGCAGCGCATTCCATACCCCCACCACCCTCTGTGTGAAAAAACTCCCTCTAACATCCAAATTATACCTTACCCCCCTCACCCTAAGCCCGTCACTCCTCGTGCTATTCGAGTCCATCCTAGGAAAAAGCTTAACCCTGTTTATTCTATCTATACCCCGTCATAATCTTGTACACCTCTATTAGATCTCCTCTAAGTCTACGTCTTTCTAAGGAAAAGAGCCCCAATTTGCCTAACCTCTCCTCGTAACTCAGACCTTCCATCCTGGTAAACCTCCTCTGCACTCTCTCCAGAGTCTCCACGTCCTTCTGACAGTACTGGACGCAGTATTCCAAATGAGGTCTAACCAATGTTTCATACAACTGCAACATTAAAGGCCAGCTCACCACCATCTTCTCCAAGAAGTAGGGATAGGCAATAAATGCTGGCCCAGCCAGCGACACCCATCATGGAATAAAAAAAAGATTGTTCTTTAATCACCGGAATCAATGCCCTGAATCTTTGCTGTTGCCCCTCTAAGATGATTTAGCCCATGACAGGGCATGTTACAGACATTGTCAAATTGTCAGCGCAGATCAGGAATGTCCCAGGTCTCATTGTCGTTCTCTGCAGATGTCGCTGTTCTCAGTGTGTGCAATGTTCAATGTTTTACAGTTAATTCTGGTGACCCTGAGAAGTACAACCAGCTGAGACTGTCCCTGGTGAATACTGATCAAAGACTCCCTATAGATAGTGGACATCAAGGGAGAACAGCAGCTGAAACATTAAACCTATCTCCACTCCTCTCTCTATCAATGTTGCTGACACACTGAGTTTTTCTCAGCGTTTTCTAATTTTATTTGAAGACTTGCAGCCTTAGCAGTATTTTGCAATGTGGTTTTTGGCTTTCAGGGTGGAGCAAGTTAATAATTTCTGATAGCTTGTTTATTCTAATCACTTAATTTTTAAGATCGGAACATTTTGTGAAGGCTGAATGAAACAAATGGACGTAGAGTCAGCAATACTTGGAAGCATTAGCAGGAAGGGAAAAATAGAAGATGTGTTTGTGTAATAAGATCAGCTCACCACAACCTTCTCAAGAACAATAAATTTTTTTTTAAGCAACACAGCACGGGAAACAGGCCCTTCGGCCCAACGAGCCCGCGCCGCCGTCATACTATATAGTAGCAAATCCATTATCCTATTTTAATATTCCTATATAATATATATATATTATTCCTAATATGGAAAATTCTCACCATAGGGACAATTTGTTTCCCAATCAGCCTAAGAGCGAATTTTTGGGTTGTGGGAGGAAACCGGAGTGCCCGGAGAAAACCCACGCAACCACGGGGAGAACGCGCAAACTCCCGCAGACACCGGCCCAATTCCAAATGTCTGCACATCCACATCGATAGTCTCTGAGCTGTCATGGTGCCCTTCAGATGGTCCACATAAAGCACTCATTTACGACATGAGGTACCAGGCAACCCATGAATCAACATCCAAGAGCTGTACCCGCACCACCTGCCGAATGCATGCTCAAATTATGGACCGAATTACCTGTGGAAAAAGCCGTAGTTAAACAGTCCTAATATATCCCTCTATCTGCATACCGCTCATGTGGCTGTCCAAGAGACACTTAAACAGCCCCAGCGTGCCTGCTCCCACCACCTTACTCGGCAGTGCATTCCACACCCCCACTACCCTTTGTGTGAAAAACTGCCCTCTAATATTCGTCCTATACATAGCCCCCCTCACCCTATGGCCATGACCCCTCGTCCTATCCGTTTCTAAAGGTGGAAAAAGTTTACCTCCATTTACTCTATCTATACCCCTTATAATCTTATACACCTCTATGAGATCCCCTCTAAGCCGACATCTTTCAAGGGAAAACAACCCCAGTCTATCTAATCATTCCTCATAAGACAGTCCTTCCATACCAGGCAGCATCCTGGTAAACCTCCTCTGCACTTTCTCCAAGGACTCCACATCTTTCCGATAGTACGGCGACCAGAACTGGGCGCAGTATTCCAAGTGAGGCCTAACCAAAGTTCTATACAACTGCAACATCAAACTCCTACTCTTGTATTCTATACCCTTTTCTATGAAAGCTAATTGCTAAAGCTATGAATGCTGGAATTATTAGCAGCACTCACATTCCACCAAAGAATAAGAATAATGTTGAGTAGCTTGCCAATGTTAATGATCTGGATTCAAGTGTCAAGTGCTAATGGATCCAAAAGTGTAGATAGAAAAAGTGTTTCCTCTGACTAGGAGTGTGTGAATGTGATATTACAATTCGAGCAAGGCTTTGTGGGGGTGATTTCAGGAAATAATTCTTCAATCAGAGAGTAATGAGATTCTGGAACCCTCACCCAACATGGCTGTGGGTGTGGAGAGTAAATTAGAGATTTTAAGACTGAGGTAGATAGATTTTTGTTGGCTGCACAGAAACATGGACCAAAAATAGGTAAGTAGAGTCAAGGGATAGATCAGGTATGATCATTGAATGACACAGTTTGAGGGGCTGAATGGCCTGCAACTATTTCTCTGTTCTAAGATTTATCTGTTATATCGGGAAGTACCCCTCAGCATGAGCAACGGCTTGAGTAGGAGGAGAGATCTACCAAATATATGGACACAGTGGACAAAGAGATCCACATTCAGTTCCCAGGATGTGGCTGGATGAATTAATGGTGTGATGTGTGAACAACAGCAGTGTAACTGGGTGCTTGGCGACTGGAGGGATTGCTCTGATCTGTGTGTCTCTTTAGGTCTTCCTGGTAGAACGTGCTGGGCGCCGCTCACTGTACATAGCGGGTATGGGTGGGATGTGCTGCTGTGCCATTATAATGACTGTTGGACTGGTTTTCCAGGTGAGTAAGATTGAGAGACAAAAATCTATCATTTACATCGAAATACAGCACAGTGGTTAGCATTGCTGTCTCACAGCACCAGGGATCTGGGTTCAATTCCTGGCTTGGGTCACTGTCTGCGTGGAGTCTGCACATTCTCCCCGTGTCTGTGTGGGTTTCCTCCGGGTGCTCTGGTTTTCTCCCACAATCTGAAGATGTACTGGTTAGGTGATTGGCCGTGCTAAATTCTCCCTCATTGTACCTAAACAGGCGCCAAAGTATAGTGACTAGGGGACTTCATTGCAGTGTTAATGTAAGCCTACTTGTGACATTTAAACTTTAAATAGCTGGCTCCAGGAGGTGGAAAACTCTCATCCCTGGGGCTGTAAATATTGGCCTGAATTTTCTTCCTACTCTCCTCCTGCCCCCTCCCCCCTCCTGCCCTCCTCTCCCTTGCCCTGCCTGCTCCCACCCTTCGCCCTCTCCTCCTCCTCCTCATGCTCTCCTCTCCCATTCCCCCATCCTCCACTTTGTCACCGCTTCTGGGTAATGAAGTTTCTCGTGAACTTCTTGCTGTATTTATGAGTGATTATCTCATGGCCTTTAGTTCTGGTTACACATCTTCACTGTGTTTACATCAGCAAACCTTATCACTGCCATAGAATCCTTCACCTGGTCACCCTCCCTCAGCCTTTTTCTTTCAGAGAGGTGAACCCTGGTCTGTTCAGACTTTTCAATAAGTTCTAATTTCTCAGACGTAACTTGAATCTTGTAAATCTTGATGATGTGCCATTTTGTTGTCTCCTGAATTCTAAATGTCTTCTCTTTCTTCCCTCAGAATTCATTTAAGTGGATGAGCTACCTGAGCATGTCGGCCATATTTACCTTTGTAGCCTTCTTTGAGATTGGACCTGGCCCAATCCCCTGGTTTATTGTAGCTGAACTGTTCAGTCAGGGGGCGCGTCCAGCTGCTATAACCATCGCAGGATTCTGTAACTGGACCTGTAACTTCATTGTGGGAATGTGCTTCCCTTACATTGCGGTAAGGAGATGCTGCTTTTGCTCCAAATGTCATCCTGTAAGGAATCATTCAGACTGTGCCTTTTTTCTTCACAAGGCTGGGGGTATCCAGTGCACAGTTTCACATGTCAGGGTTTTCTGACACGCTAAAGACCACACTAAAATCTGGCACTTCTAAACTCAAACACATTAGCTATTCATGCCACGCTCCCACTGCAGCGAACTCAGAAAATTTCCTCTATAAACAGCCAGTCAAATCTTTATTCCCTGCAACGCAATGGAACAATCCCACCAGCATGAATGATGGCAAGATTCCGGTCAACAACTTCCAGTAATTTAGTGCTTTAAATCGAACAAAAACGTCCCAAAGTGCTTCCTAAGGCGATTACTCAAACTCATCGACATGACCCACTTAATCAGCTGTTAGGAGGGATGCACAAAAACTTAGTACAGGATTTTGCCAACATTCCCGCCACTAGGATCTCCCAGTCCCACCAATGGCACACCCCCGCTGTGGGTTACCCCTCAGTGGGAAATTCCATTGGCACTGGAGGGACCAGAAGATCCCATTCCTCTGCTGGCAAGGTACACATTGCAGGGGGAACAGCAAAACCCAATCTTATTCAGAGCAAATCCCATCCTTAGTCAGAGCGAATCCTGCCCTTAGTAAGAATGAATCCCTCCTTTCATTGGAGCAAATCCTGTCCTTAGTCAGAGACATGCATCTTAAAGGAGAGAAGTGGAAAGCCAGTGATGTTTATAGAGGAAATTTTGAGTTTAGGCTCCAGGTAGCTTTTGGAAGCTTTTCGGTCCGTCTTGTTGACCAACAAGGGGCATAACACGCGGTGGGTCGTGCGAGGGCTGCTTTTGGATATCGCTTTGAGAGTTGCCTAGTTCTTCACGTTGTTAGTGTACGCTTAAACTGGACCAACTGACGGGCAATACGACAGCTCAGTGACTATCACTGTTTGCTGTGCAGATACAGGGACCTGGGTCGGATCTCTGACTTGGGCCTGTGTCTGTGGGAGTTTGCACATTCTCTCCGTGCTTGCGTGGGTTTTCTCCGGGTGCTCCCGTTTCCTCCCACACCCCAAAAAGGTGCTTTTAGGCTAATTGGTGTTAACAAATTGTCCTTAAATTAGACCTCCCTTAATCTACTGTACATATAATTCTCTAAATTTGCACCCCTTCATTGTGGAGTCCAAGAGGTGTAGATAAAAGTCGTAGGTAGAAGAAGGATTGGAATGGGGCACTCACTGAGCGTTAAAATGGGCAGTGCGGGCTTGTAGGGCTGAAGGGCCTGTTTTCTGTGCTGTTTTGCTCTTTGTTGTTCTTTGTAGCTGAATGTGGGAATTCCAGCCTAAAGTAATATAAAAAGTGAAGTAAAGTTTATTTATTAGTGTCATAAGTAGGTTTACATTAATACTACAATGAAATCAGTGTGAAAATCCCCTCGTCGCCACACTCCGCTGCCTGTTCAGGAACACTAAGGGAGAATTTAGCGTAGCCAAAGCATCCTAACCAGTTCGCCTTTGGAGTTTGGGAGGAAACCGGAGCATCCGGAGGAAACCCATGCAGACACGGGGAAAATATGCAAACTCCACACAGACTGTGACCCATGCCAGCAATCGAACCCGGGTCCTTGGAGCTGTGAGAAACACAGTGCTGCTGTGCCGCCCCACCTGGGTCCATGATGGACAGGTGCAACATGTGTCTGACTTAACTCAATTGGGCAGGAGGTTCTGAAGAGGGGAAAACTGCGTGTGATCGGGTGTAACGAAACCACCCAATCTCTGTCTCTTGTCTCTCCGTCATTACCAATCCATTCAAACCCAATTAAAAACTCCAACATACATTCACCACAGGTCAGAAACTATCAATATCAAGGACTTGTGACATTAGATTTATTTTGTCCGGAGCAGAGAAGGCTGGCAGGAGAATTAAAGGATTGTCACAGGTTGTAAAGAGTAAAAAGTCCTTCCTCAAACTGCAGCTTCTGCAGTGAGTGTTCATCAACATTAAATTCTCTGTATCAGTGTGAGATGCCAGTTAAGATATTTCTTTACACAGAGGGTTGTCGGAGCAAGGAATACTGTGGAATCCTAGAATGATTGTAGTACTGAGGAAAGTCATTGATCCCATTGATCCAGCTCACCCCAATTTCCCGGAAAATATTCCTCCTCAGGTGTCACAGCGAGTGGTCGAAGCAAAAACTATTGCACTTGCAAAGAAAAGTTGAAGTAATGTTTGAAGCTTAAGCGTTAATGGGATGAAAACAGTTTAAGGAAAATGGTTTGGGATTGATACAAGGCCAGAGGGAGAGAACGGGGCAGTAGGATTAGTTTGGGATTGACACTGGGCTATGGGGAGAGACTGGGGCAATGGGATTAGTTTGGGATTAACCCTGGGTTATAGATAGAGAGCAGGACAGTGGGATTAGTTTTGTGTCAAAACTGGGCTATGGGGAGAGAGCAGGGCACTGGGATTAGTTTGAGATTGATACAGGACTATGGGAAGAGTGTGGGGCACTGGGATTAGTTTGGGATTGAGATAGCTCTTTGCAGAGTGAGTGGGACAATGGGATTAGTAGTAATTACTTCAGCAAAGAGCTAGCATAAACATAAGCTGAATGGCCTGTATTGTGTTGGGAATTTCTTGTTAATCTGTGACAGAAATATTAAATTGGAATTGCGTTTGACTTGATGTGATTGACATCCCCCTCTTTTAAGACTTTCTTTGTACATTCTCTCAACAGGAATTGTGTGGCCCTTACGTGTTTGTCATTTTTGCTGGGCTTCTCTTTAGTTTCACCTTGTTCACGTACTTCAAGGTGCCTGAGACAAAAGGCAAGACGTTCGAACAGATTGTGCAAGGATTCCGACGCAAGAAGTCCTCATCACGGCTCCCGAAAGCTTCTGCTACTGAACTTGAATATTTGGGTAACTCAGAGGCCTAACTGGGTGGATGAGAGGAAAGAGGAGATGCTGAGCCATGCTGCTGTGCAAGTTGAGATGAAAGTATTCAAGCTAAGACTGGACAGGAACTATGTATAACGAGGTGCCTACAGTGAGATGTGCATTGTTGGAAAATTGCTTTCTTTTTCCCGTCACTGTTAAGGGGATATGAAATCGTCTGCAATGCAAGCTGATATTGTTCGAAGAACAGCTAAGTGAAAGCAAACTGTGAAACAGATTTCCCACTGTGAACTGGATCCCAGTGTAAACCGGATCCTAGTGTGGACTGGATCCTGGTATCAGCTAGATCTCAATGTGAAGAGGATCCTAATGTGGGCAGGGTCCCAATGTGGTCTGGGTTACTTTTCCATTCCATCCTAACCTGGCCTAGAGAGAGAAGGTTGAGGCGATCTTGCCACCCATCCATGATTGCTCTGGAGTCTGGAAGAATCGAATGAAAATAAGCACACCACTGCCAACTGTCCGGCAGGATCATCATCAATTTCTTTTTCTCTGTTTTCCTTGAACACTTTCACTTAAAAGCACTGGACACGGCAAAGTCGAGACTAATCCAATCAGTCATCAAATTGCCAGTGAAATGCAGAAATGATATTCATGGTGATTTTGAGCCACAGCTGAGAGATTACTCTGTATGGAATTAACGGATGAATACTTGTGTGAATTATGTTAATTAGCCCATTGGACTAAAGGAAAGATTAACTCCTTTACGTTGACTGGATCAGTGATACTGTTAGAATGTAGGAATCATTCCATTTACACAAATAAGATCTTTGGGTGTGGAACCTGGGGAAGGGGGCTGGCACCAGCAGGCTGCCTGATTGTATTGAAATCACTGTAGGACAATGGCTAATGCTGGCATCGTGTATAACAGGCACATGATTCACTGCCACCCAAATTGTGATTCCCCCTCCTCGCCCGAATTGAATTTCATTCCTGTCTGTGCATTATTACCAAATAATTTCAAAGTCAATGTTACCTGCCCAACAGTATTGCTCTAAAATTGTATCTATAATGAACATTAGCAGAGATTTTGTATGTTTCAATGCTGCCATCATTACCCTGTCAAACTGACACCTGCCATTTGCACATGCACAAAGGTGAAGATGTAAAAGTTGCTCTCAGTGATTCTCTGTGCCTCCGTGTGATGCACTCCTGTGGATGGTTATCTTTAGAAATCATTGAATTAATGAAAACTGCACTTTTAAAATCTGTAATCTTGATGTTATTAACCAGCAAAGAAATTTCACCTTGCTGATAACTTTTTAGCAAGGCTAAAAGTCACAACTACTGCTGAACAACCTAGAACACTGGTGTTACATTTATAATAAAATTCCATAGCTTTTAATATAATATGTTAATATATTTTAATATGATATTCTAGTATAATATTTTAATATATTTTAATATAATATTCTAATATTATATTTTACAATGAAGGATATTGGTGAATTTAACTTCCTGATTTGCTGTCTGTGAGAATATTTCAATGTAATTGGTTCCTCGCCATTGGTTGATAACATCCTTTTTGCTGGATGCCTGGTGATCCCCCTGGGCTTGGTGCCAAATTCAAGTAAATATTGGGAAAGTGGGAAGCCCATGCCAGCGATATTGCTGGATCCATGTGAGCACCTTTGCTTCATCTTTGCACCCACTGTTGACTGCCAAATGTGGGTCATTTAAAGCAATGTGACCTGCTTCCATCTGCCTCTCACTGAGATCATTCAGCTGCTGCTGTCGTGATCTGAACTGGAGTTTTTGGAAAGTGCAAGTTACAGGAGGAGACCATAGGTGGAGAACACTATTGTGATATTTCTGAATTAAATAAACCACTGGCATTTGTTAATTTATTTGAATACTTTTTTCAACTGACAGTTGAAAACACTGCAAATTGGGATTTTGACTGAATTTTCACTCAAAGGATATCCTGAGGTTCTTGGAAGCAATCAAAAGAGGCATAGACTGATATTGTCCTCTGGACTTGTGTCAACCACCAGTCCAGAATCCATTGTTCATCATTGCTCCAATCCAATTTTTTGCCATTTTGGGATGTTTAGGATTAATTAGTCCCAAAGGTTACACCTGTAGGGAGCGTGGCATGGAATTTGGTTGGGAAGGGCATGGAAAGGTGAAGCGTTAGCTCTGGGTTCCTGGACCCTTGTGATGAGGAAGCAGCATTGTGGAAATAAATGTTATTGCGTGTGAACAATTCATAGAAGCCAATCCGCGGAAGAACATATTGCTGACGGTCTGCCTCTCAGTCAATGTCATCTGCTAAGCAGAGATTTGTATTATACAAGGAAGGATTGAAATTCTGTAAAACTGTCAAGTATTTTTTAAAGATGAATGAATAATTAAAAAAATCTAAATTGTTAATATTGTCACGAAATCAGTTTTGTCCCTGTGTGTTTTGTAAGCTAGCATCTGCAGAGGTTGTAACATACCTGATATTCCAATACTTGTTACATTTGATACTGGGACCTTCTTGGGGTTTTTTCACCAGTCACATAGATCAGTTCAACGCTTAAGCGTCTAAATTAAAATCAAAATACAAAGACCATGAAATAAAAACAGAAATTGCTGGAAATGCTCAGCAGGTCATGGAGAGAGAAACAGTGTTAATGTTTCAAGATCAATCTGATTCTTCTTAGTTACTGGAGAGAGATAGAAATGTGATGGGTTTTGTTCTGTTGGGAAAAGAGAGAGGAGCAGATGGAGCAGTATAGAAGGTCAGGGATAAATCAGAGGGCAGGAGAGATTCAGTGACAAACAACTCACAGAACACAACACAAAGGGTAACGGTAATGATAACATCAGTGATTAAAACTTTGGTACAGAATAAGTATTAATTGCAGGACAAAGGTCAGCACTGTTAATAGCAGAAAAAGTAGTAAGAAGTCTGACAACATCAGGTTTAAGTCCAACCGATTTATTTGATAGTAAACTCACAAGCTTTCGAAGTTCCCTCTTTGTCAGGTGAATGAGTTGTGGTCTCAGACAGAACTCTGCGACCAGAACTCCTCATTCACCTGACGAAGAGGATAACATCGAAAGCTTGTGAGTTTACTATCAAATAAATCGCTTGGACTTAAATCTGATGTTGTCAGACTTCTTACTGTGTTTACCCCAGTGCAACACCGGCATCTCCATATCATGACTACTATCGACAATAGCAGAAAAAGTCAGTGCTGTCTGAAAGCACTAATTTGAGATCTAGATACAGAGTGGCACTTGAGGGGAACATATTCAAAATTGAGGACTAGGTTCATGGCCTGAAGTTATTGAACTTTTGATTGAGCCCAGAAGGCTATAAACTGCTTGGAGGAATACCACCTTATCTTCAGACTAGGAGGATAAGAAGTTCTTTCATGATATCTTTGCTATTTAATCTCGCCTGCCCTCTAATCTATTCTTGACTTTCTATATTGCTCCACCTCTCCTGCACCAATTTTCAATAGCTTAAACCCATCACAATTCTACCTCTCTCCAGTTCTGAAATTGTATTGTGGACTCACGATGTTAACTTTCCAAAGGTGGCATGGTAGCATAGTGGTTAGTATTGATGCTTCACAGCTCCAGGGACCTGAGTTTGATTCCTGGCTTGGGTCACTGTTTGTGCGGAGTTTGTACATTCTCCTCGTGTCTACGTGGGTTTCCTCCGGGTGCTCCGATTTCCCCCTACAGTCCAAAGATGTGTGGGTTAGGTTGATTGGCCATGCTAAAATTGTCCCTTAATGTCCTGAGATGTGTTGGTTAGAGGGATTAGCGGGTAATATATAGGGATATGGAGGTAGGGTCTGGGTGGGATTCTGGTCAGTGCAGACTCGGTGGGCCAGATGGCCTCTTTCTGCATGGTAGAGTTTCTATGATTCTATAAGGTGCTGCCAGACCTGCTAAACTTCTCCAGGACTTTACGGTTTTATTGCAGCTCAAGCATCAGTTTTAATAAGAGAATAAGTCAGGCTTAAGAGAAGAAGCTCCATACAGCTAAAGTAATGATATTAGCAATGAGGGGATGTGTTGATAGGCTATAGATTGTGAAGACAGTGCAGATGAATTGAAAAATCAGCAATTATGAACCATTGGGAGCAAAGCGAACACTTTGAAGCAGTGATGTACTTGACATGGTTGAAAAGCTGGATTTGTGCTCTTTAATCAATGCTGGAGTGCAGACTTGGGAATTCAGGGGAATCTAGTCTCATAGTTAAATCTTTCAAAATAAGCAGCTGTTGATGCAGACAGCATTCTAATGAGATTGTGTATCTGACAGTGGATAATGATGTCTGGGTGGATAGCTGATAAATGCATGTGATCTGTTTTGGTAGCATCTGCTGTTCATTATGCAATTAAGAGGGGGTTTGCCTCTTAATTAATATTTTTCTCATGTTAGTTCTGATTGCTTGAGTATAAGATAGATATTGTGAAGTATTTTGCTTTTCGGACATTGTGTTGTAAAATTTATTTTGTTTGTTCAAATCCCAGGAAATCCTGTGGCTTTATTCTCTTAGTAAGTACCTGGGATCTCAAACTCTATCTTTTTTAAACAAAAGGTTACTGGTCTCTAAATGGATTGTATCACCAATCTGGGGTCTGCTTCAGAATCACAATATATTGAACAGCCAATCACTGGGATGTCGTTCAAGACTCTTGATTTTCATATTGTAACGTTTAACAAAGCGACCTGGAGAGGCGATGGGAAGGACATTGCCTATCATGGAAAGATGGTTAGATTCTGCCTTGCTTGTCGTTGCCTGCAACTTATGTGGTGTGAATGTTACTTGTTACTTCTCAGCCCAATCTTGAATATTGTCCAGATCTTACTGTGTGTTGGGTGTGGGCTACTTCAATGTCCGAGGAATTGGGAATGGTGCTGAGCATTGTGCAATCAACAGTGAACATCCCGATACGATGGAGGGAAGGTCACTGATGAAGCAGCTGAAAATGGTTGGGTCTAGGACACTGCCCTGAGGGACTCCTTCAGAGATGTCCTGGAGCTGAGATGCTTGACCTCCAACCACCACAACTGTCTTCCTTTAATCTAAAGAAGAGTAACTTGTGGTGACAGGTGTTTACCTACCAGCTGGTGACGCAGTGGGAACCCCACGTCATTTTTTAACAGGACACCTGGCGTAATTACCTGGTATCCAGGCACATACCTGGACGGCAAGAGATTAATTCCCTACCTCGCAGAGAGGAAATCCCACCCCTGAGAGCTAACAGATAATCAATGTTTGGCAACATCAATGCTGGAGAAGGCCACTGCTGATAACACCAAGGGTCACTGCTGGATCCCTGGATGGGTGAGTGGGGCATGTTGGGGAATACAAGGTAGAGACCACCATTGATAGAGGTGTAAGGATTTTAGATGCTTGGATACAGAGTTATTTACAGTGTCCACCACTCCTGTCCCCCTCCCTTCCTGATGCTGATCAGGCACTGAGTCCGTGCACCTACCATGCCCAATCTTTACCAATCCCAAAGGGACTTCAAATCTCTGATACTGCCACTTAATCAACGTGGAAGAAGAATAAGCCAAATCATCAGATTCTTTGTGGTCTCATTAATCTTTTGGACATAATAATTGTTGGTGTTTTATTTGTCTTCAAATGCTCTGACTCTAAAAGAAGCAATTATTAGCCGGACTAGTTAAAAAATGATAGAAATCTCAAAGTTCAAATCAACATAATCTCAAAAAATTCTGCTTGTTGAGGCAAAGTCCGTCACTGGTGCAGAGGCAATTAACCATTCCCACATTTTCTACATAGTCTGACAGAGTTTGTCCGGGTGACATGGGAGACCCATGCAAGTCTTATTTAATCCCTGACCCACCATGAGATCCTGGTGGGATAATTGTATTTAAATGCTTCATTTATAAGTGTAATTGCTATCGCAGTAATACAGGTTACTTCCCCTTATCAGCCAATTCCCATTCACGCAGCACGGGACAGTTTTTCCATCACTGGGAATCAAACGCGTGGAATCCCATGTAATTCCCTATAATCATCAGCCAGCTGGTCCGCTCCAGCAGACCTAGTAAATTCCATCCAGTGGCCAGAATTATCCGGCCTTTCAATAACAGAGAATTGGACGCTTAGCCAAGCCTCCATTCACTGTGGTGGGACTAGCTGCTGACAGGGTTGGGAATTCCGGCCCAGTGACTTTAACTAGTGCAGAGTTTACCACCACCCCCCCCTCGATTCTCACTGGCTTCGGTTTTATCCTTAAAGGAATATCTCTGTCTAATTTGGAAACTGTTTCTCAGAGTTACCTGTCATCCACAAACATTGGTCAGGTAGAAAATGTGGAAATGTTCAATTGACCCTTTATTAGTGATGGACTTTGCCCTCAATGGGGAAAATGTTTTAGATTATATAGAGCTGAACTTTCAGCCTCCTATCACTTTTTAACTAATCTGCCTAATAATTGCTTCTATTAAAAGCCAAAGGTGTTCAATCACTTGAGGGCAAATAAACCACAATTATTATATCCATAAAGGTTAATGAGACAGGTGAATAATTGACTCATATCTGCAAAGAATCTGATGATTTGGCTCATTTTTCTTCCATGTTGATTAAGTGGAAATGTCAAGATTTAAGGGTCATTCCTAGCAAAGAGAGGGCAAGGCAGATATTTACCCCATGACCTTAGTGATTTGGCTTAGCTTAGCATGTGTAGCTAGGCTGATTTCATTCAAAGCTATTGGCACAAAGAGAAGGAATGCAGCATTCCTTCTCTTTGTGCCAATGGCTTTGAATGAAATCAGCCTAGCTACACATGCTAAGCCAAGTTCAATCCTTAATAAAAGCAAATTAATGCAGATGCTGGAATCTGAATCCAAAAAAGGAAGTGTTGGAAAATCTCAGCAGCATCTGTAAGGAGAGAAAACTGCTGATATTTCAAGTCCAGACCATCCTTCGTCAAAGCTCGACATTCGAAATGTCAGCTCTTTTCTCTCCTTGCAGATGTTGCCAGACCTGCTGAGATTTTCCAGTGTTTTCTCTTTTGGGCCTACTTTTCTCAAGTTGAGATGTTAGAATCGGTCATTTCTGGCTTGCAAAAAAGAGTAAATAAAAACAAATGGTTCACCTCCCAATCATGTTCCAGTAATCACACTGACTTCCCCCGACTGTGCTGAAATATGCATTCTTTAGTCTCATGATATAGAAGCGAGGAGACTAACCCGAACCCTTTCTTCAGATCTGAAGAAAAATTATTCAGACAGGAAACATTGGCTCTATTCTCTCTCCACAAATGCTGACAGACCTGCTGAGACTTTCCAGGATTTTCTGTTTTTATTTCAAATTTCCAGTATCTGCAGTATTTTGCATTTATATTAATTAAACTGCAACAGATTAGTACTCTTAAATTTGTCAAGGAATACATTTAAGGGGAACCTTTTTTTGAAACGAGACATGTTCTGGTACACTCTCGGGTTACGCTGCTTCATGCCAGATTTCATGTTCTGCACAATGCAAATGGGTTTGAACAGAAATCTCAACCAAAAAGCATTTAGCAATCAGAAGGCCGACTGGCTCAAAGCAGAAGCTCTTGGGTCCTGGGACTCTTAAGGCTGCAAGCTTTAAATATGGCATCAAAAAAATGATCACAACTCATCAAGCCCTAGGAACAAGTGTGCACATGTGTGTCCGTGTGTGCACGTGTGTCTGTGTGTATACATGCATGTTTGCGTGCGTGCATGCATGCATGACTGTGTGCATGTGTGTGCACATACATGTCTGTATATGTTTGCATGTGTGTCCATGTGCATGTCTGTATATGTGCACAAGCATATCTGTGTGTGCATGCATGTCTGTGTGCACATGCATATCTGTTTCTGTGTGCATGCGTGTCTGTATGTGTATGCATGTCTGTGTATGTGTGCACACATGCCTGTGTGCTCATGTGTGTATGTGTGTCTGCATACATGCCTATGCATGCATATATGTGTCTGTGTGTATGTGTGTGCAAATAGGTCTGTGTGTGCATGTGCGTCTGCATGTGTGCATGTATGTCTGTGTGTGTGCACCTGTGTATCTGTGTGCACATGTATTTTTGTGTGTGCATGTGTTTCTATGTGTGTGCATGCATGTCTATGCATGTGTGTCTTTGCGTGTGCACGTAGTTTGTGTGTGAACATGCATGTGTGTCTGTGTGTGTGCACATGCATGTGTGTGTACATGTGCATCTGTGTGTACATATGTGTGTGTGTGCATGTGTGTCTGTGTGTTTGTACATGCATGTCTGTGTGTATTTGAATACATATCTGTCTCTGCTTGTGGAGGACTGAGTGAGCTGCGGTATCATTGTCTGTTCAGTTGAATATTAAACAACAGCCCACAGTAATATTTGTTTGGACAGAAAGTTATCCCAGGTATCCTGGATTGCACAGTTATCTATCTCTCTGTTGTTTCTGTGGGAATGCTAGTGGAGATTAGTGTGAGTATTGGACTGACCTGCAACAAGCACACTCAATGCTGCAGTGTGAGAAAGCTTGTCCACAGCAAGATCTCACAAACAGCAATGAGCTAGATGATCTGGATTTTAATGATATTGGCTGAGGGTTAAACACTGACCAAAACTGAGGTCACTGTTTAAAGCAACTCCATCATTCACAACCTCAAACGCTGCGATGTTCGTCAATTCTGGAAGTTTCCAAATATGAGAAGGAGATTTTAACATAGATTTTTCAAACAATGGAAAATCCTGATGGGCATGTTTCCGACTTGCATGGAAATCTGGCTGAGAAAAGTAAAATTTATTTATTAGCCACAAGGCTTACATTAACACTGTAATAAGTTACTGTGAAATTCCCCTAGTCGCCACAGTCTGGTGCATCTTTGGGTCAATGTACCTAACCAGCAGGTCTTTCAGACTGTAACGGGAAATCGGAGCACCAGGAGGGAACCCATGCAGACATAGGGGGACTGTACAGACTCCACACAGACAGTCACCCAAGCTGGGAATCGAATCTGGGTCCCTGGTGGTGTGAGGCAGCAGTGCTAACCATTGGGCTACTGTATTTATTTCCTGAATGTCTGTATTACTGTATGTCTTTCCTGAACATTTCCCTGGTCACCCTGAGGATTTATTAACTCTGGCACTTGTGAAATCAGTATGAGTACTGGACTGGCGTGCGAGAAGCTAATCATCCTATTGCTTCATGCCACTGGTGAGATTTCACAGTGAGGATAAAGCAAAAGGTTAAGGACACTGTTTCGTTAATGTGTAACTGCCTCAAATGAAGCTGCAAACATTTCATCAGCAAAAAAAAAAGCTCCAAACAACATCTGCAAATGGCTAATGATGCTCATTAATAGACTGAGTGTTCCTCTTCCACTATATTGCCTGCTCGTCCCAGAACCAATGGCCCATTCTACTTTGGCCTAATGATGCATTGCTTTTCCTTTCACCACTAATCAGCAAACATAACCTTAGTCCTTTGCATTAACTGAACACAACAACAAAAAGGCTGTTTCCCATCTGGAACCTGAGAAGCAAGAGCTACAGGAGCTGGAGTTGGCAGCCGGCGCTAATTTTATCCAACTTTGGTAACCCATGGTGCAATTTCACAAAGGATTCCCACATCACCCTCTGGCCCAACATCTTCACTCCATCGTAGGACATTGGAGAAGTTTGTAAGTGTCCATCTAGTCTCCCCTGGCCCCTTGCTCCATGATTTCCTGCAAAGGATAATATCGAATATATTAAGGAAAGTTAAAATATACATGTATACGTATATAAAGATCAACACTGAGAAGGAGAGGATCGGTCAATGGTGCGACTTTCCAACTGTTTCCAGCACATAAAGATGTCACTCGGCTGAGGACCAATCCCCTTTAAACGTAGATTAAAGATGTTCATTGTCTCTGGTTTCAGTCAGTTAAGGAAAGTAAATGTGAATAAACTATTAAAACAGTAGGTCACTATTTTTATATTTTTTTCCAATGGTTAATTTGGAATTTCTCTCTGGTTTCTACACTTTGCTCCGATGGTCTTTCATAATCATAGAATCATAGAATCCTACAGTGCAGAAGGAAGTCTTTCAGCCCATCAAATCTGCACCAAATCATTCCTGTCCAGGCCCTATCCCTGTAACCTCATATATTCAACCTGCTAATCTCCTTAATTTACACAAAGGGAGGTAAAGCCAGGGCAGGTGGTTGACGTTGTAGTAGGAGACCATGTGTCTAATAGTGACCACAACTCTGTCTGCTTTAGGGTATTAATGGAAAAAGATGAAGCCTGCCTTAAAGGGAGGGTGTTAAACTGGGGGAGGGCTAGATATAGCCAGATTAGTCAGGATCTTAGGGATACCGACTGGGATAAGCTGTTCGAGGGTAGGTCGACACTGCACATGTGGGAGTCTTTCAAGGGAAAACTAAAATTTTTGCAGGAAAGACACGTGCCGGTAAGGAGGAAGGATGGGAAAGGTAGGATTAGAGAACTGTGGGTTACTAGGGATGTTGAGGACTTGGTCAGGAAGAAGCGGGAGGCGTACGTTAGATCCAGGCAATTGGGGACAGAGGCAGCGCTGGAAAAATATAGAGAGTGTAGACGGGATCTTAAAAGGGGTGTCAGAAAGGCAAAAAGGGGCCACGAAATGGATTTGGCAGGTAGGATTAAGGAAAATCCTAAGGCATTTTACTCCTATGTAAGGAGCAAAAGGATGGTTAGAGGGAAGATTGGACCTCTCAGGGACAGAGGAGGGGAACTATGCTTAGAGCCTGAGGGAATGGGGGAGATCCTGAATGAATACTTTGCGTCGGTATTCACGCAGGAGAGGGGCCTGATGTCTGATGCCGGCTTTGAGGATTTTGAGGACCCGTTAAAGGAAATAATCATTACGAGGGACGAAGTGTTGGGGCTTTTAGGTAGCATAAAGACTTATAAAGCCCCGGGGCCTGATGGTATTTATCCCAGGCTGCTAAGGGAGGTGAGAGATGACATTGCTGGGCCTCTGACGCAATCGTTGTCTCTTCTTTGGACACAGGTGTGGTCCCAGAGGATTGGAGGATTGCAAATGTAGTACCGTTGTTTAAAAAGGGTCAGAAGGATTATCCAGGGAACTATAGGCCGGTGAGCTTGACTTCAGTTATAGGTAAGCTAATGGAGAGGATCCTCAGGGATAGGATGTATGAGCATCTGGAGCGCTGCGATCAGATCAGGGATACGCAGCATGGCTTCGTTAAGGGGAGGTCGTGCCTTACGAATCTAGTGGAATTTTTTGAAGAGGTGACAAAAACGGTTGATGAAGGACAAGCCGTTGATGTCGTCTACATGGATTTCAGTAAGGCGTTTGACAAGGTTCCTCATGGTAGGCTGATAGAAAAGGTGAAGGCGCATGGGATACAGGGCCAGGTATGTAGATGGGTTGAGAACTGGCTTGGGAGGAGGAGACAGCGGGTAGTAGTGGAAGGCTCTTTTTCCAACTGGAGGTCAGTCACTAGTGGTGTGCCACAGGGCTCAGTACTAGGACCTCTTCTATTTGTGATTTATATAAATGACTTGGAAGAGGGGGTAGGTGGTGTGATCAGCAAATTTGCTGATGACACTAAGATACTTGGATTGGCGGGGACTGAGGAGCAGTGCCAGGCAATACAACAGGACATAGATAGGCTGGTAGATTGGGCAGATAGATGGCAAATGGAATTTAATCCGGATAAATGCGAGGTGATGCATTTTGGCCGGAATAATGTAGAGGGGAGTTATAGGATAAAAGGTAAAACTATCCGGAGTATAGAGACGCAGAGAGACCTGGGGGTGCAGGTTCACAAGTCTCTGAAGGTGTCAGTACAGGTGGAAAAGGTGATAAAGAAAGCGTATGGTATGTTAGCCTTCATAGGAAGGGGTATAGAATACAAGAGTAGGAGTCTGATGTTACAAGTGTATAGAACGTTGGTTAGGCCTCACTTGGAGTACTGCGTCCAGTTCTGGTCGCCGTACTACCAGAAGGATGTGGAGGCCCTGGAGAGAGTGCAGAGGAGATTTACCAGGATGCTGCCTGGTATGGAAGGGCTGTCTTACGAGGAAAGATTGAACGCACTGGGGTTGTTTTCCCTTGAAAGACGTCGGCTGAGAGGGGATCTATTAGAGGTATATAAGATTATGAGGGGTATAGATAGAGTAAATGGTGGTAAGCTTTTTCCACCATTAGATTTGGATAGAACGAGGGGTCACGGCCTTAGGGTGAGGGGGGCTATGTATAAGACAAATATTAGAGGGCATTTTTTCACACAAAGGGTAGTGGGGGTGTGGAATGCACTGCCGAGTAAGGTGGTGGGAGCAGGCACGCTAGGGTTGTTTAAGGGTCTCTTGGACAGCCACATGAGCGGTCTGCAGATAGAGGGATATAGGAGGACTGTTTAAATACTTTATTTGTTTCCAGAGGCTATTCGGTCCACCTTGTTGACCAACAAGGCGCATGCATTCGGCAGGTCGTGCGAGGGCTGCTCTTGGATGTTACTTCAGGAGTGGCCTAGTGCTTCATGTCGTTAGTGTATGCTTAAACTGGACCATCAGATGGGCAACATGACAGCTCAGAGACTATCGCTGTTGCTGTGCAGACACATGGATTTGGGCCTGTGTCTGCGGGAGTTTGCGCGTTCTCCCCGTGGTTGCGTGGATTTTCTCCGGGTGCTCCGGTTTCCTCCCACATCCCAAAAATGTGCTCTTAGGCTGATTGGGTAACAAATTGTCCCTATATTGGTCTCTATATGTCATTAAGACGTTAGGACAGCGGCGCAGGCTCGTTGGGCTGAAGGGCCTGTTTCCTGTGCTGTGTTGTTCTTTGTTCTTTGTACAGCAGTTAGCACAGCTGCCTCACAGCGCCAGGTACCTGGGTTCAATTCCCAGCTTGGGTCACTGTCTGTATGGAGTCTGCACATTCTCCCTGTGTCTGCGCGGGTTTACTCAAGGTGCTCTGGCTCGAAAGACGTGGTGGTTAAGTTCATTAGCCATTCTAAATTCTCCCTGAATGTACCTGAACAGGCGCCAGAGTGTTGTGTCGAGGGAATTTTCACAGTAACTTCCTTGCAGCACTAATGTAAGCCTACTTGTGACATTAATAAATAAACTTAAAAAAAAACTTTATCTTTGGACATTAAGGAGCAATTTCACATGGTCAATCCACCTAAGCCGCACATCTTTGGACTGTGGGAGGAAACGGGAGCACCCGGAGGAAACCCATGAAGACACGGGGTGTTGTGGGGGGGGGGGGAGGGGGGGTGGGGTGGTGCAGAATGTGCAAACTTCATACATACAGTGACTCATCTTCAATACTTTAAGATATGCAAAAACATGGAACAGGAGGAAGTCATTCAACAACTCCTTGTTCAACCGCTCAATGATCTCATCACTGATCTGGATCTTAACTCCATCTATTCAGCTATCGACATCAGATTTAAGGGATTTATGAGGTCCAGCATCTAGTGGTTTCCATGGAGGAGAGTTATACACTTCTACAACTCTTCCATTAGCGGATCTTCCATTAATGTCTGTATAGTCTGTTGTATGTTTATTGATGTCTTCTTTTCACATCAAAGGCGATTCGGTCTGCCTTGTTGGCCAACAAGGGGCATACACTAGGTGGGTCGTGCAAGGGTTGCTCTTGGATGTTGTTCCGAGAGTTGCCCAGTGCTTCACGTCCGTTAGTGTACGCTTAAACTGGACCAATTGGCGGGCAACACGACAGCTCTGTGACTATCACTGTTTGCTGTGCAGATACAGGGACCCGGGTCGGATTTCCAGCTTGAGTTGGTGTCTGTTGGACCTTGCACATTCTCCCCGTGCTTGCATGGATTTTCTCTCAGTGCTCCCGTTTCCTCCCACACCGCAAAAGCTTTTAGGCTGATTGGTGTCAATAAATTGTCCCTAAATTGAATCTCTTTTAATTTGGCATACGTATAATTCCCTAAATTTGCACCCCTTTATTGTGGAGTCCACTCGAGGTAGACAAAAGTTGTAGGTAGAAGAAAGACTTGAATAAGGCACTCACTGAGTGTGTTAAAATGGGCAGCGCGGACTTGTAGGGCCGAGGGGCCTGTTTCCTGTGCTGTGTTGTTCATTGTTCTTTGTTCTTTGTCTGAGGAAGTATTTCTTAACATTTCTCCTGAACAGCTTTGCTCTGATTTATATATTCTCTTGTCCCAAACTCCAGCATAATCGGGAAAAAGTGTTTCTAATCTACCACACAAATTCATTCCAAAATCCAAAAAATTTCAATCAAACTATGACTTAACTTTCCCAGGAAATACAAGTCTAGTTTTTATAAAAATAGAAAATGTTGGAAAAACTCAGCAGGCCTGCCAGCCTCCATGGAGAGAAAAACAGAGGGTGAGGTTTTCGGACGACAGGTTGCATGTCACTGGCTGCTAGTGGAATCTTCTGGGTCCAGCATTTGGCGTGGCTCACTTGTCCCACCAGCACAGAACTTGCCACGGAGTGGGGAGGAGGGAAGGGGAGGTAACCTTCAATCAAACTAGAAAATCCCACCAATAGGAAGGGTCAGAAATGCCACTCAGAGTCAACATTTCGAGTCTGTGCTTCTCATCTTCAGAGCATTTAGATGTTTAGTTTCAATATTCTATCAATATCCTGGGGGTATCATTGACCAGAAACTGAACCGACCAGCCATATTGTTACAATCAAAGTTGGCGTTACAACTGGATGAGAAAATCCCAGAATGGAAACGTGGCACACAACTTCTACTTATTTTTATAATTATGGAAGAACAGAGGCACAGAGCCACTAATTAGTTTTAACAAGAAAAAGATTAAACATGAAAAGAATTGAATTATGACACAAAGCCTCTTTACTCCCCTCTTAGTTTAACAATTACTGATTTCCCCCCATGCTGATACGATAGTTAAGAAAGCCCACCAAGACCTCTACTTTCTCAGAACACTAAGGAAATTTGACATGTCAGCTACGACTCTCACCAACTTTTACAGATGCCCCATAGAAAGCAATCTTTCTAGTTGTATCACAGCTTGGTATGGGCTCCTGCTCTGCCCAAGACCCCAAGAAACTACAAAATGTGAATGTAGCCCAATCCGTCACGCAAACCAACCTCCTATCCATTGACTCTGTCTGTACTTCCTGCTGCCTTGGCAAAGCAGCCAGCATAATTAAGGACCCCAGGCCCCTCAGACATTCTCTCTACCATCTTCGTCCGTCAGGAAAAAGGTACAAAAGTCTGAAGTCATGTACCAACAGGCTCAAGAACAGCTTCTTCCCTGCTGCTGTCAGACTTTTGAATGGACCTACCTTGCACTAAATTGATCTTTCTGTACACCCTAGCTATGACTGTAACAATGTATTCTGCACTCTGTCGTTTCCTTCTCTATGAATGGTATTTTTTTCTGTATAGGATGCAAGAAACAATACTTTTCACTGTATACTATTACATGTGACAATAATAAATCAAAGCAGATCAAATCAAAAAATTACACACAGCTTTTAAGATAAACATGGATCACAATGTACATCTCAAGCTATAATGGTCTCATTAAAATATAAAATCATTTTTAAATACACAGGTTGGTTGTGATCAGATACTCTCCTCTCTGAACAAAATGAATTTCTTCTCAAATTTACCTTGGATGATTCTTATACAGTGAGCCAGCTTGTCGCACTGAATTCCTGTTTCCACACAAGTGATTTCAAGTTCCGCTTTCAAAAGTCACACTCCCAAATCCTCTTTTAAATTATGCTTTCCCTCGCTGCTTCCATCAAGTTTTTATTCTCTGGTTTTATACCTCTCCCTTCAGATTTCCTTTGTCTGAAAGGCTTTTACACAAACTCTGAGGTCTAGACACTGATTTCTAAATCAAACAATGTCTCTCAAATTGCAATTGTTTCTCACAAATCTTAGTATTACCACAGATATCTTTGTGGTCTCTCATAATCCAATGTACTTTCATCTTTCTGTGACTTTACTGAAAAATAATCAGTCCTTGTTCCCAGTTTCCTCTGTTCTATTAACTCCAGACTTCTAGAAAAGTTCTCTTCATTTTTCTAGTTCTCTTAACTAGATAAAGTTCAGGTTTCTGTTTTCTTAACCATTACTCCATAGTATGGCTTTCTTTCTAGGGAGGTTCCCTCTTTAGCCTTCTAAAAACCAACTGTTTCAGCTGTAAGAGCTGCCCTCTCTTTCACTATCTTCAACTGAAATAAAATGAACTAACTGAAACTTAAAAGTTTATTTAGCTTCCAAGGCCCCAGTTGCTAAGCAACCACTGCTGGTTTAGTTACTCTTCATATTGTAGTCCTCTCTAAGCATAATAGAATCACAGTAGGAGTTGAAATCAATACCCATGCATACAAACATATTATACAGCATGTATATATATTTTACCCTTCCGAGCACAGAAACATTCAATTAAACTCACCTTATTTCTAATTTTGCCAACACAAGTATAAATCCCTTAAACTTACTACTGTTTTCCTAACAATATAAGTACCATGGTGACAAGAGAAGGTCAAAGATTGGGAATTGTATGGTGAGTTATTCACCTCCAGATTCCCCAAAGCCAGTCCAGCCAAAATGCACAATCAGGAGTATGATAGAATACTCTCCACTTCCTGGATCAGTGTGGCCCAGCACAAGTGAGGAATCTGCGAGTGATCAGTGAGGGTGGGGGGTGGGGGTTGCGGGGTGCCATTCTGTGGGCGATCAGAGTCCACAGCCACTCTGCAGGCGATCAGTGGGGAAGATGTTGGGGGGGTGTCCAATGCCACTCTGCAGTGATCAGTTGGGGGGGGGGTCCGCTGCCACCCTGCAAGCGATCAGTGGGGAAGATGTGGGGGTGGGGGTCCGCTGCCACTCTGTAGGTGATCAGTGAAGGGGGGGGAAGGAAGCAGGGGCTCACGATCGGTCTGGGTGACAGAGTGGGTGTGTGGATAAGGGGGACAGTTATGTTGTGGGAGTGGGGTGACATCTGTGGGGGGACCATCTCTCCCGAGCCACTTTATCTGCTTTCTGGGGCCTGGGAGCGGTGTGACAGGGAAACGTTTTTTGCTCACCGCGCATGAGGAGTTCAAATCCCTGATCGGAGCAGCAGCATTTCGGGTACGATAAGCCCTGCCCACAGCTCGATTCAGATTCACAATTTGTGTTCAGGCTGAGTTGCGTATAGGGGGGGCTGAATTGTGGCCAGATCCAGCATTTAGAATCAAAATGGTAAAATCAGGCCCTTTGTGGCATTGGCAAGCTTAGATACACGGCTCCCTCTTGTGTTCAGCAAGTCATTGGCAATTGTGGCAAATTGTTGAGGTCCTTATATAAATCTTTGCACTGCTGACACATTTTAGACCATTCTCGATCAGTGCTCTCCGCGGTGACTGAGGCACATCACCACTCTCTGTGATGACATCGTCCAGCCTCCCATCCACTGACTCTGTCTACACTTCCCGCTGCCTCCGCAAAGCAGCCAGCATAATTAAGGACCCCCACGCATGGTAGAAGCTTATAAAATTCTAATGGGATTAGGCAGTGTTGATTTAGAAAGTGTTCTCGATGGTGGTGGAGTCTAGAATTACGGGTCAGAGCTTGAGGATAAGGGGTAAATCTTTTAGAACTGAGGTGAGGAGAAATTTCTTCACCCAGAGGTTGGTGATTGTGTGGAATTCACTCCCGCAGAAAGTAGTTGAGGCTAAAACATTGCATGATTTCAAAAGGAATTAGATATAGTTCTTGGGGCTAAAGGGATATTGGGGGGGCAGTGTGGGAAGGGGAGGTCAGGATATTGAATTCAGTGATCAGCTATGATCAAATGGTGGAGCAGGCTCAAAGTGCCAAATTGCCTCGTCCTGTGTCTACTTTTTATGTATTTATGAGGTAAAAGGCTGTGTGTTCCATGTCCCAGTCAACACACAGGCGTATAATCAAACCTGACAATTGAGCATTTCGCTGCAGTCAAAGGTTTCTGGGGACTGAATTCCCTCTGGTAGTGCACTATGTTGGCATGATATTCCTCCCTGCTGAGTGTTAACCTATTTAAATCTTATTAATAACAGATTCTGCTTACTGAAATAAAAGTGAAACACTGTGGAAGCTAGAATCTGAAATAAAAATTGAAAATGCTGGAAAAACTCAGCAGGTTTGCAGCATTCCACAGGGAGTGCTCCCTCAGTATCCACTCCTCCATCACACCCAACTCCTCATCCCCTTCCCATGACCCCCCCCCGCAACACCTTCCCTTGCAATCAGTACCTGCCCCTTCCCCTCCTCACCGTTCAAACACAGCAGCATTTCACTTCAACCTCCTTCAATTTGATCTGCTGTACTTGCTGCTCCCAATGCACTCTCCTCTACACTGGGGAGACTAAATGTGGGCTGGACGATTGCTGGACCAAACACCTTTGCTCGGTCCACAGGCATGTCTCCAACCTTCCTGCTGCTGCCATTTTAACTCAGCATATTGCTCTCCTGTCCATATGTCACTCCTGGGGCAGCTGCAATGATCCAATGAAACTCAATGCAAACCAGAGAAACAACTTCTCATCTTTCAATAAGGCACTTTACACCCCTCAGGACTCAACATTGAGTTCAACAACATTAGATTATGACTTTTCTGCTCTGCCTTTAAACTTTTCATTTTATATCCAAAATACTTTTTATCCCAAGGCAAAGAACTCCCAACCCTCCCCCACTGGGCCATCAGTTAATTGTTCTTTTGTAATCAATTTCACTGACCTTTACTCATAGAATCCTACAGTGCAGAAGGAGGCCATTCAGCCCATTGAGTCTGCACTGAAGTTATCCTTATAGCCCCATGCATTTACCCTGATTAAGTCCCCTGACACTAAGGGGCAGTTTAGCATGGCGAATCTACCTAGTATGCACATTTTCACAGTGTGGGAGGAAAGTATAGCACCCACGCAGACATGGGGAGAACATGTAAACTCCACACAGACAGCGGCCCAAGTTGGGAATTGAACCTGGGTCCCTGGCGCTGTGAGGAAGCTAACCACTGTGCTACCGTGCCGCCCCATTTACACACTCTGATTTCTAATCTTTATATAACTACCAGCACCTTCTCCGACGATTGATACTTCCCCCATCTTGTGCACATCTTTCTGACAATCTCTGCTGAGCTCCCACCAATCACTGAACTTCTACTCTATATCAGCTGCTCCACCCCATCTTATACAGTATGAAATCCATCACATTCTCTCTCGCTTTAGCTCAGCAAAAGAATTAGAATCAAAACGTTAATTATAATTTCTCTCCACTTACAGGTTCATCCACAGTTCGATGCTCCATTTACAGCTCCCTCTGCTGTACATCTCTGTGCCCTTCTGATCTGATGATGGATCGATGCTCAGCCAGTCAAACTCCAATTTTACAGTGCCGTTTTGGTGTTAAACTCTGGATGAAAAGCAATAACCTTGCAACATGCTGTAAAAGTGATGCTATTTTCTATTATTAGAGCATTGGCAAAGCCAATGATTATCCTGACAACAGCTACAATAGAAACAGTGGCATTTCCTTGATTATGTACTTGTCAGACAGAAGAAAACAATTGGCGTCAAGTTAACTCACGCAATGTGAGGAATGGACTTCTGGACAGACCATTACCTGACCAAACCAAGCTGAGATTAAAGATCCGGCCAAAACATTGTTAATCTACTGAAATGAACTTGCCAGACACAGTTAGAGGCCAATGCCAAACTTCTCAAAAAGCTAATATTGTCTTAAACCTTGCTACCCATTCTGCACTCTGATTCTCCTCCCCCTGGTGATGTAAAAGATGACTGAAACACCTCTGTGATCAGGTCTTCAAGCTCAGTAGACACGCTTTGATTTTTTTTATGGGATGTGGCATCGCTGGCACATTTAATAAGTGTCCATAATTGTTCTTGAACTGAACATTTCAGAGGACAGTTAAGAGTCAACAGAGTCGCAGATAGGCCAGATCAGGTAAAGATGGAAGATTTCATTCTCCAAAGGGGATTAGTGACCCACTTGTCATGGTCACTGCTACTGAGACTGGTTTATATTCCAGATATTTAAAAATTAATTAATTGAATTGGTCTTCTGTAGGTCTCCCATCAATATTTAAATAAGGAAAGGCCGGAAAAAGTTTAGGGCCGATTAGGAATAAAAAAGGGAATTTTTGTGGAGGCGGGAGGAATATCAGAGATTTTAAATCAGTACTTTGCATCTGTCCTTCATAGAATCCCTACAGTGTAGAAAGAGGCCATTCACCTATTAAATCTGCACTAACTTTCCAACAGAGCATCTTCACCAACCTTCCAACAGCTCGCCGGTCAAGCCAGCTACTAAGATCTAGGGGCACCATTGCACAAGGGCCCCAATCTCCCAGTGTACTGGTGAACTTCCTGCTGCCTCCCCACCACTTCCCCACCATAGGACATCAGCAACCCCTCCCCCACCCACCATTGACATCATCTACCCTGCAGAGTTTCCTCTTCCCCAATTGCCAATCACCCCTCCAGCAGAGTTGCACTCCCATTCCTGTGGTGCTCCCCACTTGCCTCCTGCCAATCATGGCTCCATTCTCTGCTCTCTTGGGCAGTGCCAGGATGCCTGATGGGCAGTGCCAGCTCTGATGGAGGGTCATCAAGGCTCAAAACATTAGCTCTATTCTCTCTCCACAGATGCTTTTAGAGCTGCTGAAACTGGCGTGACCTTGTTGGACTACTTGACAAAGCAAAGAAAACATTTCACTGCTGTCGTATTTTTTACAACCTCAGCACATCCCAAAATACTTTATAGCCAATGAAAAGGTAATTGTTGTAGTGTAGGAAACATAGCAGCCATTAATGCACAACAAGTTTTCACAAACAGCAATGCCAGATCATTTGTATTTAGTGAAGTTGATAGGTAAATATTGGCCACAACACTGGGGTAGACCCTCAACTAGTGGCTGTGAGATTTTTTACATTTACCTGGATGGAGTGTGATATTAAAATTGCCCCTATGGTCCGAGAGGTGGGTAGTTCCCAAGCTGTTCCAAATGCTTGGTTCAACATCTCATTTAAAAAGTGGCACTTCTGACAATGTAGCAGTCTCTCAGTATCCGCTGAAGGGGGCTTATTTTATGTTCAAGTCTTTGTAATGAAACTTGAACCCTTTGTTACCTACGTTTAACTCAGTCGGCTAGAGTACAATCCAAGCAGGCCTGGACTAATAATCAACCAATCCCTGATATTTGAGAATTCAAGTTTATTGAAAGATATTGCATCATAAACATAAGAACATAAGAAATAGGAGCAGGAGTATGCAAATAGCCTTTCGAGCCTGTCCCGCCATTCAATAAAGTCATGGCTGATTTGCTGTGGATCAATGGTTTATTGATGTTCCTTTAGGGAAGGAAATCCTTATCCAGTCTTATGTGTGACTTCATTCCTAAATCTACACCTTAACTGCTTTCTGCAGCCACTCAGTTGCATCCAATCACAAGAAAGCTCATCATCACCTTCTGAGAAGCAAGGATAAAAAGCCACGAGGTCGCTGATCTCTGTCAACAATTAGCCTCAGTATTCCCTGGTTCAGAATAAGGGTAAAGAATCATTTAGGTCTTCTTCAGGGTGTGCTGCTGGAGAAATATTGTGCAGCATTTGGAACAGCTTGGGAACTACCCACCTCTCAGACCATAGGGGCAATTTTAACATCACACGTCATTCAATAATTGACAGCATTAATTTTTCGCCCCATTGAAGGCAATGAGTAATAAAACTGATGTCAAATCCAATCCAGCAACTTATTTTTCAAACATTTCAGTCAAAATTACCCCCAACATTTGATGCTAATTGTTTGGGATAACACCCGATGTCTGAACACTTGGTTGGAATAATGAAATCAATATCTTCAGAGGGAAGAGGTAACTTGAGGGGGAAGAGTTCTGATATGGAATATTGCTGCCATCCAGCAAACTCATACATCACACTCTTGACTCAGGACCGATGAAGCTTTTGGAGTTTTATATTACCCTTTATTCACACTATGGTGAGGAAGCCTGCCTTCAATAAGACTTCCTGAATGATACATGGTATGTACAATTATATCTTTGCTTATCTTACAAGTAATTCACATATGGGGGTGAGCAGCCAATGATCATCTGACACTATGATAACTTCATTCTATTTTTATTTCATATATACCAATCACAATTATAGATTTGTTCTGAAGTCTTTGATATCCAATCACAACAAATAGTTGTGATTGTTTCATTGATGTCAGTTGAATATAGTTAACCAGTTACTGCCTCTCTCTGCTTGTCTAATTACGATGATTAATTACTAATGAGATATGCCTACATGGTTACACCATCCAAACATCCAACCTACTGTTAGCATGACCACCTTGTGGATATTAGAGTTCTCACCCTTTTGTCCCTTGTTTGTGCTGCCCATCTGTAAAGTTGATTTAATAGTCACAAGTAGGCTTACATTAACATTGCAATGAAGTTACTGTGAAATTCCCCTAGGTGCCACACTCCTTCACTCGTTCGGGTATATCGAGGGAGAATTTAGCATGACCAAGGCACCTAACCAGCACATCTTTCAGACTGTGGGAGGAAACCGGAGCACCCGCAGGAAACCTATGCAAACATGGGGTGCATGCGCAAACTCCATACAGTTAGTGACCCAAGACAGGAATCGAACCTGGGTCCCTGGTGATGCAGCAGTGCTAATTGTGCCACCATGCTGCTGCTCAGAGATATCTTCACAACAGACTCTCAGGGAATTGATTTCAGTGCTTTAACCCTTTCAAGGGTTAAAGCACTGAAGATGTTGAAGCTTTCCTTTAAAGCAACCTTATTATCAACATCACCTTGCAAGCAAATCTCGATGGATTAGAAATTGAAGACAAGGTGGTTAAGTCTTGTCAGAAAATTTCTTCTTCTGATCACATAGCTCTCAGTAATTGGAGATTGACAGCCAATAACTCGTTCCAGGCCTTTGATGGCAAAACTCAACAAAGAGAGTAGGTGCCAATCCTAATATGTCAACTTGTTTGCAAAACCTTCAATATTGAAGTCATGACTCATCAAGCATAAAAAGCGAAATAGTTTCTTTTAAGGAGCTGCTCTCAAATTGCAATCTTCTGGATAGTGCTTTGACGGATGAATAACTTTCAATTTGACATATTTTCTAGGAATATGTTGGAAAAGTTGCTTTGCTTGTTCCAAAATCCTCCATTCCAATTTTATTTGTTTAAATAAATGTTAAATGTTTAACTTCCCATATTTCCATGTATTGTGAGTCAGCAAGGTTGAAACCAAAGGGATATAAAGCAACTGGCAGAATGGATACAGAACTGGCTGAGTGATCATTACATAGAACCCTGGGGTTTATATGTTGAAACACAGTAAGAAGTCTGACAACACCAGGTCATTTATACGTTGAGGCAGAGAGTACAAAAGCAAATAAATTATGATGAACTTTTTTAGCCTCAACTGGAATATTCAAAGGGTCGCAATGGCTTAGTGGTATTGTCACTGGACTAGTAATCAGAGACCACAGTAATACTCTGGGGACCTTGGCTTGAATCTCATCAAAGCAGTTGTTGAAATTTGAATTCAATAATAATCTGAAATTCAAAGTCTAATTACTGGTGACCATGAAACCATTAGGGAAAAACCCATCTGGTTCACTAATATCCTTTAGGGAAGGAAATCTGCAGTCCTTACCTGCTCAGGCCTGCACATGACTGTAGACCCACAGTTATGTGGCTGACTCTTAACTGCCCTCTGAAATGGCCCAGCAAGCCCTTTAGTTCAAGGGCCATTATGGATAGGCAACAAATGCTGGCCCAGCCAGCAACATCCAGTTTATTTATTACTCGCAACTAAGGCTTATATTAACATTACAATAGAGTTATTGTGAAATTACCCTGGTCGCAACACTCCGACATCTGTTCAGGTCAATGCATCTAACCAGTATGTCTTTCAGACTGTGGGAAGAAATAGAAGCACTCGGAGGAAATCCACGCAGACACGAGGACAACGAGCAGATTCCATAGAGAGGGGGAGAACATGCAAACTCTGCATAGATAGTGACCAAGCCAGGAATTGAACCTGGGTCATTCTATAATTCTATATGCAGTTTAAGAATTGGGACAATGTTTAAGAAAGGAGGAAGACAGCAGATGGAAAATTATACGCCGGTTAGCCTGATTTTGGTCACTGGCAAGATTTTAGAGTCTATTATTAAAAATGAGATCACAGAATACTTGGAATTGACAAGGTGCTGCACAGGAGACTGTTAAACAAATTAAGACCCATGGTGTTAATGATAAGATTCTGGCATGGATAGAGAATTGGTTGACTGGCAGAAGGCAAAGAATGGGGATAAAGGGGTCTTTTTCAGGATTGCAGCCAGTGACTAATGGTGTGCCTCAGGGTCGGTGCTGGGATCACAACTTTTCGCAATAATGATTTGGAAGAAGGAACTGAAGGCACTGTTGCTAAGTTTGCAGATGATATAAAGTTATAGAACATAGAACATAGAACATTACAGCGCAGTACAGGCCCTTCGGCCCTCGATGTTGCGCCGGCCAGTGGACCCTCTAACCTAAACTATTCCAATATCATCCATATGCCTATCCACCGAACATTTGAATGCCCCCAAAGTAGGCGAGTCCACAACTGCTGCAGGCAGGGCATTCCACGCCCTCACCACCCTCTGTGTAAAGAACCTGCCTCTGACATCCGTCCTATAACTACCACCTCTTAATTTAAAGTTATGTCCCCTCGTGTTGGTCATCACCATCCAAGGAAAAAGGCTCTCACTATCCACCCTATCCAATCCCTTGATCATCTTATACGCCTCAATTAGGTCACCACGTAACCTTCTTCTCTCTAATGAAAATAACCTCAGGTCCCTCAGCCTTTCCTTATAAGGCCTTCCCACCATACCAGGCAACATCCTGGTAAACCTCCTCTGCACCCTTTCCAATGCTTCCACATCTTCCTTATGTAGAGGGAGAGGTAGTATTGATGAAGCGGGGGCCTGCAGAAGAATTTGGACAGGCTAGAAGTGTAGACAAACAAGTGGCAAATCGAATATAATGTGGAAAAGTGTGAGGTTATGCAATTTGGAAGAAGGAGTGGAGGAATAGAGTATTATCTAAATGAGGAAATGTTTAGGAAATCAAAAGCACAAAGGGACTTGGGAGTCCTAGTTCAAGACTCTCTTAAAATTAACATGTAGGTTCAGATGGCAGTTAGGAAAGCAAATGCAATATTAGCATTCATGTTGAGAGGGTTAGAATATAAAAGCAGGGATGTACTTCTGATGCACTATAAGGCTCTGGTCAGACTCAATTTGGAGCATTGTGAGCAGTTTTAGGCTCCCATATTCAAGGAAGGATGTCCTAGCCTTGGGAAAAGTCCAGAGGAGGTTCACAAGAATGATCCCTGGAATGAAGAGCTGTCGTATGAGGAATGGTTGAGGATTCTGGGTCTGTACTCATTGGAGTTTAGAAGAATGAGGGGGGGAATCTTATTGAAACTTACAGGATACAGCGAGGCCCTGGATAGAGTGGCTGTGGAGAGGATGATTCCACTAGTAGGAAAAACTAGAAGCAGAGGGCACACCCACAGGCTAAAGGACTTTCAAACAGAGGTGAGGAGGAATTTCTTCAGCCAGAGAGTGGTGAATCTGTGGAACTATTTGCTACAGAAGACTGTAGAGGCCAGGTCATTGAGCGTCTTTAAGACAGAGATAGATAGATTGTTGATTAATAAGGGGATCAGGGATTTGGGGGAAAAAGCAGGAGATTGGGAATGAGAAAAATATCAGCCATGATTGAATGACAGAGCAGACTTGATGGACTGAATGACCTAATTTTGCTCCTATGTCTTATGGTTTATTCAATGTTCATCATTCATCTGAACAATTTGTTACTGAATTCCTGACTAGGCGCACTAGTTGGAACTACTTAGAGGAATAAGGATGGAACGCAGTCCTCCAGGTGCCTTGACCCATATTCCTCTCTTAATCAACGTTATCAGTATTTTTTTTGTTTGTTCCTGGAGATGATGGAAAGACTTCAGGGAATTCAAGATGAGTTGCTCACTGCAGTATTTCCAGTTCTGCCCTGTTCTTGTAGCCATATAATTTATATAGTTCGTCCAGTTCAGCTTCTGTTCAGTGGTAATCTCCAGAATGTTAACGGTGAGATACTGAGTGATAGTGCTTTGAATCTCAAGAATCTCATGGTTAGATTCTGTCTCATTGTTATAATGCCAGCTGATATTAATATTGATAAGTCAGATCCTGGGTGAAACCAGGCTTGATAGATCCTACTTTGTTTCCTGTTAGAAATCGTGAAGGATTGTTACTGAACAAATTCACAAGAATTTAGTGATAAACGTTTAATATAAAGCATAGAACATTTATTATAGAAGGAAAATAAATAATATTATACCAGACAAAAAGATTAGAAAGAATTCTATACAAATACAAGAATGTATCGTGGATTTTCATTAGTGAGTGAGATGGAAACACCCTGTCAAATTCTTTTCCCCACGGCAACAGTGGATCCTAAAGTTTTTACAACCAATTATGTTCATTTGAAATGTAATTATAATAATGTAGGAAACTGGGCTAGCAAGTTTGCACATGATGGCACATTCTTGTGGGACTGTGGGAGGAAAGCATTCTTGCCTCACAGTGCCAGGCACCCAGGTTCGATTTCTTGCTTGGGTCACTGTCTGTGTGATGTCTGCATGTTCTCTTCATTGGTTTATGTGGATTTCCTTTGGGTGCTCTAGTTTCCTTCCATACTCCAAAATACATGCTGATTAAATGCATTGACCATGCCAAATGTACCCAAACAGGTGTCAGAGTGTGGTGACCAGGGGATTTTCATAGTAACTTTGTTGCAGTGCTAATATTAAGCTTACTTATAAAACTAATAAATGAACTTTACATACAGCAATCTTCCACAATCTCCCGTGTGAAAATAACCAGATAATTAACTTTCCTTTTCAAAAACAGCAACTGTTACGTCAGGATGAATTTCCCTGTTCCTCTTCAAAATTGAAAATTCTCTCAGTTCCCTGAGAGAGCAGTGAGTGCTTTGGTTTAAAATTGCACCTGCAAAAGAGCACCGTTGACAGTGCAGCATTCCCTCAGTATTGCTTTCACTTACATACAGCCTGGATTTTGTACTAAAGTCTCTGGGCTGGAACTGAAACCACAGTTTCTGACTCTCACTGTGCACAGCTGAGAGAAAATTAAACCTCACACTCATTTTGTACATTTCATATCTGCAGGCTGTCTGTCCCAAAATAGATCACAGTTGGTGAATTTGCGTGAATATTTTATGATGTATTATTGTACAGCCCAGATAGAGGCCATTCTGGTTTTTTTTATCAGTGAATTTAAATCTGCATCTTGTGGTTACTGATCTTCTGCCAATGGAAACAGTTTCTCCATATTTGGTCTCTCAAAATCCTTCAAGATTTTGGAAACATTTATCAAAATTTCTTAATCTTCTATGCTCGAATGAGATAAGTTCTAGCTTCTCCTGTGCTTCCACATAACTGAAGTGCCACATGCGATCTGATCAGGGATATGCAGCATGGCTTCGTTAAGGGGAGGTCGTGCCTTACGAATCTAGTGGAATTTTTTGAAGAGGTGACAGAAACGGTTGATGAAGGACAAGCCGTTGATGTCGTCTACATGGATTTCAATAAGGCGTTTGACAAGGTTCCCCATGGTAGGCTGATAAAAAAGGTGAAGGCGCATGGGATACAGGGCCAGGTATGTAGATGGGTTGAGAACTGGCTTGGGAGGAGGAGACAGCGGGTAGTAGTGGAAGGCTCTTTTTCCAACTGGAGGTCAGTCACTAGTGGTGTGCCACAGGGCTCAGTACTAGGACCTCTTCTATTTGTGATTTATATAAATGACTTGGAAGAGGGGGTAGGTGGTGTGATCAGCAAATTTGCTGATGACACTAAGATACTTGGATTGGCGGGGACTGAGGAGCAGTGCCAGGCAATACAACAGGACATTGATAGGCTGGTAGATTGGGCAGATAGATGGCAAATGGAATTTAATCTGGATAAATGCGAGGTGATGCATTTTGGCCGGAATAATGTAGAGGGGAGTTATAGGATAAAAGGTAAAACTATCCGGAGTATAGAGACACAGAGAGACCTGGGGGTGCAGGTTCACAAGTCTCTGAAGGTGTCAGTACAGGTGGAAAAGGTGATAAAGAAAGCGTATGGTATGTTAGCCTTCATAGGAAGGGGTATAGAATACAAGAGTAGGAGTTTGATGTTGCAAGTGTATAGAACGTTGGTTAGGCCTCACTTGGAGTACTGCGTCCAGTTCTGGTCGCCGTACTACCGGAAGGATGTGGAGTCCCTGGAGAGAGTGCAGAGGAGATTTACCAGGATGCTGCCTGGTATGGAAGGGCTGTCTTACGAGGAAAGGTTGAATGTACTGGGGTTGTTTTCCCTTGAAAGACGTCGGCTGAGAGGGGATCTATTAGAGGTATATAAGATTATGAGGGGTATAGATAGAGTAAATGGTGGTAAGCTTTTTCCACCATTAGATTCGGATAGAACGAGGGGTCACGGCCTTAGGGTGAGGGGGGCTATGTATAAGACTAATATTAGAGGGCATTTTTTCACACAAAGGGTAGTGGGGGTGTGGAATGCACTACCGAGTAAGGTGGTGGGAGCAGGCACGCTAGGGTTGTTTAAGGGTCTCTTGGACAGCCACATGAGCGGTCTGCAGATAGAGGGATATAGGAGGACTGTTTAAATACTTTAATTGTTTCCACAGGCTATTCGGTCCACCTTGTTGACCAACAAGGCGCATGCATTCGGCAGGTCGTGCGAGGGCTGCTCTTGGAGGTTACTTCAGGAGTGGCCTAGTGCTTCATGTCGTTAGTGTATGCTTAAACTGGACCATCAGATGGGCAACATGACAGCTCAGAGACTATCGCTGTTGCTGTGCAGACACATGGATTTGGGCCTGTGTCTGCGGGAGTTTGCGCGTTCTCCCCGTGGTTGCGTGGGTTTTCTCCGGGTGCTCCGGTTTCCTCCCACATCCCAAAAATGTGCTCTTAGGCTGATTGGGTAACAAATTGTCCCTATATTGGTCTCTATAAGTCATTAAGACGTTAGGACGGCGGCGCAGGTTCATTGGGCCGAAGGGCCTGTTTCCCGTGCTGTGTTGTTGTTTGTTCTTTGTTCTTTGTTCTTTATATATTCTGGTGAATATTCACTGTACCCTCTTCAAAAGTTACATCCTTCTGAAATTGTGGTGCTTGGCCAATCCACCTAACCCACACATATCTGGACTGTGGGAGGAAACCAGATCGCTCAGAGGAAACCCTTGCAGCCATGGGGGGTGAGTGGGGGGGGGGGGGGGGGGGGGGGGGGGGGGAATTGGTAAACTCCAGTCACTTAAGGCTGGAATTGAACCTGGGTCCCAGACCCAATCCATCTAGTTTGATCTCAATATCTCCCCTGTTTATGTGTATCTGATTTGATCCCAATCTCTGTTGTCCTGTCCATGTGTATCTGATTTGATTTTATATATTATTGTCACATGTATCGGTATAAGTGAAAAGTATTGTTTTTATAGCGCAAGAAACTGTGTACCAAAGCATGTGAAAATATTAAATCATAGAACATAGAACATTACAGCGCAGAACAGGCCCTTCGGCCTTCGATGTTGCGCCGACCAATTAAGAAAAAGCAATGACCCTCCAAACTAAACCATTCCATTTTCATCCATAAACTTATCTACTAACCTCTTAAACGCTACCAAACTTGGTGCATCTACAACTGCAGCAGACAGGGCATTCCATACCCTTACCACCCTCTGGGTAAAGAACCTCTGACGTCCGTCCTATAACTACCACCCCTTAATTTAAAGCTATGTCCCCTTGTGCTAGCTTTCTCCATCCTAGGAAAAAGGCTATCACTATCCACCCTATCTAAACCTCTAATCATCTTATATGTTTCAATAAGGTCTCCTCTTAGTCGCCTTCTTTCCAACGAAAACAACCTCAAATCCCTCAGCCTCTCTTCATAAGATCTGCCCTCCATACCAGGCAACATCCTGGTAAACCTCCTCTGTACCCTCTCCAATGCCTCCACATCTTTCTTATAATGCGGGGACCAGAACTGTACACAATACCAGAACTTTTGTACACAAAAGTTGAGTACAATTTTGTACAGTTGCAATATGACGTTGCAGCTCCGAAATTCAATCCCCCTACCAATAAAAGCTAAGACTCCGTATGCCTTCTTAACAACCTTATCGACTTGATTGCCAACTTTATGGATCTACACACATATACACCAAGATCCCTCTGTTCATCAACACTATTAAGAGTTCTACCATTAGCCCTATACTCTACACATTTGTTATTCCTGCCAAAGTGAATTACCTCACACTTTTCCGCATTAAACTCCATTTGTCACCTCTCGGCCCAGCTCTGCAACTTGTCCAAGTCTCCCTGCAAACTGTAACACCTCTCTTCACTATCTACCACTCCTCCGACTTTGGTGTCATCTGCAAATTTACTAATCCATCCTTCAATTTCCTCATCCACATCATTTATAAATTTATATATCAAATCAATCTGATCCTGGTGTCTATTCCAGTCTTTGTGTATCTGGTTTGATCCCAGACCCTGTCGAAATATTTCTAATTCATTACACAGACTTTATTGCCCATCCTTAGTTGCCCTTCGAGGGCAGTTGAGAGTAAACCACAATGCTATGGCTTTGGAATCACATGTGGACCAGATCAGGTAAGGACAGCAGATTTCCTTCCCTAAGAGGCATTAAGTGAACCAGATTGATTTTTCCAACATTTGTTTCATGGTCATCATTTGACTCTTAATTCCAGATTTCTTTATTTGAATTCAAATTCCTCCTTCTTCTTTAGGGGAAATGGAATCCAGGTTCTCAGAGCACTAGCTGAGTTTCTGTGTTAATAATCTATTGCTAACACCACTAGGCCCCCCTGATGGCCAGGCCATCCCTATTGCCCATTTAAGTTGTTGTTGTTGAGACTGGCCTCTGTTGAACGTCAGAGTGGGCGATTTTGCAACGTGCTGACGTCAGTGCTGGGTCAGCAGCGTCCGTCTGCGTGCTGTCACGTGCTGGGTTCCCCCCCCCCCACCGAGCTGGCGCAGTGCTGAGAGGTACGCATGCGCATTGAAGCCTTGCGGCCGGACGGTTGGCGGGTGAGGCGGCGGCGCGTGCCCGGGGAGGGGGGGACCGGCTTCACCGGGGAGGGGGGACGGGGGGGGAGCAGGAGGGGGACGGGGGGGGAGCAGAGGGGGGACGGGGGGGGGAGCAGAGTGGGGGGAGCAGAGGGGAGGGAGGGGGGAGAGGGAGGGGGGGGGAGGGGGGGGGGAGGGGGGGGGGGGAGAGGGGAGGGGGGGGGAGGGGGGGGGGGGGGAGGGGGGAGAGGGGGGGGGGGGGGGGGAGGGGGGGAGGGGTGGGGGAGGGGGGAGGGGGGGAGGGGGGGGGAGGGGAGGGGGGAGGGGAGGAGGGGAGGGAGGGAGAGGGGGAGGGGGGGAGGGGGAGAGGGGGGGGAGGGGAGGAGGGGGGAGGGGAGGGGAGGGGAGGAGGGGGGAGGGGGAGGGGGGAGGAGGGGGAGGGGGGAGGGGGGGGGAGGGGGGAGGGGGGAGGGGAGGGGGGGGAGGGAGAGGGGGGGGGGGAGGGAGGGGGGAGGGAGGGGGGGGGGGGAGGGGGAGAGGGGAGGGGAGGGGGGAGGGGGAGGGGAGGGGGGGGGAGAGGGGGGAGGGGAGGGAGGGGGGGGAGAGGGGGAGGGGAGAGGGGGGGGGGGGGAGGGGAGGGGGAGGGGGGGGAGGGGGGAGGGGGGAGGGGGGGAGGGGGGGGGGGGGGGGGGAGGGGAGGGAGGGGAGGGAGGGGAGGGGGAGGGGGGGGGGACGAGGGGGGGGGGAGGGGAGGGGGGGGGGGGAGGGAGAGGGGGGAGGGGGAGGGGGGAGAGGGGGGGAGAGGAGGGGAGGGAGAGGAGGGGGGGGGGAGGAGGGGGGAGGGGGAGAGGAGGGGGGGGAGGGGGGGGAGAGAGGAGGGGGGGGAGGGGGGGGGGAGAGGAGGGGGGGGAGAGGAGGGAGCAGGGGCGGAGGAGAGGGGGGGGAGGGGGGGAGAGGGGGGGGAGGGGGGGGGAGGGGGGGGGGGGAGGAGGGGGGAGGGGGGGAGGGAAGAGAGAGGAGGGAGCGGGGGGGAGGGGGAGGGGGGGAGGGGAGGAGCAGGGGGGGGAGGGAGCAGGGGGGGAGGGGGGGGGGGGAGGGGGGGGGGGAGGGGAGGGGGGGGGGGGGGGAGGGGGGGAGCAGGAGGAGGGGAGGGGGGGGAGCGGGGGGAGGGGGGAGCAGGAGGAGGGGAGGAGGGGGGGGAGCGGGGGGAGGGGAGGGAGGGGGGGGAGCGGGGAGGGGGAGGGGCGGGGGCAAGGGGGAGGGGGGAGCAGGGGGAGGGGGGAGCAGGGAGGAGGGGGAGGGGGAGGGGAGGGGAGCGGGGAGGGGGGACCGGGGGGAGCGGGGGGGGGAGGGGGAAGAGAGGGAGGGGAGGAGAGGGACCGGCTTTACCGGGGGTCGGGAAGAGGGAAGCCCGGAGCGGGCCCGGGGAGCAGAGAGGCCGTGGTTGGGCCTCTCTTCTCGCCGCGCCTGTTCGGCTACACTGAGGGGGAATTTAGCAGGGTCAGTGCACTCTAACCAGGGCGGTGAGTCTGCCAACTCCGCAGAATGACCCAAGCCAGGTCCCTAGTGCTGAGGCAGCAGTGCTAACCACTGTGCTCCCCATTGGGGAAGGGGGAGTGTAGGGTCAATAACTCCATTGTGGCAGGGGGGAAGGTGTAAATAAACAGTGCCATTATGTGGGGGTGAAGGGATAAATCAACTCCATGGGGGTAATCTGCTCATGCTGTGAGGTGGGGCGGGGGGGATAAATAAAATGTCCATTGTGGGAAAGGGGTACAAAACATGACTGGGGGAAGAGGATGGGAAATAAACTGTCCATTGTAAATAACTCCATCATTGTAAAAGGAGTGTTGTTGAGATGGTGAATGGGCTATATCTATTCTATAGGTTTATTGTCTGGTCTTAAATAGCCACGGCCACTGGCTATATAGAGAGCAATTTTTGGCTTTCTGGGACACTTCCATTCTAAACAAGTATATTAAATTGAGGCAGTCTACATTTCCACCTCTCTGAGCGTCTGATAGTGAATGTTAAAGTGTCATTGCTAAAATGGGGTGAAGGATCAATGGGCTTCATGGCCCTATCTTTGCTCTATAATGTTATAAATTCATTGCCATGTATTTTTTTGATACAGCTGAGGAGTATAGATCTTTGAGAGTTGGAGCATGATAAGTGAATGGATCAGTGTGATACTATGCCATAGTGGGACTGGTAGGGGCACTGCTGATGAGCCTTGATGGTTGGGCGGCAGATGAAAAAAAATCAGGCAGTGTTCCATAAATCTTATTTTTAAATTGGTGTAACTTGTTTTGTTCAGAAACAGCCACAGAGCTCTTGAGTTTCCAGAAGCCCATCTGGAATTCCTTTTCTCGCTGAGATGTAATGAATTTAGTTAAAAGCTACACAGTTTGAGATCTGGATTTTTGTTTTGCCTTCCTTGTCTGATGGAAACAGTTTCCTCTTTATAGTGTCTCCAATAAAACACAAGGACCATGGATGACCACCTAGATTTCACCACTGGAGATGCTGGGGCATCTAACACCTTTCCGATACAGTGCTCGTCTTTGCGTAAGAATGGATTTGTGGTTCTGAAAGGGCGTCCGTGTAAGATTGTTGAAATGTCCACATCCAAGACTGGCAAGCATGGGCATGCCAAGGTGTGTAGTCATCATTAATGTTCTGAATGTTGTAAGCTATGCACTAGTTAGAATTTGAATGTATTAATGCTCTTTTTGTTGAATTTTTCCTCTCCACCTTGCCTGCCCTTTTTGGGAGTCAGTGCACTTTGCTCGGGTCCAGTTTTGAAGTTACCACACTCAAATGGTCTCGTAAAAGTAAATGAGTGGCTTGGCAAGATCTTTAATTGGAGGAACAGCTCTGCTTTGCCTGATCTTTCAGAAATGTGTATTTGAAGTGCAAGATCTCTGGATAACAGCCTTTGTTTTTCTTCTTCAATCTGAAGAATTGAGGCCAGTTGGATAGCTCAAGAATTGAATCTGCCCTGCGTGACCATTGGTTGGATATCTGACTTGTCAGAATGGGGTTCTTATTGTATTTTTCAAGTACTCCTCTACCTGCAAAGACCAGAAAAAATAACTTGGTTCAAACAGAATAATTTGGACATAATAGTTCAAATGACTGAGTTTAATCACTGCATCTTGATCACAAATATTGAGATATTTGTGATCTGCTTATGATCAGGACAAAATAAAGTGAACAGCTCTTGACGTGCCACTTGGGGGGTGATTAAATTGCAAACTGGAACCTGACTTGAATCTCAATTATTGTAAATGCAGCAATCATTGCTTTTGTGTGAATTGTATGGAAAGAAATAAAATGGGCTGGTTTGGGACTACAATCATATGTAGCTTGTTGGCTCTAGCATGTCAAATATGCTGAGTAGCACATCAAATGTTACATGATTTATTTCCCGTTGTATTTCTTCCCAGGTTCACATGGTTGGTCTTGATATATTCACATCAAAGAAATATGAAGATATCTGCCCCTCTACCCACAACGTTGAAGTCCCCAATATCAAGAGAAATGAATATCAGGTGATTGACTGAAAAATTAGCACATTTTTATTTGTTCATGTGATGAGCATGTTGCTGACTTGACCAGCATTTGTTGCCCATCTGTGATTGTCTAAAGTGGTTTGCCAGGTCATTTCAGAGGGCACTTGAGAGTCAACCACGTTTCTGTGGGTTTGGAGTCAAATGTAGGCAAGACACGTGGGTAAGGACAGCAGATTTTCCTAAAGCACATTAGGAAGATTACAGCAATTGACGATGGGTTTCATGTGGTCATCATTAGACTTTTAATTGCAGATTTTTTCCCTAGAATTCAAATTTCACCATTTGTCATGATGGGAATCAAATCCTGGGCTCTGGATTACTTGTCCAGTAACAATAATACTATATCACTGCCTTTTGTCATTCTAGCCAGATGGTGCAACTTTTCCAAAAAGAGCAGCCCACAAGATGCTGTCTGATCATACTGAACAATGTTTAGTTGCTCTTGCTTTTTTTTAATTCATTCGTGGGACATGGGTGTTGCTGGCTGGCCAGCATTTATTCCTGTCCCTAGTTGTCTGACTCTCAACTGCCCTCAATCTCATTGCTGTGGCTGTGGAGTCACATGTAAGCCAGACCAGACAAATATGCAGATTCCTTCCCTGAAAGACATTAGTGAACCAGTTGGGTTTTTCCAACAATCGACAATGCTATCTATCACAGTCATCAGTGAACCCTTAATTCCAGACATTTTCTATTAAATTTAAATTCCACCATCTGCTGTGGTGGCATTTGTACCCAAGTCCCAGATCATTAGCTGAGTTTCTGGATTAGTAGGCCAGTGATAATATCATAAGGCCATTGTCTCTGTTTCTGTGTTATTACCTTTAAGAAAAGATGGTTTATATTTAGATTGTATAGCGGACATTTGAGGATATTACCAGTAATGGAGAATGTTGGGATTGGCTCCGACTATTTTTTAAATGGGAACTTGAGAGGATTTAATTGAGATATATAAAGTTGAAGTGTTTAAATGGCGTGAAAAGAAAATACTTAGCTATGATGTCCATGGATACAGATTTAGAGTAAAAATAAGAAGAATTTATGGGGAGTTGAGAATGTTTCCAGCCCAATGGTGGGACTCACTGGCTAGAGGGTGGTAGGGGTACAGGCAGGGTCCTCTGCATTTAAAACAAAGATACTTGAGTTTCTGTAACTTAAAGGAGTATGAACCAAAAACTCAGATACTCTTTTTCATCCAACATAAATTCAGTGGGCTGAATGCTGCCATCCTCTACTGTACATTTTCTGTTTTTGTTACATTAAAATGGTTGGAATTGAGTTGGGGGGAATCAAATTGAAGTGACTGGGAGAGAGGAGGTTAGCTCAAATAGAGAGCTTCTTGACAGTGTGAGAGGAAGGATAGGCAGTGATAGAGAAGAGGAGAACTCAGACCAAAGGTTTAAGATGTGCCTGTTTTAATGCAAGGAGTGTTATGAAGAAGTTGGATGAGCTTAGAGCATGGATCATTACTTGGAAATGTGATGTGATGGCCTTACAGAGACTTGGATGACTCAGGGACAGAACTGGTTACAAGTGCCAGGTTTCAGAAGGAACAGGGAGGAGGCAAAAGAGGTGGGGGAGTGGCACTGTTGATTAGAGTGTCATGGCTGCAGAAAAGATGGGTGTCATGGAGGGACTGTGTACGGAGTCTCTGTGGCTAGAGGTTAGGAATAGGAAGGGGTCATAACTTGGTGTTATCTATAGGCCATCCAGTAGTAATAGGGATGTTGAGGAGCAGATTGGGAAGCAGATCCTGGAAAGGTGTAATAATAAGAGTTGTCTTATAAGATGATTAGAGGTTTAGATAGGGTGGACAGTGATAGCCTTTTTCCTAGGATGGAGAAAGCTAGCACGAGGGGACACAGCTTTAAATTAAGGAGTGATAGTTATAGGGCGGATATCAGAGGTAGGTTCTTTACCCAGAGGGTGGTTAGGGAGTGGAATGCCCTGCCTGCGTCAGTTGTAGATGCGCCAAGTTTGGTGGCGTTTAAGAGGTTAGTTGATAAGTTTATGGAAGAGAAGGGAATGGTTTAGTTTGGAAGGTCATTGCTTTTTTCATAATTGGTTGGCGCAACATCGAAGGCCGAAGGGCCTGTTCTGCGCTGTAGTGTTCTTTGATCTATGTTCTTGTCATGATGCGAGATTTTAATTTCCAAATATTGATTGGAGTCTCCCTAAGGTAAGGGGTTTAAATGGAGAGGAGTTTGTTAGGTGTGTTCAGGATGGTTCCTTGACACAGTATGTGGATAAGCCTACTAGAGAAGAGGCTGTACTTGATTTGATATTGGGAAATGAACCTGGTCACATGTCATATCTCTGTGGGAGAGCATTTTGGAGATGGTGATCATAATTCTATCTCCTTTACAATAGCGTTGGAGAGAGATAGGATCAGACAAGTTAGAAAGTGTTTAATTGCAGTAAGGGGAATTATGAGGCTATTAGCCTGGAAATTGGAAGCTTAAATTGGAAAGAGGTTTTCTCAGGGAAAGGTATGGAAGAAATGTGGCAAATTTTCAGGGAATATTTGTCTGGAGTTCTGCATAGCAATGTTCCAATGAGACAGGGAAGTTATGGTAGGCTACAGGAACCATGGTGTACAAAGGGCTGTAATAAATCTATTCAAGAAAAGCTCATAAAAAGTTCAGAGAGTGAGGAGATGTTAGAGATCTAGAAGAATATAAGCAAATTAGGAGAGCCAGAAGGGGTCATGAGGAGGCCTTGGTACAGAGGATTAAGGAAAACCCCAAGACATTCTACAAGTTTGTTCTTTAAGTATGTGAAGAGCAAGAGGATAAGCGTGAAAGAATAGGATCTATCAGTGTGACAGTGGGAAAGTTTGTGTGGAACTGGAAGAAACAGCAGAGGTACTTAATGAATACTTCAGTATTCACTATGGAAAAGGATTTTGGTTGTAGTGCAGACTTGCTGCGGACTGAAAAGCTTGAGCACGTAGCTATTAGGAAAGAGGATGTGTTGGAGCTTTTGAAAGCATCGAGTTAGATAAGTTGTTGGGACCGGATGGGATGTACTCCAGGCCACTGTGGGAGGCGAGGAAGGAGATTGTTGAGCCTCTGGCGATGATCTTTGCATGGTCAATGAGATGGGAGAGATTCCGGAGAATTGGAAGATTGTGAATGTTCCTTTATTCAAGAAAGGGAGTAGAGATAGTCCTGGAAATTATAGACCAGTGAGTCTAACCTCAGTGGTTGATAAGTTGATGGAGAAGATCCTGAGAGACAGGATTTATGAATGTTTGGAGAGGTATAATATGATTAAGAATTGTAAGCATGGTATTGTCAAAGGCAGATCATGCCTTATGAGCCTGATTGAATTTTTTGAAGATATGACTAAACATATCGATGAAGGAAGAGCAGTTGTGTATATATGGACTTCAGCAAGGCATTTGATAAGGTGCCCCATACAAGGCTTATTGAGAAAGTGAGGGGACATGGGATCCAAGGGAACATTGTTTTGTGGATCCAGAACTGGCTTGCCCGCAGAAGGTAAAAGAGTGGATATAGATGGGTCATATTCTGCAAGGAGGTCGGTCACTTTCCTCTATTGCCCCAGAGATCTGTTCTGGGACCCTTACTCTATGATTTTTATAAATGCCCTGGATGAGGAAGTGGAGGGATGGGTTGGTAAGTTTACTGATGACAAATGTTGGAGGTATTGTGGATAGGTGGAGAAATGTCAGAAATTACAGTGAGACATAGGATGCAAGAATGGACGGAGAAGTGGCAGATGAGTTCAACCCAGATTAGTGTGAAGTGGTTTGTTTTGGCAGATCAAATAGGATGCCAGAACATAATAATGGTAGGACTTGTGGCAGTGTGGAAGATCAGAAGGATCTTGGGGTCTGAGTTCATGTGACACTCAAAGCAGCTGTGCAGTTTGAAGCTGTGGTTAAGAAGGCGTATGGTGTACTGACCTACATCAATTAAGGAATTGAGTTTAGGAGTCAAGAGATAAGTTGCAGCTACGTAGGACCCTGGTCAGACCCCACTTGGAGTACTGTGCTCAGTTCTGGTCACGTCATTACAGGAAGGATGGGGAAGCAATAGAAAGGGTGCAGAGAAGATTTAAAGGATGTTACCTGGATTGGGGAGCATGCCTTATGAGGAAAGGTTGAGGGAGCTCAACCTTTTCTCCTTGGAGAGACGAAGGATGAGAGGTGACCTGATAACGTGTATAAAATGTTGAGAAGTATTGATTGAGTGGATAGTCAGGCTTTCTTCCAGGCCTGAAATGGTTGCCACAAGAGGTCACAGATTTAAGGTACTGGAGAATAGGTACAGAGGATATATTGGGGTAAGTTTTTCACTGTGTGCGTGGAATGGGCTGCCAGCAATGATGGTGGAGGTGGATTTGATAAGGACTTTTAAATAAGTACATGGAACTTAGTAAGATAGAGGGTTATAGGTAAGCCTTGTAATCGCTAAACTAGGGACATGTTTGGCACAACTTTGTGGGCTGAAGAGCCTATATTGTGCTGTAGTTTTTCTATATTTCCTAATTTTCCTATTTACAATTTGGTAATTAGATTCTAAGCAGTTTTCATGTGATTTCTTTTCACGTGTGTGGTGAGCTATGCCAATTATTGTGAAAGAGATGCTATGAATGCACTGTGCTAAATAGGATAGACTTCAAATAGGTGTAGTAACTCAAGACTGGATATTTATGAGGTGTTGTGGGCCATCAACAACAGCAGAACTGTACTCAACCGCAATCTAACCTCATGGCTCATCATATCTCCACTCAACCATTATTATCAAGCCAAGAGACCAACCCTGGTTGGATGAAGAGTGCAGGAGGGCATACCAGGAGCAATACCAGGCACACCTAAAAATGAGTGAAAACCTGGTGAAAGTTTATTTCATAGTCTATTAATCTGTCAGAAGGCTTGCATTAATACTGCAGTGAAGTTACTGTGAATATCCTCTAGTCACATTCCAACATCTATTCGCATACACTAAGGGAGAATTTAGCAGGGCCAATCCACCTAATCAGCACGTCTTTCAGACTAGGAGGAAACCCATGCAGACGTGGGGTGAATGTGCAAATGCAACACAGTCACCCAAAGTGGAAATTGAACCTGGGCCCCCCCTTGTTCTGAGGCAGCAGTGCAAATCACTATGCCACGGTCAAGCAGGACTACGTGCATGTCAAACAGCAAGTGATAGATCTTAATGATCCCATAACTAATGGATCAGATCCAAGTTCTGCAGTACTGCCACATGCAGTTGTGAATGGTGGTGGACAAACCGCTCGCTGGAGGAAGAGGCTTCACAGATATCCCATCTTCAATGATGGAGGAGCTCAGCACAATGTCAGTGCAAAAGATAAAGCTGAAGCATTTGCAGCAATCTTTAGCCAGAAGTGCTGAATGGATGATGGATCTTGGCCTCCTCCACTGGTCTCCAGAGCCGCAGATGCCAGTCTCCAGCCAATTTGATTCACTCATATCAAGAAACAGTTGGATACTGCAAAGTCAATGAGTGCTGATAACATTCCGGCAGTAGTATTGAAGACTTGTGCTGCAGAACTTGTTGCTCCCCTAGCCATTTTCTTCCAATACAGTTATAACATTGGCATCTACTCGACAATGTGGAGAACTGTCTAGTGTACACACAGCAGGACAAATCCAACCCGGCCAGTTGCAGCCTTCAGTCTACCAAGAGTGGTAGATTGGTGCAGAAAATGAAGTTGCACAGGATCAGAGATGAGGTGGCAAGGTGGATATAGAATTGTCTTGGTCATGAAAAACAGAGGATATTAGTGGAAGGGTGTGTTTCTGAATGGAGGGCTGTGACAAGTGGCATTCCTCAGGGACTTTTGCTGTTTGCAATTATATATGTAAATGATTAGCTTGATAATAAGTTTGTGGACGACATAAAGGTTGGTGGATTTGCGGGTAGCGATGACCATCAGAGGATACAACAGGATATAGATCGGTTGGAGACTCGGACGGAAGGATGGCAGACGGAGTTTAATCCGGACAAATATAAGGTAATGCATTTTGAAGGTCTAATACAAATAGCAAGTGTACAGCAAATGGCAGAATCTTTAGGAGTATTGATAGGCAAAGGGATCTGGGTTTATAGGTACACAAATCATGAAAGAGACAACGCATGTGGAGAAAATAGTCAAGAAGGCATATGACATGCTTGCCTCATCAGCTGGTGCATTAAGTTTAAAAATTGGCAAGTCATATTGCAGCTTTATAGAACCTTAGTGAGGCTGCGCTTGGAATATAGTGTTCGATTCAGGTTGTCACACTACCGGAAGCATGTGGAGGCTTTGGAGAGGGTACAGAAAAGATTTATTAGAATATGGCCTAGTATGCAGGGCATTAGCTATGAGGAGAAGTTAGAGACAGGTCCAGGGGATCTGTTCTAGACACTTGCTATTTGTCATTTTCATAAATGACCTGGATGAGGAAGTGAAGGGATGGGTTGGTAAGTTTGCTGGCAGCACAAAGGTTGTTGGTGGTGTTGTGGATAGTCTGGAGAAATGTCAGAAGTTGCAGCGAGACATCAATAGGATGCAAGACTGGGCGGAGAAGTGGCGGATAGACTTCAATGCGGATAAATGTGTAGTGGTCCATTTTGGCAGGTCCAATGGGATGAAGGAGTATAATATCAAGGGTAGGACCCTTAGTGGTGTAGAGGATCAGAAGGACCTTGGGGTCCAGATTCATAGGGCTCTTAAATCGGCCTCGTAGGTGGAGGAAGTGGTGAAGATGTGTGGTGTGCTAGCCTTCATTAATCGAGGGATTAAGTTTAGGAGTTGGGAGATAATGTTGCAGCTTTATAAGACCCTTGTCAGACCCCACTTGGAGTACTGTGTGCAGTTCTAATCACCTCTCTACAAGAAGGATGTGGAAGCTATTGAAAGGGTGCAGAGGAGATTTACAAGGATGTTGCCTGGATTGGATGGCATGCCTTATGAGGATAGGTTGAGGGAGCTAGGTCTTTTCTCCCTGGAGAGACGAAGGATGAGAGGTGACGTGATAGAGGTTTATAAGACGTTTAGAGGTATAGATAGTGTGGAATTTCAGAGGCTATTTCTCAGGACTGAAACGGTTGCTACGAGAGGGCACAGGTTTAAGATGCTGGGGAGCAGGTACAGAGGAGATGTCAAGGGTAAGTTTTTCACTCAGGCTGGTGAGTGAGTGGAATTGGCTGCCGTCGGTGGTGGTGGTGATGGCGAACTTGTTGGGTTCTTTTAAGAGACTTCTGGATGAGTACATAGGATTTAATGGGATTGTGGATTATAGATAGGCCTGGTAGGAATGAATATGATCGGCGCAACTTGTGGCGTGAAGGGCCTGTTTGTGCTGTAGTGTTGTATGTTAAACTTGGTTCATTCTCAGTGGAACGACAGAAGTTGAGGGGTGACCTGATAAAGTCTCAAATTGTGGGGCATGGACAGAATGGCTAGTCAGAAGCTTTTTCCCAGGTTGGAAGAATCAATTACTAGGGAGCATAGATTTAAAGTGAGTAGCAAGGTTTAGAGGAGATATATGGGGCAAGTTTTTTTACACAGAGAGTCGGTGAGTGCCTCAAACTCGCTGCGAGGGAGGTAGTAGAAGCAGATATGATAGGGACTTTTAAGGGGTGTCTTGACAAATACATGAATAGGATGGGAAGAGGGATATGGTCCCTGAAAAGATAGGGGGTTTTGATTGGGCAGCTGGGTCAGTGCAGGCTTGGAGGGCTGAAAGGCCTGTTCCTGTGCTGTAATTTTCTTTGTTCTTTATTCAGATCATCAGTAAAGTGATGGAAGGGGTCATCGACAGTGCTATCAAGCAGCACCTGCTCAGTGACGCTCAGTTTGGGTTTCACCAAAGTCACTCAGCTCCTGACCTCATTACAGCGTTGGTTCAAACATGGACAAAAAGAGCTGAATTCCAGAGGTGAGGTGAGAGTGACAGCCCTTGACATCAAGGCTGCATTTGACTGAGTGTGGTATCAAGGAGCCCTAGCAAAATTGGTATCAGTGGTATCGGGACAAATACTCTGCTGCTTGGATTCATACCTGGTACGTAGGAAGATGGTTGTGAAGGAACTTCATCTCAGCTCCAGGATATCTCTACAGGAGTCCCTCAGGGTACTGTTATGGTCCAACAATCTTGAGCTGCTTCATCAATAACCTTCTTTCCGTCATAAGGTCATGTGGATGTTCGCCGATGATTGCAATATTTAGCACCATTCGCAACTCCTCGGATATTGAAGCGGTCCATGTTCAAATGCAACAAGACCTGGACAATATCCAGGCTCGAGCTGACAAGTGGCAAATAACATTCACACCATACAAATGCCAGGCAGTGACCATCATTACAGTGACACAGTGGTTAGCACTGCTGCCTCACAGGCACCATGGTCACGGGTTCGATTCCCTGCTTGCATCACTGTGTGTGGAGTTCTCCCCGTGTCTGCATGGGTTTGTTCTGATTTCCTCCTGCAGTCTAAAGATGTGCGAGTTAGGTGGATTGGCCATGCTAAATTGATCCTTCGTATCAAGGGGACTAGCTAGTGTAAAAGCATGAGATTATGGGGATAGGCCTAGGTGGATTGTGATTGGCACCCACCTAGGGATGGGACGAATGGTGGCCTCCTGCACTATGGGATTCTATTAGAGAAACTCTAACCACTGCCCCGTGACATTCAATGGTGTTATCATCACTAAATCCCCCACTGTCAACATGAGGTTACCACTGACCAGAAACTCAACTGGATTCACCACACGTCTCTTGACTCCTCAAAGCCTGCCTATCATCTACAAGGCACAAGTCAGTAGTATGATGAAATATTCTCCACCTGCCTAGATGGATGCAGCTCCAACAACACTCATGAAGATTGACACCATCCAGGATAAAGCAACCTGCTTGATTGACACCACATCCGCTTCCTCCATCACTGATGCTCAGTAGCAGCAGTGTGTACTATCTACAAGATGCACTGCAACAATTCACCAAAGATCCTGAGACAGCCCTTCCAGAACTCATGACCACTCCCATCTCATAGGATAAGAGCAGCAGATACATAGGAAGGCCACCATCTGCGAGTTCCCCTGTAAGCAACTCGCCATCCTGACTTGGAAATATATCGCTGTTCCTTCAGTGTTGCTGGGTCAAAATCCTAGAATTCCCTCCCTAATGACACTGTGGGACAATTGTGAACTGCAGCAATTCAAGAAGGCAGCTCACCACCACCACCACCACCTCAAGGGCAATTAGGGATGGAGAATAAATGCTGGCCAGCCAACGACACCCATTTCCCACAAATGAATTTTTAAAAAGTGCAAGAACAACTAAACATGATTCAGTATGACCAGATGGCATCCTATGGACCGCTCTTCTTGGAAGACGTTGCATCATCTGGATAGAATGAAGAAAGGCAGTGATGTAGCGTTCTTGTCACTGAGTAAGTAATCCAGAGACAAGGGTAATCCTCTTGTGACCATGGTTTGAATCCCACCATGACACAGTGAAATTTGAATTCCAGGGAAAAGATCTGCAATTAAAAGTCTAATGATGACCACATGAAACCTGTTTCTGTGTACAGTGGCTGGGGTTACTGCACTGGAGTGATTTAGCCTGTGGTATTTTTCCAGTTTTATGGAAGATTGCAATTGCATTCTCTTTTCAAATGTACCCAGTTGGAGTAACTTCTGACTGTTTCTTGCACATGTAATCTTTAGCTCATGATTTCAGCTGGCCAGGCCAGATCTGGTGAAGTGGTGACCCAAACTGTAATTTTAAAAAAATCTGCATGGGTACCACATTGGCACATTAAGTTGCTGCAGAGTTGGCAATTGAAGGGAAGTAATTATTCAGTTGTGAAAATACAGAGAAATGTTCCATCCATTAGAGACCTCAAATCCCGAGGAAAGTTGGATTTATTTTGGGGATGGGAGTGAGTGCGTTGTAAGTGAATTCTAGCTGTTTAGATAAATCAGTGCTGTGCTCATTCTTGTTTTCAAGATTCGGATTGCAATTTGGTCACCTCATTCTGGAAAGCAGCAGCGACAACAAATTGGATTAGTCCTCTCTCAGTGAGCTGGTTAAAATTGTTCTCAGTAAGAAGTCTCAACATCAGGTTAAAGTCCAACAGGTTTATTTGGTAGTAAACGCCACTAGCTTTTGGGGTTTGTCTCTTCATCAAGTGACTCACCTGACGAAGGGGCAAACTCTTGAAAACTAGTGGTGTTTACTACAAATAAACCTGTTGGACTTTAACCTGGTGTTGAGACTTCCAACTGTGTTTACCCCCAGTCCAACATCAGCATCTCCATAAAATTGTTTGAACACTCTTCAGTGAGTTGTGTTGCAAGTGGGTGCATGGGTATTTTATTTATCTGTGCTGAAGGGTAACAAATGTAGATTGAAACTTGGATAAGAATTTATTTACTCAATGACGTTGTAACTTTCCAATGAAAGAGGGAGGATGGGGCGACTGAAAGGACTGTGGAATCGGCAGATAGATGCTGTATGCAGTTTAATGTGGGCTTCATAAGACACTTCAGTTGGAGGGGAAAATTAAGTAGTGAGTGTGTAGTGAAGCATTTAAAGGAGCAGAGACCTTGGCTGAAAAATATATAGTTTAGTAAAGCCAGTCGTATTAGGATTCAGGGATCAGATACAAAAGCAATGTGTTTATGACACTGGTCAGATCAGGGTGTATAGTTTTGAGTGCCTGATTATAAAAAGCATGCCAGATACCATACACATTCAGTCGCTGATGCAGGGATGAGAAGCTAAAGAGCCCGTCTCCTGTGGTTTACCCCTAGATAGTTGCAACAAATCAATTTTTTCTTAGTATATTCATGTGAGTGCATAGTTGTAGAGATCTGGATCTTCTGAAAGTCCATCTGATGGTAGAGGTATACAGAGTCGTGTCTTTCTCCAATATATAGGACTCTGATAGAAGCGTCAAGTGCAACAATAGCTAAGGCATGTGGGATTATTTATGTTGGGACAGAGAAGGCTAAAAGATTATTATCTGTAAAATGATGTGTGTTTTCCCTCTTGGGTAGTTTCTGACAAAATCCTCTGAGGGAAGGTTTGGCAAGATTCCTCCGTGGAATTGTTAGAGAACGAAATGTTTTTTCACAGATGGTTGAGGTAGAGGCTGTTCTTACAAAGGGAGAGTGAAATGAATTGCAAGGGAGATCACACATACTGTGATTAGATCTTCAGATACTGGGTGCAGTGTGTAGTTAATCTGAGGGCAATTGCACATGTACAATATATCAACCCTCTTAAAAAATCAGTTAGATTTTTAAGAGGGTTAATGATCACTCTGACAGCAAGAGATTTCCTGGAGGAAACCAACCTACAACTGTATTATTGAGAGAGATTCATGATGTGTGCCAGCTGCTTTAGGGGTGTCCCCAGTATTCTATCAATGCCTTTGTATAGGGATGAAATTGAATAAAGATTTGTGCTGTACAGATATCAATGGTCAGTTAAAAGCCTTGCAGCACATGTTCTGTAACAGCTCTGTATTAAAACTTTATTTCCTTTCCTCCAGTTGATTGGAATTACAGATGGCTACCTCTCTCTGATGACAGATAATGGTGAAATTCGTGAAGATCTGAAGTTAGCAGAAAGTGATTTGGGAAAGGAAATATTACAGAGATATGATGCTGGTGAAGATCTACTGGTAAGAAAACCTCAATGTGTATTTGTCTGATCAATTCTGAGCAGAGACAGTAAAAACAAAACTGCCTTGGCGTTTCACAAAGTCAGGAATGACATTTATCAAAAGAATAGTAAGTGCAGAATGAGAAGCCACCAAGTCAACAGCTTTCTTCACATTCTAGCTTAAATTTAACTTCTCAATTATTTAGATGTGTGGAAAGGAAAATCCAGCATTCTTACACTTGATTTGTTGCTAATAACCCCTTCTGAGTGTGGACTGACTTGTGTTTGTTAAATAGCAGAGCTCTTTGTCCAAACTTGCTTCTGAGAAAATGGCCACCTGATGAACCCGCTGGCCTGTGGGTGGGTGATTAGCAATGAATCGGTACTTGGACATACAAAATTGTGAGGGGAAAGGGCTCTCCCTCTCTGTCTTCCTCCTCTGTCCCTCGTCTCCAACCACTGTCCCTTGCCTGTCTCTCTCTGGCTGCCTCTCTTGCTGCCCTGAAACTGAGCCTCTTCCTGAAAATCTGCAGGGGCCTGGGCATGTTCCACTACTATCTGTGCAAAAGAATTTCACAGACTATCAATCTTTTAAGAGAATAACTTAATTCCATCTTTAACAGTAAACCATACAAATAAGGAGCAAATGTAGACTTTTTGGTTCCTTGAGCCTGCCCTCCCTGCCCCCATTTAATGAAGTCATGACTGATCTCTGAGTTTTCCGGGTTCTCTATCTAACCCAATAACCTTTTGGTTCCCTTGCCAAGCAAGAATGTGTCTACCTCAGTCTTAAAAATGTTCACTGACTGACCTTCCTCCGTCTTCTGAGGCAGAGTTGCAAAGCCACACAACCCTCTGAGGGGGAAAAGAATTCTCTACTGTTACGTAAGAATCACCCCTAATTTTAAACCGTGTGACCACCCACTCACCCACACAAACTCTGAGCTCACCTAGAAGAGGAAACCATTCCACATCCACCTTGGCAATATTATTCAGGATCTTGTGCTTCAATCATGGCATGTCTCATTCTTCTAAACTGCAAGGGGTGGGGGGGAGGAGGAGGTTGGAAAGTCTTTCCAACTTATCTTAAGATGGACAATTAATTTCAGGTATCGATCTAGTAAACATCCTCTGAACTGCCTTCAATGTATTTACATCCTCCTTTAAGGAGACCAAAACTGCACATGGTATTCAAGATGTTATCTTTTCAATGTCCTATATAATTGAAGTGTAACATCCTTCTTTTATGTTCAATTCCTCTCATAATTAAGAAGTAGCATTTCATTTGCTGTCTTCATTCTGCACCTGCATATTAACTTTTGTGACTCGTGCACAAAAATTCTAAATCCCTCTGCACTTCAGTATTCTACAATCGTTCTCCATTATAATACTCTGCTTTTTTATTCTTCCTGCCAAAGTGAGCAACTTTATATTTACCCACACACTGCATCTCCCAGATATTTGCTCATTCAACAGATGTCATTTTCACAATGTATTTTCCTATCTTTGTAATGTTAGCAAATTTAGCTACCATTGCCTTCACTCTCCTCAAGCCATTGATGTAAATTGTAAGAAGCTGGGACCCTTTACATTGGGGACAACTCATCTCATTCTGCCAAGCAGACCTGTTTATGCATACTCTTGTATCTGCCAGCCAATCTCCAATCCAGTCTAATGTTACCCACTAAACCATAAACTTTTAATTTTTGATATTTGGCACCTTTTAAAATGCTTCCTGCAAATTCAAGTACAGTGCGTCTACAGGCCCCCCACTATTTATGGCATGTTCCTCCTTCAGTGAACTCTAGTAAATTGGTTAAACCCAATTTCCCTTTCATAAAACCATGCTGACTCTTCCAGCTATACTCTCTCCAAGATGTTGAGCTAACTGGCCTGAATTTACTTTTTTCCGTTCTGGATCTTTCCAAAATTTAATGAACCTTAAAGTTAACACTGACTCATCTGTCTCCAGCCACATCTTTGTGCCCCAGAGACATGAGTGACAGCTCCATCAGTTTGCTCAGTACTGCTTCCCGAGTGATTGTAATTTCACCAAGTTCCTCTCTCCACGTACGGCTCTTACTGGAATGTTTTTTCTGTATTGTGGATACAGCAACAAAATATCTGTTAATTTCACCAACTATTTCCTTATCTATTAACTCCCCATTCTTGCTCTCCAGAGGACTATCACTCCTTTACTTTTCCCCTGATTAAATGCCCATAGAACCTCTTGCCATCTGTTTTTGCATTCTCACTAGCTTCCTTTTGGACTCTTAATTTCTTTCTCCAAGTTAAACTTCTAGTCATTCTGTGCTGTTTATATTTTGACCAATTACCTGACCTGCCACTCTGCTCTGTTTTTGTCCCGAAAGTTTGATACTTTTCTTAACTACTTTAATTGTGGATGATGGCTCCTCCCTTCAGAATTTTTCTTGGGCTTCCCTCTCACCCAGAAGGTTTGGGCCTCTGGTGATGGCAGCTTTGACATCAAAACATAGCAGCAAATGCCCCCGAGTGTAATTGACATTGAACCATGTTAGTGCGAGTGGGCAAAATGACCACTATGGACCCATGGTCTAGTTCAACAACGGCACAGCTTTATTTTCTTTTACGTTGGAGATGCAGTCAGGATTCACAAATCAAACTGTCCCGAAAGCAATGGGCTACAGTTATTCCTGAACTTTGGTGCATTCTACGATTCAAATACTCATGCTTTATTTGCAGTATTCAACTTTAGCCATCCTCTCTCAATGTTTTCAAGTATTGGGGCGATTGGTTTAAGTGTATGTTAATCGTTTTTGTCTGGTTATTAATGGTCTAGAATCTCTGGGGTTTGAACAATGGTTGTGTGATTCTTAGGATGTTGAGGGGCCAGGGATGCTTCCTTAGTTATGCTAATCTTTAGGTGTCTCCACAGAGGGTTGTTTGATTAGGTTAGAAGTCCTGTTTGGTGGGATGGGGATATGTTTTTTTAATTTAGTTCCTGTAGGTGCCATCCTGACCAGCTTCCCTTGTGTGCTAGCTCTCATTTGCATTCTAAAAGCATGCTCTTGTCTGCTAGTCTGTGATTGTTCCTTTGTGACCTTTTAGTGGGGAGGCTCTGAGTGTAATTTAGTCTGCCTTCGTATTTCATAAAATATTTTGTCCGATAACAACCACAAAAGGTGACACTGATTGAAAAAACAGGCTCTAAAGAATAAATGACTTAAAAGCATAATGACATTAAGTAGGATGATTTAAGTGAGTATTTAATTCTGCTTATTGGCTGGATTGACAAATTCTGCTACAGTTACGTAGGGAGGTGCAGGTGGGAAATCCTGCTGCTTAGAACATAGAACATTACAGCACAGAACAGGCCCTTCGGCCTTTGATGTTGCGCCGACCAATATAAAAAGCAATGCCCCTCCAAACTAAACCATTCCCTTCTCGTCCATATACTTATCAACTAACCTCTTAAACGCCACCAAACTTGGCGCATCTACAACTGCTGCAGGCAGGGCATTCCACTCCCGAACCACCCTTTGGGTAAAGAACCTGGCTCTGATATCCGTCCTATAACTATCACCCCTTAATTTAAAGCTGTGTCCCCTCGTGCTAGCTTTTTCCATCCTAGGAAAAAAGGCTATCACTGTCCACCCTATCTAAACCTCTAATCATCTTATATGTTTCAATAAGGTCTCCTCTTAGCCGCCTTCTTTTTAACGAAAACAACCTCAAATCCCTCAGCCTCTCTTCATAAGACCCGCCCTCCATACCAGGCAACATCCTGGTAAACCTCCTCTATACCCTCTCCAATGCCTCCACATCTTTCTTATAATGTGGGGACCAGAACCGCACACAATACTCCAAGTGCGGCCGCACTAGAGTTTTGTACAGTTGCAACATGACGTTGCGGCTCCGAAATTCAATCCCTTTACCAATAAAAGCCAAGACTCCATATGCCTTCCTAACAACCTTCTCGACCTGACTGCCTATTTTCAGGGATCTATGCACATACACACCAAGATCCCTCTGTTCATCTAGACTACTAAGAATCCTACCATTTGCCCTATACTCTACACATTTATTATTTCTGCCATAGTGCATTACCTCACACTTTTCCACATTAAACTTCATTTGCCACCTCTCAGCCCAGCTCTGCAACTTGTCCAAGTCTCTCTGCAAACTATAACACCCCTCTTCACTATCTACCACTCCACCGACTTTAGTGTCAACTGCAAATTTACTAATCCATCCTTCAATACTCTCATCCAGATCATTTATAAAAATTACAAACAGCAGGGGCCCCAAAACAGACCCCTGAGGTACACCACTTGTCAACGAACTCCACGATGAATATCTCCCATCAACCACCACCCTCTGTCTTCTATCTGCTAGCCAATTCCTAACCCAATTAGCTAATCACCCTCTATCCCATACATCTGCATTTTCTGCAGAAGTCTTCCATGGGCCACCTTATCAAACGCCTTACTAAAGTCCATATATACCACATCAACCGCCTTACCCCCATCCACCTCCGTAGTCACTTTTTCAAAAAACTCAATGAGGTTAGTAAGGCACGACCTACCCTTCACAAAACCATGCTGACTATCTCCAATCAATTCATTACTCTCTAAATAACTATAAATCCTATCCCTAATTATTCTCTCCAACACATTGCCCACCACAGAAGTAAGACTCACTGGCCTATAATTCCCTGGAAGGTCTCTCTTCCCCTTCTTGAACAACGGGACCACATTCGCTATCCTCCAGTCCTCCGGAACCACACCAGTAACCAACGACGACCTGAAGATCAGAGCCAGAGGCTCTGCAATCGCCTCTCTTGCCTCCCAGAGAATCCTAGGGTAAATCCCGTCCGGCCCAGGGGACTTATCCAACTTCAAACACTCGAGAATATCTAGCACATCCTCCCTATCTACTTCGATACCTTCCAGTTTGCTACCCTGTACCTCAGTGTTCTCCATAACTACATTTACATCACCCTGCGGGAATACCGAAGAGAAATATTTATTCAGTACCTCTCCAATCTCCTCAGGCTCCACGCACAACTTCCCACTGCTGTCTATGACTGGCCATAATCTTGCCCTAACCAATCTTCTATTCTTAACATATCTAAAGAAAGCTTTAGGATTCTCCCTAATCCTATCAGCCAAAGTCTTCTCGTGTCCTCTCTTCACTCTCCTCAATTCACTCTTTAGCTCCCTCCTGGCTAATCTATAGCTATCCATTGCACTAACCGAGCCTTCAATCCTCATCCTGACATAAGCCTCCTTTTTCCTTTTAACCAGCAAATCAACTTTTCTCGTACACCAAGGTTCTCTTACACGACCATTTCCTCCTTGCCTGACAGGGACATACTTATCAAGGACCCGCAGCAGCTGCTCCTTGAATAAGCTCCACATTCCAGATGTTCCCAGTCCCTGTAGCTTCCTAGTCCAATCTATGCACCCTAATTTTCTCCTGATGGCCTCATAATTACCCTTCCCCCAGCTATAACTACTGCCCCCAGCTTCATGCCTATCCCTGTCCATCACTAAGGTGAACGTAACAGAATTGTGGTCACTATCACCAAAATGTTCACTAACTTCCAAGCCTAACACCTGGTCTGGCTCATTGACCAGCACCAAATCCAATGTAGCCTCACCTCTAGTTGGCCTATCTACATACTGAGTCAAAAAACCTTCCTGCACACTTTGTACGAAAACTTACCCCTCTAACGAGCTAGAGCTATAGCTATTCCAATCAATATTAGTAAAGTTAAAGTCCCCCATAACAATTACCCTACTACTTTCACTCCTGACTAGAATTGACTTTGCAATCCTTTCCTCCATCTCTCTAGAACTTTTAGGAGGTCTATAAAAGACTCCCAACAGGGTGACCTCTCCTTTCCTGTTTCTAATCTCAGCCCATACTACCTCAACAGACAAGTCCTCATCAAACTTCTTCTCTGTCACTGTGATACAGTCTTTGACTAATAATGCCACTTCTCCCCCCCTTCCACCTCCTTCTCTACTCCGACTAAAGCATTTGAACCCTGGAACCTGCAACATCCATTCTTGTCCCTGCTCTACCCAAGTCTCTGAAATCTTATCTTAATTGGATTTGCATTTGATTTATTTGGTCACAGCCGAGCATGGAATTAGAGTTTTGTCACCAAGGTATTTTTTAATTCTCTGTTAACTTTTTATATCCTGTGTATTTGGATGCTTCCTGCTTGTTATGATGCATTCGTAAAGCAAGACCTTGAATACGCTGGCAATGCATAATGTGGCTCCTGAATGAGACCATTTATTCTGAAAGCTGTGTTTAACACTGAGAATTTAAGGTTGCACAGGTAGTAAACCTCATTGTGAATCTTTGTAATTGTTACCAAGTGTTAGAATTAAGAAATGAATGTTGTAGTTAAAGAAGATAAGTACTGTCTCCAATTATCCCTCTGAATTTATATCATGCAATGAGGGTGAAAACCAACAAATATTGGAATAGTCTTCCTATTTGTAATTTTCTATGAAACCTGATCTTGGTCTATGACTTGTTTTGCTGATGGTTTGCTTTCCCTGTATTTCTAGGTCACAGTTCTGTACGCAATGAACGAAGAGGCAGCCATTGCCATCAAACCAATGACCAAACAGTAAACAGGAATCAAGACACTTGACTGCTCGGCCAGAACCTTGGATTGTAATTAGGTTAACTATTGCCAAAGTAATGGCTTTCACATCATGACCTCATTTTCTTAAAATTTTTTTCCAGGTGGCACCAGACCAGACTTGACCTTACTGTCTAATCAGCTGGCCAGTTGTGGGCTGATTGGCCTTGTACTAAATCATGGGTGTTGGTGCTCCCAAATAAAAGTATGGTGATGTGACGTTTGCCACCATTGGTCCTGTTTTGTTATTAGAACTGGCCTATACAGTGAATTCTAAAAACTGCCTGCCCAGTGTTTAGTTTGATGCCCATCCTCATTGCATCTTTCGAGTACCTAAACTAACTGTATTACCTCTGTTATACTCTGGCCAACTTTAAAAGCAATTGCTGGCTTCTTGAGTTGTAAAGGTCTGCTAATACAATGTCTGCACTTGTCCTGGGTAGATGGGGATCATTTTTCAAATGTTGCATTCATAAAGATGGCTGATATGAATCTATGTACTGGGTGTTATGCTGCGAAATTTCACTTGAGGCCTTTGTTATGACTTAGAATTATAATATTCACTTTTATTGTATTTATCATTGCAAAGGAATTAAAATGAGGGAGGCATTTCCTGGTACTTGTCTTTCCGACGTGCATTTGGTGTTGGATTTGTCAGGCATGTAATGAATTTTTGCTACAGCTGCAATGATTTTTAATAATGAGAGTCATCATGGTGATGATAAAGGAAGGCTTTTCATTACTTGCCTGTAACTGTAATATTCACCATTCTCCCTCCCACACTAAACTGGATTAAACCATCAAGTTCAAACCATAAGAATTTGTGTAGTTTTAAAGGAGAAAAATGCTCATGTTATATTTTAACTTGGTGCAGAATGCATTATATAGAAGTTTCCAAGAGCCTTGTTTTTTGCAGTGTAATCTGCAAACCCCCCCCTGCCCCTGTCCCTGTCCTGTCTCTGTTGTAGAGGTGCTAGTAGATTCCATCTTTCCTGACTGCTTGTAGCTGTTTAATTAATATCACTTATGCTGTCTGCCTCATGAGCTTCCTGGAAAAATGAAAATGTATGCTTTGTGTCTGACCACTTGGTTGCTGGATGTTATACTTCAAATATCGCAACATGAATACTCAGTGGGTTGGTGTGTATCCATGTACATAAAATAATAGGCAATGGTTTGCATTGTCTTTTCTTTAAAATTAAAACTGTTATCCAGAGTTTATGCAACTTTTTGAATGTCACTTCCTATTGGTGCAGAACTGGTTTCTTCGGCTGTAGTACCACTGCTTTATGGCAGGCTGTTTGAAATTTGAGTACGTTTGCTTTCACAAACTTTAACCAAGGAGCAAATTTGGTCTTTTCCTTCCTGGGGACCTAGGTTCACGTTTGACTCAGATTTATGTGGGTGAAAGTTTCTGTTTGTGGAGCAAGTTGAGGCTGATAAGGAAGGAGTGGAAAGGATCTCTACTCCATTCTGAGTGAGCTTCAGTTTGCAGCATCACGATGCTGATGCTAAAAGGACTGAATTATTCAGGGGAGAGAGAGGAAACCTGAACATAGAGTAGTACAGTATCGAAGCAAGTCACCTGTGCTGGCTCACTGATAGAGCTACTATTTCATCTAAATCCTTTGCTCTTTGCTCAGCACAGTGCATGCTTTTCCCTTCTCAAGTGTTTTAACTTTTTTTGAAGTTCCTTTTGACTATCTGTCCTCTGGTTACTGATGCTCTTGGAAAGTTTCTCTTTGCTTGCTTTCTCCTAACTCCTCGTTAATTTGAGCACTTCCTAAATTATTCAAACCTCCCCCCACCCTGCCTTGTAATCCTGGCTTCTCTGTATGGTAGGAGGTGTAAATAGAAATGTTTTAATTCAGTCCCAAACAGAGATCCTCTCCTTTTCTGGCATCTGCATGGATCCCTGTTGTTTGGAGCTTATAGAAATAGTGCTTCAGTAAGCATGATTGGAGTTATTTTCCACCATGGGTGCATTGAGCTGGAAATAAATGCACAAAAGATCTTAATTTGATTTCAAAAGACTTAAATCAGTATGTATAATTCAAATTGTTGAAATGCAATTATCCAAGTTATTTTAAGCTAGTGTTCCACCGGACACGTTTTTTGGGACTGTCTGTATCTGTACGTATGATGAACCTATTACTAGGTTTTGCAATGCAATTAAAGCTCATTTCATTTTACAAATCAAACTTATCCATAATACAGGCACGTAAATATAACCAGGAAAAAGATATCAGCAAATAGAGTATTTCCTTCACAGTGAAAGTGTATTCCTTCAAGGTTAGCTATTTGATGTTGTATTGAAGTCTCCTTTAAACTGGGTATTGGCATCCTTACCTGTGTAATGTAAACAGCAGGTAGGTAAGGCTTTTATTTTATCCTGGATCTTTTGTTTTTAACAACTAATAAGGGCTCAGAAAATTGTATTAAAAGCTGTTTAATGTGAATGCCTGTAGCATCATTTACAAAGGAATGATAATGCAAATGAGTTTTGCACAAAATCTGTAAAATTCAATTAAAACATGTTCAGATAAATCTGCTCTCCTGATGAGTGAATTGTTTTCATTTCTCCAATTCATTTCTGTCTGGATGGTATACCCAGCCACTAATCATGCTATGTAGAGTTTCAACAAAGAACAAGGCACAATCAGCCAGGGCTGCATTTTGTTGGTCATCTGAGGTAGCACTGCAATATGTGCCTGGTCTCTAAGACCAGGGAGGAGAAAATTGGATACAATTCCTTGCTTGCAACTGTTGTAAATTGGTTCTGCCAAAAGTATGCATTCTGACTAGATTAGAAACTAAGAGCAGGAGTAGGCCATTCAGTCCTTTAAACTTGCTCTGCCATTCATCTTGATCACTGAATTCAATATCCTGATTACCATCACCACCCCCTGCCCCCTTTCCTCCCATATTCTTTTAGCCCCAAGAGCTATATCTAATTTCTTGAAATCATAGTGTTTTGGCTTCAACTACATTCTGTAATGATGAATTCCACACATTCACCATCCTCTGGTTTAAAAGTCAATTACATTGCTGTGGAGCTGGATATCGGATATTAGGTTCACCATTGATTTTCCTTCCAGCAGTTAGTTTAAGATGGTTAAGAATTGTGGAATGAAATTGCAGATGGAAGTCAGTCAGCCCATCATTCCTTCACTAACTCAAAAGGCTATTCAACCTATCTGTCTTCCTGCCCCCATCTTGCTCATCGCTATAGCTGTATCTCCCCCACTCCCTCACACTCACTTAGCTTTTGAAGAATACTGAGTCTGCTTCTTACAATTTGCTGTCACTTCTTATGTCGCCTCTAGTTCTTTTGCCTATCTAATGTTATAAACTCTCTTGGCACAATAGATGCACTTTAAAATGAAACCAAAGGCCCCATAGACAAATCACCTTTGTTAACATGAATCTAAGAGTTTTACTTTCTTACACAAAACAGTTAAATTTCATAAATCTATACCTTATTTCTAATGTATAGAAAATACCAACATATTACAACCACTTTTGTTTCCTGACCCCATATATAGCGTCAATGCCGTATCCACTTCCACTACCTCTCACGGCAATGAGTTTCAGGCACCCACTACTCTCTTTTAAAAAAAAAAGTGTGCCTCATACATCTCCTTTAAAAACCTTGTCCTTGCACCTTAAACCTAATGCTCCCTAGTAACTGACTCTTCCACCCTTGGAAAAAGCTTCTGATCATCTATTCTGTTCATGCCTCTCATAATCTTGTAAACTTCTGTCAGGTCTCCTTTCAACCTCCACTGCTCCAGTGAGAACAAGTTTTTCCAACCTCTCCTCAAAGCTAATGCCCTCCATACCAGGCAACATCCTGGTAAATCTTTTCTGTATCCTCTCCAAAACCTCCGCATCCTTCTGGTAGTGTGGCAACCAGAATTGAATTCTATATTCCAAGTGCGGCCTAACTAAGGTTCTATAAAGCTGCAATGTGACTCGCCAATTTTTAAATTCAATACCCTGGCTGATGAAGGCAAGCATTCCGTATGCCTTCTTACTACCTTCTTCACCTACATTGCTACTTTCAGTGACTGTGTACCTATATACCCAGATCCCTTTGCCTATCAAATGTCTTGTAGAAGTTGCTGTGGTAGGGTTGTATAGGGTGGTCACTGTTCTCCTGAAGCCTGGGTAGTTTGCTGCAGACAATGGTCTGTTTGAGGTTGTGTGGTTGTTTGAAGTTGGGGTGTGGGGATGCCTTGGTGACATGTTTGTCTTCATCAATGATGCATTGAAGGCCCTGGAGAAGATGATGTAGCTTCTCCACTCAGGGAAGTACTGGACGATGAAGAGTACTCTGTCCACTGTGTCCCATGTTTGCCTTGTAAGGAGGTCAGCGTGGTTTTTTGGTGTGGCGCATCGGAATTGTTGATTGATGAGTTGAGAGCCATATCCTGTTTTTTGAGGGCATGTTTCAGAGTTTGTAGGTGTCTGATGCGACCATCCTCATCTGAGCAGATCCTGTGTATCTTGTTCTTCTCCAGAGCTTTCATGTTATCCATGAAGACAAATCTCACCAAGGTCATCCACACTTGCCTTCAAAGAACCGCACAACCTTAACCAACCATTACCTGCAGTAAACTATCCCAGCCTTCAGAACAGTGACCAGACATCTCACAACCCTGCTGCAGCAACTTCTGCAAGATATGCAGGATCATCAACGTGAGAACACTATCCACCAAGTACACAGTACATACTCTTGCAACTCAGCCAACTTTGTATACCTGGTATGCTGCAGGAAAAGATGCCCTGAGGCATGATACACTGGGGAGACCAGACACTACGACAACAGATGAATGAACATCGCTTGGCAATCACCAGTTGGAGGTGTTCTCTTCCTGACAGGGAACGCTTCAGCAATCACAAGCATTCAGCCTGTGATCTTCGGGTAAGCATTCTCCAAGGGAGTCTTCACAACACACGGCAATGCAGAATTGCTGTGCAGAAACTGATAGCCAAGTTCTGTACACATGAGGACAGCCTTGACCGGGATTTTGTGTTCATGTCACACTATCTGTAACCCCCACAAATTGCTTGGGTTTGCAAAATCTCACTAACTGTCCTGGCTGGAGACAATACACAGCTCTTTAACTGCTGCTTAATCTCTCTACTCATGTTGTCTGTACCTCTAAGACTTGATGACGTAAAGATCTGCATTCCAACTATTATCTTGTAAATTGAGTTTGTGTCTATATATAGCCTGTTTGTGAACTCAAGTCCTCACTCACCTGAAGGAATGATACTCCAAAAACTTGTGCGACCAAATAAACCTGTTGGACTTTAACTGGTGTTGAGACTTATTGTGCTTACCCCAGTTCAATGCTGGCATCTCCACATCATTCCCATAGCCCAAACGTGCAGATTAGATGCACTGGCAATGCTAAACTCTCCTTAGTGTCTAAAGATTTGTAAGTTAGGTGGATTAGTGAGGTAAATGTGTGGGATTACGGGGTATGGCGGGGGGGTAGGTCTTGGTATAGTGCAGGTATAGTGCCGGAAGACTGGAGGATGGCAAATGTTGTCCCTTTGTTCAAAAAGGGGAGTAGGGACCATCCTGGAAATTATAGACCGGTGAGCCTGACTTCTGTTGTGGGCAAGGTCTTGGAAAGAATTGTAAGGCATTGGATTTATAAACATCTAGAGAGAAATAAATTGACTAGGGATAGTCAGCACGGTTTTGTGAAGGGTAGGTCGTGCCTCACAAACCTTATTGAGTTTTTTGAGGAGGTGACCAAAGAGGTAGATAAGGGTGAGGCAGTTGATGTAATGTATATGGATTTTAGCAAAGCGTTTGATAAGGTTCCCCATGGTAGGCTACTGCAGAAAGTGCAGATGCATGGGATTGAAGGTGAGTTAGCAGTTTGGATTAGGAATTGGCTAGCTGATAGAAAACAGAGGGTGGTGGTTGATGGGAAATATTCAACCTGGAGTGCAGTTACAAGTGGTGTACCTCAAGGATCTGTTTTGGGGCCACTGCTGTTTGTCATTTTTATAAATGACCTAGATGAGGGTGTAGAGGGTGGGATTAGTAAATTTGCTGACGATACCAAAGTGGGGGGAGTTGTAGATAGTGAGGATGGATGTTACAGTTTGCAGAGGGACACAGATAGGTTGCAGAGCTGGGCCGTGAGGTGGCAAATGGAATTCAATACGGATAAGTGTGAGGTGATTCACTTTGGTAGGAATAACAGGCATATGAAATATAGGGCTAATGGAAGGACCCTTAGTAGTGTTGTCGAGCAGAGGGATCTTGGGGTAAAGTACATAGCTCTTTGAAAGTTGGCACCCAGGTTGATAAAGTTGTTAAGAAGGCGTACGGTGTGTTAGCTTTTATTGGTAGAGGGATTGAAATTAGGAGCCGTGAGGTTATGTTACAACTGTACAAAACTCTGGTGCGGCCGCACTTGGAGTATTGCGTACAGTTCTGGTCGCCGCATTATAAGAAAGATGTGGAAGCATTGGAAAGGGTGTAGAGGAGGTTTACCAGGATGTTGCCTGGTATGGTGGGAAGGCCTTATGAGGAAAGGCTGAGGGACATGAGGTTATTTTCATTAGAGAGAAGAAGGTTACGCAGTGACCTAATTGAGGCGTATAAGATGATCAAGGGATTGGATAGGGTGGATAGTGAAAGCCTTTTTCCTTGGATGGTGATGACCAACACGAGGGGACATAACTTTAAATTAAGAGGTGGTAGTTATAGGACGGATGTCAGAGGCAGGTTCTTTACACAGAGGGTGGTGAGAGCGTGGAATGACCTGCCTGCAGCAGTTGTGGACTCGCCTACTTTGGGGGCATTCAAATGTTCGGTGGATAGGCATATGGATGATATTGGAATAGTTTAGGTTAGAGGGTCCACTGGCTGGCGCAACATTGAGGGCCGAAGGGCCTGTACTGCGCTGTAATGTTCTATGTTCTATGGTAAGAAGCTTTGTCGGAGAGTCAGTTCAGACTTCAGGTTGTACTATAGGGAATCTATGAAGAATCAGGCTGAGTCATAACCCATGTTTTCTGAAGATTGAGCGTAATTTCTATATTCTTTTCCTCTTAAATTCAACTTGAGTTACCATTGTGCAAATGGGACCTGTGCGACTGTACCAACAGCAATGAGAGCTAGATATGAATGTGCCTGATCCTTTCCCCAATGGTGTTTGGCATTAGGATTTGAAAATGCAAATTAAATATTTTGGGTGGAATTATCATTAGCTGTAAGGTCAGCTATAAAAATTTTAATAGGTGGATCCAATTTGGTCATTTCTATAACTTGTGACTGCAGCATTTAGCCAGGAAGAATAGTGCTTCCAATTGGCTTTGCATTTCACTCAATTTTTTTTTGGATGGATTAAACTTCTTAAAGGATGGATAAACTAATTGAACCTACAAATAAGTAATGAAGGCACGATTGAGTCAGGAATAGATGAGTTGAGGGACAATTAGAACCATTGAGGTTGCTGGAATGGAAATAGATGATTCTGGTGTTGATTGGAGAAGATATGGAATTGGAACTTCAGCTCTGGGTGGAATAAGATGTCACGTTGTGAGCACCACATTACACCAAGTCTGTCAGCTCTGTTCCAACTCTGCATGGTTTGTGATTGGAGGTGTTGGTTATCTTAGCTCCACCGCATCACCACATGTGTTATTAGGCCCAAGCATCAGGTGCTTCAGCAATGACTTCCCATTGTAAAGTCAGAAGTGTGGATGCTTGCACAATGTTTGCTACTGTTTGTGATTCCTCAGACATTGAGCAGTCCATGAACAATGCAGCAAGACTTGGTCTTGGTTCAGCTGAGAAGTGGCACGCAACGTGTGACACACAAGTGCCAGGCAATGACTGTCCAACAGGAGAGGATCTTGACATTTAATGGCATTACTATTACTGAATCCTGTATTATTAACATCCTGGAGATTACCACTGATCAGAAATTGAATTTGACTAGTCAACTGTGGCTATGTGAGCAGGTGGTCTTCACAACACACAGCAATGCAGAATCACTGAGCAGAAACTGAAAGCCAAGTTCAACATGCATGAGGATAGCCTTAACCAGGATCTTGGGTTCATGTCATGCTATCTGTAACCCCCACAACTTGCTTGAGCAGGTCAATGGCTAGGAATCCTGCCAGTAGTAACTCATCTCTTGGCTGTCCACCATCTGCAAGGCACAAATCAATTGTGTAATGAGATATTATTCACTTGCCTGAATGGATGCTGCTCCAACAACACTCAAGAAGGACAAAGCAGCTTGCCTGATTGCTATCCCTTACATAAATGTTCAATCTCTCCATCACTCACAAGCAGTGGCAGCCGTGTATAGCATTTACAAGATACACTACAGGAATTCACCAAGGTTACTGTGCAACAACTTCCAAACTCTCTTCCATCTAGAAGGAAAACTGTAGCAGACACCTGAGAACATCACCACCCGGAGGTTCCCCTTCAAGTCATTCACCATCTTGACTTGGAAATATATTGCTCTTCCTTCGTCGATGCTGGGTCAGAATCCTGGAACTCTCTCCCCAACTGCATAATTCAAGAAGGCAGCTCACCATCACCTTGTCACAGTCAACCTGGCAGAAGGTGGCACAATGGTTAGCACTGTTGCCTTAGTGCCAGGAACCCAGTTGCAATTCTGACTTTGTGTGACTGTCAGTGTGGAGTTCATAAGTGCCTTTGCATGGGTTTACTAAGGGTGCCCTGGTTTCCTCCCACAGTTCAAAGATGTGCTGGTAAGGTTGATTGGCCATGCTAAATTGTCCCTTAGTAAATTTGTCAGGGTAAATAAGTAGGGTTACAGGAATAGGACATGGGTAGGATTGTTTAAAAAATAAATGTCATGGCATCTTCCCATGCAATTGCAGAAATTTTTACTGTTCTCTTGATTTATTTATTATCTATAAATAGAGAAAAAGAGGGGTAATGGTCCAAAGACTTCCCCAGTTGTAGTCCCCCAAAATATTGAGGACAGAGGGGTAAAAAAGATAAGGCAGGAGGACCAGAGTACCTCAGAGGGGAGGAAGGGGGCTAGAAGGGAGATAGTGGTGGGAGATGGGAGGGTTAAATGAATAGATAGACGGTTCTGTGGTCAAAGGCAGGACTCCAGGATGGTAGTTTGCCTCCTTGGAACAGGGGTTCAAGATGTTTGTGACAGGGTAGAGGGAATTTTGAAGGGCGAGGGGACCCAGGTGGATGTTATTATTCACGTAGGAGAGAAGAATATAGGAAGGGAGAGCAGGGAAGACATACGAAGGCAGTTTAGGGAGTTGCGGGGTAGGCTGAAGAGCAGGGCTTCCAGGGTGGCAATCTCAGGACTGCTACAAGGGCCAGGTAACAGCGGGGCCAGGAGAAATGAGATCCTACAGCTAAATGCGTGGCTGAAGGCTTAGTGTAGGCAGAGAGTTTTATGTTTGTAAATAATTCCCAATTATCTATGAAAAAAGGGCACCTGTGTAGAAGGGACAGGGAACATTTAAATGGGAAGGGCACAAATATCTTAGCTGGGAGGTTAGCTGGGGTGTTTTGGCAGGGTTTAAACTAATATGGAGAGGGGAGGGATGAGTTTGGGAGCAAGATGGGTGATACAGTAAGTTTTGATGAGAGGATATACACCAGAGAGAAGGAGGTTCCGAGTGGGTTTGGAGGTCTGGAGTGTGTGTTTCAAGTGCGAGGAGCATAACAGGCAAAACAGATGAACTTAGGGCCTTAATGTTTGCAAGGAACTTAGATGTGGTTGCAGTGAGAGAGACGTGATTAAAGGAAGGGGAGCACTGGCATCTGAATATTTCTGGGTATAAGTGTTTCAGGCGTGACAGAGGAGGGTCGAGAAGAGGTGGGGGAGTGACATTGTTAGTTAGGGAGCACATCACAGCGGTGCAGAGAGAGGACAATATAGAGTAGTTAGGAGTTGAGTCACTGTGGTCTTAGGTCCAGAGGAGGGGAACGGTGCTTAGAGTCTGAGGGAAGGGGGGAGATCCTGAATGAATACTTTGCGTCAGTATTCACGAAGGAGAGGGGCTTGTTGACTGGTCTTGTCTCTGAGGGAGCTGTAGACCGGTTGAGGGAAATATCCGTACCAAGGGAGGAAGTGTTAGAGCTTCTAGGTAGCACTAGAACTGATAAATCTCCGGGGCCTGATGGCATTTATCTCAGGCTGCTTAGGGAGACGCGAGGTGAAATTGCTGAGCCTCTGACACAAACTTTTGTCTCTTCTTTGGACACAGGTGAGGTCCCAGAGGACTGGAGAATAGCTAATGTTGTACTGTTGTTTAAAAAGGGTAGTAGGGATAACCCTGGAAATTATAGGCCGGTGAGTTTGAAGTCAGTGGTAGGGAAGCTGTTGGAGGGGATTCTTAGAGATAGGATGTATAGGCACTTAGAGCGTTGCAATGTGATTAGTGATACGCAGCATAGCTTTATTAAGGGAGGTCGTGCCTTATGAATCTAGTTGAATTTTTTGAGGAGGTGACAAAAACTGTTGACAAAGGGCGAGCCGTTGATGTCGTCTATATGGATTTCGGTAAGACATTTGACAAAGTCTTCATAGGAGGTTAGTTAAAAAGGTCAAGGTTAATGGAATACAAGAACAGGTAGCTAGATGGATAAGTAACTGGTTTGGTAATAGGAATGATATGAGTGGATATGAATATGAGTGCTAATGCAGACCAGAACACTGCATTTGCTTGACGAAGGCTATAAAGTCGAAAGCTCGCGAATTTACTATCAAATAAATTGGTTGGATTTAAAATTGGTGTTGTAAAACTTTACTTGGTAATAGGAGACAGTAATAGTGGAAGGGTGTTTTTCTTGCTGGAGGTCGGTCACTAATGGTGTGCCACAGGGCTCAGTACTGGGACCTCCTATTTGTAATATATATAAATGACTTGAAAGAGGGAGTAAGTGGTGTGATCAGCAAGTTTGCAGACGATACAATGATGACTGGACTTGCGGATAGAGAGGAGCATTGTCAAGCAATACAGCAGGACATAGGCTGATAGATCGGGCAGATAGATGGCAGATGGAATTCAATCCTGATAAATGCGAGGTGATGTATTTCAGGAGAAAGAATGTAGGGGGGAGGTATATGATAAAGGGTAGACCTATTAAGAGTATAGAAACGCAGAGGGACCTGGGGGTGCAGATGCATAAGTCTCTGAAGGTGGCAGAACAAGTGGAGAAGGTTGTGAAGAAAACATATAGTATGCTAGCCTTTATAGGAAGGGGTATAGAGTACAAGAGCTGGCGTTTAATGTTGCAGTTGTATAAAATGCTGGTTAGACCTCATTTGGAATACTGCGTCCAGTTCTGGCCACCTTACTACTGGAAGGACGTGGAGACTCTGGAGAGAGTGCAGAGGAGGTTTACCAGGATGCTGCCTGGTATGGAAAGTCTGGGTTATGAGGAGAAGTTAGGCAAATTGGGGCTGTTTTCTTTAGAAAGATGTAGACTGAGAGGAGATCTAATAGAGGTGTACAAGATTATGAAGGGTATAGATAGAGTAAACAGTGGTAAGCTTTTTCCTAGGTTGGAATCAAATATCACGAGGGGTCACAGGCTTTGAGGGGGGTAAGGTATAATTTGGATGCTAGAGGGAATTTTTTCACACGTAGGGTTGTGGGAGTATGGAACGTGCTGCCAAGTAAAGTGGTGGAGGCAGGCACACTGGAGTTATTTAAGAAATACTTAGATGGGCACATGAATGGAATGAGGATGGAGGGATACAGAAGACTGATTTAAAATAGGGATCATGAGCCTTGGGACTTCCCTGCGAATTGCGTAAGTTGTGCATGATATTGATGTATTTCTGTTTTATCCTACAGGTACTTCAGTCCGCTTTGTTGTCCTGCTTTTGGATATGTCGAGAGTATCCTAGTGCTTCACATTGTTGGTGTAAGCTTGACCTGGACCATTTGATGGGCAACACGACAGCTCAGTGACTATCGCTGTGCTGTGCAGATACATGGAGTTGGGCCTGTGCCTGTGGGAGTTTCAGCGTTCTCCCCGTGCTTGCGTGAGTTTTCTCCGGGTGCTCCGGTTTCCTCCCACATCCCAAAGATGTGCTCTTCAGCTGACTGGCAGAACAAATTCTCCCTAAATTGTCTCACTAATTTGGTTCCAATGCAGATTTTACAAACATAGACAGGGATCATGAGTAGAAGTGGGAACGTCGAGGTGGCAACGTGGGCTTGTTGGGCCGAAGGGCCTATTTCCCGTGTTGTTTTGTTCTTTGTTCTTTATCTTTCATTTTTCTTTCCCCCCCCAACTCTTCCCCCCCCAACTCTTCCCCCCCAACTCTTTCCCCCCAACTCTTTCCCCCCCAACTCTTTCCCCCCAAACTCTTTCCCCCCAACCTTTCCCCCAATCTTTCCCCCCAACTCTTTCCCCCATGTCAACCCCCTTCCATTACCTTTTATTCTCCCTTCTTTTCCCCTTTTCAACATTCTATTTCTGTTCCACCCCCCACTGCCCCTCATGAACCCAAAATCCTGGTTGAGGCTGTGTTCACGTGTGCGGAACTTGGCTATCAGTCTCTGCACAGGGACTCTGCACTGTCGTGAAGGTCACCTTGGAGACCTTACCCAAAGATCAGAGGCCGAATGCCCATGACCACTGAAGTGTTCCCAATGGGAAGAAAACAGTGTTGTTTGGTGATTGTCAAGTGATATTCATTCATCCATTGTCACAGTGTCTGCACGGTCTCTCCAATGTACCATGCCTCGGGACATCCTTTCCTGTAGCATCCTTTCCTACCATCCAGGTAGACAACGTTGGTCGAGTTGCAAGATATGCACTGTGCAGTTGGTGGTTGGTGTTCTAATGTGAAATGATGACATCCATGTCAATGATCTGGCATGTCTTGCAGAGATGTTGTGGCAGGGTTGTGGTCACTGTTCTGCTGAAGACTGGGTAGTTTGCTGCAGACAGCGGTCTGTTTGACATTGTGTGGTTGTTTGAAGGCGAGAAGTGGGGTTGAGGGGATGGCCCTGGCGCGATGTTTTTCTTCATCGGTGACATGTTGAAGGTTCCGGAGAAGATGTCATGGCTTCTCCATTCTGGGAAAGTACTGGACGATAAAGGGTACTCTTTCCACCGTGCCCTGTTTGTCTTCTGAGGAGATTGGTGCTTTTTTTTTGTTGTGGCGTGTCAGAACTGTCAATCGATAAGTCGAGTGCCATATCCTGTTCTTATGATGGCATCTTCAAATGAGCCGATCCTGTGTACATAGAGGGCTTGTCCGTAGGGGATGGCTTCTTCAACGTGTTTAGGGTGGAAGTTGGAGAAGTGGAGCATCGTGAGGTTATCCATGGGCTTGGGGTACAGTGCTGTGTTGAAGTGACTATCCTTAACGGACATGTGTGTGCCCAAAAATGCAACCAATTCCGGAGAGTAGTCCATGGTGACTCTGATGGCGGGATGGAATTTGTTGATGTCATCATATGGTTGTTTCAGTGAGTGTTCACCATGAGGCCAAAGGAGGAAAATGTCATCGATGTATCTAGTGTATGGCATCGGTGTGAAGAAGCCTTATTGGAGCCTGTGCGTGAAGATGTTGGCATGTTGAGATGCGAACTTGGTCCCCGTGGGTGTTGCGTGTGTCTGGATGAAGAAGTGGTTGTTGAAGGTGAAGATATTGTGGATGAGTTGTGGGAACTGGCACCCAGGCACACGTGTACTGGGAGGCAGGGCAAAGTCACGTGCAGCAGTGTAGCCATTACCGTCACGTGCTCCTATTAAAACTCAGCGGCGGCGGCTGCGCGATGACGTCACTGGACCACTGCGCGGTGACGTCACTGTCCGCTATATAAGGTGGGGCGGGAGGCTGTGCCGTCCTTTTGGGAGCCAGCGGCGGGGAAGAGCGGATTGAGGGAGGAGGGAAGATGGTGGTGGTGGCGGCACCGGTAAGAGAGGGGAAGGGGATATCTTTGCGTTTACTACCCGCGGGAGCTAATGCACTGAGGGGGGAGGGCCTTGGTTCCCCGCCTCGCACAGCCGCCAGCGCCGACTTGGCCCCTACCAGAGACCCGAGGCTTTGCGGCCTGTGAGCAGCATGGCAGCAGCCGCCCTCTCCCCGCCTCCCCCAGCTCTCTGAGGGCCCGGCCCGGAATGAGGTGGAAATGGCGAGGAATTAAACCGTTCCTGACCCCCCCGGCCTGTGAGTGGAAATCAGTGCACGCACCAAGCCTGACTGATGCCCCCTCCCCCCCCACTCCCGGTCTATTATAATTCCCCACCCTCGCCGTCCCTGTGGATTAGCACTGCCGGCTCACAGCTCCAGGAACCCGGCTTTCATTCCCGGTTTGGGTCACTGCACGTTCTCCCCGTGTCTGCGTGGGTTTCCTCCCACAGTCTGAAAGACCTGCTGGTTATGGTGCATTTTCCTGATGTGGGGATGCGGGCGTTGGACTGGGATGGGTACAATAAGAAGTCTCTCTACCAACAGGTTTATTTGGGAGTAAAAACGACTAGTTTTCAGACTGCTGTCCCTTTGTTAGGCTGGTGAGAATTCCTACTCACCTGAAGAAAGGGGTAGCACTCTGAAAGCTGCTGGCTTTTACTCTAAATAAACCTTTTGGACTTTCATCTGGTGCTGTGACACTTATTGGGATGTATTGGCCATGTTAGATTCTCCTTCAGTGTACCTGAACAGGTGCTGGAGTGTGGTGAGTAGGGGACTTTCACAATAACTTCATTGCAATGTTGATACAAGTCTGCTTGTGATGTTGATAAATAAACTTGAGCATACTGTGTTTGGCTCCGTTGTTTTTCTCTACATCCCACCGTACCCTCCACTTTGCGCCTACTCTGTAGGGCAGAATTAGTTTGATTCTCTGGGCTAATTTATTCGGCGGCTCTCCATTTGATTTGTTTTTTCCAAACTCTGTCCTTGCTGTCCGCAGAAGTCGTCTGTGCACTCGAAGGGCAAGAAGAAACCCATCTGGAAGTTTGTCCTCAACCTATCCAATCCGGTGGAAGATGGCATCCTTGACTGCGGCAACTTTGTAAGCAATTTAAAGCAAAATCAACATATTGAGCTTATTGGGAATTTCAAGGGAAATTCTGGGTTGATCAGCTTCTGTGGACACTGATAGGGAGGCAAACATTTCACCTCTGTCCTTTCATCAAGTGAAGATTCTAATGGCAGGTCATTGACTTGAAATATTCAGTTTCTCTCACAGATGCTCCTGGATCTTTTGAGCATTTACGTTATCATTATATTTACTAAAACTGTTTCATTTTCCACATATCCGCCTTCAATCAGGTGTTTATTCCAGCCTGGGCTCGTCCTCTATTCTCCTATCCTACAGCGAGTGGCAGTGGGGAGTCCCATGTTAGATCCTGCTATGCAAGTGTTTTGGCGTCACTGCCATGGTCTCTTCTGACAGGGTTGAGTCTGTGGAATTCACCCCAGAACACAGTAGATGCTGGGATAATAGGAATGGATGAAGAGGAGTATGGAGGACACCATCCTCCCTCTACCAAACTCTAGATTGCAGACACATCTAACCCACCCTCCATGTCCCAAAGCCAACAAAAAAGAAGAATCCAAAACAAAAGGAAAAAATATTCCTCCACTTATAAAACAAGCAGCCCAGTTTCTATAGATAAAAGGAGTTGTCCCATCCCCTGATCCCAACATAACCAACCTGGACAGACAAAACCTACTCCTAGACTGCCTCCCTTCCCTCATAATACTACATGTACCCAAACCCCTCAAAGAGAACACCCCCACCCCATAAATCAAACCCCTCCAACATTGCCCAAAATCAGCACATTAGCAAAAGCCTCTTACCAGCCTAAACTCCCACAACAACCAGGTCCCTCTGGAAATCTTCACGTGAAATCCAAAACAACGACCTAGTTCTTGCGACCTGTATTAAAACGAGACAAAACTTTCTGGCTTATCATCAGAACCAGGGGCCCCATTCAAACCAATACTACAGTATACCTCCCCAACATGATCTCCAGTGCAGCCAGATCCTCTCTAGAAGACAAGATTTGAGACAGCCCAGATCTCCCAACGGGACTTGGACCCCCCAGTTAGGAAGTCAGCCTCAAGACCATCACCCTCCACTCCCTACAACAAAACCAAGCCCATCAACATCCCTATCAGAGACTATTTCCCAGGGCTGAAATGGTCGTGACGAGAGGGCACAGATTTAAGGTGCAGGGAAGCAAGTACAGAGGCGATGCTAGGGGAAAGTTTTTCACTCGGGATGGTGAGTGAATGGAATCGGCTACCGTCGGTGGTGGTCGAGGTGAACTCGCTGGGGTCTTTTAAAACTTCTGGATGAGTATTTGGGATCCAATGGGATTGGGGGTTATAGATAGGTCTATGGCTGGGTAGGTTTTGATGTGTTCGGCACAACTTGTGGGCCGAAGGGCCTGTTTGTGCTGTAGTGTTCTATGTTCTATCAGAAAACTCCCCCAGGGATCTTCCATTCCTCATTTAGTATCCCCAGAAACCTGTCTCTCTTAAATTTACATGAATGTCCCAGCATCTACTGTATTCTGGGATGAATTTCACAGACTCAATCTTTTGAAAGAAATAGTTTCTCATCTCTGTTTTAAATCTGTACCCCTTCTGACCTCTTGTTTCATGTGCTGTACAAGAGGAAACATTATCTCTGTGTTGACCCTGTCAATCCCCTTTAGCATTGTGTATCTCAAACCCCAATTCTTCTGAAACCAGAGAGTATTGGCCTAAACTCAATCTCTCCATCAGACAAAACCCCTCATATCTGGAGTCAATCTGTTAAACCTTCTCTAAACTGCTTCCAAATACATCTACATCCCACCTTGAATAAAGGGGACTAAAACTGTACAATAGTTCATTTGATAATTGTTGCCTTCCTAACCTCTGTTATTGGCTAGGGTTCTCTTCCCTAGTGTGTACCTAGGGTTTCCTTCCCTAGTGTCCCATGGTTTTGTTTTCCATAACAGGAGCAGTTTCTACATGAGAGAATCAAGGTCAGTGGTAAGACTGGGAACCTGGGCAACACCGTCCAGCTCGAGAGTCTGAAAAACAAGATTACCGTTACCTCGACCAAAAAGTTCTCCAAGAGGTGAGAGATTGTCTCCTAGTGTGGTTTACTGTGATGTCTGTGCTCTGATTGGTCACAGTGTCTGGGGCAGGGATCCTGAATTCGGACCTTGATCATCAGCCAGAGGGCTGCGGTGTTTGGAGATGACCTCTCCAGCAGCACCCACGTTCTCAACAGTTTTTATATTACGGATCTCAGCTCAGCGTTGTCAGAACAAAACTGGACACAGTTTAAGTTTATTTATCAGTGTCACGAGTATGCTTACATGAAGAACAAAAGAAAAAAACAAAGAAAATTACAGCATAGGAACAGACCTTTTGGTCCTCCAAACTTGCACTGACCATGCTGCCTGAGTGAACTAAAGCCCTCTACTCTTCTGGAACCATATCCTTCTATTTCCATCCTACTCATGTAAAGATGCCCTTTAAAAGTCACTACCGTATCCACTTTCACTACCTTCCCTGGCAGTGAGTTCCAGATACGCACCACCGTCTTTTTAAAAAAAAAAAATCTGCCTTATACATATCTGTTAAACCTTGCCCGTCACACCTTAAATCTGCACCCCCTAGAAATTGACTCTTCCACCCTAGGGAAAAGCTTCTGACTATCCACTCTGTCCATGCTTTTCATAATCGTGTAGGCTTCTATAGGGTCACCCCATGACCTCCGCTCCAGTGAGAACAAACCAAGTTTCTCCAACCTCTCCTCATAGCTAATGCCCTTCATATCAGGCAACATCCTGGTAAATCTTTTCTGCATCCTCTCTGAAGCTTCTGTTAATACTGCAATGAAGTTACTATGAAAATCCCCTAGTTGCCACATTCTGGCACTTGTTCCTTACTAAGGGAGAATTTAGCATGGCCAATGCATGTAGCCTGCATGTCTTTCAAACTATAGAAGGAAACCAGAGCACCTCCCTGTGCAGACATGGGGAGAACATGCAGACAGGCAGTGACACAAGCTAGGAATTGAACCTGGATCTCTGGTGCTGTGAGGTGTACCAGTGCTAACCATTGTGCCCTGGTGCTACTATGGTTGAATAGCCAGATCTACCATGAACAATGCCTATTGGATAAGTGCCAGGAGACAGAAGTTAGGAGGAGTCATTTGGCTGTCATGCTTACCCGTGCCCTTTCTGTAAGTCCTATTCCTGGTTTCTGACCTGTCAATTTGCAGTCTCTCCCCTTTCCACTGTTTATTGAGTTAATTTTTACAAACCACCATTGAATCTGCTTCCACCCCCTTTGCAGGCAGCACATTTCAGTTCACGAGAATGATATTGCCCATCTTCTCTTCCCCCACTTTGGACACCAGTCAGGGTCAAATCGGATTTTGATGTTTTGTCCAATGCGATTGAAGAACTTGCCTTTGGCATCTCCGTAGGTTTAGGTATCAGAGGCTAACTGAACCAGGTGGAACTGTAGCCTTCTGTCAGAAGGGTTCCAACCTTCTCTCATACAAGCTTTTTACATCTCATCAGAACTTTGAGGTGTTTAGCAGCTAATGGAATAATTTTGGAGCAATCATTGTTGTGTGGGAAGCATGTCAGCTGATTTGCACAGTAGTTCCCACAGAGCAGTGTGATGTGATATTGGTGACATTGATTGTGAGATAAATAACTTGATGTACCACTCATCAAAATACTGGCTGTGAGGTTTTAATCTCCTGAGGTGACAGAGCATTGATTTTGCTATTATCCAAAAGATGGTGCCACTTCCCCTGCTGCACTGGTGTGTCAGCCAACATTATTGTGGATGTTGAACCCATGTTCTTGTGACTGAGGTCAGAGTGCTGCCATGAGTCATGTATATAAACCTTGACCTCTTTCCCTGTCCCCATTAGATACCTGAAGTACCTAACCAAAAAGTACCTGAAGAAGAACAATCTCCGTGACTGGTTAAGAGTCATTGCCTCTGATAAGGAAAGCTACGAACTCCGCTACTTCCAGATCAGCCAGGACGAAGAGGAGTCTGAAGCTGAGGATTGAAGCTGGAGAGGGTTCTAGGACTTGTGTACAAAAATGTGGTTTTCAGAGAACATCTATAAATTTAATTTATTAATAAATCACTACTTTCACAAAAAAGTCTTTTTTTCTCTGGTCAATGAACTTGAGAACATTCAACTTTCAGGGAGTGAATAGAAGCTCATTCAGTTACTTCAATTCCCTTCTGAAAGCTGCTTTCACTCACCTGCAGCCTGTTCCGAATAGCAACCGCCCAGTCCTGTGACAGTTTTCTCATTCAGTGCATTACTGTAGTGCAATACAAGATATGATTCACAGAGCGTCTTGCTGACTTACAGATATCCCAATCAGAGAACTACTGTTAAGTGTCTGTAGGAGACTGAAAGGCCAATTTTCACACAATAAGCTGCTGCAAAAATGAGTATATATTTGGTACAAAACACAAAAGTGTTCATCTTAGCTAGGTCTTAATATTTGCGGTGAGTATCTGCACATGCTGTCAGACTTGCTGAAATTTTCCAGCATTTTCTGTTTTTGTTTTAGCTTCCAGCATGTACAGTACATTTTAATTTTTTGTTTGGTGTCCATCTCTCTCTAAGACTGCAGTTGGATTGCTGTGATTTAATGGGTAAAAGTTTTTCCTCAACTGAAATAAATTACAACTGAACAGAAGTTGAGACAAAGTACAAAGGGACAGCGATGTATTTGTACATCAGTAACTGGTCACACCATTAGAATCTCAAAACTAGAAGGCATAGGTTTAAGGTGAGGGAGAGAGATTCAAAAGGATCCAGAGGAGCATTTTTTTTAAAGAGGGTGGTGAGTGAAACAAGCTGCTGGAAGTGTAGTAGAGGCAGGTACAATTTTGTATTTTAAAAAGCATTTTGACAGTTACATTTTTAGGAAGGGGATGGAGGGGCATAGGTTAAATGCAGGCAGTTGAGGCTTGCTTAATGGTTTAAAAATAGGCAGCATGGACAAGTTGGGCTGAAGGGCCTGCTTCCATACTGTAAACCTTTGACTCACTGAAAACAAACAGGATGGTATATGTTGACCTTCGTTGCAAAAGAGGATTTGAGTACAGAAGCAAGGATGTCTTAACTCAGCTCTACACAACCTTGGTGAGATCACAAGGACTGAATGTCCTATCTTGCTTTTAATTTCTTTGTTTCTGTCTGATTATATTGAATACTTCCCCTGATTAAAAACTTTGGAATGTTTCATTGTGTTAAGCCTGAGTTTGGTGATGTTGCAGTCACAGAAGGTTTACTTTCTAGACATGTATTTTCACTCTGATGTCAAATCCCAGGAGGCTCTGTGACTCTGAACTGAAGCTCTAAGCTCAATTTCCATGAAGGATTTGCTGGCTATGATAGATGGTAGAGGCACTACACCAATGTTTTGTCTTCACAGTAGAAGATAATTCCCCAAAACTCAGTGGAACTTGAAGTTAACCAGGGAGAAGGGACTCAGTAAACTGGAGGGTTTAAAAGTAGGTAAGTCCTCGGGAGCTGATGACCTACACCCTAGGGTGTTAAACGAAGTAACAGCAGAGATAATGGAAACATTAGTTATGATATTCCAAAATTCCCTGGATTCTGGAAAGGTACTGGGGAACTGGAAACATGCTAATGAGGTGTCCTTATTCAGGAAAGGAGGCAAAAAAAGTAGGAGACTAACCAACCTGATGTCCAGTAGGAAAGTTGCTGGAGCCAATCATTAAGGAGGAGGTGATGGAGCATCTGAAAAAGCAAAGCTCAATTCACTAGTGTCAGCATGGTTTTGTGAAGGGCAAGTCTTGTTTGACAATCCTGCTAGAGTTCTTTGAGGGCCAGCAAGGTAGATAAGAACATAAGAAATAGGAGCGGGAGTAGGCCATCTAGCCGTTTGAGCCTACCTCGCCAGTGGATCGGTTCCACTTTCTCCCCATAATCCTTAATTCCCCCGACTATCAGGAACCTATCTACCCGTGACTTAAATATATTCAGCGTGGTAGCATCCATCCTCGTTTCAGTGGGCAGAGAATTCTCAAGATTCACCATGTTTTGAGAGACGTTCCTCCTCAACTCTGTTCCGAACTGCCACCCCTTCCCCCACCTTATTTTGAGGCAGTGCCCTCTAGTCCTGGTTTCCTTTCTAAGTAGAAAGAATCTCTACCTTTACCCTACCTAGCCCTTTCATTACTTTATACATCTCTATAAGACCCCTCTCAGCCTTCTAAACTCGTACAGATCCTGTCTATTCAATCTCTCCTCATAGGCCAACTCTGGTGTCAGCCTGGTGAACCATCTCTGTACTCCCTCCAAGGCCAATATATATTTTTGCAAATACGGAGACCAAAATTACACACGGTTGTTGCACACAGATGATAGGGGCCCTATGGATGTGATCTATCTAGACTTCCAGAAGGAGTTTGGTAAGGTGCCACACAAGGCGCTGATCCAGACGGTTAGATCCCAAGGAGTTGAGAGTGGAGCAGTGACTTGGATTGAAGATTGGCAGAGGGGATAAATGGGTCCTTCTCCAGTTGGTGATCTGTAACCAGTGGGATCCCGCAGAGTTCACAATTATTTGTACCATGTAATACATTGTATAATATATAACATAGCAAAATTTGCTGAGGACACAAAAATTGATGGGAAGGCAGGCTGTGATGTTGAGATAGGCTTACAAATGGATTTTGACAGGTTAGGGGAATGAGTCAGAATCTGGCAGATGGCAGTTTAATGTGAATAAATGCAAGGTTATCTATTTTGGCCAGAAAAATAAAAGGGCAAATTCCTATTTAAGTTGGAAACAGGTTTGCGAGGCACAACATAAATTCACCCCAAGGAGGAGGGAACATGTTAAGGGTGAGGCATCTATGCCTGATGAGGGAAGTCAAGGACAGCATAAAAGCAAAAAGAAAAGCATACAAAGTGGCAATGGGGGTGGGAGGGAGAACATGAAATATGACTGTAAGCTACTTAGTAATATAAAAGAAGATAGAGTTTTTCTATAATATAAGAGATAAGAGAAAGACAAAAATTGGACATTCGACCACTGGAAAATGAGGCTGGAGAAGTAATAATAGGAAACAAAGCAATAGCAGAGGAACTAAGTAGTTACTTTGCATCAGTCCTTACAGCGGCAGATACCAGTGGGATGCCAGAGCTCTCGGAGAATCAGAGGCATAGCTGAGTGTAGTGGTCATCACTAAAGAAAAGGAATTGGAGAAACTGAAAGATCTGAAGATGGATAAATCACTTAGGGACCAAATGAACTACTCCCAGAGTTCTAAAAGAGATAGTTAAGGAAATTGTGGAACCACTGGTGGGTGATCTTTCAGGAATCCCTGGAGGCAGAGAGAGTAAGAAGACTCACAACACCGGATTTCTCACTATGTTTATCCCAGTCCAACACCAGCATCTCCACATCATAGCAAGGAGACTTCCAAAAGACTGGAGAGTAGCTAATGTAATACTGCTGTTTAAGAAGGGAAGGAGGCAACGGATGCGAAATTATAGGCTGGTTAGCCTGACTTCGGTCATTGACAAGATTTTAAAGTTCATTATTACAGATGAGATCGCAGAGTAATTGGAAGTGCATGATAAAGTAGGACTGAGTGAGCACGGCTTTGTCAAGGGGAGGTCATTTCTGACAAATCTGTTAAGAGTTTTAGAGGAGCTAACAAGGAAATTAGATAAAGGAGAACCAGTGGATGTGATTTATTTAGTTTTCCAGAAGGCCTTTAACAAGATGCTGCATAGGAGACTTAAATAAGTGAAGAACCCATAGAGTTAAGGATAAAATCCTAGCATGGATAGAGGATTTGTTGACTGGCAGAAGGCAGAGAGTGGGGATAAAGGGGTCTTTTTCAGGATGGCAGCCAGTGATGAGTGGTGTGCCTCAGGGGCCAGTGCTGGGATCACAACTTTTCACAATATACATTAATGATTTGGAGGATGGAACTGAAGGCACTGTTGCTAAGTTTGCAGATGAAACAGAGATGTATAGAGAGACAGGGTAGTATTGAGGAAGCAGGGGGACTACAGAAGGACTTGGAGAGGTTAGGAGAGTGGGCAAAGAAGTGGCAGCTGGAATACAATGTGGAAAAGTGTGAGGTTATGCACTTTGGAAGGAGGAATGGAGGCATAGACTATTTTCTAAATGGGGAAATACTTCGAAAATCAGACACACAAAGGGACTTGGAGTCCTTGCTCAAGATTCTTTTAGGGTTAATGTGCAGGTTCAGTTGGAAGTTAGGAGGGCAAATGCAATGTTAGCATTCATTTCGAGAAGGCGAGAATACAATAGCAGGGATGTTCTGAGGCTGCATATGGCTCTAGTCAGACCCAATTTAGAGTATTGTAAGCAGTTTTGGGTCCCGTATATAAGGAAGGATGTACTGGCTTTGGAAAGGGTCCAGAGGAGGTTCACAAGAATAATCCCTGGAATGAAGAGCTTGTCATATGAAGAACGGTCGATGATTCTGGGTCAGTACTTGTTGGAGTTTAGAAGGATGAGGGGGACTTTATTAAAACTTGCAGAATACTGTGAGGTTTGGATACAGTGGACATGGAAAGATGTTTTCAGTAGTCAGAAAAACTAGAACAGAGAGCACAATGTCAGCTGAAGGGACAATCCTTTAAAACAGAGATAAGGAAGAATTTCTTCAGCCAGAGAGTGGTGAATCTGTGGAACTCTTTGCTGCAGAAGGCTGTGGAAGCTAAGTCATTGAATGTCATAAAGACAGAGATAGATGGGTTCTTGATTAATAAGGGGATCAGGGGTTATGGGGAAAAGGCAGGAGAATGGGGATGAGAAAATACTAGGCATGATTGAATGATGGAGCAGACTTAATGCACCGAGTAGCCTAATTCTGCTCGTATGTCTTATAATCTTATTATGGTCAAAAGGCATCTTTGCTGACGAATCTGGGTATTCTTGTGCATGAGTCTTAGAAAGTTGGTATGCAGGTGCAGAATGTTATAGGGAAGGCAAATGGAATGTTGGCATTTATTGTAAAGGGTCTAGAGTATAAAAATAGAGAAGTGTTCTACAATTGTATAAGGCATTGGTGAGACCACACTTGGAGTATTATGTTTAATTTTGATTACCTTTGAAGAAGGATGTGGTGGCACTGGAGACAGTTCAGAAGAGGTTCATTAGATTGATTCCAGGGTTGAAGGAGCTGTTGTATGAGGAGCAGTTGAGTAACTCGTGCTTGTAGTTGCTCGAGTACAGAAGAATGAAGAGGGATTTGATTGAGGTATTTAAATACTCAACAGCATTGATAAAGTAAAAGTAACCAAAGAGGCATTCAAAGTGAGCAAGAGGCATTCAATTACTGCAAAGATGTTCCTCTTCCAGAATGGAGGTTGACATTCAAATGGCTGGTGTCTGTTTGAAGCTTCTGAAAACACGGCATCATGGTGGAATCTTGCCCTGAGCTGGTTTTGCTGTCTGCATCGGCTGAGAGGGGATCTATTAGAGGTATATAAGATTATGAGGGGTATAGATAGAGTAAATGGTGGTAAGCTTTTTCCACCATTAGAATCGGATAGAACGAGGGGTCACGGCTTTAGGGTGAGGGGGGGCTATGTATAAGACGAATATTAGAGGGCATTTTTTCACACAAAGGGTAGTGGGGGTATGGAATGCACTACCGAGTAAGGTGGTGGGAGCAGGCACGCTAGGGTTGTTTAAGGGTCTCTTGGACAGCCACATGAGCGGTCTGCAGATAGAGGGATATAGGAGGACTGTTTAAATACTTTAGTTGTTTCCACAGGCTGTTCGGTCCACCTTGTTGACCAACAAGGCGCATGCATTCGGCAGGTCGTGTGAGGGCTGCTCCTGGATGTTACTTCAGGAGTGGCCTAGTGCTTCATGTCGTTAGTGTATGCTTAAACTGGACCATCAGACGGGCAACATGACAGCTCAGAGACTATCGCTGTTGCTGTGCAGACACATGGATTTGGGCCTGTGTCTGCGGGAGTTTGTGCGTTCTCCCCGTGGTGCGTGGGTTTTCTCCGGGTGCTCCGGTTTCCTCCCACATCCCAAAAATGTGCTCTTAGGCTGATTGGGTAACAAATTGTCCCTATATTGGTCTCTATATGTCGTTAAGACGTTAGGATGGCGGCGCGGGCTCGTTGGGCTGAAGGGCCTGTTTCCCGTGCTGTGTTGTTCTTTGTTCTTTGTTTATCAGTTGACAGTTCGAGTTTCCTATTGGCTGTGGTTGAGTCTCTTGTATCTCTTTAACAGAATCATTGATTCTGAGCTTTGGAGAGCCTGCTGGTTTCTTGGCTCAGGTTACATCCCCGTGCAGCATATCCTGGGGAATAGACCACTCTCCATCCTTTGTTTAATTCATACTAGAAGGCTTAACATGTTTGTCCAAGAATGAATGCTTTGTTGGTGATTTTATCTTTCCATATCATGCCAAGTATGCTTCATAGACACTGTCGATAGACATTGTTGAGTCTTGGTACGTGTAAGTTGTCCAGATTTTGCTGCCACACAGCAAGGCGCTGAGGATACAGGCCTTGTGGATAAGCATCCCAATCCTGAGCGTCAGTTTGTTTCTTCCACACCCATTTGTTAGTTGGTCAAAGTTGGTGACTGCCTTTCCAATGTGTGTGTGCTGAGCTCTCTCATGAGACAAGTTGTCAGAGTAGATTTAGGGAAGTGACATTTAAGAATTGCTTCCACTAGTGTGTTTTTATGTTAAAGGTGCTATCTAAATAAACCTTGTTGACCGTAGCTGATGCATACCCTGTCCCACTGTGCCACCTTATCTCTGTGTGCACCAAGACTGATTCTTCTTCAATTCCCCCCTTACCTAAATGCTGAACTCCAGTTTCTCCCCAACTTTTCTCCAACTTCTCTTCCTGCTGCCTCTAACTTTAGCTCATCTGGGAGACCTGATCAATCCCTTCACACTAACCCCCCAACACCCTGCACCATAATTACTGACATTGTAAGTCTCTCCTCTCCTGACCCCTCCGTCCTTGCAAATTACCCTCTTGTTGGCAGCTTCCCTTTCAAACATTTTTCAACATCTTGTAATGTCCAAAATCTGGGCCCGTCTTTCCTGCAAATCTGAATTTCTCCACACTGGTTCTCCTGGGGACAGTGTAGAAGGAGCTTTACTCTGTATCTAACCCCGTGCTGTACCTGTCCTGGGAGTATTTGATGGGGAACAGTGTAGAGGGAGCTTTACTCTGTATCTAACTCCGTGCTGTACCTGTTCTTGGAGTGCTTGGTGGGAACGTGTAGAGCGAGCATTATTTTGTATCTAACCCTGTGATATACCTGCCCTTGGAATGATGGTGGGACACAGTGTAATGTAAACTACGACCCACCATTTTTTTGGTTGGAAATAAAGAAACCACTCTGTAGAAAAACAGATAATCAACCATGAATATCTCAGGAAATAAAGGAGGAAATCAAATTGAAAGAAAATACATACAAAGTGGCAAAAATTAGTGGGAAACGAGAGGAGTGGGAAATCTTTAAAGGTCAACACAATGCCATGAAAGCAGCTATAAAGAAAAGTAAGATGGACTATAAGAACAGCTCAGAATATAAAAACAGATAGCAAAAGTTTCTACAAATATATAAAACGAAAGAGTAGCTAAAGTAAACATTGGTTTTCAGAGAATGAAAAGGAAGATGTAATAACTGGAAATGAGGAAATGGCTGAGGCAGTGAACAGGTATTTATGTGTTGGTTCACAGTGAAAGACACAAATAACACGCCACAAATAATGACAGGAAGCTTTGACAGGTGAGAACTAGAAACCATCATCCACCACAAAGAGATAGTTGTTGGGAAGTTAATGGGCTGAAGGTGAGAGTTGAGGGTTTGAAGTTGGATAAGTCCCCTGGGCACCGGACAGGATTTCACCTAGGATTCTCTGGGAGGCAAGAGAGGAGATTGCAGAGCCTCTTTGGCTATGATCTTCAGGTCCTCGTTGGTTACGGGTGTTTGGTTCCGGAGGATGGAGGATAGCGAATGTGGTCCCATTGTTTAAGAAGGGAAGAGAGGAACTTCAGGGAATTATAGGCCAGCGAGTCTTACTTCTGTTGTGGCAAGGGTATTGGAGAGAAATATTAGGGATAGGATTATAGTTATTTAGAGAGAAACGAAGTGATTGGGGATAGTCAGGCATGTTTCGTGAAGGGTAGGTCATGCCTTACTAACCTCATTGAGTTTTTTGAGAAAGGAAACAGAGAGGTGGATTGAGGGTACTAAGGCGGTTGATGTAGATATATGGACTTTAGTAAGGCGTTGATAAGGTGGCCCATGGAAGACTTCTACAGAAAATGCAGATGTGTGGAATAGAGGGTGATTTAGTAATTGGATTAGAAATTGGCTGGCAGATAGAAGACAGAGGGTGGTGGTTGATGGGAGATATTCATCGTGGAGTTCGGTGACGAGTGGTGTGCCTCAGGGTCTGTTTTGGGGCCCCTGCTGTTTGTAATTTTTATAAATGATCTGGATGAGGGTATTGAGGGATGGATCAGTAAATTTGCAGATGACACTAAAGTCAGTGGAGTGGTAGATAGGGAAGAGGGGTGTTATAGTTTACAGAGTGACTTGGACAAGTTGCAGAGCTGGGCCGAGAGGTGGCAAATGGAGTTTAATGTGGAAAAGTGTGAGGTAATGCACTTTGGCAGGAACAATAAATGTGTAGAGTATAGGGCTAATGTAGGGCTCTTAATAGTGTTGAGGAACAGAAGGATCTTGGTGTATGTGTCAATAGATCCCTGAAAGTAGGCAGTCAAGTGGATAAAGTTGTTAAGAAGGAATATGGAGTCTTAGCTTTTATTGGTAGGGGGATTGAATTTAGGAGCCGCAGCATCATGTTGCAACTGTACAAAACTCTAGTGCGGCCGCACTTGGAGTATTGTGTGCAGTCTGGTCCCCACATTATAAGAAAGATGTGGAGGCATTGGAGAGGGTACAGAGGAGGTTTACCAGGATGTTGCCTGGTATAGAGGGCAGGTCTTATGAAGAGAGGCTGAGGGATTTGAGGTTGTTTTCATTAGAGAGGAGGCAGCTAAGAGGAGACCTTATCGAAGCATATAAGATGATTAGAGGTTTAGATAGGGTGGACAGTGATAGCCTTTTTCCTAGGATGGAGAAAGCTAGCACGAGGGGACACAGCTTTAAATTAAGGTGTATGAGTTATAGGACGGATATCAGAGGTAGGTTCTTTACTCAAAGAGTGATTAGGGAGTGGAATGCCCTGCCTGCAGCTGTTGTAGATGCGCCAAGTTTGGTGGCGTTTAAGAGGTTAATTGATAAGTATATGGAAGAGAAGGGAATGGTTTAGTTTGAGGGGCATTGCTTTTTATTTTGGTCGGCACAACATCGAAGGCCGAAGGGCCTGTTCTGTGCTGTAATGTTCTATGTTCTATGTTCTAAGTCTCCTGGCCCTGATGGAATGTATCCCAGGGTACTAAAAGAGATGGGGTGAGAAATAACAAATGCACTCGTGGTAATTTACCAAAATTCAATGGACTCTGGGGTGGTTCCTGCAGATTGGAAAACAGCACATGTGGCACCACTGTTTGAAAAAGGAGATAGACAAAAGGCAGATAACAAGAGGCTGGTTAGCTTAATTTCTGTAGGAGGGAAAATGCTTAAATCTATCATCAAGAAAAAAATAGGGAAACATCTGGATATAAATTGTCCCATTGATAAGACACAGTGTGAGTTCATGAAAAGCAGGTCATGTTTGACTAATTTGATGGAATTCTTTGAGAACGTTACATATACAGTAAACACTGGGGAAGCTGTGGACGTGGTATATCTGAATTTCTAGAAGGGAAGGTGCAGCACCAAAGACTGATAAAGGTGCAAGGTGTTAGGATAATGTATTAGCATGGATAGAGGATTAGTCAACTAACAGAAAGCAAAGAGTGGGGGTAAATGGGCATTTTTCTGATTGGCGATTAACAACTAATGGTGTACCTCATGGATCAATGTTGGGACCGCAATTGTTTATGATTTACATAGATGATTTTATGTTAGAGATCAAGTATAATGTGTCAAAAATCATAGATGGCACTAAGATGAGTGGTAGATCGAAGTATGTAGAGGGTGCTGAAAGTTTGCGAAAGGATACAAATATTCTAAATGAGTGGGCGAGGGTCTAGCAGTTGGAGTACAATGTTGGTAAATGTGAGGTCATCCATTTTGGTTGGAAAAACAGCAAAATGGACTATTATTTAAATAGTAAAAAATTGCAGCATGCTGCTGTGCAGAGGGACCTGGTGTCCTTGTGCAGGAATCACAAGGAGTTGGTTTGCAGGTGCAGCAGGTAATTAAGAAAGCAAATGGAATTTTAGAACATAGAACATAGAACATTACAGCACAGAACAGGCCCTTCGGCCTTCGATGTTGTGCCGACCAAAATAAAAAGCAATGCCCCTCCAAAATAAACCATTCCCTTCTCTTCCATATACTTATCAATTAACCTCTTAAACGCCACCAAACTTGGCGCATCTACAACAGCTGCCGGCAGGGCATTCCACTCCCTAATCACTCTTTGAGTAAAGAACCTACCTCTGATATCCGTCCTATAACTCATACACCTTAATTTAAAGCTGTGTCCCCTCGTGCTAGCATTCTCCATCCTAGGAAAAAGGCTATCACTGTCCACCCTATCTAAACCTCTAATCATCTTATATGCTTCAATAAGATCCCCTCTTAGCCGCCTCCTTTCTAACGAAAACAACTCAAATCCTTCAACCTCTCTTCATAGGACCTGCCCTCCATACCAGGCAACATCCTGGTAAACCTCCTCTGTACCCTCTCCAATGCCTCCACATCTTTCTTATAATGTGGGGACCAGAACTGCACACACTACTCCAAGCGCGGCCGCACTAAATTTTTGTACAGTTGCAACATGACGTTGCGGCTCCGAAGTTCAATCCCCCTACCAATAAAAGCTAAGACTCCATATGCCTTCTTAACAACTTTATCCACTTGACTGCCTACTTTCAGGGATCTATTGACACATACACCACGATCCTTCTGTTCCTCAACACTATTAAGAGCCCTACCATTAGCCCTATACTCTACACAATTATTGTTCCTGCCAAAGTGCATTACCTCACACTTTTCCACATTAAACTCCATTTGCCACCTCTCGGCCCAGCTCTGCAACTTGTCCAAGTCACTCTGTAAACTATAACACCCCTCTTCACTATCTAGAATTTTGTCCTTCGTTGCTAGAGGGATGGAGTTTAAAAACAGCGAGGGTTATGTTACAGCTGTATAAGGTGCTGGTGAGGCCACACCTGGAGTTACTGTGGACAGTTTTGGTCTCCTTACCTGAGAAAGAATATCCTGGTACCGGAGGGGGAGATTCACTAGGTTGATTCCAGAGTTGAGAGGGTTGGCTTATGAGGAGAGACTGAATAGACTGGGGCTATACTCATTGGAATTCAGAAGAATGAGGAGAAGATCTTTTAGAAATATATAAGATTATGTAGGAAATCGATAAGATAGAAACAGGGAAGTTGTTTCCACTGGCAGGTGAACCTAGAACCAGGGGGCGTAGCCTCAAAATAAGGGGGAGCAGGTTTAGAAATGAATTGAGGAGGAACTTCTTCACACAAAGGGTTGTGAATTTGTGGAATTCCCTGTCCAGTGAAACAATTGAGGCCACCTCATCGAATGTTTTTAAGGCAAGGATAAATTTTTGAACAGTAAAAGAACAAAGAACAAAACAGCACGGGAAACAGGCCCTTCGGTCCAACGAGCCCGCGCCGCCACCCCGATGTTCCCACCTCTACCCGCGATCCCTGTCCATGTTTATAGATCTATGGATTAAAAACAAATTTGAGACAATTTAGGGAGAATTTGTTTTGCCAATTAGCCTAAGAGCACATCTTTGGGATGTGGGAGGAAACCGGAGCACCCGGAGAAAACCCACGCAAGCACGGGGAGAATGCGCAAACTCCCACAGACACAGGCCCAAATCCATGTATCTGCACAGCACGGCGATAGTCACTGAGCTGTCATGTTGCCCATCAAATGGTCCAGGTCAAGCGTTCACTAACGACGTGAAGCACTAGGATACTCTCGAAAAAAATCCAAGAGCAGTCCTCTCACGACCCATCGCGTGTATGCCCCTTGTTAGACAACAAGGCGGACCAAAGCACCTGTAGGATAAAAACAAGTACATCAATATCATCATCTATTTACACACTTCCCAGGGACTCCCAAGGCTCATGATCCCTATTTTAAATCAGTTTTCTATACCCCTCCATTCCCATTCTGTTCGTGTGCCCATCTAAGAATTTCTTAAATAACTCCACAGTACCCGCCTCCACCACTTTACTTGGCAGCACATTCCATGCCCCCACCACCCTCTGTGAGAAAAAACTCCCTCTAGCATCCAAATTATACCTTACCCCCCTCATCCTAAGCCCGTGACCCCTTGTGCTATTTGAGTGCATCCTAGGAAAAAGTTTAACCCTGTTTACTCTTATCTATCCCCTTCATAATCTTGTACACCTCTATTAGATCTCCTCTAGGTCTACATCTTTCTAAAGAAAACAGTCCCAATTTGCCTAATCTCTCCTCATAACTCAGACCTTCCATACCAGGCAGCATCCTGGTAAACCTCCTCTGCACTCTCTCCAGAGTCTCCACGTCCTTCCGGTAGTAAGGCGACCAGAACTGGACGACAATTCCAAATGAGGTCTAACCAACGTTTTATACAACTGCAACATTAAAGGCCAGCTCTTGTACTCTATACCCCTTCCTATAAGGGCTAGCATACTATATGCTTTCTTCAAACCTTCTCCACTTGCTCTGCCACCTTCAAGACTTGTTCACCTGCACCCCCAGGTCCCTCTGCGTTTCTATACTCTTAATAGGTCTACCCTTTATCATATACCTCCCCCCTACATTCTTTCTCCCGAAATGCATCACCTCACATTTATCAGGATTGAATTCCATCTGCCATCTGTCTGCCCAAGCTACCAGCCTATCTATGTCCTGCTGCATCGCCTGACAATGCTCCTCACTATCCGCAAGTCCAGCCATCTTTGTATCGTTTGCAAACTTGCTGATCACTCCACCTACTCCCTCTTCCGAGTCATTTATATATATTACAAATAGAAGAGGTCCCAGTACCGAGCCAGGTTATGGTGAGCAGGTGGGTAAGTGGAGCTGAGCCTATGAAAAAATAATGATATTATTGAATGGTGGAGCAGGCTCGAGGGACCAGATGGCCGACTCCTGCTCCTAGTTCTTATGTTCTAATGCTCTTATGATCACTGATTCTCGTCCACTAATGTGCTGATATGTTAGATAGGTAATCTCACAGTGGAATTGCGCAAGATAACTTTGCTGTTTATCAGAATTGTCAGCAGAGGGCAATGTGGGACAATAGTTGGCAAAGCACAAGTGAAAAGCTGATAAAATCTGATGTTCGAGATTGAGGAAACACACAGGATGGGTTCTCCCACTGACCAGGAGGTTAGAGGTCATATCTTGACCCATGAGGTCAGGCAAGCTTCGAGTTGAGAGGAGATGTGATGTAGTTGTTCAGTCAGGAGATGTCTGGAGAGAGTGAAGCGGGAGAACTGATAGGAGAAGGATCGAGAAGCAGAGGGCCCAGATTTACAGTCATTGCTGACAAAGGCATGGAGACAGGAAGACAACTGTATTCACACAGCGAGGTTAGGATCGGGAATCAATGCCTGGGAGAGTGCCGGAGGCAGCTTCAACTGAAGCATTCAAGAGGCAACTGGATTATCATCTGAAAAGTTTGTTTATTTATTATTGTCACAAGTAAGACTTACATTAACACTGTAATGAAGTTACTGTGAAATCCCCTTAGTTGCCACACTCTGGTGCCTGTTCAGCTACACTGAGGGAGAATTTAGCATGGCCAATGCACCCTAACCAGTACATCTTTCAGACTGTGAGAGAAAAGCAGAGCACCCAGAGAAAACCCATGCAGACACAGGGAGAGCATGCAAACTCCACACAGACAGTGACCCAAGCTGGGAATCGAACCCGGGTCCCTGGCGCTGTGAGGTAGCAGCACTAACCACTGTGTCACTCTGCTGAACTAAAGAAGAATGCGCAGGGTTATGAGGAGAAGATGGCAAATGTCTCGAGGTAGATTGCTTCTTCAGAGGGTTAGAAGTCTGACAACAGCAGATTTAAGTCCAACCTATTTATTTGATAGTAAACTCAAAAGCTTGCGAGTTTACTATCAAATAAATCAGTTGGATTTAAACCTGATGTTGTCAGACTTCTTACTGTGTTTACCCAGTACAATGCCAGTATCTCTACATCATGATTTCAGAGAGTTAGCAGAGACACGATGGGCTGAATGTTCATAAATCATTTACCAAGAGGTTCAAGGGACTAAATGACTTCTCGTATTTATGAAAGTTAATATTATCTTTGCTTCCATTCCGTTCCTGTTCCAAGCAGCATATTGCAACAAGTCGTTCTGTAAAATAAATTCTTCTCATCTTCCACTGCGAGTATTTTAGTGATTATTGCTCTGGTTACTCACCATTCAGACAGTGGAAAGTGCAGGGATGTGCAAAACAGGATTCTCTGAATGTGGGAGAATTGGTGCAGGGTCTCTTTAACAAACTGCCCCTGAACTCAATTCTGCTGATTCTAAAATAATCTGTGATGAAGAGAGTGCATCCTGTGCTTGTATTCTTGGTCAAGGATACAGCAGTTTGTAATGAGCCTGGCTTTGTTCTGTAAAATGATAATATTCACAAGTGTTTACAGTACAATTCAAAGTGGGCACATGATAAAATATTTCCCTGCAAGGCCGTCTAATATGGGTGGGAGAAACGCTTCTTCAAAATCAAACGCTGGAATCACTTACAGTAACAATGCTGATTACCAATGTAAAACAGCAAACCAGGCGATGGGCTTTCTGGAGGGATGGAATTGAAAAGCACTGAAGTTTAGTAAAGCTTGTATCAGACCTTGGGTAGACCACACACCAAGCAGTTAGAACGATCAAACCTAAAAGCAGGAGTAGGCCATTCGGCCCTTCAAGCCCACTCCACCATTCATTTTGAACCCCCTCTATAGCGAGGACATCCTTCCTCAGATAAGGACACCAAAACTGCATATAGTACTCCAGGTGAAGCTTCACCAACACCCCGTACAGTTGCAGCAAAATATCCCTATCGCTATACACAAATCCTCTAGAAACTAGAAGCAGGAGGAGGCCATTTGGTCCTTCAAGCTTTCACCACCGTTCATTTTGATGATGGCTGATCATCAAATTCAATATCCTGATCCTCCCTTCCCCCCATCTCCTCTGATCCCTTTCACCCCAAGACCTGTATCTAATTTCTTCTTGAAATCAGAAATATTTTGGCCTCAATTACTTCCTGTGGTAGTGACTTGCACACATTTCACAATTGCACTGGGAGCAGGAGACACAATTACAGCTGGATACCTGTACCTGGCCTCCCTCCCTAACAGAAGGCCGGGTGTTCCTGCACCATGTGGATCACGGTGATTCAATAAGCTGGCTCGCTACCACTGAAAGATTGAAAACACTGGGATTGTTTTCCCTTGAAAGACGTCGGCTGAGAGGAGATCTTTTAAAGGTATATAAGATTATGAGGGGTATAGATAGAGTAAATGGTGGTAAGCTTTTTCCACCACTAGAAATGGATAGAACGAGGGGTCACGGGCTCAGGGTGAGGGGGGCTATGTATAAGACGAATATTAGAGGCCAGTTTTTCACACAAAGGGTAGTGGGGGTGTGGAATGCACTGCTGAGTAAGGTGGTGGGAGCAGGCACGCTAGGGTTGTTTAAGGGTCTCTTGGACAGCCACATGAGCGGTCTGCAGATAGAGGGATATAGCAGGACTGTTTGAATATCAGGAGGACCAAATAGTAGTAGACTATCTTTTAGTTTCGTCTCGGGAATGTCTTAGTTTTTTTTGGCATGTTTAATTAAGTCTTATTTGTTTCCGCAGGCAATTGGGTCCACCTTGTTGACCAACAAGGGGTATGCATGCGGCATGTCGTGCGAGAGCTGCTCTTGGAGGTTGCTTCAGGAGTGACCTAGTGCTTCACGTCGTTAGTGTATGCTTAAACTGGACCATCTGATGGGCATCATGACAGCTCAGGGACTATCGCTGTTGCTGTGCAGACACATGGATTTGGGCCTGTGTCTGCGGGAGTTTGCGCGTTCTCCCCGTGGTTGCGTGGGTTTTCTCCGGGTGCTCCGGTTTCCTCCCACATCCCAAAAATGTGCTCTTAGGCTGATTGGGTAACAAATTGTCCCTATATTGGTCCCTATATGGAAATCTTGAGTTAAGAGCAAAGGGCAACACAGCATGGGAAACAGGCCCTTCGGCCCAACGAGCCCGCGCCGCCATCATAACTATATAGTAACAATTCCATTATCCTATTCTAATTTTAGGTTATTCCTAATATGGAAGAGTCTCAATGTAGGGACAATTTGTTTCCCAATCAGCCTAAGAGCGAATTTTTGGGATGTGGGAGGAAACCGGAGCGCCCGGAGAAAACCCACGCAACCACGGGGAGAACGCGCAAACTCCCGCAGACACCGGCCCAATTCCAAGTGTCTGCACAGCTACAGCGATAGTCACTGAGCTGTCATGGTGCCCTTCAGATGGTCCAGATAAAGCACTCATTTACGACATGAAGCACCAGGCAACCCATGAATCAACATCCAAGAGCTGTCCTCGCACCACCTGCCGAATGCATGCTCAATGTTGGTCAAGTATGGACTAAATTACCTGTGGAAAAAAAGCCGTAGTTAAACAGTCCTACTATATCCCTCTATCTGCATACCGCTCATGTGGCTGTCCAAGAGACCCTTAAACAGCCCTAGCGTGCCTGCTCCCACCACCTTACTCGGCAGTGCATTCCACACCCCCACTACCCTTTGTGTGAAAAACTGCCCTCTAATATTCGTCTTATACATAGCCCCCCTCACCCTAAGGCCATGACCCCTCATCCTATCCATTTCTGAAGGTGGAAAAAGTTTACCTCCTTTACTCTATCTATACCCTTATAATCTTATACACCTCTATGAGATCCCCTCTAAGCCGACATCTTTCAAGGGAAAACAACCCCAGTCTATTTAATGTTCCTCATAAGACAGTCCTTCCATACCAGGCAGCATCCTGGTAAACCTCCTCTGCACTCTCTCCAAGGACTCCACATCCTTCCGATAGTACGGCGACCAGAACTGGACGCAGTATTCCAAGTGAGGCCTAACCAACGTTCTATACAACTGCAACATCAAACTCCTACTCTTGTATTCTATACCCTTTTCTATGAAAGCTAACATACTATACGCCTTCTTTATCACCTTCTCCACCTGTGAGGACACCTTCAGAAACTTGTGAACCTGCACCCCCAAGTCTCTCTGCGTCTCTTCAACAATAGGCATAGCCTAAAGTCAAGGATATGTCATTAAGACGTTAGGACGGTGGCGTGGGCCCGTTGGGCCGAAGGGCCTGTTTCCTGTGCTGTGTTGCTCTTTGTTCTTTGTACCACCTTCTCAAGGACAGCAGGAAATGCTGGCTTTGTCTGTGACACTCACGCACCAAGAAAGAGCCAAATAAAAACCTACTCACCAGTTAATGGTGAGGAACAGACTGAGTTCTCCCCAATGCTTCTCCTCCAGAAGGCCTGGATCATTCCGGATCTTTCCCACCGGCCATTGTATTTGATGTTTTCACTGAGGCAGCAGTCTCAGTTACTGGAGGTGCTATCTGTCGAATTATAAAGATAAGGAGCCGATTGTCAGAGTTGATATTTAAACATGGACACAGCCGCTGAGCTATAGCACAGTTTTCCTGTTCAACACATTCCTCTGATTCACAAAACAGAGCTCAAAGCTCGTCAGAACGTTCCCTGGGAATTCCATCCCACCCCCACCCCAGCAGGAGGTGAATGGTGTCACTATCCCCTCTCTGTCAGCTTCCAGTCTCACTCCAGAGATTTGTGCTCAGAATCCAGGCTATCTCTCCAGTGTGCTCCTGGGGGGAGGGGTGCTTGGGGCTTGCAGAGGTGGTGTCCCTCAAATGAGACAAGAGTGTAAGAAATAGAAGCAGGACAGGCCACCAGACCCTACAATTCCCTGTCAGCAATTCAATACCATCATGGCCGATCGACCCAGCCTCACCTCCTTCTCACTGCCATTTCCCCGTTACCCTCTGTTCCCCAATCTATCAAATATTTATCCACCTTCACTTTAAATACCTGTAATACTCCAACCTCCATCAACCTATGGTGTAGAGAATTCTAGAGATTCACCACCCTCCGTGAGAAGTTGGAACCCCATTCCCCTTCTCACAGTGAATTTTTGACATTCCCCATATTGGGAAGAAAACAGGGGAGTTCATTCCGAGGGGAATGTCTTAACATCAATCAAAATCCCAAAGACACACGTTATCGCATTTCTTGGGATCTTGCCGTGCACAAATTAGTGATTCCAGTGACTACAGTCAAAGTGAGCGCTGTGCCCACCTCTGAGCCAGGGGCTTGGGTTCCAGCCCAGGGTTTGGTGGCCAGGGAAGGTGCATTGATAACACAGCCAAACAAGGGGAGCATCGAACGGCACATCGATGACTGGTGGGAAAAGTGGGAGAGATTCCGGGCCTGCCACGCTTGGTATGGAATGGGACCCCCTCAAGCTGTAACCATGGTGACAGACTAACGATCTGTTCCAGCAAAGACCTCCCTATGGGAAAGTTTGTTTTGTGCAAAACCAGGTACGGGAAGAGAAACAAGAACAAACACTTTAACATAGCACTTCATTGCTTTGGGGTGCCTTGAAAGGTGCTATAGAAATGTAGGGCTGGCACCTGCAGCTGTCTGTGTGGAGTTTGCACCTTCTTCCCGTGTCTGCATGGGTTTCCGCAGGTCCTCTGGTTTCCTCCCACAATCCGAAAGACGTGCTGATTAGGGTGCATTGGCCGTGCTAAATTCTCCCTCAGTGTACCCGAACAGGCGCCGGAGTGTGGCGACTGGGGATTTTCACAATAGCTTTATTGCAGTGTTAATATAAATCTACTTGTGATAATAATAATAAATTAATTAATAAATAAACGTTTGAAGAACTCATGGCATTTTAAATTGTAATATTTTCTTGGAGTGAGTTTTTATATTTAGAATCTGCTGTGAACCGTGTGGAAGATTAATGGAATGTTGTCATTCATCAAAAATACAATTGTGTTTTTTCTCCTGTACTGTAAGCGGTGCCGGTTCCTCTCTGTGTCATTTGTTGCCAACACTGGATCTTATAGCACCAGCGTTCCGCAGGATATCCGGGCAGGATTCAGCGTGACTCACAGAGTAAATGTTGAACATCCTGACCTCTGCAATCATAGCGCAGAGGAGGATTGATTAGAAGCTTTCTGTCATCCACTGTAAGCAAGATCCTTTTACAGTCCCAGATATGAACGTGATCCAATCATAACTAATCAACTCACTTCCAGATTATCTGCAGGGGAAAAGCTGGGAAGAAGGAGAGCTGGGTTTGCGTGAGGCAGGGAGTGAGCTGCCTCCACTCTGCATTGTTCTAAGTGCACCTGCTTCCATAGCACAGTCAGATATAAGAAAGCGATAAGCCTGTGGAGAGAGGAGCAATGATCACATTTCATACAGGATTCCGCTGCCTTATTTGTATTCACACCAGCTGCTGTTCACCATCGCTCGTGCTGGCTGAGCTACACTGCCTCCCTGTCTTACAGCGACCCCACTTTCAGATTCAGGGGGAGATTAATGAACGGGACTTAGTGCAAGGCTAGGACTTGGGCAATATAAGATAAGCTGAGGTTTATCATAGAATCATAGACTTTTACAGCATGGAGATAGGCTCTTCAGCCCAAACTGGTCAATGCCCACCAAAATGTCCATCTAACCTAATCCTGTTTGCCTGCATTTGGCCCATATCCCTCCAAACCTTTTCTATCCATGTATCAGTTCAAATGCCTTTTAAATGTTGTCAATGTCCCTGCCTCAGCCACTTCTTCAGGCAGCTCATTCCGCAAATGTATCACCCTCTGTGTAAAAAAGTTGCTCCTCAAGTTCCCATTAATTCTTTCTCCTCTTAAACCGATGTCCTCTAGTTCTCGATTCCCCAGCCTTGAGAAAAAGACTGAGTGCATTCACCCTATCCATGATCTTATAAGAATAAAATCCGGAGGAAAAATGTCCTAACCTCTTCCTGTAACCCAGTCCCTCAAATCCTGGCAAAATCCTTGTAAATCACTTCTGCGCTCCCTCCAGTTTAATAACAAAAGTAGAAGAGGTTTCTGGAGGGTGAGATGTGGGAAGCTGACCAGGAAAACTCTGGAATATCTGAGCTGAGATGGGACAAGGACAGTGATGTATCTAAGGCAGTAGTGAAGGGATCTGTGTCACCAAACACTGTTAGTGATGCCTGGAATGGAACTCACTGCCTGAGATTGTGCTGGAGGTAGGTTCCATCAAGGCTTTCAAAGGGTGGAAGGTTTGAGCTGAGTTCCAAAATGTTCTGCCTTGCTGTTCCAGATGTGTTGTTCACTGTCAGGACAGACCAGTTCCTGCCCTCCATCACCATCACACAGCTGCAGCCCTGGATCCTCCTGTGTCACTGTCCTGGTTGAGTACACGGCCTGGAGCTGGGGAGGACAGGGGAATGCTGGTGCCACACTGCGGTGTCTATCTGGAAAGCACTGTGCTGTGCAAATTGTACAACCATCATAATAGAGGTCCAAAATTCAGCTCGGGTTGGGGTATGAAATGATGCTGGGAGTGGGGGGTGTGCGGTTAGTGTATTGTAACCTAAGGAAGACCGGGGGTAAGATGAAATGAATGCACAGTGGGGGGGAGGAAGGGGTGGGTGGGAGTTCATGTTGGTAGGCAAATGGGCAAAGAGGTGGATGAGAGAGAGGGAAGATTGAGGGGAGGGAAACCAGGCTGGACATGTAAACATGGGAGTCAAAGTAAAGGTTTATTTTCTTAGTCACAAGTGGGCTTATATTAATATTGAAATGAAGTTACTGTGAAAATCCCCTAATTGCCACACTCGGGTACAATAAGGGTCAATTTAGCAAGGCCAATGCATCTAACCAGCATTCTGGGAGGAAACTGGAGCACCCAGAGGAAACCCATGCAGATACGGGGAGAACGCACAAACTCCACACAGTCGCCAAAGGTTGGAATCAAACTCTGGCATTGTGAGGCAGCAATACTAACCACTGTGCTGCCCATATCAACCACACTGGATACCATATTGTATACTGGAACGGGATGCACAAAGTGTCCAGATGAGGTGGGTAAAGTTTCAGACAGGGTTATGGTGCCTCACCGGTGGATGAGCTGAGGGGGGAGGTAGTTGAATTGAGGCAAAATGCTACTTGGCATTTCCAGCCTCTTCTCTCTAGGTTGCTGACATTCTGCATTCTCTGGTAAAGACAGCTGGACTGGAGAGAGTGATGTGAGGGTGCTGGATGGTGTTAAAAAATGGTGATGGGATCTTTAAACCTGTCAGCTAGTCCGCCATGTGAGGAACTTGCTTCTGCATAACTGATGAGATTCCAAGCAGGGGATCTGGTAGTGGACCTGCCATTCTGATCAGTGGGACAGGCGTCATGAGAACTGACTGCTGCTGTACTTTGTCTCAAAATGGGAGAAATCCGCCCAGTGTTTGAGGGATGATCAGTCACAGGTTTGGGTGGGGTGGGTTCATGTGAAAGGTGAGATGAAAAGGTATGGGAAGAAGGGGCTTTAGAGATGGGCGGGTGGGAAGATGTAATTGTCCCATGCGCTGTGTGAGAGAATTGGTTTAGCTGCACAGAGAATTTTGTGATCTGGAACTGGTTACTTGACAGTGGGGAGGTTGGGGGGGGCAGTACGATTGAATCGGAATTTGCAGATGGGAATTGGAAGGGAAAGGTTTGCAGGGATTAATTGGAAAACTCTTTTAAAAAGAAAGCACAGGAATGATGCGCAGAAAGGTCTTTCTCTGTGTAGTATATTCTTAATGGCGAAGGGTCATCCTGACTCAAAATATTGGGGCGGCACGGTGGCACAGTGGTTAACGCTGATGCCTCACAGCATCAAGGACCTGGGTTCAATTCCGAGCTCGGGTCACTGTGTGGAGTTTGCATGTTCTCCCCATGTCTGTGTGGGTTTCCTCTAGGTGCTCCGGTTTCCTCCCATAGTCCAAAGATATGTGGGTTAGGTGGACTGGCTTTACTAAATTGCCTCTTAGTGTCAGGGGTATTAGCTAAGGGAAGTGCATGGGGTTATGGCACTAACGCGATTGTAGTCAGTGCATGCTCGATGGGCCGATTGGCCTCCTTCTGCACTGTAGGATTTCGATGACTATATTCTCTCTCCACAGAAGCTGTCAGATCTGCTGAGATTTTACAGCATTTTCTGTTTCTGTCTCATATTCCTAACCGTCCCCAAAGTGAGGTGACCCCTTCAGGACAGGGACATGTGTTGTAACGTCTTCCCATTTACTCCTGTATTTAGCTCCTGGTGATGTCCTGTAGATGTGGAGTGAGTCTGTGGCTAAATGTTACACTCTCCTGATTATGGCCGCGGCACTTGGAAGCAACGAGGAGAACACAGTGTCGCTTTTCTCCTGACACAAACAGCAACTTCCTGACGGGGTCCTGGCAGGAAGTGTGTGTGTGTGTAAACAGCAGGCCTCTGACTGAAAAGCTTTTCCTGCCTGCTTAACAGAGGTGACTCATTTCCCAGACACTGGGTCAGGGCGGCAAAGAACATTTCCTCCACAGGTGCTCCCTCTCAGTCACTTCTTCAAGTGCTCTTTCCCTCAACTCTTCATTAAACTTAGCACAGCAGCTCACGGTTCATTTAAATAAAAGATATTTATACATCAAATTCAGGGCATTGGTGTCGTTTTGGAAATGTGCTTACAGACAGAGTGTGCAAGCACATCGTTCTGCACCCTCGCAACTTAGGAAATGCAATGTTGTAATTGTGCACAGCAAGCTCCCACAGTTATCACTATGGCAACAACCAGATCGTGTTTTATTTTGAGTGGTGTTGAGTGAGGGGTAAATATTAGCCTGAGATAGTGAGGAACATCCCTCTGCCCTTCACTAAACAATACAATTGCCTCTCTGAGGAATGTGGGCCATTTTTGACCCTTCACCCGATTCCCTGGGATTGTGCCTAATCTACAATCTAACTCCATAGACCTAGCATTTCCCCAAATCCCCAAATAGCTTTAGCTAACAAAAATCCACCAACCTCAGCCTTAAACCTAACAATTAACCTGGAGTGAATTTCTACTTGTGAAAGCGTTGAAAATTACAATATCAAAGAATCCTACAGTGCAGAAGAAGGCCATTTGGCCCATCAGGTCTGTACCCACAATAATCCCACTCAGGCCCTATTCCCATAACCCCACATATTTACCCGGCTAATCCCCCTCACGCTGGGGGCAATTTAACATAGCCAATCAACCTAACCCGCAGATCTTTGGACTGTGTGAGGAAACCCGCGCAGACACGAGGAGAACATGCAAACTCTACATAGAAGGTGTTATTGATGAGTTGCTGCAGTGCATCTTGTAGATGGTCCACAAGGCTGCCAGTGTGCACAGTGGCGGAGGGAGTGAACGTTGAAGGTTGTTGGTGAATTAAGTGAGGCTGCTTTGTCCTGGATGGTGTCGAGCTTCTAGATGTTTGTTGGAATTGCATTCATCCAGGAAAGTACAGAAAATTCCATCACACTCTAATATTGATCCTTGTTGATCCAGGAATCAGGAATTGAGTTACTCACTGCAGAATTTCCAATGTCTGACATAATCTTGCAGTCAAAAGATTTCTGATCATCCTGATAAGCTGCAGGAAGTTGACAAGATGATTCAGTCGTGGGGAATCTATTGAGTGTCAATGGGAGATGATTCACTTCTTTCTCAGAGGGGATCATTTGTTGTAGTGTGAATGTTACTTTCACCATATTGGCTCATGCCTGTGGACACATTGGCTGCTGCGTTTCCCACATTAACACCATTGATTATATTTTGAAAGTAATTCATTGGCTGTAAAGGGCTTTGGGAGGTCCTGTGGATTTGAGATGAACTATATAAATACAGATTCTTTCGAATAGCTGATCTTCCATGTAACTCTCTCTGCTCCCTGAATGTTATAGTGAGAGTGTGACTCCTGGAATTGTCCCCAGTCTGAACCTGGCTAGACGTTCATGTCTGTGCTGGTGGTGATATCAGTGAGTAGATATCATATATCCGAGTTATTAAAGTTATGGGTTCCCAAATCCCACTCTATCCCTAAGCAGAAAAGATCAGTGCTGTTAGAGGCACTATCCTTTGGATAGCGTACTAGACTGATGGTTTTCAAGTGGGTGTGAAAGATGTCCCAGCACTCTTTTGAAATAAAGTTGGAGTGTTCTCTCCTGTGTCCTTTAATTAACATCTCTGAAACAGATTCTCTGCTTGATATCATGTTGCTATTTGTGAGAGGTTGTTGGATGTAAAATTGGCTTCTTGTAACAGTGACCAAGTTTTTCTGCTCCTGCTGTGGTGGGATCCACCATACAGGATGTGACGGCCAGTCAAAACTCCACCTTCTCTCGGCAGGAACAGAAGATCCCAAGGACGGCATGATTGGAAAATCCCAGCCAGTGAAGTTAAAAAGAACTTCATTGATTGAGAGTGCTTTGGGGTGTCCTGAGATTGTAAAAAGTGCTATATAAATGCAGTTACAGATGTTCTTCCACTCTAGTTCTGCTACCCACAATGAGTACCAGAGGGAGGTTATAATCACTGGAGTTGTACCACAATCTGACTGAGTTTCAGGGTGTGAGCACAGTGGTTTCATGGAGAATGCATTATACCTGATTCTTGTCATAGTGCAGTGTCAAGCTTAGTCAAATCCATCCCCAATGCGTTTGTGAGGAAACAAAATGTTTTTAAAATGTAATTTGAGGGTGCCTGCACTCTCTTAAAATTATAGAATGTTTTCACTTATTTTACTCACTTATTCACTATTATAAAACTCTGAGGTCACGTACCAACCAACTCAAGAGCAGCTTCTGCCATCAGACTTTTAAATGCACCTATCTCGTACTGACTTGATCTTTCTCTGCACTCTAGCTATGACTGTAACACTACATTCTGCACTCTCTCCTTTCCTTCTCTATGAATGGTATGCTTTGTGTAATATGCAAGAAACAATACCTTTCACTGTATACTACTACATGTGGCAATAATAAATCAAATCAAATCATTGAGTGCAGGCAGGAGAATGAACTGTGAGTCAGGGTGAAAAACAACATACAGAAAGTTCTACAAGTAAGAACAACTGAATTTTGGGAGTATCCTTAACAAAGTTAAAGGAGCTTCACCAGAACATTGTTTGAAAGAAGTTTATCACCAAGATACAGAGGGAGTTATTGGGGCAGTTGAGCAATAACTCAGTCAAAGAAATAGAATTTAAGGAGTGACTTAAAGGAGAAGAGAGATGGAAAGGTTTGGGAAGGAGAGAAGTGGAGGCGTTTGCAGGGGGAATTCAGGAGTGTGCGGTGCATCAAGTTGATGGGGCATATCTACATATAGACTGGAAAAATCAGTTGGGCAAAGGTATCCTAGATAAAGAGTTCCTGGAACTTTTTCAGGATTGCTTCTTCGAATGACCCATCTGGAATCAACCAGCAGGCTAAATTAAGCCTGGTGTGGTGCAATGAGATAGGATTGATTGATAATCTCATACTGAAGGCACCCTGAGGTAACAGCATTCATTAATGATTTCACTTTACCTTCAGTTTGAGGGAGAAAAGAGTGAGTCCAAGGCTCGTTTTTTAAACTTAAATAAGGGCAATTACGAGGGTATCAACATACAGCTAGCCAAAGGGAACTGGCAAATTAGGTTAAACAATACATCAATAGAGATAGAGAACAGGTCATATGTTTAAAAAGAATGTGAAAAACAGGAAAGAATGACTAAATGATTGATAAGCAGAGAAAAATTAGAATGTAAGAAAAAGGTAGCTGGAAATGACAAGGCAGGTGACAAGAATTTCTATTGATATTTTAAAAAGGAAGAGCAATCAAGGTGAGTGTTGTTCCTTTGGAAAATGAGTCTGAGGAATTAACTACCAAACATAAGCAGATGGCAGACAAATTCACCATGGAGGATACGGGTAACATCCCAGAGAATAGAATCAGGAAATGGAATGGGATGGTGATCTGCCAGGAGGGGACCGGGGCAGTGATCAGCCAGCTGGGGCAGGAATCAGAGATTGCAAACAGGTCTGTGATGTCTGGGAGGAGGAGTGGGGTAGTGACAATCTTCCAGCGCACTGTGAACTCTAAATAGTGTACTGAGAGATCGGAACACATGCGCAAAGGCGCACCTTAGCAGTTCGCAGCCAGCTTCCCAGCATGAAAGACTCCATCCACACCCCCTACTGGTGAGAATCACACTTTGCCTCATTTTATTTTAAGCACCATAATATTGTGTCTGGGAAGACACCCAGAAATGGCATGATTCTCTCCCATTTTCACGTTCATTTGGCATTTGTAACTTTTTTGGTAAGATCACCTGCATAAGATTGTGAGGGATGTTGACAGGTTGGAAGTGGAGAGGATGTTTCCTCCTGTGGGAGAATCTAGAACTTGGGGTCACTTTTTAAAAGTAAGAGGTTGCCTATTTAAGACAGAGACCAACCAATAGGACCAAACAACTCAAGAGCAGCTTCTTCCCTGCTGCTTTTAAACTTTTAAATGGACTTAGTTTGCATTAAGCTGATCTTTCTCTACACTCTGGCTATGACTGTAACACTACATTCTGCAATCTCTCTTTCCTTCTCTACGAATGGCATGCTTTTTCTGGAAAGCACACAAGAAACAATATTTTTCATTGAATACTAATACATGGGACAATAATAAATCAAATCAAATCAGAGATAGGAGAACTATTTTATTTCAGAAGGGTCGTGAGCTTCTGGAACTCTTCCTCACAAGGCAGTGAAAGCAGAGTCTTTGAGTATTTTTAAGGCAGAACTAGATAGATTCTTGATAAACAAGGGGGTGCAAGGTTATTGGGGCATAGGGAGAAATGTGGAGTTGAGGTTACTGTCAGATTAGCCATCCAATATTGAATGCTGGAACAAGCCCAAGGAGCTGAGAGGTAATCCAAGCTGCTGATTTATATTAAAAAGATGATGGTGGGTCAGCTTGCGATCGTGAACAATGTGCCTTGCTAGGGGAAGGGAGGGAGCAAAATGAAGGAGGGAAAAGAATAATGAGGGAAAAAAATGAGAGAAGGAGGGGACTGAGAGAAGAAGGAACTGAGGGAGGGGAAAAATGAGGGAGGGAGAAGAATGAAGGAGGGAGGAAAATGTGGACAGATGGGACTAAGGGAGGGAGGGGAATGATGGAAGGAGGGGATGGAAGGAGGGAGAAGAATGAAAGAGGGAGAAGAATGGGAAGAGAATGCAGGAAGGAGAATATGGTGAGAATGAGGAGAATGAGAGACGGAGAAGAATGGGAGAGTGAGAAGAATGGGAGAGGGAGAAGGAGAGACGGAGGAGGATGAGAAAGGAGGGGAATGGGGGAAGTATTGGACTTGTAAGCTATTGCTTACAAGTGGGAAGTGGGAAGAAATTAATTGCTGGAAGGAGGGAGGAGGAATAGGGGATACTGAGGGAAAGAGAGTGGAGGTGCATTGAGGGAGGAGGAGTGGAGGTGCATTGAGGGAGGAAGAGTGGATGCGCACTGAGGGATGATGTTAAATCTTCAGCATGAGTCTGAAAATCCCATTTTCTGAGAGTGTGAAAGGAAGTTCCTTTCATCCTTCTTCAATGTCTGTGACAGAAATGAAAGCATTCTCTCTCTCTCTCTCTCTCGAGATGTAACTTGCTGAACTGGAAACCCATGTTGTTCCAGGTCAGACGTGGTGGCTGAACGAAAGCGTTCCTTACAGTTATCCAGTTCTTCTTCAGGCCCAGGGTGGCCCCAGGAGGTTTCAATTTATGGGCCTTGTTCAGCTTGTCCAATTCAATGCCAGGCTCAGGGTGAAGATCACACACACTGCCCGTCACCTGTGCGGCTGATTAATGGGGCAAATATCTGAAACCAGATGTGAGGCCTTGGCAGCTGTGTAGCCCAGTGGGAGAGCAGCTTGAACAGTACCTGCTGCACATTAAACAACAAAGAGATTGTCAAGGGCAACACGTTCCCAGCACATGATCGCAGCTCTCGTTTTAGAATATTCTGCTCAGACAAACAACAGATTTCCATAACTCTTTCACCATTGCAATGAAAAGCTTTTTGAAGTGTGCTCACTGTTGTAATGTAGGAAACATGACTGCCAATCTGTGCACAGCAAGATCCCATCAGCAGCAAGGTGATAAAAATCAGATGTTAAATGTTAGTGGTGATGACAAGTCATCAAGTGGTGACAAGTGGTGTACCTCAGGGGTCTGTTTTGGGGCCCCTGCTGTTTGTAATTTTTATAAATGATCTGGATGAGGGTATTGAAGGATGGATTAGTAAATTTGCAGATGACACTAAAGTCGGTGGAGTGGTAGATAGTGAAGAGGGGTGTTATAGTTTGCAGAGGGACTTGGACAAGTTGCAGAGCTGGGCCGAGAGGTGGCAAATGGAGTTTAATGTGGAAAAGTGTGAGGTAATGCACTATGGCAGGAATAATAAATGTGTAGAGTATAGGGCAAATGGTAGGATTCTTAGTAGTCTAGATGAACAGAGGGATCTTGGTGTGTATGTGCATAGATCCCTGAAAGTAGGCAGTCAAGTCGAGAAGGTTGTTAAGAAGGCATATGGAGTCTTGGCTTTTATTGGTAGGGGGATTGAATTTCGGAGCCGCAACGTCATGTTGCAACTGTACAAAACTCTAGTGCGGCCGCACTTGGAGTATTGTGTGCAGTTCTGGTCCCCACATTATAAGAAAGATGTGGAGGCATTGGAGAGGGTACAGAGGAGGTTTACCAGGATGTTGCCTGGTATGGAGGGCAGGTCTTATGAAGAGAGGCTGAGGGATTTGAGGTTGTTTTCGTTAGAAAGGAGGCGGCTAAGAGGGGACCTTATCGAAACATATAAGATGATTAGAGGTTTAGATAGGGTGGACAGTGATAGCCTTTTTCCTAGGATGGAGAAAGCTAGCACGAGGGGACACAGCTTTAAATTAAGGGGTGATAGTTATAGGACGGATATCAGAGGTAGGTTCTTTACCCAAAGGGTGGTTCGGGAGTGGAATGCCCTGCCTGCAGCAGTTGTAGATGCGCCAAGTTTGGTGGCGTTTAAGAGGTTAGTTGATAAGTATATGGAAGAGAAGGGAATGGTTTAGTTTGGAGGGGCATTGCTTTTTATATTGGTCGGTGCAACATCGAAGGTCAAAGGGCCTGTTCTGTGCTGTAATGTTCTATGTTCTATGTTCTATGATTGAGGGATAAATATTAATCCAGGGCACTGGGGAGAAGCTCCCCCCCTGCCCCCTGCTCTTATCCTGAACAGTGATTGTGGATTCTTTTATACTGAAAAAGAGCAGGTCGTAGAATCAGCACATGGTGGTAGAAGAAGGAAATAAGGATCATGGCCATGCTCACTCCCCACAAGAGCAGCACAGCTCATCCCACCCCCTCTGCCCTTCCCTGCAGCCCTGCAAACTTCTTCCTCCATTCGTTTTTTTCAATTTATGGGATTGTTGGACAAATTATATTCAGTGAGATTTTGCTTTGGTTCCAATTGATGTATCTAGTGTATGGCATCGGTTGAATGTGCTGTGCGGTAAAGAAGTCTTGTTCCAGCCTCTGTATGGAGATGTTGGCATATTGAAGTATGAATTTGATCCCCATGGCTGTTCCGTGTGTCTGGCTCCAGATGGATACATTGATGACATTTTCCTCTTTTGGACTCATGGTGAACAATCACTGAAACAACAATATAATGACATCAACAAGTTCCATCCCACCATCAGACTCACCATGGACTACTCCCCGGAATCAGTTGCGCACACATCTCCATCAGAGACGGTCACCTCAGCACCTCATTGTACCGCAAGTTCACAGATAACCTCACGATGCTCCACTTCTCCAGCTTCCACCCTAAACACATTAAAGAAGATATCCCCCACAGACAAGCCCTCTGTATACGCAGGATCTGCTCAGATGAGGAGGATCGCGACAGACACCTCCAGATGTTGAAAGATGCCCTCATTGAACAGGATATGGCGCTTGACTCATCGATCGACAGTTCCAATGCACCACAGTGAAAATTCACATGACCTCCTCAGAAAACGAACATGGGACAAGGTGGACAGAATACCTTTCTTTGTCCAGTACTTCCCTGGAGCAGAGAAGCCACAACATCTTCTTCAGAGACTTCAACATATCATTGATGAAGATGAACATCTCGCCAGGGCCATCCCCACACTCCCACTTCTTGCCTTCAAACAACCGCACAATCTCAGGTAGACCATTGTTCGCAGCAAACTACCCAGCCTTCATGGCAACAGTGACCACAATACCACACAACCCTGCCACAGCAACCCCTGCCAGACATGCCGGATCATCGACATGGATGCCATCATCTCACGTGAGAACACCATCCACATGGTACACAGTACATACTCTTGCAACTTGGCCAACGTTGTCTACCTGATACGTTGCAGGAAAGGATGTCCTGAAGCATGGTACATTGGGGAGACCATGCAGACACTACGACAGCGGATGAATGAACATCATTGATAATCAGCAGGCAAGACTGTTCTCTCTCTGTTGGCGAACACTTCAGCGGTCACGGGCATTTGGTCTCTGATCTTCGGGTAACCGTTCTCCAAGGTGGCCTTCACAACACACAACAGCGCAGAGTCGCTGAGCAGAGACTGTTAGCCAAGTTCCGTACACATAAGGACGGTCTCAACCGGGATCTGGGGTTCAGGTCACACTGTAACCCCCATGACTTGTTTGGGCTTGTAAAATCTCACTTATTGTCCTGTCTGGAAACAATACACATCTCTTTAACCTGTGCTAAGGCTATCTCCACTCACATTGTTTGCATCTTTAAGACTTGAATGGCAGGTTAGCAGCATAGACTTGTGTTCTAATCAGTATTCTGTAAACTGTATATGTCTTTATATGCCCTTGTCTGATCAGAACCTTCTACTAACCTGACAAAGGAACACCGTTTCCGAAAGCTCGTGGGATTACCATCAAATAAACTGGTTGGACTTAAACCTGGTGTTATCAGACTTCTTACTGTCTTTACCCCAGTCCAACACCGGATCTCTACATCAAATTGTGTAGGTTGGGTGGATTGGCTATGCCAAATTGTCTCTTGTTAAAGTATATATATTGGGTTTCTCGGATAAGGCCTGGGTAGGATTGTTGTTAGTGCAGGCTCGATGGATCAAATGACCTCTTTCTGTACTGTAGGGATTCTCTGATTTGTTTACAGACAGAGAATTGCAGTTACTGATTGAGCCACTGGGGGTCACTGGGAGGCTAATTCTGTGTTAAGTCTCTCACAATCTCACATGAACAATACAACACTCACCCTCTCCCTCCCAAACCTTTCCCCACACCACCCACATTTAACCACTGATCTGTCAGCTAAGCTGAAATGGAGTAGGGGTCAGAACCAAGGGTGGGGTCAGGGCTGGGTTGGGGGAAGGGTGCAGGAATTTCATCCAGCTTCCTTGGGCAATAAGGATGATGGATCACCCAGGTGTGTAAGATTGTGGGTGTGAGTGAAGGTGTGTGTGAGTTTGTGTGGATGTTTTTGTGAGGACAGTGGGTGATTGAATTTATGGATACTTGGACTACTGTGCGCAGTTCTGGTTGCCTCATTACAGGAAGGATGTGGAAGCTATTGAGAGAGTGCAGAGGAGATTTACAAGGATGTTGCCTGGATTGGGGGGCATGCCTTATGAAGATAGGTTGAGAGAGCTGGGACTCTTCTCACTGGAGAGATGAAGGTTGAGAGGCGACCTGATGGAGGTTTATAAGGTGTTGAGAGGAATAGATAGAGTGGATTCTCGGAGGCTATTTCCCAGGGCTGAAATGGTCGCTACGAGAGGACACAGGTTTAAGGTGCTGGGGGGTAAGTACAGAGGACATGTTAGAGGTAAGTTTTTCACTCAGAGAGTGGTGAGTGAATGGAATCGGTTGCCATCAGTGGTGGTAGAGGCGAACTCGCTGGGGTCTTTTAAGAGACTTCTGGATGAGTACATGGGTTTTAATGGGATTGGGAGTTACATATAATTCTATGGCCTGGTAAGTATAGATATGATTGGCACAACTTGTGGGCCGAAGGACCTGTTTGTGCTGTAGTGTTCTATGTTGTGTGTGTGTGTGTGTGTGTGTGTGTGTGTGTGTGTGTGTGTTGTGTGTGTGTGTGTGTGTGTGTGTGTGTGTGTATGAGTATTTGTATGTGTGGGTGTATGTGAGTGTGGTTGAGTGTATGCGGTTGTGTGTGTCATATTTGATGTGTGTGTTGATGTAAGTGGTTGTGTGTGTGGGTGTATGTGAGTGTGATCAGGTGTATGCGGTTGTGTGTGTGTGGTATTTGGTATGTGTGTGTGGATGTAAGCGGTTGTGTGTGTAGGTGTGAGGGGGGGTGTTTGGATATTGATTGTTGACAATATTGTATTTGAATGTGACACCTTTAGCAGTGGATCAGCATTGCTCGCTCCCTCACTGTCAAAGGCTGGCAACACAATGCATCCAGCTTGTTTCCACTGCTTGTAGATCCCACGCCTTGTACAACTGAGTTGGCACATAATCCAACCAGCTCCCTCTATCAGCCAAAATCCATGAGATGTGTGAGAGAGAGAGAGGCCAAACTCTCGTCCGATCCTGTCTTCCTCCCTCTTCATCCCAAACCCTCTCTCTCTGCTTCTACTCTCCTTCCTCTTTCCCCTTTCACCCTCCTGCACTCCCTCCTTCTCTCCTCTCCCCTTTCCCCTCCCTTTGAGTCTCTGTCCAGCTGGGATAATGTGATCTGCAGGTGTGGTTGGTTATCATGTGGAGTCCATATGCCAGTGGACACGCAGTAACGTTGAAAACAGCGTTAAACCCTTTCAACTCGCACTTCAAAGGGACTGAACATGACTTGCTTGCTTGGCAGGGCACCTGCTAATTGTTTCCTGCATATTTTCCCAGTGAGCTGGACCAGGTTACAATCATTCTGATTGAGAAAATGTGTGTTTCCAAAGCAATGATCCTTCTGTTTGCAAATTCCGTTCCCTTCCTGAGAACAATTAACTGAGCAGTTTTATAACACTGCTTCTCAGCCAGAGCAGAAACAAGAATTATTCACCATGCAACAGTCAAGCAGAAAGGAATTTCTTTATAGCATTTCACCACCTTATAGATCCCAATGGAACACTTTCTCCAAGTGTAGCCACTGGATTAGGGGAAAGAAGCAGCAAATTTACACGTAGCAAGCTCCCATAATGCACAATGTGATAATGACCCAAATAACCTTTTTTACTGATGTTGATTGAGGGATAAATATTGGATCAAGAGAACATGGGAGCAAAAGTATTAGGAGAAGGAGGACTCCCAAAGGTAGGGGAGACTGAAACTAGAGGGCATAGATTTAAGGTGAGAGGAGAGAGATACAAAAGTGTCCGGAGGGGTAGCTTTTCTACACAGAGGGTGGTGAGTATCTGGAACAAGGTGCCAGATGTAGTAGTACAGGCAAGTACAATTTTATCTTTTAAAAAGCATTTGCTCAGTTACATGGATAAGATGGGTATAGAGGGATATGGGCCAAATTAGGACTAGTTTAGAGATTAAGAAAAAAAGGGCAGCATAGACAAGTTGCTCGGAAGGTTTCCACCCTGCAAACATCTATGACTGTCTATGAATACGCCATTCAGCCCTTCGAGCCTGCTCCACCATTCAATCTGATCTGCTTGTGGCCTCAAATCGACTTTCCTGGTCTGTCCCTGTAACCCTTGACCCTTGTTGATCAAAAATCTATCCACCTTAGCCTTAAACAAGATTAAAAACCCAACATCATTTCTTTCTGGAGGAGAAAATTGAACAGATTAACCACTCTCTAAGAGAAAAAAATGCACCTGACCTCAGTCTTCAAACCTCTTATCCTTAAAGTACTTTACTTGAGAGGTCAGATAGAGTCTTGTTTTATGGGACAATTGCAGTAACTGTCTCAAGTGAGATTATGTTCAGCTTTCAAGTTGTACAGAGGTCATATTTTTGCAACTGAAAGACATTGGCCTGAGTTTTGAGAGTTTTAGATGGGCCTGTGGGAGGTGAGAGAGTGAAATGGAAGGAATGGGTTTCCCTCTGCGTTCTTGCCCAACCTCTTGGCCACAAATGCTGGGACAGGACACCCACCTACCCTAGTCCCAGCTAAGACCAATTATTGGCCACTTACATCTACCACCCAGCTTCAATATTCAGGCAGGAATATTTCCCAGGCTTGGAGGAAGCTCTAAAATTATTGGATTTAAACTTTGGGTGCAACCCTCACCCAGCCCCCTAAGATCCTGTAGCCACTGGATCTCATTCCTTACATGCCTCCTCTCTCCCAAAACTTCAATCACCCACTTTCCACTCCACCAGACCTTCTATATCATTCCCTAGGGTTGAGAAAATCTATCTTTCACCCAGTTCTGGGACTTAGACCCTGTCACGTTCAGGCATTTTGTCTTCTGTCCTGTTTTGCTCCTGTCTCTCCTCGGACTTGAGAGATTGGCTGACAGCTCTCTAAAGCAGGACTTTTTCCCGAGTGACATTCACGGTAGAAGTGGCTATGGACCCACTGACTCTTTGGATGGTGGGAAGTGAAACCTACTCCCACTGAAATATCCTGGCCATTGGGTTTGATTGTGAGAATGTCTACAAGGTGTAATAGTGAGTTAGCTCCTGCTTTGAAGCCACTGGTAAGGGATCATCTCTGGCCTTTTGGCAAATATCAAGAGTCAGAGCAAACCCAAGAAAGGGAACAATGCCATATCTGTCAACTTGGATCTCTCTCAAGGAGATCTTGAATTGGATTCAATTGAATTTTGAATTTGGTTTTTTGGGACAAGCGAGTAATGGATTCGGGTTTGTCCGGTCCAATTGGAGCATTGGCTTTGTAACTATAAGGGTGGAGTTAAAAGCACGATTTAGGGATCCACTAACAGCTGCTACAGAGTAACGCAGAGAGTCAGGATCTGCTGTGTACGCCTGCAAAAGCCTCATGTAGAAAACAACATCTGGATTATGTCAGTTCTGATGCAGTCTCATTTGTACCTGGTACAAGCTGAAGTCATAATAAGTAAATCTGTGTTCTGACCTTCCATGAGATAAATCTAACTGTTTTGAGTACCATTCTAAACAGATAACCAAGCCTGCCTCAGTCCTTATCGCTGTTCTTCACTATTCTCGCCTGACCTCCCAAGTTCTACCCTCCATTATTTAGCATCATCCAAAACTCTGTTCCCCATGTCTGAACAGGCTTTGGTTTCACCCCACCTCACACACACACACACACACACACACACACACACACACACACACACACACACACACACACACACACACACACACACACACCAACACACACACACACACACCAGTCACACACACATCACACACACACACACACACACATTGCCATGTTGTTCAATGATACAAACTCTCACAGACAAACAGACACACACAGTCACACTCATATTCACACACACACACAGTCACATCACTCACACACACACACAACACCACACACCACACACACACACACATTGCCATGTTGTTCAATGATACACATACTCACAGACAACAGACACACACAGTCACACTCATATTCACACACACACACACAACACACACCACACACACACATACACACACACTCACACACACACACACACACACATACACACACATACCACACACAGTCACACACAGTCACACACACACTCACACACACACACACACACACAGAGTCACACATATACACACACACAGTCACACACACATTCGCGCGCACACACACACACACACACAGAGTCTCACAAACATACACACACTTACACACACATTGCCATGTTGTTCAATGATACACACACTCACAGACAAACAGACACACAGAGTCACACTCATATTCACACACACACACACACACACAGTCACACTCACTCACACACGCACTCATTCACACACACACACATACGTCGACAAACATGCACACATTACCATATGCTCAATGACACACACACATTTCTTCACAGTCATGTTGTGTACCTGCTCTCTCACATAAAACAGCAAAGTGTAACTTAGTCATACATCCCAAAATGCTACACAAGAATGATTTGAAAAACAAAATTTCAGAATGAGTCACAAAGAGAGATATTGAGAGGGTAACGTTAAAAACAGGGATACTCACTAAACCAGAATGGGACGAATGCAGAGATCTGAAAGTTCTGTAGGGTTGGAGGGGGTTACAGTGATAGGATGAAGCAAAGCCATGAAGTGATTGAAATGCTCAGATGAGAATTGTAAAATGAAAGTGTTGGCAGACTGGGAGCCCCAGTAAATGAGAGTACAGGGAGTGATGGGTGAACAGGACATTTTATGAAGTTACATGTCAGTCGTGTTTGTGATGGAGAGCATATGGGGTTGGAAGCTCAGTTGAGGGTCAAATAGCTCAGTAACATTCCAGCACAGTTTACTGTAGACAGATCAGGGAAGATATCCTGGTTATGGAAGAGACACAAGCTTTCAAATAAAGCAGTGAGACCCAACTGTTTTGAGATTAGTTTGGCCATTCATTCATTTCAGAAGAATTTAATTTCCTGATAAGGTTAAATTTTGCGTGTTTTGTCTAAATAAGGCAAGAGGCATGTTTTAAAGTAATGGAATGTGAAAGATGTACCTGAGGTTATTGCAGCCTGAGCTTTGACCTGCTCACGCGTAACAGAAGCAGCAAGAGATCAGCTTTGGAATAAATGCACTGCAAACGTAACTCGATTCTTGTCAATTATTGTATCTGTATTGTGAGAATCGTTGACTTGTTTAGAATAGAGAGTCTGGCAGATGGCTGCAGAAAGTAAGCCTGGCACAATAGCTGATTGTGTGTTTGCCATAGCTAGTTGATTGGAGCCAAATATTCTTTATGATGTGCGGACTATACAACATCATGTACTTCACAGGCTGTAAAGTGCTTTGAGAAGCCCTGCAGATTAAAGGAGCCATGTAAATGCAAGTCTTTCTTGGAAAACTGCAGAACATGAGACACAAAAATGCCTCTATCTGCTGCTGAATGGAATTCATTAGAAAATCAAAAAAATAGTTCAGTCATTGGTTGACCATAAGACCATAAAACATAGGAGCAGAATTAGGCCATTCAGCCCATTGAGTCCGCTCTGCCAAACAATCATGGTTAATATGTTCCTCATCCTCATTCTCCTGCCTTTTCTGGGCAGCACGGTAACACAGTGGTTAGCACTGCTGCTTCACAGCTCCAGGGTCCTGGGTTCGATTCCCGGATCGGGTCTCTATCTATATGGAATTTGCACATTCTCCTTGTGTCTGCACAGGTTTCAGCTGGGTACTCCGATTTCCTCCCACAGTCCAAAGGTGTGCGGGTTAGATTGATTGGCCATGCTAAGAAGTTGCACTTAATGTCCAGGGATGTGTAGGTTAGAGGGATTAGTGAGTTTCATATGTAGCGATATGGGGGTAGGGCCTTGGTGGGATTGTGTTCAATGCAGAGTCGATGGGCCAAAGGGACTCTTTCTGCACTGTAGGGTTCTATGATTTTATTCTCCAAAACTCCTGACCCCTTATTAATCAAGAACCTGTTTATCTCTGTATTAATGACACTCAATGATCTGGCCTCCTCTGCAACAAAAAATTCCACAGATTCACCACTCTGGCTGAAGAAATTCCTTCTCATCTCAGTTGAAAGAGAGAAAATTTTCAGGTTCGGGGTAATGAGCAGTGGAGTGAAACTGGATTAGGGAGGGTGTTTATTTGATTTGATTTGTCTTATTACTGTCACATTTATTAGTGTACGCTGAAAAGTATTGTAAAGCCAAGTATTCCACACTATACAGACAAAACATACCTTACATAGAGAAGGAAAGGAGTGTAGAATGTAATGTTAGTCATAGCTAGGGTGCAGAGAAAGATCAACTTAATGCAAGGTAGATTCATTCAAAAGTCTGACAGCAGCAGGGAAGAAGGTGTTTTTCAGTTGACTGGTACATGACCTCAGACTTTGTATCTTTTTCCCAATAAGGAAGGTGGAAGAGAGAATATCCAGAGTGCGTGGGGTCCTTGATTATGCTAGCTGCTTCTCCTAAGGCAGTGGGAAGTATAGACAGAGTCAATGGATGGAAGCTGGTTTGTGTGATGGACTGGTCTACATTCATTTTTGTATTATGTTGTGGTCATGGGTACAGCAGGAGTCATACCGAGCTGTGATACAACCAGAAAGAATGCTTTCTATGGGGCATTTGTAAAAGTTGGTGAGAGTCATAGCTGACACGCCAAATTTCCTTAGTCTTCTGAGAAAGTAGAGGTGTTGGTGGGTTTTCTTAACTATAGTGTTGGCATGGCAGGGGTTGGGGAGGGACCAGGACAGTTTGTTGGTGATCTGGACACCTAAAACCTTTACAACACACAAAATAAACAAAACTAATTAGCTCAGATTAAAATAAACACCAATATCTTGGATCAATTACACTTCTACGCTCTCACTGCGTAAGTTGCCTGGAGCATAGCAGTAGGCTGAGAATGGATATGACCAAGATGCTGAGTTAAAATGGCAAGCAACAGGAAGGTTGGAGTCAAGCTTGCAGACTCAATGTAGAGGAGACCACATTGGGAGCAGTGAATACAATAGACTATCTTAGTTATCACTAACATGGTCTCAGGTCTATTCCAGAATGAGGGAGCTCCAGGTGATGGATTAGATTAGTTACTGCAATGTGGATTGGAATTGAATGGAATTTTATCAGTTCACAGCTGTTGCCTACATGCGAGGGAGTGAATGTGCCCGCAACTGGCATTGCTTTATGGAGTCACAGAGGTATACAGCTCAGGACAAAGGCCCTTCAACCCATTCATTCTGCGTTGGTCAAAGACAAAGCACATAACTATTCTCATCCCATTTTCCAGCACCTGGCTTGGATTAGTTTCCTTTCATCTTTGATAGAAATCAGCTGCTGTCAGGTAGAATTTGCATTAAAAAAAAATTATTGCTGCATTATCTACAAGTCCTGTCCCAACAGATAAAAAATATAGGACAGTTACAGTCCCAGTTTAATTGAACCTGCCTCTTAAGTAATATTGAAAAATGATATCTAAATACAGGAATGTTATTTATCTAGAGGTTTGGGGAGCTGAGTGGGACAGTGTTTGGTGAAGCAGGTTAAGCAAAGCATTGTGAATGTTCATGAGGCATGAGTGCAACCTGTCTGAGAGAAACCTCTATGTATTGTTTACATTGTTGCCATCTGAAGCAATTGGATTGCTAAATAATTGGACCATTAATGTCCAATTTGTCTCATGCAGAACATGTGATTGTACAACATCCATCTCAACAAGAATGATTCTGGCGAGACCAGAAATTCCTGCCTGAGATTAACAGACATTCCCATTGTCCATCCTGTGGCCTACTCCAATTCTGTAGCAGCTGGGATAGTCGAGTTCCAGGGTTTATCTGTGCCCCTCTCCTGATGGTGGCACAGTGGTTAACATTGCTGCCTCACAGTATCAGGGACTTATGTTCGATTCCTGGCTAGAGTCACTATCTGTGTGGAGTCAGCACATTCTCCCCATGTCTGCATGGGTTTCCTCCAGGTACTCTGGTTTCCTCTTACAGTCAGAAAGATATGCTAGTTTGATGCATTGGCCATGCTACCAGTACCTGAACAGGTGCAGATTGTGGCGACTAGAGGATTTTCACAATAACTTCATTGCAGTGTTAAGCCTACTTGTGACACCAATAAATAAACTTAAATTTAAAAAACTCTTTTGGAAAGAAAACACACCCTTGTGCCGAGCTTGCAGCTATTCCTCCTACCCAGTTATGATCAGGACTGTTTCCAGGTCTCCCTCATTTCTAACCTCACCCAGCTTGGTTTCCTGGGAAACATGTTAAGAGTTTCCTTTGCACAAAAGGCGCTAAGTGTATGAGCACAGAGTGTAACAAAGCCAGGGTGAGACTGAGCTTCTGAATATAATGAGGTTTTAATTTGCGGAGCAGGTTGCTGATTCATTGGTGAGGTTTTGAGATTTTGTCCAGAATTTCACCTTCCCGCCTACCATGGGAATCGGAATGGGCAAGACGCAGACTGTGGAAAGATGCGTTGACCTCAGCTGGAATTTTAGAACATAGAACATAGAACATTACAGCGCAGAACAGGCCCTTTGGCCTTCGATGTTGCGCCGACCAATCAGGGAAAAGCAATGACCATCTAACCTAAACCATTCCCTTTTCATCCATAAACTTATCTACTAACCTCTTAAACGCCACCAAACTTGGTGCATCTACAACTGCAGCAGGCAGGGCATTCCATACCCTTACCACCCCCTGGGTAAAGAACCTACCTCTGACATCCGTCCTATAACTACCACCCCTTAATTTAAAGCTATGTCCCCTCGTGCTAGCTTTCTCCATCCTAGGAAAAAGGCTATCACTGTCCACCCTATCTAAACCTCTAATCATCTTATATGTTTCAATAAGGTCTCCTCTTAGCCGCCTTCTTTCTAACGAAAACAACCTCAAATCCCTCAGCCTCTCTTCATAAGACCTGCCCTCCATACCAGGCAACATCCTGGTAAACCTCCTCTGTACCCTCTCCAATGCCTCCACATCTTTCTTATAATGTGGGGACCAGAACTGCACACAATACTCCAAGTGCGGCCGCACTAGAGTTTTGTACAGTTGCAACATGACGTTGTGGCTCAGAATTTTTATGGGCTCAGGATGAGCAAGGCCGTGGAATCCTGCCATCTCTGTCAACAAAACAGTGGGTTAAGCTGGGATTGTGGTGATCTAAACATTGCGTTAAATTTGCAGCTTGTAAACTACTTGGTAAAACAATTGAGAGATGTTTCCCAGCTTGGAATCTAATTAGTTAAATCAAACACAATAAATATGACAGAACAGATGACGCGTTGCAGCTGAAACATGCTTCCGTCTGTTAATTGATTTTCAATCCATATTTATACAATAATCCTAACTCCATGTATCCTTATCTTGTGTATTAACCTTTTGTATTACTCACATTGTACTAGGCTGTTTTCGGGCCTCTCTAAGGCATGACTGATCAAGGCAGTGTGTAACTGACTCACGTGAATCAGGAAGGGTTTAACTTCCGTTGCTGACAGGATTGCTGAGTCAGCTGGCTTGAGACACGGAGACCTCTTTGGCAGCTGAGCTTGTGGATGGAGTCTTGTGATGCAGCAACATCATCCACTGGGAATTCTGCCCAGCGTTCCTCTGAAAGTTCAGGAGAATAGAGAAAACTTCCACAACCTCAGGACATCCCAAAATGTGTCGTGGCCAATGAAGTACTTTTGAAGTGTGGTCACTGTTGTGATGTAAGGGGACATTGAAGATGATGAATTTTCTAACTCAATTCCCAGTTTGAGAAGCTGTATCCTGTCCCACAGTTCACTCAAAATCTAAATTAACACAGGAGCTTGGAGTAATGCAGTGAGAAATGTCTGTTTGTTACGTGCGGACATGTGATTGCAACCGAGAAATTCTAAAAAACATTTGGGGTGGGAATTTTCCAGCCACTCACGGCAGTGGGATTTACTGGTCCTGTTGCAGTGAACCAGGATTTGGCAAAACACCAAATTCTCTGACCTTGCTGGTAGTAGTGGGGGGGAAGAGGGGGCGGGCATGAACAGCTGATAAGATTACACCCCTGACATTTCACATTTTTTTCATGGTTATGTTTTACTTATCACTGGCCAGCGAATTATTTTGAGGAAAGGGCTGTACGTTTTATCAGGTTCCTCCCCCACTTCCAATCTGTCCAGCCTTGAAGGTGACAGATTGTCTGAGTTTAGCACAGTGAGTTCCAGCAGCCAACCTGACCACAGGAGCTGTTAATCTGTGATGGTTCACGTTCAAGGATAGTTTGCATCAACCTATGATGTACTCACTTGTGATAAAGTGATTGAGGGGGTGAGCAGATTTAAAATGTTAAAATGATTAGATTGGGTAGTTAGAGAAAATCATAGAATAGAATCATAAATTCCCACAGTGCAGAAGGAGGCCATTCAGCCCATCAAGTCTGCATGAACCAAAATCCCACTCACGCCTTATTCCCATAGCCTCACATATTTATCCTGCTAATCCCCCTGACACTAAGGGTCAATTTAAGTATGGCCAATCAACCTAACCCACACATCATTGGACTGTGGGAGGAAACTGGAGCACCCAGAGGCAACTGACGCAGACACAGGGAGAAGGTGCAAACTCCACACAGACAGTGATCCAGGTGGGGAATCAATGTCGGGTCCCTGGCGCTGTGAGGCAGCAGTGCTAATCAATGTGCCATCGTGCCGTACCCATGATGAGTGAATTCAGGACAAGGGACCAGAAACTTAAAAGTAGACCCCCCACCATTTATTTTACACAAAAGGCAGTGAACATCTGGAATTCCCTGCTTCCACCCAAATCTTGTGGTGAATTGGAACTTTGAGTCTGAGATTGATAGCCATAGGATGCCTATTACCCCTATAATTGTCATCCTAAATCAGTTCCCTGTCCAGAATGCCTTGATATAATTAAAGTTCTTCACCTTATGTTTAAAGCCCTCCCTGCAATGTCCGTGTACCTTGCTCTAGCCCTGCAATCCTCTGCGATGTCTGTTCTCTCCCACTTCTGGCCTCCAGTGTATCTCCAATATCCATCACTCCACCATTGGTGGCTGTGCCTTCAGCTGCTTGACCCTCTGGTTTGAAAATCCCTCTCTGAACATCTCCACCTCTCTACTTCTCTCTCCTTCTTCTGGTTCCTAAAACCTACCTCTGACCAAGCAAATGATCACCTGTTTTAATTTCTCCTTTTAAAAAAAAGCAGAGGATTCTGGAAAAACTATTCCTGCAGTGCAGTAGGAGGCCATTCGACCCATTGAGTCTGGCAGCAGCAATGTGGAGACAAACAATGTCAACATTTCAGGCTGGTCATTTATCAATATTAATATCTCCATATCCCTGTTGGTCTCAAATGTCTGATAATACTGCCATGGAGTGTATTGGGATGTTTTATTAGATTAAAAATGAAATGTAACTGTATTGTTGAATTGGAGCAAAGGTGGGGAGGTGGAGTTGGAATACACAGAAGTTATAATATAAAAGAATGATTAAACAAACTCAAGGGCAAAATAACCCCCTCCCAATCCTTAATGTTCATTTAGCTTCTAATATCATGCATGGGATCCTCTGACCTTATCTGTGCCTGTCCCATTGTAAATGAGAGCAGAGAATTTGGCATTCCAGCCTAAACTCCACTCACAGCAACAGCACTGGAAAATCCCTGGCATGGGCAAGGGCAGAATAAGTGTGCACAATAAGATTATGAAAGTGGTTGCAGGAATGAGAAAGTTCAATTATGAGGACAGATTGGAGAGGTTGGGGCTGTTCTCCTTAGAGAGGAGAAAGCTAAGAGGAGGTTTGATAGAGATGTGCAAAATCATGAGGGGGCTGGACAGAGTAGATAGGGAGAAACGGTTCCCGCTATGTAAAGGTCAAGAATGAGGGGACACAGCAATTAAGTGGTTTACAAAAGAAGCAAATGGGATGCGAGAATAAACTTTATCACACAGCGGGTGGTTGGGATCTGGAATGCCTGGAATTATGATGAAGGCAGGTTCAATTGGTATTCAAGAAGGCTTTGGATGATTGTTTGAAAAGAAACAATGCACAGGGGTATGGAAATAAGCAGGAAATTGGCACTATGTTGATGTTCATTCGGAGAACTGGTGAAGTCACTATGGGCTGAATGGCCCACCTTCTGCACGTTACAATTCTGTATAATGTACATCTCAGGGATAAATATGCTTTGATCCCAAAATAAATGTTTTGGTGCAGAAAACGTTAAAACAAATCTCAACAGTAACACAATTCAGCAAGGATTCCATCAAAACAAAATGTTTATGTTTGATAGATAAAAATAGCTATGTCTGTTCTGACAAAAAGAAACCCATGAGAAAAAAAGCAGCAACAAAACCAGATGCTTCTCTATCATTAGTCATCAACATACAGTAAAGCTCAAGTCTCCAGGATCACCCTGACCCTCCCAGGAAGGAAAGATTAATTTCCAGGACACTGGGAGGAACATCTCAGAGAATGATCATCAAGACTTTAACACAATTCATTTTGTTTCGATCTTTTGTATTAGATATGAAAATGTTGCTGTTCAGAAAGCGGATGGTGTTTGATTTTCAGTTTCAAAGGGAATCTGCTTAAAATTTAATGAGAACATAGAACATAGAACATTACAGCGCAGAACAGGCCCTTCGGCCCTCGATGTTGCGCCGACCAATTAGGAAAAAGCAATGACCCTCTAACCTAAACCATTCCCTTTTCAACAATAAACTTATCTACTAACCTCTTAAACGCCACCAAACTTGGTGCATCTACAACTGACGCAGGCAGGGCATTCCACTCCCGAACCACCCTCTGGGTAAAGAATTGGTCACAGGAAGAAGGACATCATCTGACCAATGAATCAGGCAGAGCCAATCATGTGATCAACTCTCCAGGATTGCAGCCAGTCAGAGTTAGTAACCTGAGTCACCAACTCACTCTGACTCCACCAAAGACAGCTGATCTCTGCCTCAGGAGGAAATAGAACATAGAACATAGAACATTACAGCACAGAACAGGCCCTTCGGCCTTCGATGTTGCGCCGACCAATATAAAAAGCAATGCCCCTCTAAACTAAATCATTCCCTTCTTTTCCATATACTTATCAACTAACCTCTTAAACGCCAACAAACTTGGCGCATCTACAACCGCTGCAGGCAGGGCATTCCACTCCCTAACCATCCTTTGGGTAAAGAACCTGGCTCTGATATCCGTCCTATAACTATCACCCCTTAATTTAAAGCTGTGTCCCCTTGTGCTAGCTTTTTCCATCCTAGGAAAAAGGCTATCACTGTCCACCCTATCTAAACCTCTAATCATCTTATATGTTTCGATAAGGTCCCCTCTTAGCCGCCTCCTTTCTAACGAAAACAACCTCAAATCCTTCAACCTCTCTTCATAGGACCTGCCCTCCATACCAGGCAACATCCTGTAAACCTCCTCTGTACCCTCTCCAATGCCTCCACATCTTTCTTATAATGTGGGGACCAGAACTGCACACAATACTCCAAGTGCGGCCGCACTAGAGTTTTGTACAGTTGCAACATGACGTTGCGGCTCCGAAATTCAATCCCCCTACCAATAAAAGCCAAGACTCCATATGCCTTCTTAACAACCTTCTCGACTTGACTGCCTACTTTCAGGGATCTATGCACATACACACCAAGATCCCTCTGTTCATCTAGACTACTAAGAATCCTACCATTTGCCCTATACTCTACACATTTATTATTCTGCCATAGTGCATTACCTCACACTTTTCCACATTAAACTCCATTTGCCACCTCTCGGCCCAGCTCTGCAACTTGTCCAAGTCCCTCTGCAAACTATAACACCCCTCTTCACTATCTACCACTCCACCGACTTTAGTGTCATCTGCAAATTTACTAATCCATCCTTCAATACCCTCATCCAGATCATTTATAAAAATTACAAACAGCAGGGGCCCCAAAACAGACCCCTGAGGTACACCACTTGTCACCGAACTCCAAGATGAATATCTCCCATCAACCACCACCCTCTGTCTTCTACCTGCTAGCCAATTCCTAACCCAATTAGCTAAATCACCCTCTATCCCATACATCTGCATTTTCTTTAAAGAAGAAAATGACTTTCTTCTTTTGCATTAAATTTTTGATGATTTGAATTGAGGGATCTCAGTGCTCAGGAATGGAGTGTCTGTCATCAGCAAACACTGTAAGAAGTCTCACAACACCAGGCTAAAGTCTAACAGGTTTATTTGGTAGCAAATGCCACTAGCTTTCAAAGCGCTGCTCCATTGTCAGGTGAAGCAGTGCTTTGTTTACCCCAGTCCAACGCTGGCATCTCCACATCAGCAAACATTCCCAGGACTAGTACAGAACAGGGTTAAATACAGAATAAAGCTCCCTCTACACTGTCCCATCAAATATTCTCAGGATAGGTATAGTACGGAGGTAAATACAGAGTAAAGCTCGCTCTGCACTGTCCCCCATCAAATACTTCCAGAACAGTACAACACGGGGTTAGATACAGAGTAAAGCTTCCTCTACACTGTCCCCCCCATCAAACACTCCCAGGACAGGTACAGCACGAGATTAGATACAGAGTAAAGATCTCTCTACACTGTCCCCATCAAACACTCCCAGGACAGGTACAGCATGGGGTTAGATACAGAGTAAAGCTCCCTCTACACTGTCCCCCATCAAACACTCCCAGGACAGGTACAGCACGGGGTTAGATATAGAGTAAAGCTCTCTCTGCACTGTCCCATCAAACACTCCCAGGACAGGTACAGCACGGAATTAGATACAGAGTAAAGCTCCCTCTACACTGTCCCCATCAAACACTCCCAGGACAGGTACAGCATGGAATTAGATACAGAGTAAAGCTCCCTCTACACTGTCCCCATCAAACACTCCCAGGACAGGTACAGCACGGAATTAGATACAGAGTAAAGCTCCCTCTACACTGTCCCCATCAAACACTCCCAGGACAGGTACAGCATGGAATTAGATACAGAGTAAAGCTCCCTCTACACTGTCCCCCATCAAACACTCCCAGGATAGGGACTGCATGAAGTTAGACATTTATAGCTAATGGAATAGAGTAAAGTATGAAAATGTTGTTGCAACTGTACAAGGCATTGGTGAGGCTGCACCTGGTGTACTGTGTACAGTTTGGTTCCCTTATTTGAGGAAGGATGTAGGGGCATTCGAGGCAGTTCAGAGGAGGTTCATTAGATTGATTCCAGATATTAGGAGTTTGTCATGTGAAGAGAGATTGAACAGTTTAGACCAATATTCCCTGGAGTTTAGAAGAACAAGAGGAGATCTAATTGAGGTGCATGAAAGAACAAAAGGTATTGATGAAGTAGACACAGATCAGATGCTTCTTCTTGAGAGACAATCTAGAACAAGGGGTCATCATTTTTAGGCAGCAGATTTAAATGAGAATTAGGAGAAACTACTCTCAAACGGTTGTGAATCTGGGGAATTTGCTACCCTGAAGTGCAGTGGATGCTGAGACATTGAGGAAGAGATAGATTTCTAATTAGTAATGGGTTAAAGAGTGATGGAGAATGGGCAGGAAGATGGAGTCAAGACCAAGACAAGATCACCATGATCATATTGAATGGAGTAAGCTCGAGGGGCTGAATGGCCCTACTCCTGCTCCTACTTCCTTTGCTGCTATATGCCGAGAGTGGGAAAAAAATTGTCAGTTGGAATATAATGTGGGAGAATCTAAAGTTATCCACATTAATAGAAAAATATGTAAAGCAGAATATTATTTAAGTAGAGAGAAACTTCAGAATGTTCCAGAGGGATTTGTCTGCCCTTGTACATGAATTACAGAAAGCAGGTATTTCAAATAATTCGGAAGACAAATGTAGTATTGGTCTTGATTGAAAGTATAAAATCAGAAAGGAATTGTTACAACTGTACTGGGAGTCGGTGAGATCACAACTGGGATACCATGTTCATGTTCTTATTTAAAGAGGGATGTTCAGAGAAGGATATTCAGAAGCTTTTACACAGGGTGGAAGAGTAAGTTACTGGGGCATGGGTTTAAGTTTCAAGGGTCAAAGTTTACAAGAGATGTAGGAGGCCGATTTTTTACACAGAGAGTTGTGGTGCCTGAATTGGGGGAGGTTGTGGAAGTAGTGGCTTTTAAGGAACGTCTTGATGAGTACATGAATGAGATAGGAATAGAGGGATATGGCCCCTGGAAGCTTAGGGGATTTTAGTTAAGTTAGGCAGCATGATCGGTGCAGGCTTGGAGGGCCATAGAGCCTGTTCCTGTGATATAATTTTCTTTGTTCTTTGCTCAGAGAAGATCCATTTGCCTGATTCCTGGGACAAAAGGATTGCCTTATGAGGAAAATTTCAGCAGGATTGTCCTCTCTTCGGTGGAGTTCAGAAGAATGAGCTGTGATTTTATTGAAATATGAAAGATTCTGAGAGGACTTAGCAGAGTGGATGCTGGGAGGGCATCCCTATTGGGGGAACCTAGAACCGGGGGACACTGGGCAGGATTTTGGGATGGCACAGTGGTTAGCACTGCTGCCTTACAACACGAGAGATCCAGGTTTGATTCCTGGCTTGGGCCACTGTCTGTGTGGCGTTTGCACAATCTCCCCGTGTCTGCATAGGTTTCCTCTGTGTGCTTTGGTTTCTTCCCACAGACTGAAAGATATGCGGGTTAGGTTGATTGACCACGGTAAACTGCCCCTTTGTGACCTGGGACATGTAGGTTAGAGGGATAATGGGGTAAATACATGGGGTTACAGGGATAGGGCCTCGCTGGGATAGTTGCAGCTTTGATGGGGCTGAATGGCCTCCTTTTACAATGTGGTGATTCTATGATTCTATGGGCTTTCACCCCATTGGGATTCTTTGGTCCTCTTGCAATGAGCAGACATTTGGCTGAACGTTGGACGTGAATAGCTGGAGAATTCCCGCCACACTTTCAAAAGAAGGAGTCTCCCAGTTAATGCAGGGATGAGGAGAAATTTCTTCTCTCGGAGGATTATTAACCTTTGGAATTTTCTCCCCATGACAGCATTGGAGGTTAAGTCATTGAATATATTGAAAGTTAAGTTAGATAGAATTTTCATCTACAAGGAAGTCAAGAGTAATGGGGGTCAGACAGGAAAGTGGCCAGGATCTTACTGAATGGTGCAGCAGGCTCGATGGATTGAATGGCCTAATTCTGCCCTTATTTTTATATTCTTTTCCAGTGTTGCTGGATCATTAACAAGTGGCCTTCTAACATGGGATGAATGATGATAAGGCAGGGGTTAAAATGAGCAAATGATATCTGTGATAAAACTCTAGGTCAGGAACTGTAAGGTGTTTTATGAAATTAGCCTCAACCCCAGGTTTCACACTTGATTTTGGCATTAAGGTGAGCATAGTGTGTATATTCTAGGTATAATGCCAGTGACCCACAAGGAAGCTTTTATCAACAAAGTTTATTTAAAAACATACTTAAAATATAACAAGGATTAGCATAACTTTTACCATTTATAATATTCAAGCATGACACTATATAACTCCAAAGAGCTAGCTATCTCTGTTGCTCAAGCACTGTCCCACAGACATACACCCTTCTCCAGATTGACACAGGAACCAGTGTGCTCATATGATGCTGGGTTTTCAGCTTTTTAACACCTGCTGTGAACCGGTCCTTTATTGGATCAATTCTCTGAGGCTTCCCAGTCAAGGAACTTTTAGCAAAACTCTGGAGACAGAGACAGAGATACTGCCTGCACACCATCCCCTCCCACCCCCGTCCCCGCCCCATCCCCACTCCCACCTTCTAACTGCAACTGAAAAACAAAACTTACTTGGAATGCTCTAAGAAATAACTTTCCTCAGCCATATCATCTGACCTGCAAATCATCCCCAAATCAACCTCCACTCAGCAATCCCCACAGGATCATTAAATCACAGGACACTGCATTAGTCCAGATTAAAATCAGCATAATGGCCATTATATAGCTTGAGTGATAATGAGAGGACAACAGTTACAATGCTAGGATCTGCTGGGAGCACCTGCAGGGAAACATGATTTAAAATACATTTCTTGTACCATCAGAGTGACAATGATTCCTTGTTAATTGTGGGTCTGATTTGGAAGTGCATGTACTCCCACAGGCTAACTGAACTGAGAAAGAACTGTGTGGACTTTACTCATGTCAGCAAAGGTTTCCTTCGAGTATTCCAGTTTCCTGCCAGCTCCCAAGATGTGCAGATTAGATGCATTGGCCACACTAAATTGACCTTAGGGCTGGAGTTTTACTGGCACCCTGTTTTGATTCCGGGGACGGACAATGCTGGGAGAATGACATTCTCTGTTGGCCTTGGGCGGGATCGTACAAACCTCGGGCGGATGTTTTGGCAAAATTTTGTCTTTAGTGTCTCAAAATTTGTAGGATTGGGGGATTAGCAGGGTAAATACATACGGTTATGCGGAGAGTGTGGGGAGTGGGCCTGGACAGGATGCTCTCTGTCAGAGTGTCAGTACCAATTCAATGGGCCAAATGGCCTCCTTCTACACTGTAGGGATTCTCTGATTAAATATTGAGTGATCCAGCCCTCAGGTTTTAACCTTAAGATTTTTTTTATTAATTCGTGGGACAGGGGCGTCACTGACTGGACCAGCATTAACTGTCCATCCCTAGTTGCCCTTGAACGGAATAGTTTGTTTGGCCATTTCAGAGGGCAGTTGAGAGTAAACCACATTGTTGTGGTTCTGGGGTCACATGTAGGCCAGACTAGGTAAGAACAGCAGATTTCTTTCCCTAAAGAACTTTAGTGAACCAGATGGATTTTTAGAACAATCGACAATTGGGGTACAGATACAATTGAGATGTAGAATTGAGGTGAGAGGTATAGATCGGGTGAATTCTCAGAGGCTATTTTCCAGGGCTGAAATGGTCCTATGAGAGGACACAGGTTTAAGGTGCTGGGGAGTAGGTACAGAGGAGATGTCAGGGGTAAGTTTTTCACTCAGAGGGTGGTGGGTGAGTGAAATCGGCTGCTATCGGTGGTGGTGGAGGCGAATTCATTGAGGTCTTTTAAGACACTTCTGGATGAGTACATGGGATTTAATAGAATTGAGAGTTATAGATGGACTTGGTAGATAGGGATATGATCGGCTCAACTTGTGGGCCGAAGGGCCTGTTTGTGTGTGGTTTTCTATGTTCTATGACAATGGTTTCATAATCATCAGTTGATTTTTACTGAATTCAAATTCCACCATCTACCATGGAAGATTTTGAATCAGGGTCCCCAGAACATTAATTGAGTTTCTCAGTGAAATACAGTCACAGTTCCTTCACTTATCTCCCTGGTAACGTTTATAGCCTTTCTGTTAGAGGGGATTCTCTGACGTGCAGCCTGTAAGTTCACTGCGTTTGGGATTTTTCTAACTTTTTGCTCCAGTTTGATGCAACTTACTGATGAAAGTGAGAGTTGCTTCTTTATGGAACTGCATCCAGCCAGAGGCAGAGATTGCTAGGAGAAATAATTGGTAAACCATCATGTAAATTAAACTCTTTAAAAATGACAGCTAGGTAGAGTTTATATGTGGCGCAATATTAAGTTTCCTTGTATATTACAATAAACAACTTTTCAATTTTAGTGCACAACTGCCTGAACATGATCCCTTCAAGAGTTTTAATGCCAAATTTGAGATTGCCTAACCTAAACATTGACACAAATTCTGTTTTTTTTTAGGCAAAATTTCATTAAATTTGTCGGTAGCTAAGTGATTTTGTTGTGTTCTCATTAACTTCTGTCACAACCTAAAATCTGCAGTTAGGGAGAGTGAAATTTGTTTCAAAGCCTCAGGCTAAGACTGGTTTTGCCTCTTCTCCAAGTTCTCATTCCCGATCTCCTTCTCCTAAATCACTGGAGTTTGGTTCAACCTGTTCTTGTTGATCTTTGATAGCTTACACCATGTAGTCCCTGCCAAGATGGGGTGTGATGGAGGCATCGTGAGGGAGATATCTGAATAACCCCATAGAATGGTTGAGACCCCTCCAAGGTCTTTGAACCTTCAGAGAGTTTCTGAAGACTCCCTTAAGATCTGAACCTTCCCCAGCACCTTTTAAAAGTTTGCAAAGACTTGGCTTCCATATACTCAAGTAGAATAGATTAAGGATTTTAAAATGGGACAGAGGTGAATACCTGACCAGTCGGAACAAATGGGAAAATTTTGGCCAATATAGAGAATCCTCCAGGCAGCCATTCTGCCCATTCAGTGTGCATTGACCACAATCCTGCACAGGCCCTATTTACATGACCCTGTTTATTTATCCTAGCATTAAAGGTCATTTTAGCATGGCCATTCAACCTAACACAACAAACAAACAAAGAACAAAACAGGCCCTTCGGCCCAACAAGCCCACACTGCCATCTCGATGTTCCCACTTCCACCTTGATCCCTGTTTATAGAAATATGATTGGAACCAAATTTGCGAGGCAATTTAGGGAGAATTTGTTTTGCCAATCAGCCTAAGAGCGCATCTTTGGGGTGTGGGAGGAAACCGGAGCTCCCGGAGAAACCCCACGCAAGCACGGGGAGAATGCGCAAACTCCCACAGACACAGGCCCAAATCCATGCATCTGCACAGCACAGAGATAGTCACTGAGCTGTCGTGTTGTCCATCAGATGGTCCAGGTCAAGCGTACACTAGCGATATGAAGCAGTAGGATACTCTCGGAAAATCCAAGTGCAGCCCTCTCATGACCCATCGCGTGTATTCCCCTTGTTGGACAACAAGGCGGACCGAAGTACCTGTAGAATAAAACAGAAATACTTCAATATCATTCACAATTTACACAATTCCCAGGGAACTCACAAGGCTCATGATCCCTATTTTAAATCAGTGTTTTATATCCCTCCATCCCTGCACATCTTTGGAGTGTGGGAGGAAACCCATGCAGACTCTGGGAGAATGTGCAAACTCCACACAGATAGTAACCCAAGCCGGGAATCAAACCAGAGTCCCTGGCACTGTAAGGCAGCAGTGCTAACCACTATGCCACTGTGCTGCCCTACCTCCACTTCTCTCCTTTTTAAAAATAATCCTTACAACCTAACTCCTGCTGTTTGTAATTTTTATAAATGATCTGGATGAGGGTATTGAGGGATGGATCAGTAAATTTGCAGATGATACTAAAGTTGGTGGTGTGGTAGATAGTGAAGAGGGGTTTTTTAGTTTACAGAGTGACTTGGACAAGTTGCAGAGCTGGGCCGAGAGTGGCAAATGGAGTTTAATGTGGAAAAGTGTGAGGTAATGCACTTTGGCAGGAACAATAAATGTGTAGAGTATAGGGCTAATGGTAGGGCTCTTAATGTGTTGAGGAACAGAAGGATCTTGGTGTATGTGTCAATAGATCCCTGAAAGTAGGCAGTCAAGTGGATAAAGTTTTAGAAGGCTTATGGAGTCTTAGCTTTTATTGGTAGGGGGATTGAATTTAGGAGCCGCAGCATCATGTTGCAGCTGTACAAAACTCTAGTGCGGCCGCACTTGGAGTATTGTGTGCAGTCTGGTCCCACATTATAAGAAAGAGTGGAGGCATTGGAGAGGTACAGAGGAGGTTTACCAGGATGTTGCCTGGTATGGGGGCAGTCCTATGAAGAGAGGTTGAAGGATTTGAGGTTGTTTTCGTTAGAAAGGAGGCGGCTAAGGGGGATCTTATTGAACATATAAGATGATTAGAGGTTGATAGGGTGGACAGTGTAGCCTTTTCCTAGGATGGAGAAAGCTAGCACGAGGGGACACAGCTTTAAATTAAGGGTATGAGTTATAGGACGATATCAGAGGTAGGTTCTTTACTCAAAGAGTGATTAGGGAGTGAATGCCCTGCCTGCAGCTGTTGTGATGCGCCAAGTTGGTGGCGTTTAAGAGGTTAGTTGATAAGTATATGGATGAGAAGGGATGGTTTAGTTAGGGGGGCATTGCTTTTTATTTTGGTCGGCACAACATCGAGGGCCGAAGGGCCTGTTCTGTGCTGTATTGTTCTATGTTCTATGTTCTTTCCAATTTTATGTTCTTGCTGGTGACGAGCATAGAGACATCATTTAATTAGGTGGGTGGCATGGTGATGTACCAGAATCCCATCATCTTCCCCCTATGCGAGTATTAAATATGGGCTGACTTTCCATTCTGTTGCCTGTTGAGGCCTTTAAGGGTCCGTTAATGACCACGTAATGGCCTGACCTGGCCATTGCTGGAATTACCCCAGCAGGAGGTGGGTCTGTCACCTTGAATAGCAGCTGAAACTGTGTGACCAGCCTTTCACCTCCACAGGGGGTTAGCCCCTCAATCAGAGGCATTCAGTATCTGATTGAAGTATTGGGCGTCAGGAAGGGAGAGGGGGTGGTCTTGCAAAGAGCCATCCTTTGTCCTTTCTTCTGACCCTCCTGCACCCTTCTCTCCATAGCTCCAAACTCACCAAATGCACCTCTTTCACTGCTGCTCTATGTCCCTGTGATCTGGGCCACTTTGGATCCTGGATTCTGGAATTTGCTCTTTTGTCAACAGTCACAGCCTCATCCATGTTGCTGCTGAGTAAAAGGCTTCTGATTGGCCAGTATCTCTCACTGGGTAAGACTTTGATCCCTATGGTCTTGATTCCAGGGAAAGGCCCATGACTGCCTTTGGAACTGCCTGTTTGGTATGTAGTGTGGCTGGCTTTACAGGAAAGAGGCAGGTTGTATGTGTCTGCAGCAGGCAGGCAAATTCCTGACAGCTAAACAAGATTCTGCACTTTGACTGAGCTTTTAGTTAGCTAATTGAATATCTCCTTATGTGTCTGTGTCAAGATTGGTTCATGCTGCGCTGAAATTCTATGGGAAATTTATTATCTTAAAGGTGCCAAATGGTCGGCGCAACATCGAGGGCCGAAGGGCCTGTACTGCGTTGTAATGTTCTATGTTCTAAATAAATGCAGGATTTGTTGTTGGGTATCGGATCTGTCAGGTATGATGTTAAGAGTCCCACTCTAAGCAGCGCTGATCCCATTGTCAATAGAGTTCAGTTACTGCTAGTTACTGAAGGAAGTCAATAAGTTTGGACTCTCATTCCTAACACACCTGGTGGAATGTCCTCCTGTATGGACATTGGATGAATGTGGACTTTGATTCAATGTGGGCACCATGGTTCAAGAGTCTACTGATCCCTGCTGTCTAGGTTCATACACGTTGTGAGGATGGCATCAAGGAACCCTCACAATACTGGAGTCAGTGAGAAACCCTTCACTGGTTAGAGTCACGCCGGGATCAAAGGAAGATGGTTGTAATTATTGCAGGTCAATCACTTCAATTCTAGGACATCACTGCTGGAATTCCTCGGGGTTTTGTCCTAGACCCAACTATCTTCAGCTTCTTCATCAATAACCTTCCCTCCATCATATGTCAGAAGTTGGGATGTTTACTGATGATTGTACAGTGTTCAGCACAATTTACAACTCCTCAGATACTGAAGCATTCCATGTCCTAATGCAGCAAGCCCTGGACAATACGCAGGTTTGGCTGACAACTGGTAAGAAACATTACATAACATTCATGCCACATAAGTGCCAGACAATGACCATTTCCAATAAGAGAGAATGTAACCATCACTTCTTGTTATTCAATGGCATTACCATCACTGAATTCCCCACTATTAACATCCTGGACTCCTATCATTGACCAGAAACTGAACTGGACTAGACATATAAATACTGTGACTACAAGAGCAAGTCAGAGGCTGGGAATGCTGAGTAACTTCCCAAAGCCTGTCCACCATTTACAAGGCACAAGTCAGGAGTGTGATGGAATACTCTCCACTTGCCTGGATGAGTGCACTTCAACAACACTCAAGAAGCTTGACACCACCCAGGACAAAGCAGCCCATTGATTTGTGTCCTTTCTACAAATAATCATTCCTTCCACCATTGATAAACAGTAACATCAGTGTGTGCCCTCTACAAGATACACTCAGGAACTCACCAAGACTCCTTAGGCAGCACCTTCCAAACCTACGACCACTAACAGCTGGAAGGACAAGAGCAGCGGATATCTGGGAACACTGCCAACTGCAGATTCCCCTCCAAGTTATTCACCATCCTGCCTTGGAACTATATCGCCATTCCTTCACTGTCTCTGGATCAAAGTCTTAAATTCCCTCCGTAACTGCACTGTGGGTATACCTACAAGTACCTGCAGCAATTCAAGAATGCAGCTCACCATCACCTTCTTAAGGGCATCAAATGATGGGCACTAAGTGCTGCCTTAGACAGCAACACCCACATTCTATAAAAAGCACATGATGAAAAATTGCTTGGGAAGAGATATGGAAGACCTGATGGTGTTGTACCCCAGCATTAACTCAACATCAATCAGGTACTATCAAGGTCTGTCTGCACAACAGGGTTGCAAGAAATCCAATGTGTAAGTTCAATGAGGCATATAATTAGAGTTTCACTTCTGATAAACTGGGAGGAAGGAAGTGTTGATTTTGACAGTCTAATTTTGGGAGAGAACAGATGAATATAACTTGAATTCTTCACTTAGTTGTCTAGAGTGTCAGCAGCAGCTTATTAGCTGTCAGAATCTCTCTGAGTTTATCAGAGTGGAGGCTGTTAGATGAACAAGTTTGCTGAGATCAGACTAACATACGTGATTGGTAATATTGCTTCTTTTTCCAATAAGTTGCAGTGTTTCTATTTGGTAAATTCCAAACAACGGTTGTCAACATAGAACATAGAACATAGAACATTACAGCACAGAACAGGCCCTTCGGCCTTCGATGTTGCGCCGACCAATATAAAAAGCAATGCCCCTCCAAACTAAACCATTCCCTTCTCTTCCATATACTTATCAACTAACCTCTTAAACGCCACCAAACTTGGCGCATCTACAACTGCTGCAGGCAGGGCATTCCATTCCCGAACCACCCTTTGGGTCAAGGATGAGAACAAACTGAGAGGTTAGCACCGTCAGGAAAGGCTGAACAGACTGTAAAGCTTTAAAGTTAAGGTCAATTAATTATTCTGAAAAGTAGCTTTACACTAATACTTCAATGAAGTTACTGTGAAAATCCCGCAGTTGCCACATTCTGGCACCTGTTCTGGTACACTGAAGGAGAATTTAGCATGGCCAATGCATCTAACCAGCACGTCTTTTGGACCATGGAGACATATCAAACTACTCAGAGGAAACGCATGCAGAGAACATACAAACTCCACATAGACAGTGACCCAAGCCAGGAATCGAACCTGGGTCCCTGGCACTGTGAGGTAACAGTGCTAACTGCTGTACCACTGTGCCTCCCTAGCTCCTTTAGCTAAGAAAGAGGAGTATGGGGGTGAATATAGTAATTTATGGAGGCCATTTATTCCCACATGCTTGTGCTGCCGCTTAACGAGATCATTGTTAATCAATGAGCTAACTCCATATACCACATTTACCCCATATAGGAACATAGGGAATGGGAGCAGGAGTGAGCCAGTTAGTTCATTGAACCTGCTTCATCATTCAAACAGATCATAAATGATCATTTACCACTAATCATTATTCCCCATTACCCCATATCTCCTCACGTCGTTAGTCCCAAGAAACCTATCACTCTCCTTCTTGAAAATGCTCAGTGCTTGAGTTTCCACAACCTCTGAGCCAGAGGTTTGAAAAGTTTCACCATTGTCTGAAAAAAGAAATTCATCCTCATCTCAGTCCTAAATGGCCTGCCCCTTATTCTGGTTCTCAGTTCACCATACATTCAATCTACATCTACCCTGTCCAGCTCTGTAGAAATGTTCTAAGATTGAATGAGAACACCTCTGATTCTTCAAAACTGCAGAGATTACAAACCCAATCTCCTCAATCTCTCATCACAAAACAATCTCGCCATCACACTGTGATTTTGCATTGTACTGTTAGCATTCATTTTCAATGTCTGCACTATACTAACTTATTTCATCGATTTTCAGCACAAACTCACGTAATCCACCTCCAAGAGATCTGGATGGAGTCGAAGAGGAAGGAGCCTGAAGATATCCCAGTGTTAGTCCGTCTGAGAGAATACTGTCACATTAGTCACACACTCTCTCTGCCAGAGCAGATACATGCACCTTGGTGGATCCTGTATTACAGAAAAATGTGGTGGCACATGGTCAGTGGGCTTCACATAGAGAAGGGGCATGTTCTGGGGACAGACTCAGCAACAGAGACTCTTCTCAGGGGCTGCCGGGTACTCAGAGCTCCACCCAGCTGGAGACAAATGCTGAAACTCAGAGTCATTCACTAAAAGGAAACTTGTGCAGTTGCAATTGCTGCTGTTGTGTTCAACTTCAAGGATATTGAAACAGTCTTCCCTTGGATGCAGCAGGCTCTGGACAATATTCATGTTTTTGATTTGATTTAATTTGATTTATTATTGTTAGATGTATTAACATACAGTGAAAAGAATTGTTTCCTGCACATTATACAGACAAAGCATACTGTTCATAGAGAAGGAAAGGAGAGGCTGCAGAATGCAGTGTTACAGTCATAGCCGGGATGTAGAGAAAGATTAACTTAATGTGAAGTAGGTCCATTCAAAAGTCTGACAGTAGCAAGGAGGAAGCTGTTCTTGAGTTGGTTGGTACGTGACCTCAAAGTTTTATATTTTATTCGCAACGGAAGAAGGTGGAAGAGGGAATGCCTGGGATGAGTGGGGTCCTTAATTATGCTGGCCATTTTACTGAGTGTAGATAGAGTCAGAGTGAAAAAAGAAATTTGTGGAGGCCATACATTCCCAAATGCTTGTGCTGTCACTCAACAAGATCATTGTTTAGAACATAGAACATAGAACATTACAGCACAGAACAGGTCCTTCGGCCTTCGATGTTGCGCCGACCAATATAAAAAGCAATGCCCCTCCAAGCTAAACCATTCCCTTCTCTTCCATATACTTATCAACTAACCTCTTAAACGCCACCAAACTTGGCGCATCTACAACTGCTGCAGGCAGGGCATTCCACTCCCGAACAGCCTTTGGGTAAAGAAAACCCAAAACTGATAAACCCGTTTATCAGTGAGCTAACTCCATATATCTCATTTACCCCATATAGGAACATAGGAAATGGGAGCAGGAGTGAGCCAGTCAGCCCATTGAACCTGCTTCATCATTCAAACAGATCATAACTGATCATTTACCATTATTCCCCATTACCCCATATCTTTTCATGTTGTTAATACCCAAAAACCTATCGCTCTCCTTCCTGAAAAGGCTCAGTGCTTGAGTTTCCACAACTCAAACTGGGCCAGAGGTTTGAAAAGTTTCACCATTGTCTGAGAAAAGAAATTCATCCTTATCTCAGTCCTAAATGACCTGTCCCTTCATTCTGGTTCTCAGGATGGGAGGATGGGATGCTGGTTTGTGTGATGGACTGGGCTACATTCATGACCTTTTGCAGTTTTTTGTGCTGATTTGGGCAGATTAGGCTGATAAGTGGCCAAGTGACATCAGTCAATGGATCAGTGGGTCTATTCTGTGAGGCAGTAAAGGTAAAGGGTCAGCCGGAAGCTGGATTCTGCTTTTTATCTCCATCAGCTGATTTGCAATAGGGCGAGATTACAGTCTGTCAATATCTTCAGTAACCCCTAGCAATGAGGGAAATAAGCCAGCGTTCCAGCTATCACTCCCCTGGCAACCTACCAGGGAACCAATTGCACAAGTTGCTTCTGAGGTCAGATCAGTATCTGCCTCCAGTGTGATGCTCTCCACAGTCACATAGCCCTACTATGTTCATTGCCTTTGTAAATCATGGCTGCCTCTATGCAGTGCCTGTTTGTATTGAGTTAATGTGTTCTGGACAAGGGAGAGGGGAGAGGGGAGTGAATTCCTCATTTACCCAGAGGGACAGAGGTTACACACAGTAATGACTTCAGAACTTTTCAGTGCAAACAAAGCCTGTCATTCAGACAACACACTAGATAAAATTAATCATACATGTTTCATAAGGTTATCAAACATTTATAAATTACTGCCTGCTTTGTGTAGACAGATTTACTGAACTGTACTAATTAATTACGACAACATAGCAAAGACTCTTAGTAAAGAGGGACTCTTGATAAATGTGATGAGAGTGTTAGCTGGGAGCCAGCACCGGATTGGTAATGATCAGAGTGTTGTGGCTGTACGGAGAATCTTCATGTTTAGTCAAATAAAGATGTGTCAGGAAGGCAAATCTTTGAATGCATTGTGGGCTGGATCCACTCAATGTTTTCCAGCAGACTCACTGCACAACAACAACTGCTTACATTTGTACAGCACATTTAATGCTGTAAAATTTCCCAAGTTGCTTCACAACTATGGCCGTGATTCTCTCAGATTGGAGCTAAGCGTCCATGCCTGGAGAGTTTCCCATCAGCGCTGGCAGTATCCGTAAGGTGGGATTCATCCACCTGAAATTTGCAAATGAGACAATCTCGGAGAATCGGCTGATCAGGGGCAGGTTTGGTGTTTCTAAAGAGTTCCCCAATTTCTGTGGTCAGGCACAGAGCCGCAAAGAACAAAGAAAATTACAGCCCAGGAACAGGCCCTTTGGCCCTCCAAGCCTGCACCGATCATGCTGCCCAACTTAACCAAAACCCCCACTCTTCCAGGGACCATATCCCTCTATTCCCATCCTCTTCATGTATTCGTCAAGACACTTTTAAAAGAATTCCACTACCTCCCCCAGCAAAGAGTTCCAGGCATTCACCACCTTCTGTGTTAAAAACCTGCCTCCTACATCTCCTTTAAACCTTGATCGTTGCACTTTAAACCTGTGCCCCCTGGTAATTGACTCTTCAATCCTGGGAAAAAGTTCCCCACAAAAAATGAAATGATGTCTGATGTTTTCACACAGCTTTGATTTGACGCCTCTGAGGCTCCCTCACAAGCTGAAACCTTTGAAACTCTTTCTATTCCATTGAACCTTTCATCTCTGTCAACTTCTTTGCTTTGAACCAGGCCTCCACTGATAGCTCAATAGATTTCTACTCAGGCTCCAGTCTGCCATGTTTATTTACATTTCCTTTTATGCTTGAAAGTTTCCCAAATCCATTACTCTGAACTGCAATGTGTACTAAGATTTTAAGCTTGATTGACAGCTGTTGTTCCTTTAAAAGATTTAACTTCCTTTTTCAACCCAAACCTGTTTCTGTATAACACACTATTCTCTGGGGAAACAGAATACTCTCTGACAACCAGCGGGATCAAATAGGAATTGACAGTAAAGCACATTAGGAGATGTTAGGCCAGGTGTCCAATAATCTTGTCAAAATGGCAGCTTTTTCAGAGATCCTGAGGTTTAGGGCGGGGTTACGCAACCTTCAGATTCAAAACGTCAGGAACAAGAGAATGTCCCTCGAGCCTGTTACTGATGCTGATCTGTATCTCAATGTCATTTCGCAACAAAACCACAGAGGAATATCAATAAATAAGATCTGGAAAATAAAATAAAAGTCTGCGGTCACGTACCGACTGACTCAAGAACAGCTTCTTCCTTGCTGCCATCAGACTTTTGAATGGACCTATCTCATATTAAGTTGATCTTTCTCTATGCCCTAGCTATGACTGTAACACTATGTTTTGTACTGCCTCCTTTCATTCTCTATGAATGGTATGCTTTGTCTGCATTCTGTAGTGCACAGGAAACAATACTTTCTATGTGTACTAATACATATGAAAATAATAAATCAAATGAACTCAAATCAAATGGAGTAGACCATCAAAGTGCATCAACTCCACTTTCCCAGCTATTCTGCATCCTTTTGCATTCAAAGATCTGTTAATCTTCAATTTATTCAATACTTCAATATCTACAACTCTTTGGTAGAGACTTCCAAAGATTCGCTGCAATCCTGACTCTGCCAGTTCTGAATTTACCCGACAGTGGAAACATTTTCTCAGAATCTACTCATTAGTCTGCTTAAGGATACACTTCAATGAGGTCATCTCTCATTCCTCTTGACCACTAAAAAACAAAGGTCTGGTCTACTCAATCCCTTTTCATAGGACAATGTCCTGATCCCACATCAGTCCAGCAAATCTTCACTACACTTGCTGTAAGCCAAACTTATCCCTCCTTCATTAAGAAGATCAAAATTCTGTACATTTACCCAGTTCGAATTGATTGATGTTTCCTTAAATTATTAACCAAAAATAGATCTATCAATCTCTATTCTTAAATGTTCAATTGCCTTCTCAGCCTCAGCAACTTTGAAGGGGGAGAGAGTTCCAGATTTCCCTTCTTGTGAAGCTTGGAATCACCTGGCCTTAAGTTTTACAATCGGAACTCTCTCACAATGCTAGCCCCTCCTCAGCTTCACCCATTCCTCTTTGAGAATCAAATGAATGATTTATTTATTCCGTTTCCTTCAATTCCCTTTTCAGCCCGTGGAAAATGTTTGTTTGGCCCTGATCCTAGTCCCTGCTAGTTCCATAACAAATCTGCTTACACACACAGGTCTGTTTGCGTAAAATCTACCCTGAAATTGGAGCAGTCTGAACAAAATTGAACTTTCCTGATTTACTATCCATATGTGTATGTAAAGCACTTTCTCATCCCTTCTGATTCTCTTAAAGAGCTTTCCAATTTTCTCTGTAGCTTTTATCTTTGCGCCGTCAAGTTTTAAGTTTATTGATTCGTGTCACAAGTAGGCTTACATTAACACTGCAATGAAGTTACTGTGAAAATCCCCTAGTCACCACACACTGATGCCTGTTTAGCACGGCCAATCCACCTAACCAGCACATCTTTCGGACTGTGGTAGGAAACCGGAGCACCTGGGGAAAACCTACGCAGACACGGGGAGAACATGCAAACTCCACACAGACAGTGACTGAAGTCGGGAATTAAATATTGATCTCTAGTGCTTTGAGGCAATGGTGCTAATCTCCATGCTGCCATGCTGCTATCTCTCCTGACTTCCATTCTATCACAGAGCTTCCCTTTTTCTCCCACCCCCGTCACCCTCTCCTGAGTCCAGCTCTTGCTGTCCCTGCGTTTGTTTAAAACCTGTTACCTTTCCAAATTTTTCCAGATCTGTGGAAGAACCACATTAATTCTCTTTATTTTGTCATTCCTTCGTGGGGTGGGGTATCATTGGCTAGGCAGCATTTATTTCACATCCTTAATTGTCCTTGAGAAGGTGGTTGTGAGCTGTCTTCTTGAATGCTGCAATCTCTGAAGTGTAGGTACATCTACATTGCTGTTAGGAAGGTTTCACTCCACAGAAACTACCCAAGTTGCTGAATATTTCTGCCATTTTTTCTCTTTTATTTCAGATTTCTATCAGCTGCAAGTTTTGGGTTGAAGAACAGAACAGAATCTGCAGAATTGTTACAGTGCAGAACGATGCCATTTGGCCCATCATGTCTGTACTGAAATAGAACATAGAACATAGAACACTACAGCACAAACAGACCCTTCGGCCCAAAGTTGCGCCAATCGTACCCATACTTACTAGGCTTTAGAACTATCTGTAACTCCCAATCCCATTTAATCCCATGTACTCATCCAGAAGTCTTTTAAAAGACCCCAGCGAGTTCTCCTTCTCCTCCGCCACTGACAGCAGCCAATTCCCCTCACTCACCACTCTCTGAGTGAAAGATTTATTTCTAACATCTCCTCTGTACTTGCTGCCCAGAACCTTAAACCTGTGTTTTCTCATAGTGACCATTTCAGCTCTGGGAAATAGCTTCCGAGAATCTACCCTATCTATTCCTCTCAACATTTTATAAACGTCTATCAGGTCGCCTCTCAACCTTCGTCTCTCCAGGGAGAAGAAACCTAACTCCTTCAACCTATCTTCATAGGGCATGCTTCCCAATCCAGGCAATATCCTTGTAAATTTCCTCTGCACCCTCTCAATAGCTTCCACATCCTTTCTGTAGTGAGGTGACAAGAACTGCACACAGTACTCCAAGTGGGGTTTGACAAAGATCTTAAAAGTTGCATGATTAATGAAGGCCAGTACACCATACGCCTTCTTGACCACATCCTCCACCTGCGAGGCCGATTTAAGAGTCCTATGGACCTGGACCCCAAGATCCTTCTGCTCCTCAACACTGCTAAAACTCCTACCCTTGATATTGTACTCCTTCATCCCATTGTTCCTGACAAAATGGACCACTATTTTGTGAGGTGAAGTTGCTGGGCCTCTGACACAAATCATTGTCTCTTCCTTGGACACAGGTGAGGTCCCAGAGGACTGGAGAATAGCTAATGTTGTACCGTTGTTTAAAAAGGGTAATAGGGATAACCCTGGAAATTATAGGCCAGTGAGTTTGACGTCAGTGGTAGGGAAGCTGTTGGAGGGGATTCTTAGAGATAGGATGTATAGGCACTTAGAGCGTTGCGATCTGATTAGGGATAAGTAGCATGGATTTGTTAAGGAGAGGTCGTGCCTTACAAATCTGGTAGAATTTTTTGAGGAGGTGACGAAAACGATGGACGAAGGGCGAGCCGTTGATGTCTATATGGATTTTAGTAAGGCGTTTGACAAAGTCCCTCATGGGAGGTTAGTCGAGAAGGTCAAGGCAAATGGGATACAAGGACAGGTAGCTAGATGGATAAGCAACTGGCTTGGTAATAAGAGACAGAGTAATAGTGGAAGGGTGTTTCTCTAGCTGGAGGTCGGTCACTAGTGGTGTGCCGCAGGGCTCGGTACTGGGACCTCTTCTATTTGTTATATATATAAATGACTTGGAAGAGGGAGTAAGTGGAGTGATCAGCAAGTTTGCAGACGATAAAAAGTTGGCTGGACTTGTGGATAGTGAGGAGCATTGTCAGGTGATGCAGCAGGACATAGACAGGCTGGTAGCCTGGGTAGACAGATGGCAGATGGAAGTCAATCCTGATATATGTGAGGTGATGCATTTCGGGAGAAAGAATGTAGGGGGGAGGTATATGATAAAAGGTAGACCTATTAAGAGTATAGAAACGCAGAGGGACCTGGGGGTACAGGTGAACAAGTCTCTGAAGGTGGCAGAGCAAGTGGAGAAGGTTGTGAACATAGAACATAGAACAATACAGCACAGAACAGGCCCTTCGGCCTTCGATGTTGTGCCGACCAAAATAAAAAGCAATACCCTCCAAACTAAACCATTCCCTACTCTTCCATATACTTATCAACTAACCTCTTAAACGCCACCAAACTTGGCGCATCTACAACAGCTGCAGGCAGGGCATTCCACTCCTAATCACTCTTTGAGTAAAGAACCTACCTCTGATATCCGTCCTATAACTCATACCCCTTAATTTAAAGCTGTGTCCCTGTGTGAAGAAAGCATATAGTATGCTAGCCTTTATAGGAAGGGGTATAGAGTACAAGAGCTGGCCTTTAATGTTGCAGTTGTATAAAACGCTGGTTGGACCTCATTTGGAATACTGTGTCCAGTTCTGGTCGCCTTACTACCGGAAGGACGTGGAGACTCTGGAAAGAGTGCAGAGGAGGTTTACCAGGATGCTGCCTGGTATGGAAGATCTGAGTTACGAGGAGAGATTAGGCAAATTGAGACTGTTTTCCTTAGAAAGAGGAGATCTAATAGAGGTATACAAGATTTTGAAGGGGATAGGTAGAGTAAACAGGGCTAAGCTTTTTCCTAGGATGGACTCAAATAGCACGAGTGGTCACAGGCTTAGGGTGAGGGGGGTAAGGTATAATTTGGATGCTAGAGGGAGTTTTTTCACACAAAGGGTGGTGGGGATATGGAATGCACTGCCAAGTAAAGTGGTGGAGGCAGGTACTCTGGAGTTATTTAAGAAATACTTAGATGGGCACATGAACAGAATGGGAATGGAGGGGTGTAGAAAACTGATTTAAAATAGGGATCATGAGCCTTGGGAGTCCCTGGGAAGTGTGTAAATAGATGATGATATTGATGTACTTGTTTTTATCCTACAGGTGCTTTGATCCACCTTGTTGTCTAACGAGGGGCATACACGCGATGGGTCGTGAGAGGGCTGCTCTTGGACCTTTTTCGAGAGTATCCTCGTGCTTCACGTCATTGGTGTACGCTTGACCTGGACCATCTGATGGGCAACACGACAGCTCAGTGACTATCTCTGTGCTGTGCAGATACATGGATTTGGGCCTGTGTCTGTGGGAGTTTGCGCATTCTCCCCGTGCTTGCGTGGGTTTTCTCCGGGTGCTCCGGTTTCCTCCCACATCCCAAAGATGTGCTCTTAGGCTAATTGGCAAAACAAAATTCTCCCTAAATTGTCTCAAATTTGGTTTTTAATCCATAGATCTATAAACATGGACAGGGATCGCGGGTAGAGATGCGAACATTGGGGAGGTGGCGCGGGCTCGTTGGGCTGAAGGGCCTGTTTCCCGTGCTGTTTTGTTCTTTGTTCTTTAATCAAATCGCATTTTTGACATACAGGCACATCTGTGCTTTAATGATGATCTCGGATTCCATACATTTCTTTGATCTGCTGACTGTGGTAGCAATTCCAGAGAGTTAACAAAAATTAACATTGAGCATTGCTCATCAGACATTTAAATTGCCTCAGAGTAAATTGCCTCACGTTCTCCCCATGTCTGCGTGGGTTTTCTCCAGGTGCTCCGATTTCCCCCTACAGTCCGAAAAACATGCTGATTAGGTGTACTGTCCATACTAAAAGACAGAGGCTGAGGGGCAACCTGATAGAAGTTTATAACATTATGATGGACATCGATAAGGTGAATAGTTGGAAGGTATTTCCCAGGGCAGAAATGACAATTACAAGGGGGCACAAGTTCACGATCGGGGGGAAGGCTCAATGAAGATATGGGGGGGATGTTTTTTATGCAAAGAGTGATGGGGGCCTGGAATACACTGTCAAGTGAGGTGGTTAAGGCAGTTTTGTTAGCCACATTTAAGACTTATTTGCATAGGCATATGAACAGGCAGGATATAGAGAGATACAAGCAGTTGGTATAGATAGGAAAACATGATGGGCACAGACTTGGAAGAACCTCTTCATGTGCTGTACTGTTCTTTGTTTGTAAATTCTCCCTCAGTGTACCCGAATAGGTGCCAGATTGTGGCATCTAGAGGGTTTTCACAGTAACTTCATTACAGTGTTAATGTAAGCCTACCTGTGCCAAATAAATAAACTTTAAACATTCCCCATAATGCTTTTCTACTTCAAGAATGTATCAAATTCCCTTTGGAAAGTTACTATTAGAAATACTTTCAATGTCCTTTCAGGCAGAAAATGCCTCAGCTACGGGCAGAGGAACCTGGTTAACTAACATCCCGGCTGGTGCAAACCACCAGATAAGAATTTATATTAATGCTTCATTCACATGTTCAGGATTTCCCAAAGCTCCCTGCAGACAGCGAAAATACTTTTGGAAGTTTAGCTGCTGCCATTACAAATTACAAAATATTACGAGATATTTACAGATCTGAAACAAGTGCAACAGATCCGTGACAGCCATTATAGCCCACATTAACCACTGCCGACAGCCCCCCCCCCCCCCCCCCCCCCCCCCACCGAACCACGACCCTCCCCCCGACCACCGCACCCCTCCACCACCACACCCCCACCCCCACCCCCCCCACCACCCTCCCCACCCCCCCAAAAACCCCCCCCACCAACCCCCCCACCCCCCTCCACCACACCCCCCACCCCCCCACCCCCCCAACCACCAACCCCACCCACCCCCCCACCACACCACCACCCCCCCCACCACACCTCCCCCACCACCAACCACCACCACCACCCCCACCAAATTTCCAGCACATCTTTTCCTTTATGAGTTATCATAAACCCCAACAGTGCAGAAGGAGGCCATTCGGCCCATCAAGTCTGCACCAACCCCCAATCCCACCCAGGCCCTACTCTTGTAACCCCCACATATTTACCCTGCTAATACCCTGACACTAGAGTTAATTTAGCATTCATTTAATTTTAATTTAGCATATCTTTGAACTGTGGGAAGAAATCAGAGCACCCGGAGGAAATCCAAGCAGACATGGGCACAATGTTCAAGCTCCACACAGTGACCCAATGCAGGAATTGAAGCCAGGCTCCTGGTGCTGTGAAGCAGCAGTTCTAACCACTGTGTCATTAAGCCGCCCATTTCCCTGTGGATGCATGTGTACTATTAACTTCAATTATTCCTTGCACTAGTGAGTTCCACATTCTCAATTCTTCCTGGTAAAATTCCTCCTGAATATCCTATCCCTATCGAATTTAATGGGAAGAAAGTTATGTTTCTGTTTCCTCGTTTTGGTCTCATCTCCAAGTGAAAATATCATCTCCTCATCTATCCTATTAAACACCTTTGTAATCTATCAAGGCCACCTTGGCCATCTCTTTTCTAGAGAAAAGAATTCCAAAATGTGACAACTTGTTTTGTATACACCGAGGCCTCTTAAACAACAAAGAGACTGAAATGAGGGGTTAATTAGTTTAATGGTTTTGGCTGAGGGATAAGTGTCAGCAGCAACACTGGGGAAGATGCCTCTGATCTTTGAATAGGCAGATGGGAACTTGGTTTAAAAATCTCGTCAGATAGAGGGCACATCTGGGAGGCTGTGTTCAGGCAGAATCCACATGGACAATGTTTGGAATTAAACAGCGTGCATTACAGTTCCAGAAACAGTGGAGATGAATCAATGGGGACATCTGTTGACAATTCCAAGATATCAGTAAAAATGACATTTGGCCATCCCAAGATAGATTATATTTAAAGAAGAATCACCATTCTCAGAACCTCCTCAAATTCCTCCATCTGTAACATATATTTACAATGTCATCACTGTTGTAATACGAGAAATACAGCAACCAAATTGTCCACAGCAATCTCTCACAAACAGCAATGTGATAATGAACTAGATAATTTGAGTGATATTGACTGAGGGATAAATAGTCATAGAATTATAGAATTTCTACAATACAGAACAGGATATTTAACCCATTGATTCTGTGCTGACTCCCTGACAGGAAACCTTACCAGACCCTGTCCTCCACCCAATTCCGGTAACCTCACATGTTTCCCACAGCTGATCTGCCTATCCTGCACATTTTTGGAATGTGGGAGGAAACCAGAGCACTGGAGGAAATCCAAGCAAACATGGGGAGAACATGCAAACTTCACGCAGACTATGGTTTGAGGACAAATCTGAATCCAAGTTTCTGGAGCTGTGAGGTAGCAGTGATAGCCACCGTGCTGCCCTGTTGGGCCAGCACACATCCTTGCTCCTTATTTAAATAATATTATAGGACATTTTCCCTCTACCTGAGAGGACAGATGAAGTCTTGGTTTAACAAATCCTCCGAAAGGCACTTGTAACAATACAGCTCTCCCTCAGCGCTGCATTCGGTATATCAGCTGTGATGATGTTCTCAAGTTCTCAGGAACATGAGTCCGTGACTTTCTGGTGTGGGACTGAGAGTACGATCAAATGGAGTACAGCTGTCACATGAGGTCCCATTTCTGGTCAATGTGGGGAATTCTGTGTCGGATGCATTCAAAAAGGCTTTCTATGTTCCAACTCAACAAGGAAGGAAACAGTTTCTGACTAAGAACTGGCAAATGAAGGCAGACACATAAAATTGAAAAACAATTGGGAAATAGGTTTAATGGAGAAGAAGGAACAGGTAATGACTGGTCAAAAGAACATAGCAAACCAATGAACTGATCACCAATGGGAAATGCTCGAAAAGGTGATAGCTATATATGCTGAAAAGGAAGCACCTCAGTGTATAGAGTTTTGAGGGATTAATAAAGATTAGAATTATGGAGATGTAATAAAATTAGTGACAGAATCATAGTGTGAGACAGTGCAGAGGAGGCCATTAGTTTTGTTGTGCCTGTGCTAACCCATTGGAAATAACCTGTCCATGTAGTCTTGCTCTTCCCCAATAGCCCTGCATTTCTCTCTGTTCCAATTCCCCTTTGAAAATAACTACAGAATCTCCTCCCACTGCCCTTTCAAGCAGATCCGACAACTCACTGTGTTAAAAAGAAGCCAGTTCACCTCCCGTCTGGTTGCTTTATCAAAGATCTTAAATCTTTGTCCTCTAGTTGCTGATCTTCCCACTAGTGAAAAGAGTTTCTCTTTATTTATTCCATCAAAACAAGAGTAAAGAAAACTTACTCTTTTAACAATGAGAAACTATGGTGTAAAAGAGATTGCCATGTCCACTTAAGTGACTACTTAAACCATGAGTTTAATGTGGAAAAGTGTGAGGTAATGCACTATGGCAGGAATAATAAATGTGTAGAGTATAGGGCAAATGGTAGGATTCTTAATAGTGTTGATGAACAGAGGGATGTTGGTGTATATGTGCATAGATCCCTGAAAGTAGGCAGTCAAGTCGATAAGGTTGTTAAGAAGGCATATGGAGTCTTAGCTTTTATTGGTAGGGGGATTGAATTTAGAAGCCGCAGCGTCATGTTGCAACTGTACAAAACTCTAGTGCGGCCGCACTTGGAGTATTGTGTGCAGTTCTGGTCCCCACATTATAAGAAAGATGTGGAGGCATTGGAGAGGGTACAGAGGAGGTTTACCAGGATGTTGCTGGTATGGAGGGCAGGTCTTATGAAGAGAGGCTGAGGGATTTGAGGTTGTTTTCGTTAGAAAGGAGGCGGCTAAGAGGAGACCTTATCGAAACATATAAGATGATTAGAGGTTTAGATAGGGTGGACAGTGATAGCCTTTTTCCTAGGATGGAGAAAGCTAGCACGAGGGGACACAGCTTTAAATTAAGGGGTGATAGTTATAGGACGGATATCAGAGGTAGGTTCTTTACCCAAAGGGTGGTTAGGGAGTGGAATGCCCTGCCTGCAGCAGTTGTAGATGCGCTAAGTTTGGTGGCGTTTAAGAGGTTAGTTGATAAGTATATGGAAGAGAAGGGAATGGTTTAGTTTGGAGGGTCATTACTTTTTATATTGGTCGGCGCAACATCGAAGGCCGAAGGGCCTGTTCTGTGCTGTAATGTTCTATGTCCTATGACAATCTCGATACTGAAAACCATTGGTTTCTTGTGAAATTCTGAAATTGCAGAGTGTTGCCTTAAAAGTGATTGTGTTGTATGTTCTTATTCTGTATAAAACATAGCTTGTTACTTCAGTAAATGCAAAGTGTTTGACTTCTGTTGCAGATTTTAACAGTTGATTTCATTACGTAGTGAGTAATTCACATGTATGGAAATAAATGCACATGGATACATGCAATTGACAGATGAGGACTGAAAATGGATACAGAGCTTGTTCTGAGCATTGGCTTGCCTATCACAAAGCTGTTACTCTGTCCACATGCGGATACAAGGAATTGGTGGATGGCTGGTCTGTGGGGAGATGATGGGAGAGTCTTTTTATATTTGGGATCTTGTCAATTATAGACACTTTGTTTTAGAGTTGAAAGAAGCCGTAACAGTTTAATTATGGGACTGAATTAACATGATAAAACAGGACTGTACCTGACAAACATAAGTTTACATGGGAGACAAGCCATTCAGCTCATCTGAACTTATCCATCCAGAAAGACCCAACATCCAATTCACCAATGGATTTCCACCAATCCTGTTCCGCTTGAATCCATCCCAAGAGCTGCTCACTTTCAAGTGCATGGAAAACTCCTGAGGTGAGTCTTAAAATTTCCTTTTAATTCCATCCCCAGATGGCATGGTGGCACAGTGGTTAGCACTGTGGTTTCACAGCGCCAGTGACCTGGGTTCGATTCCCGGTTTGGGTCACTGTCTGTGCAAAGTTTGCACATTCTCCCCTTGTCTGCATAGGTTTCCTCTGGGTGCTCTGGTTTCCTCTCATGGTCCAAAGATGAGTGAGTTAGATGGATCAACCATGCTAAATTGCCCCTTAGTGTCAGGGGAATGAGCTAGGGTAAATGTGTGAGGTTATGGGATAGGGCATGGTTGGGATTGTGGTTGGGCTGAATGGCCACATTCTGCAATCAATTAATAGGGAATCCTATCATTTTAAAATCTCCTGAACTGCTTTCAGCTGCTGCTGGAAAACTGGGGGCTATTCCACAACGGTTCTTCAAAGGATTCTCTGGATTATGTGGGTGTCTGTGTCTCCAAGTCATGTTGTTATGGAATCAAGTTGTACTCAGAGATTTAGGTACATGATCCAGGCTGACAGTCAGTGTTTGGATGAGGCATCGAAGCAAGGCCTTGCCTGCTCTCTCAGCTCAATGATCTCATCACATAATTTGAAGGACAAGAAGAAAATTCTCCCCAGTTTTCTGGCCATAATATTTATCTTTCAACCAGTATCATTAAACCAGATGATCACAGTTGGTTAGCTCATTATCTTTTCACTAAGTGCTAGACCGTGATGATCACGAGGGGTCACAGGCTCAAGGTGAAAACGGCGAGGTTTAACTCAGATATCAGAGGGATGTTTTTGACACAGAGGGTGGTAGGGGTCTGGAATGCACTGCCAAGTAGGCTGGTGGAGGCGGAACACACTGGGATCATTTAAGACTTACCTGGATAGTCATATGAACAGACTGGGAATGGAGGGAAACAAACGAATGGTTTAGTTGGAAAATGAGCAGCACAGGCTTGGAGGGCCGAAGGGCCTGATTCCTGTAGTGTACTGTTCTTTGTTTGACTACAGAATTCATACATTACACTAGTGACTACACTTAAAGATGTACTGCATTATCCATAAAGCACTTTGGAACATCTTGAGATTGTGAAAGATATGCAAATGCTTTCTTCACTGTGTCCCACTGAATTGTTATTGTTGTGTAGCAATATGGCCGATTCTCAACCACCTTCTGAAGGGGCCAAAAGCTGAGACTCAGTTGAATGAAGCCATGGTAGCAGTGTATGTGAGTGCTCTTTTATCAACCTCTCAGCTTGACCATGGATGGAAGCTAAATGCCAACCTTACCCGTGCCACCAACATCCCAAGAATGGAATCTAAAGATCAAATGTTCAGCTATTGTTGCGGGTGAAATATGAAGTGACATGAGTTGATTTGGAGAAGCAGTGAGTGAGAAAGGAAATCCGGCAGAAAGTGTTTTATACTCAGAGGGTTGAATGCTCATTAAGCTGCATAAAGCCCAAAGTGTCAAGATTGTCAGCTCGGGGTTCTAGGCTGTGCAGAAAATGCAAATTTGCCGCAAACTGGTGCAGTTGTTCAATTGCATGTGATCTGAAGATAGGGATGATAAGAAGGTAAATTCTTTTGTTGTGTTTGGACTGTCCAATTCCACAAGGGACAACAAACAACATGCAGTTACACAGCACTCTTCACAACCTTGGGGCAACTTTATGATCAAGGGAGTATTTTTGAAATGTGATCACAGTTGTAAATGTTGGAAACATAATGGTCAGTTTCTACACAGCAAGATCCCACAGCCAGCAATGTGGTAATGACCAGATAATTTACCTCGTGATATTGCATGATGAATTGCATTGAGGGCTGCACCTGAAAGACAGGACCTCTGAGAGAGCAGTAATCCCTCCGTACATCACTAGGAATATCAGCCTAGATTACATAGAACATAGAACACATTACAGAGCAGTACAGGCCCTTCAGCTCTCGATGTTGCGCTGACCAGTGGAACCAATCTAATGACCTTCTAACCTAAACTATTCCAATGTTATCCATATGCCTATCCACTGACCATTTGAACGCCCTTAAAGTTGGAGAGACCACAACTGCTGCAGATAGGGCATTCCATGCCCTTACTACTCTCTGAGTAAGGAACCTGCCTCTAACATCTGTCCTATAACTACCACCCCTTAATTTAAAGCTGTGTCCCCTCGTGTTAGCCATCTCCATCCGAGGAAAAAGGCTTTCACAGTCCACCCTATCTTACCCTCTGATCATCTTGTATGCCTCATGTTCAAGTCCTTTGAACAGGTATTGAAACACAAAGTCCTCAGAAACCACTCACTGAACCACAGGGAGAGAATAAGGAGAGATAGAATTGAATAATGTATTTTTCAAATTGCAGAAACCTCTTCTTCAGGTGCGATAAGAATACTGAGAAACCTGCCATCCAATTACCTTTGACAATATCAAATATTAACATTTTTCAAATTCATCATCTAAAATCAAATTAGAATGTTCTTTCTTTACAAGGAATGGCATTTAGATTGTGTATAACCTCCGCAGTATTCTCACTGACTCATTCCAGTGACTCAGCTTTGTTCTCTTTTGTGATGAATAACTTTATGATGTTTTCAGTGTTCCTTCTGTTGCCTTTCAGTGAAGGTAAGGTCAATGGTAAAGGGTTTGGGCAGTTGTTCTTCGTCTAAGGTCTGGATCACAGAATGAACTGAGACCATAGCCCCACTTCACAGTTCCAGCTCCTGCTTCAGACTCAGGCTTTTAGTGCAGAACTAAGAAAAAGCCACACTGCAGTGAGCTTTGTTCTCTAGACAATGCGTTAAACTGAATCAGTATTGATCTGTTGCTGAAAGTCGATCCCGTGACACTGGCAGAAGTCTCAGGCTTATTTCCCTGGTGTCTGAGAAAATACTCCTCACTCAAGCAGCAACAGCACCAGGATAAGCATTTTGTGCAGATGGAAACACTGCCACATTCCCAAGGTTCAGTACATTTTCTAAAACCTTCTGGGGGCCTTTTAGTACAGTACTAAGACAATGCTTAATGCTGGAGATACCTTGTTTCAGATGTGACATTTAAATTGCCCTCTCAGGAGAATACAAAATCTGCCACTTTTTGAATAAAAACAGGGATATTCTCATTGCAGTCCTCGTCAATAGTAATATTTCAGCAAACATCATCAAGGTCCATTATCTCATTGCTATTCATATGGTGGCACAGTGGTTAGCACTGCTACTAATAATGCTAGGGACCCAGGTTCAATTCAGGCCTCAGGTCACTGTCTGTATGGAGTTTGCACATTCTCCCTGTGTCTGTGTGGGTTTCCTCCGGGTTCTCCGATTTCCTCCCACAGTCCAAAGATGTGTGTGTGTTTGGTTGATTGGCCATGCTAAATTGACCCTAGTATCAGAGGGATTCGCATGAGGGATTAGCATGAGGTAAATGAGGGCTATAGGAATAGGGTGGGATTGTGATCACTGTAGACTCGATGGGCCGAAAGGCCTTGTTCTGCACTGTAGGGATTCTGTGATAGGAGCTCGCTGTGAACCAATTGGCTGCGGTGATTTTAACATCACAACAGAGACTATAGGTAGTATTTAACGGTCTTGCTTGGGTGAGACTGCAAATCCTCACCTGAGGTCAACAGAATGTCCATTGTCTGACCCTTGGTTGTGCTGATTCCATGGTAGGGGAGGGGGCAGGGGTAAAATTCCGGCCTATGCTTCACAAGTATTTAATTGGCTCTAAAGTTGTTTCAGATCTCTTGAATTTATGAAAGAGGCAACTGAAATACAAACCCTTTTTCTCTTCCTATTGCTGCAGCTGCATAACCGATACATTCCTCACTCTCACCAACAAGCCAGGAGATTCTCCTGATCAAATGTCATCATTCCTCCCATCAAGTAAAGCTGGAGATGTTTCTGAGTATTTTCAATTGAAACTACTAAATAGACAATTCCACATGGACTTTCTCCTAAGATTTCCAATGTCCACACCAATATCCATTTGACATTAAAAAACAGCTGAATATATAAACCCTTTCCTAACCTCGATACAGGATTATTCCAAATTTCTAAACTAAAACTCAAAATACTGCAGATGCTGGGAATCTGAAATAAGAACAGCAAAAGCTGGATAATCTCAGCAAGTCTGGCAGCACCTGCAGAGAGAGAAGCAAGAATTAATATTTCGAGTGACCAAGAGTGATATGGAATCTTTCTCTCTCTCTCTCCAGAGGTGCTGCCAACCTTGCTGAGTTTATCCAGCATTTCCTGGGTTTACTCCAATACTCTCATGGTCAGTGTCCCATCTTCTATTCTTTGCAAGCTTGCGGTATGAAAAACTGTGCTGCCCGTGGCCTTACTTGCAGTTGCCTTTGATTGACCATCCTTACCCCGCTGTGCTTACTGATCTACGCCAGCAACTGTCATCTGACAATGTTTCCATTTTTAAACTCTCATCTTTTTTTTCAAATCCCTCATTGATGTCCAGACTTCCTCTAGCTTTGTTACCCTCCAAGATCTCTAAGGGCTGCAGGGGTAGCACAGTGGTTAGCACTGCTGCTTCACAGCTCCAGAGACCTGGGTTCAATTGCCGGCTTGGGTTACTGTCTGTGTGGAGTTTGTACATTCTCCTCGTGTCTGTGTGGGTTTCCTCCAGGTGCTCCAGTTCCTCCCACAATCCAAAGATGTGCGTGTTAGGTTGATTGGCCATGCTAAATTGACCATAAATGCATAAGTTAGTGGATTAGTGGGTAAAATATGTGTGAGTAGGGCTTGAATGGGATTGTGGTTGGTACAAACTCGATGGGCTGAATGGCCTCTTTCTGTACTGTAGGGCTTCTATGACTTCTAGCTCTAATTCCACCTTCTGGTCACATTTCCCTTCCATTGGAATTCCCACGAGCACTCTGTTCCAGAAATAGCCCAATTTTTACTGAATTTCAATGCAGATGAGAATAGGTTGGTACAGAATAGGGGAGTGGTCTGACACAGAAGGAGGCCATTCGGTCTATTAGGTCTGTCCTGATCATTCACAAGAGCTTTCCAGTTAAAACCACTGAAACCTGCTCTTTCTTATAAGTATGATATTTCCCATTCGAGTGTTTACCTAATTCCCCTTTGAACTAGGGGATGAGGATGCAAAATTTCAGCTCTTTTCTGTCCTTACAGATGCTGCCAGACCTGCTGAGATCTTCCAGCATTTTCTCTTTTGGTTTCAGATTCCAGCATCTGCAGTAGTTTGCTTTTATCCAGTGTTTATCTAATTCTCATTCATAGTTAATACTGAATCTGCTTGAACTGCCTTCATAGGCAGCACTTTCCAGATCACAACAACTCAATACATTGAACACGTCTGTCCATCTTCCCTGTGTTTCTCATGCCAGTTGAACTTACGGAGGCCGTGGTGGGCCTATTATAAGCCTATGGCCAGAATTTTACACACCCGCCCCAGTAGGTCCCATGGCGAGTGTGAAATTATATGGTTGCGGTTCCCTCTGGATTCCCGCCTATTTCGATTTGGTTGCAATTTTATACCGGCAGGATGTGGTAGCATGGCCCCTTTAAAACAGTGTTCTCTGAGGGTCATGTGATTGCGCTGGACTCAATGGAGTGTCGAGACGGGAAGTTTAGCCAGTCGAGTGCAAGGTCACATAACTTAGGTCATGGATGTTCCCCCGTTGAACTCAAGGAAGAGGATTGTGGAGTCTCATAGTAACCCTGTTTGCTCATTTATTCATTGGTAATAAAGCCTTTTGTCACTTGCCCCTCATCAGGGGTCACCCTCAATTTATGACACTGGCGACGAGGAAAAACCTTCAAAGTCTTGGGGTCAGAGCACTCAGCGAGAGGCGAGAGAGTTTGGAGTATTGACAATATGAAGAAGCAGGGGATAGACGCATTTTGATCAGAAAAGTAGCACCATTTGCCCCTGAAATGGAAAAACGGGAGCATTTTATTGAAAAGCTGCTAAAATTCACTTCACTCTTTGTAGCAAAAGTGAAAGCTGGTTGAAAATCATTTCATGATTTTGAATACCACTATTTAAATCTTCCCTCCACCTTCTCCACTCGATGGAGAATAGTTGAGCCTCTCTACGTTCACTGAAACCTCTCATATCTGCAAACATACTAATATATATCTGCTCTCAGATTCCAGTAGTGTGGCACCCTGTATTGGATGAGACACTCCAGTGGGAATGTAGTCAGTGGTTTATAGCTGGGAGCTGATCTGCAATCTTAGATTTACTATGAAGCAGTAGGAGAAAATCTGTCCCCACAAGCCTTTATTTCCTTTCTTGGGCAGGAATGGAATGTCACAGATCAGCTTTTTTTACTCATTCATGGTATGTTTAAAATTTATTTATTAGTGTCAGAAGTGAGCTTACATTAACACTGCAATGATGTTACTGTGAAAATCCTCTAGTCACCACACTTACATACACTGAGGGAGAATTTAGCATGGCCAATGAACTTAATCAGCACATTTTTGGACTATGGGAGAAAAACTGGAACAGCCCGAGGAAACCCACACAGCTACGGGGAGAAAATGCAGACTCCACAGAGACAGGGACCCAAGCCATGAATCATACCTGGGTCCTTGGTGCTGTGAGGCAGTAGTGCTAACCATTGTGCCACTGTAACACCCATAGAAGTCGAGTTAACATGTTGCATATTGTGTTAAGATGTTTTCTGCTCTTGTGTAAAACACTGTATGTGGGCATTGCTGGTGAGGCCAGCATTAATTGTCCAACCTTAATTGCTGTGGAACTAAATGTCTTGTTTGGTCATTTCAGAGGACAGTGAAGAACCAACCATGCTGCTGTGATCCTGGAGTCATAGATAAACCAAACCAGGCAAGGATGGCAGGTTTTCTTTCAAAGAACAAAGAACAACACAGCACAGGAAACAGGCCTTTCGGCCCAACGAGCTAACACCGCCACCTCGACGTTCCCACTTCCACCTCTGACCCCTGTCTATGTTTATAGAAATCTGCATTGGAACCAAATTAACGAGACGGTTTAGGGAGAATTTGTTTTGCCAATCAACCTAAGAGCACATCTTTGGGATGTGGGAGGAAACCGGAGCACCCAGAGAAAACCCACACAAGCACGGGGAGAATGCGCAAACTTCCACAGACACAGGCCCAAATCCATGTATCTGCACAGCAACAGTGATAGTCACTGAGCTGTCGTGTTGCCCATCAAATGGTCCTGTTCAAGCGTACACTAATGACGTGAAACAACAAGCTGTTGTCGAAAAATCCAAGAGCAGCCCGCTCACGACCCCTCGTGTGTATGCCCCTTGTTGGACAACAAGGCAGATCGAAATACCTGTAGGATAATAGGCATTAATGAACCACATAGGTTTTTGCAATAATTGACAAAAGTTTCATGGTCATCATTAGACTTTTAATTTCAGATTTTTATTGAATTAAAAATTCACCATCTGCCTTTTGGGATTTGAACCTATCCCCCAGAGCATTAGCCTGAGCCTCTGGATTATGAACCCATTTATCCTTACACTACTGTTCCCCTGTGTTAATCAGCAGCCAATGCAAACAGTTTGACATTCTCAATATGAAACTTTCTAATTGGAATTCAAATTCATATATATCTTTTTTCTAAGTTTTGTAATTCACGCAAGTTGAATGCAAGTGATCTTTTTATGAAGAATGTAATGGCCTAATGATATTCCTAAAAAATTACAGTAATAAGGTTAATCTCCTTTTAGTTACATTTTCCAAAATGCAAACACTGTGTTTAATGGATTCCATTTTTCTGTGTGGAAATGCTAGTCAATTAACTGAACAGGATCTTTATTTGAACTTGTTGCTTTAATCCCTCATCATTCATTAACAACAAAATCTCAGGCATTCTTTGTAAATCCTTGCTTCCTTCAAATGGAGGATGACCTATCCATTAAACCTTACTTAACCCACCACATTAAACATTCACTCCCTTCAGCACTAATGCACAGAAGCAACTGTGGGTACCATCTACAACATGCATTGCAGCAACTCACAAAGTCTCCTCAACGGCATCTTCATCTTCAAGTCCAGGACATCTGCCACCTCAAGAAAGACAAGGACAGGAGACAAGTGGGAAAAGTACCACATGCAAGTTCTCCTCCAGGTCACACACCATCCTGACCTGGAAATATATTGACACTTCCTTCACTATTGCAGGCTTCAATTTCTGGAATTTCTGACTGAATAACACAATGGGTGTGTGTACATCACACGGACTGCAGTCACTCAAGGCTCACCATCACCTTCTCAAGAGGCATACAGAAGCGGACAACAAACTCTGGTCTCAATGAGGCACCCTAAAAATCAACAAAAACAAAATAGCAAGTAACAACACATCACAGAAAGACATACAATTGTATACCATGTTTACACACTCCTGAGGAGTGACTCAGAACATCTTTTTGAATACAATGAAATTCCGAAAGTTGTACTGACTGTTGAATAGGTAGGTGTGACAGATAGTTTGTAGTCAGAAACATAGGATTTTGGAGCAGCATTGGGCCATTTGATATTTCAAACTTGCTGCACCATTCAATAAGGCCATGATTCTGGTCTCAACTCCACTTCATGTGTTGCCGATGGGTTGAGTCCTCTTCACACACTGCCATTTTTTGGTATGATGCTCCCAAATATGGCAACATTGATGACAGAGTCCCAGGTTGGCTACACAGACTCCCAGCAACTATGGCAAGGTCTGCAAGACATAACAGGCTACAAGATAAAGGCGGGTAGAATCACCGCACCAATGCACCCCTCCCTGATGAGCTTAATGCATTCTATGTCTGTTTTGAGTAAGAGGTCAATGAGAACACTCCTTCTGACCCTGAAGCTTTGGCCAACCAAGGTCAGCATCACAGGTATCAGATTGGACTTCTCAAACCCATGGTAAGTGACTGGCCTGGACGGGGTGCCTGGACAAGTACTCAGATCCTGTGCGGACTATTTGCTGGAGGTATTCACAGTCATCGATCTGAGGTCCCTATCTGCTTCAAGAAGATGATCATGATTTCTCTTTGTTCTTTGTTCTTTGATTCCTGTACCGAAGACAAGCCAGGCAGTGTGTCTCAATCCCAGTCGTCTGAGGGCTCTAACATCCATCGTTATGAAATGTTTCAAAACGTTTGCCATGGCACAAATCAATTCCTGCCTCCCAGATTGCCTGGATTCACTAGAGTTCAACTACCACTGCAACAGGTCCACAGCAAACGCCGTCTCCTCGGCCCTGCATTCAACCCTGGGACATTGAGATAACAAAGGCATCTGTGTCAGATTCCTTTTTATTGACTACAGCTCAAACTTCAACACCATTATTCCCACAGAACTCAACTCCAAACACTGTGGCCTGGGCCTTGGCTCTTCCATTTCTTAACTGGATCCTAGACTTCCCAACCCACAGACTGGAATCAGTAATGATAGGCAACAATGCCTCCTCCACGATTATCTTCAACACCAGTACTCTACAAAGCTGTACCTCAGTCCCCAAAAATATTCCTTATATACCTATGACTGTGGCCAAATTTCCCCCCAAATCAATTTTCGAGTTTGCTAGTGACACCACAGTCATGGGTCGGATCTCAAACAACGATGAGACAGAGTACACGATTGAGACATAGATTCTGATGAACTGGTGCGGCAACAATAATCTCTCCCTCAATGTCAGCAGAAAGAAGGAGATAGTGATCGACTTCAGGAAGCATAGTAGAGAACATACTCCTGTCTATATCAACATAGACAAAGTGAAAATAGTTGAGAACTTCAAATTTTTGTGTGTCTAGATCACCAACGGCCAATCCTGGTCCCTCCGCACCACGTTATAGTTAATAAAGTCCACCAACACCTCGAATTTCTCAGAAGAAATTTAGCATATCCACTAATTTACTAATTTTTACGGACGCACCATAGAAAGCATTCTTTCTGGTTGTATGACATCTTGGTATAGCTCCTGTTCTGCCTAAGAAACCCAATCCATCACGCAAACCAGCCTCCCATCATTGGCTCTGTCTACACTTCCCACTGCCCGGCAAAGCAGCCAGTGTAATCAAGTACCCGACACACCCCGGACATTCCCTCTTCCACCTTCATCCATTGAGAAAAAGATACCTTGCCTGAGGTCACATATTAAACAATTCAAGAACAGCTTCTTCCCTGTTGCCATCGATATTTGAATGGACCTACCTCACATTAAGTTGATCTTTCTCTACACCCTAGCTATGACAGTAACACTACATTCCTCTTTCCTTTCCTTCTCTATGAACGGTATGCTTCATCTGCATGGCACACAAGAAACAATATTGTCTACCGTACACTAATACGTGACAATAATAAATCAAATAAAAATATCAAAAATTTCAACTTGGTTGCAAAGATTTATGATATTCTGCAGCCATGAAGACGCAATGGAAATGTAAGCTTTTCTCTTTACAATTGGTACTTAAAACCTGAAAACTGAAGGAAAATTTAAACTGACATTTCAAAAATATTCTTGCAGTTTAGTTTTGCAAAAGGAAACTAGGCAGGTTGTGAATCCACTGCCAACAGATGGTTTGTTTGCTTTGACTTTAATTAAATCCATACTGATTGTTTACTGATGAGATTTTGGGACCATTGAATAAACAGCCAAGCAGAACAGACTAGGACAGGAAGAGAATCTCTGAGCTAAAACAGTGAGAGCAATGGATAGAAGCAATTACACCCAGCAGACCTGCTCCTAACTAATCCAGTACTTCCTTTTTCCAGATACTTGTGTTCAATTCTGGCTTTGAGTGACTGTGTGGAGCTTGCACATTCTCCCTGTATTTGCATGGGTTTCCTCCGGTACACCAGTTTCCTCCCACAATCTAAAGATGTGCCGGTGAAGTTGATTGGCCATGCTTAATTGTCCCTCAGTGCCCAAAATTGTGTTGGTTGGTTGGTTTAGCCAAGACAGAATTCACAAGAGTACGGAGATAGGGCGAGGGGGTGGGCCTGGACAAGATGCCCTGTCAGTGGGTCAGTGCAGGCTCGATGGGCTGAATGGTCTCCTTCTGCACTGTGCAGATTCTATGATTCTATGGAACAATAGATTAGGCAATATGAGGACAGGGTCTGGCCAATGGTATTGATTTTAAGGAGTATCTTAAGGATGGCAGGCGTAATTTTAAGAGAGGGAGAGATGGAGAGGTTGAGGGAGGTAACTTAAGACCCAGGCAGATGAAGGAATGGCCCCAATGCCGGAATGATGGAAACATAGAACAGTACAGCACAACATAAGCCCTTTGGCCCTCGATGTTGTGCCGAGTTATGTCCAAACCCAAGATCAAGCTAACCCACTCCCTATCATTTGGTATGCTCCATATGCCTATCCAATAACCACTTCAAAGTTTCTAAAGTGCCCGACCCCACTATCACAGTAAGAAATCCATCCACACCCCAACCACTCTCTGAATAAAGAATCTACCTCGGACATCCCTCCTATATTTCCACCATGAACCTTATTGTTATGCCTCCTTGTAACAGTTACATCCACCTGAGGAAATAGTCTCTGCACGTTCACTCTATCTATCCCCCTCGTCATCTTATAAACCTGTATTAAGTCATCTCTCAGCCTCCTCCGCTCTAAAAGAGAAAAGCCCCAGCTCCCTCAATCTCTCTTCATAAGACCTACCCTCCAGACCAGGCAGCATCCTAGTAAATCTGCTCTGCACTCTCCAATACTTCCACATCCTTCTTATATATAGTGAGGTGACCAGAACTGCACACAATATTCCAAATGTGGTCTCACCATGGTCCTGTAGCATAATCCCACAGCTCTTAAACTCAAACTCCCTGTTAAGAAACACTAAAACACTCTAAGCCTTCTTCACGGCTCTATCCACTTGAATGGCAACCTTCAGAGATCAAGATCTCTCTGTTCCTCCACATTCCTCAGAACCCTTTGTTGACCCTGTAATCAGCATTCAAGTTTGTCCTACCAAAATGAATCATTTTGCCCTTATCAAGGTTAAACTCCATCTGTCACTTTTTTGCTCAGCTCTGCATCCTTTCAGTGTCTCTATGCAGCTTGCAAAAGCCCTCCACCTTGAGTTTAACAAGATGTGAGAATTGGAGGATACAGAGATCTCAAAGGGTTGTGAGGTTGGAGAAGATTACAGAGAAAGGAAGGAGCAAGATTATGGAGGGCTTTGAAAACATGGATGAAAATTTTAAAATTGAGGGCTTGCTGGACCAGGAGATAGTATAGCACAGTGAGCACAGAGGGTGATGGGTGAGCGGAAAGGTATGAGAGCTTTTGCCACTTCAGAATGAAACTGTGAGGATTGTGGCTTTATCTCAGAATTGAAAGGTAGGACAGTATCTGGATTGCAGCAGTGCTACCCATTGTGCAACCATGCCATCCCTATTGTTTTAAATTAATTAGTGATTGCAAGGAAGCTTCCTCTGTTGATGAACAGAGGGGTCTTGGTGTATATGTGCATAGATCCCTGAAAGTTGGCAATCAAGTCGATAAGGTTGTTAAGAAGGCATAAGGAGTCTTAGCTTTTATTGGTAGGGGGATTGAATTTTGGAGCCGCAACGTCATGTTGCAACTGTACAAAACTCTAGTGCGCCGCACTTGGAGTATTGTGTGCAGTTCTGGTCCCCACATTATAAGAAAGATGTGGAGGCATTGGAGAGGGTACAGAGGAGGTTTACCAGGATGTTGCCTGGTATGGAAGGCAGGTATTATGAAGAGAGGCTGAGGGATTTGAGGTTGTTTTCGTTAGAAAGAAGGCGGCTAAGAGGAGACTTATTGAAACATATAAGATGATTAGAGGTTTAGATAGGGTGGACAGTGATAGCCTTTTTCCTAGGATGGAGAAAGCTAGCACGAGGGGACATAGCTTAAATTAAGGGGTGGTAGTTATAGGACGGATGTCAGAGGTAGGTTCTTTACCCAGAGGGTGGTAAGGGTATGGAATGTCTTGCCTGCGTCAGTTGTAGATGCACCAAGTTTGGTAGCGTTTAAGAGGTTAGTAGATAAGTTTATGGATAAAAGGGGAATGGTTTAGGTTAGAGGGTCACTGTTTGTTCCTAATTGGTTGGCGCAACATCGAGGGCTGAAGGGCCTGTTCTGCGCTGTAATGTTCTATGTTCTATGTTCTATTAAGATCACAATGCAGTCATTCTGAAAATCCTCTGGTCACCACGCTCCGGCGCCTGTTCAGGAACATTGAGGGAGAATTTAGCATGGCCAATGCACCTAACCAGCACGTCTTTCAGACTGTGGAGGGAAACTGGAGCACCTGGAGGAAACCCATGCAGACATAGAACATAGAACATTACAGCGCAGAACAGGCCTTTCAGCCTTCGATGTTGTGCCGACCAATTAGGAAAAAGCCATGACCCTCCAAACTAAACCATTCCCTTTTCGTCCATAAACTTATCTACTAACCTCTTAAACGCCACCAAACTTGGCGCATCTACAACTGCAGCAGGCAGGGCATTCCATATCCTTACCACCCTCTGGGTAAAGAACCTACCTCTGATATCCGTCCTATAACTACCACCCCCATAATTTAAAGCTATGTCCCCTCGTGCTAGCTTTCTCCATCCTTGGAAAAAGGCTATCACTGTCCACCCTATCTAAACCTCTAATCATCTTATATGTTTCAATAAGGTCTCCTCTTAGCCGCCTTCTTTCTAATGAAAACAACCTCAAATCCCCCAGCCTCTCCTCATAAGACCTGCCCTCCATACCTGGCAACATCCTGGTAAACCTCCTCTGTACCCTCTCCAATGCCTCTACATCTTTCTTATAATGCGGGGACCAGAACTGGATACAATACTCCAAGTGCGGCCGCGCTAGAGTTTTGTACAGTTGCAACATGATGTTGCGGCTCCGAAATTCAATCCCCCTACCGATAAAAGCTAAGACTCCACATACCTTCTTAACAACCTTATCGACTTGATTGCCAACTTTCAGGGATCTATGCACATATACACCAAGATCTCTCTGTTCATCAACACTATTAAGAGTCAAAATAAATATTGTCACAGGATTGATGGAGATGGGACCTTAATGCAACATCTCGATCAAAAGACAGCACCACCCACCATGTGGCACTCCCTCGTTCTGCACTCGATGTGTCAGCGCTATAGAAATGCAATCACCTGAGGTTGTTCAAAGCATCATACAAATACAAATTCCTACAGTAATTACAGTATTACTAAAGTTCTGTTAACCAGGCATTTGCACAGCCTTAATTAGCTTATCTAGGTTTTGTATGTGTGCAGCCACAACTATTTAAAGCCTCGTTTCACAAAAGAAAAAGGAAAGATTGCATTTTTATAGCACTGACACATCAAGTAGAGAACGAGGGAATGTCACACGGTGGGTGGTGCTGTCTTTTGATCGAGATGTTGAAAAAAAGTTCCATCTTCATCAATCCTGTGACATTATCTTAAAGAGGAGCAGGAGGGATTTTCGAGTATCCTGGACAATGTTTATCCTGTCAATATCACATTGCTCTTTGTTGGGGATTTCTGTGTACAGTTTGGTCATTGTGGGTTCCTGCTAATCTTTTGGCAGCTCCAGCATTTATTGCCCATCGGTAATTGTTCTCGAACTGAGTGCATTTTTAGAGACTGCCACCTTGTTGGTTTTTATGGCAATTGTGGACATCATTAGACATGAAATTGTCAAGATTTCAACTGTATTCAAATATCACCATCTGCCGTGGTGGGATTCAAACCCAAGTCCCCAGGGCATTACTCAGGGTCTACTGGATTATTAGTCCGGTGACAATATCACAACACCACCGCCTCCCCTCTACACCAGTGACAATATCTTCAAAACTGGCTCTGAAGTGTTTGGGATGTCCTGAGGTTGTGAAATGTGTTAACGAAATGTACATCTCTCTTTCTTATTCCTAACAAAACAGGAACTGGTTGCTTGGTGTAATCAGCATGTGGGTTCAGATTGGCTGTGATTTCAGAGCCTGCTGTTTATTTTGCGTCTGTGTTTTTTCAGAAGGGCAGATGTGATTCTATTGAGGTGGTTTTTATAACTCACAATCTGGATTAATTTCCTGCCTTTACATTGTAGTTTTAGTGACCCTGTCCCAGTCTGTGAGACATCTGATTGTTCTGCCAATAAAGCAGACATGCTGCTAAGCTCTAAAGTTTATTTATTAAATTTATTTATTAGCGTTACAAGTAGGTTTGTATTAGCACTACAAAGAAATTACTGTGAAAATCCCCTAGTCGCCACACTCCAGCATTTGTTTGGGGACACTGAGGCAGAATTTAGCTCGGTAAATGCACCATAACCAGCAGACTGTGGGAGGAAATCTGAGCACCCAGAGAAAACCTACGCAGATGAGGGAGAACATGCAGCTTCTGCACAGGGAATGACCCAAGCCGGGAATTGAACCAGGGGTCCTTGGCATTGTGAGGCAGCAGTGCTAACCACGGTGCCACCATGCCACTCAGGAACCTAGCCACTGAAGTTCTCTATAATCAGAGCAGCAGACCAATAACCTCGCACACACATTTTCTTCAGAGGTGATGGGGAAAGGCCACGGTGTGAGGACTTTCAACCTGTGTACACTAAAAAGCTGCCAACTGTGACAAACCCCATGGATTGTGTGCTTAACCCTAAGTCTACCCAAATGTATTGTAGCATCTCAAAGTGTAACATGACCGATGTATATCATTAGTAAAGAAGTTTACTCTGTAATGGAAATATTGAAATGTTTCTATTGCTCTCATTACTGAAGTGCATCTTTATTCTTTGGGAAAATGTAGATATTATTGTATGTTATTGCTATAACAATTTGAAATGTTTCATTTGAATAAAGCATGGTCAGATTTCTCCAGCCATTCATGTCCCACTACCACTGCCAGCAAGAACAGAGAACTTGGCGCTCAGCCAAATCTCCATTCACTGCAGCGGGACTGGAGAATCCCAGCTATAGGCGAGGTTGGAAACTCTCAGCTATGGGTGAGTTCTGAGAATCCCATCCCTATATTTGTTGCAAAAGACCATTTTTTTGGAGATGCATTACTGTTTGTGGGACCTTGCTGTGTGACAATTGGCTACAACACTGACTACTTTTCAAAAGGGCTACATTGACTGTAAAACAGTTTCAGACATCCAGATGTTGTGACAGGTGCTACTGAAATGCAAATTCTTTTCTATGTTATGCTTGTCCCTTCCTGTGATGTAGTCACATGCCAGTGGCTGAATATTTGGAATCAGTGTCCATTAGCTTGGCATTCACTGAGCTGTAGTGATTGCAAAGCTCTGAGCTTCACTGTATTTCTATAGTGAACACACTCTGTGCTTAAATAAAAACTGTCTGAAGGCAGACAGTCTGGAGAAACACAAGGTGTAAATAAAATCCCTCCAGGAAACTAGTAAAATATCAATGTTAGATCTATGTCAGACAGATCTCTGTAAAGCTCATTCTAGACTTGGGTGTGAAGTGTTGTGGGAGCTACAGCTGCAGAGTGCCCACTAGCACTCATATACACTCACCATGCACACTCACAAGCAAACACACACACAGACCTGTGCACACTTAGCAGCACAAATGCACACTCACAAACACATGCACCTATGCACACTCACAAGAAAATACACACACTCATCTGTGCACACTCACAGGCATTCACACACTCACAAACACAAGCACACACACCCACGCACACTCACAAACACACTCTTGTACATTCATCAACACAAACACACACTCACCTGTGCACACTCAGAAGCCACACATACTGACCTCTTGCACACTCACAAGCGCAAACACACACACATGCACAGTCACAAGCAAATACACAGACAGGCCTGTGCACACTCAGGAGCCCACACACAGACACACACACACACTTGTGCATGTACATATGTTTTCACTCAAGAGCAGCATACATAACACACACACATGCACACTCAAAAGCATGCATACACATATAAACACACAAAGCCACACCCAGAAACACACAGTCACAAACATGTGACACTCGCACACAGCAGCTGCCAGACAATGTAATGGAAGATATACCCTGCTTATAATGTCCCTCTCTATACTTTGTGACTAGTTCCTGGACCCTGAGTCAATTAACCAAGGAAAATCTGTCACCTGTCTTAGAATCAGAGAATCATAGAACAAGTACAACACATTTGGTAATTGTCTGTAAACTACTTCTCTGCAAGAGCAACTCAACTAATCTCACAATATTCTTTCCCTCTGGCTCTCGACTGATAATTATCCATTTTCCTCTGAATGTATTGATTGAATTTGCCTGCAGTACACTCCCAGACATTGAGTTCCAGATCCTAACGACCCACTTGCTTTGTGAAACAGCTCCTTCTCCATTTTAAAATGTGTGTCATTTGATTCTCGATCATTTCACCAATAGGAATATTCTCATGGTCCACTTTTCTAGACTCCTCCTATAAATGATCTGTCTTGGTCTGCACACTTCAGTCACTGGGTCCACACAAATGTTGGACTTGTGAACAGAGACTGACTGAAGATTTTTAGCCCATAGATAAAGGCACAATTATTGCAGAACACTGGAGTTGTAGAGTGTTGTCAGACTATCACAGTTAAAGATGGCTGTTCTGGTAACAATCTGCCCAAAGATTTATGTTGGCCAGGGATAATGAAATCAAAAAGCAGCAAACTTGGGGATGAGCTAAAGAACAGAATGAACAGACAGACCTTTTCAACATTTGGTGAAGAGATGAAATGGAGATTCCAAGATTGAGATTTTCCATCCTCCGCCTGACCTTGGAAGTGCAAATCTGGTTCAGGAATTAATCAGTCCACAATGCCCAGGTGGAGCTTCAATGTTAATAAAGACAATCTGATCTTCAATATTAGGTTAAGGATGTAGAGCTGCTTCTCTCTTTCTCCGTTGGCTTTATAAAGATTCTGTTATCCAATGTGGCCCTCTCGGAAGGTCATCGAGTAAGTTGCCACAAGCAGGTGAGAATTAAGGATTAGACAAGAGAAGCAGTTTGTCCCCAAACACAGGCCAGCCCAGAATACAGTCTGATTCAGTTTTTCATTTACTTTCTTCCTTTTATCCTCCTTCCCCATATATCACAATTTTGTTATTTTCCTCAATACCTTCCCTCCTTAATCTTCCTCCATTATCCTCCCTTTTAGACAATCACTCCTCTGCTATCTGTGGTAGTGTGGCCCCTTTGAGGGGCAATCCTTCACAGGCCATATGACCGAGCTGGAGCCAATGGAGAATGAGTGTGCAAAGCTAGGCTAATCATGAGTGAGGGTGAACATTCCCAGGGGTTGGGGTGGTGGGCGGGGGGAGGAGGAGGGGGTGGCGTTCTTTTGGAGTCAGGGTGTTCTTAGGGTTGGACCTGCATTAGCTGCACTGTTAATTCCTTCTTATGTGAAGTACTTTTCATAGAACCGTGCAGTGCAGAGAGAGGCCATTCAGCCGATCGAGCCTGCACCAATAACAATCCACCCAACCTCTATCCCCATAACCTCACATATGTACACTGCTAATCCCTCTCACCTACACATCTTGGGAAACTAAGGAGAAATCTAGCATGGTCAATCCGCCTAACTTGCACATCATTTGACCGTGGGAGGAAACTGGAGCACCGAGGTGAAACCTATGCAGATGCGGGAAGAATGTGCTAACTCTGCACAAACAGTGACCCAAGCCAGGAATAGAACTTGGGCCCCTAGCGCTGTGAGGCAGCAGTCCTAACCACCGTGCCACCGTGCCTCATTGACTACCCTCGAGTTATTACATTATCTCTCCTTCACTCTTATCTTCTATTGGAATATTTTTGCCTCACTTTTTTATTTTGGATACAAGTCTGGTATCAAATTGGAGACTCATTCAGAAGATAGGACAGACTGAGGTTTATACAGGCTATGATCAGGGCACCCTTTAAAGGTGGCACCCTGATCTCAGTACAGCCAGGTTTTACCAGTCTGTGGAGGCCCTGCACCGCACAAGATGGCATGAAACTCGCTCCCTAGATTTTCTTTGGGCTGAGTGTAGTAAAACCTGGAGAGAAACAGACTGGTTTCCTCGCTGGAAACAACGTGCTGCTATTTTTTGGGAAGATTTAGCCTGGTATCATTCCAAGAAACTGAAAACGATAACATATTAGCAGATGAATGGACCTTCAGAACATCAGGACCTGATTTGTGCCTTTCATACCAACCATTTGTATAATTTTTCTTATCTATGTTTCTATAGAATCCCTACAGTGTAGAAAGAGGTCACTCGGCACATCGAGTTTACACTAACAACAATCCTACCGAGGCCCCATCTCTTTAATCCCACATATTTATCTTGCTAATCTCTCTAACCTATGCATCCCACTACACAAAGGGGCAATTTAGCACGGCCAATGCATGTAACCCACATATATTCGGGCTATGGGAGGAAACCGGAGCAGCCGGAGGAAACCCACACAGACGCGGAGAGAATGTGCAAACTCCACACAGTCAGTGACACAAGACGGGAATCAAATCCAAGCCCCTGGAGTTGTGAGGATAAACACTGTGCCATCATGCTGCCCAAACTGGGCCACCATGTACCCATTTTTACTTCTTGATTCCCTTACCCACCAAAAATGTAGCGATATCAATTTCAAAGACTCCTCTTGACATTGAGCATCCAGAGTGTTTGTGGGGAGAAGATTCCAGATTTCCATTAACTTTGGTGTGAAGAACCACTCTTTGAAAAGGCCTAACTTGAATTTTAATTTCCATAAATAATTTCCATATTTTCACAGATTTGTGCATCAACTTTATTGTTAGACGAGGGCCCAGCTGTTGAAATCAAAACATCCATAAAGCCCCTGACTTTTTAATAGCAGCTGAGTTGAGGATGCTGGGAGAACGAGGCTGATGTGTGAATGTGTAACAAGCTCAGAGAGAAACAGCAGTTGTCTTTTTCATCCGATTGCCCCCCTTCCTGTCACTGCTTTTATCTAAAGGTCAATCATTCTTTTGGAGTTGCGTTTCAACATGAAGGAGTACCATTTTATCATTAATGAAGCCAAACTCCCCTACAGCGAACAGCAAATCTGGAGCTCATTATACTCTGGCTGTTGTGAGGCATGACTCCGCGTAGGAAACATGACTATTTCTATTCATATTTGCAGCATTCAACTCACTGATTCCAGCCCCCACACTGGTCTTCAGGAATCGGCTCAGAATCCCAAGTAGTCTGCCATTGGCTGAATGGCATTGTGAAGCAATGTCCCTGCTGATACCAAAACTGCAAAAATAAGCTTCTTAATTGAAATTGCAGAATTTTCTAATACAGCAGAAGGCTGTTTGGTTCATTCCAGTTGTCTTCCATTAGTCCCAAACAGCTTCCGTTCTCACAGATTTTCCTCCTTAAGTATTTATATCAGATTTCCTTTGAACGTTGCTGTTGAATCTTCTTTCACTGCCCTTTTAGACAGTCCATTCCTGATCTGAACAATTCACCAAGTAATAAAAATCTTCACCACTCACCTCGTGTTTCTCTGCGAATAGCCTTAACTCTGTGTCTTCTTGTTACTGTCCATCATGCTACTGGAAATCATTTCTGCCTATGTAACTTCTCAAAAATCATAAAATCCGATAATCCCTACAGTGCAGAAGGAGGCCATTCGGCCCATTGAGTCTGCACTGACAACAATCCCACTCAGTCCTTATCCCCGTAACCTATATATTTATCATTGTAAACCCCTGACATTAAAAGGCAATTTAGAACATAAAACATAGAACAGTACAGCACAGTATAGGTCCTTTGGCCTTCGATGTTGTGCCTAGCTATGTCAGAACTCAAGATCAAGCTATCCCACTCCCTATCATTCTGGTGTGTTCAATGTGGTTATCCAATAACTGCTTGAAAATTCCTAAAGTGTCCGACTCCATTATCACAGCAGACAGTGCATTCCACACCTCAACCGCTTTCTGAGTAAAGAATCTACCTCTTATATCTCCCACCAGGGACTTTATAGTTATGCTCCCTAGTAACAGCTACATCCACCTGAGGAAATAATCTCTGCAGGTCCAATCTATCTATCCCTCTCATCATCTTATAAACCTCTATTAAGTCATCTCTCATCCTCATCCGCTCCAAAGAGAAAAACCACAGCTCCCTCAGCCTTTTCTCATAAGACCTACCCTCCAAACCAGTCAGTATCCTGGTAAAGCATGGTCAATCCATCTAACATGCACATCTTTAGACAGTGAGAGGAAACTGGAGAATCCGGAGGAAGCCCATGCAGATACAGGGAGAATGTGCAAGCTCCACGTGGACAGTTACCCAAGGTTAGAATTGAACCTGGATTCCTGGCACTGTGAGGCAGAACTGCTAACCACTGTGCCACAGTGCTGTCCAAAGCCCCTCATAATTTTAAACAGCTTATCAAATCTTCTCTTTAACCTGCTCTGCTCCGAGCAGATCAATCCCAGCTTCTCTAATTTCCTCACATTAACTCAATTCCTTCATCCCTAGGATTATTTTCCTCTGCACCCTCCCCAAGACTTTGATATTATTATAGTATCCAGATTTGGAAACATAATATTCGAAGTGAGATCTAACCCATAATTATTAACTTATATAATCATTTCCCTATTTTTGTACTTTATGCCATAGAAACTAGAAGCAGGATTAGGCCATTCTGCCCTTCAAGCCTGCTGCGCTTGAAGGGCAGATCAGGGCTGAGCATTGTATTCAATATTCTGATACTCCCTTCCCCTCATATCCCTTTAGCCCAAGAGATGTATCTAATTTCTTCTTAAATTTAAGACAACATTTTGGCCTCAACTACTTTCTGTGTAATGAATTCCATACATTCACCACACTCTGGATGAAGAAATTTCTTCTCAACTCAAAGAACAAAGAATGAAGAAGAACAAAGAACAAAGACCTCAGTTTTAAAAGGTTTACCCCTTATCCTCAAATGATGACCCCCTAGTTCTGGACTCCCCCACCATTGAGAACATTCTTTCTGAATCTAACCCTGTTAGAGTTTTATAAGTTTCTATGAGATTCCCCTCTCACTCTTCTAAACTCCAGTGAACATATTCCTAACCGACTTAGCCTCTCCTCATATGACAGACTTGCCATCCTAGGAATCCCATCCTGGTAAACCTTGACTGCTCTTCCTCTATAACAAGGACATCCTTCCTCTGATAAGAACACTTAAACTGCTCACAAAATTCCAGATTTGGTCTCACCAACACCCTATGCATTTGCAACAAAACATCTCTATCCCTATGCTCAACTCCTCTTGCAATGAACATAGAACATAGAACATTACAGCGCAGAACAGGCCCTTCGGCCTTCGATGTTGCACTGACCAATTATGAAAAAAGCAATGACCCTCCAAACTAAACCATTCCCTTCTCTTCCATAAACTTATCAACTAACCTCTTAAACGCCACCAAACTTGGCGCATCTACAACTGCAGCAGGCAGGGCATTCCACTCCCTAACCACCCTCTGGGTAAAGAAAGGCCAACATATCATTAGCCTTCTTTACTGCCTGTTGCATCTGCGTGGTAATTTAAAGTCTAAAATTTGAGTTGTGTTGCAGCTACCATCAACAGGTATTATTCTGTCCAATGAAATATATATTATAGTTATTCTGTTTGCTTTTCTTTCTGCACACATGAGGATGGTCTTAACAGGGATCTTGGCTTCATGTCACACTATCTGTAACCCCCATGACTTGCCTGGGTTAGCAAAAACCTCACTTACTGTGCTGTCTGGAGACAATACACATCTCTCTAACCTGTGCTCAGTGTTCCTTCCACCCACATTGTTAGCCACTTTAAGACTTGAATAGCAGGTTAGGTGTAAGGATTCGCATTCTAATCAGCAATCTGTAAACTGTCTGTTCTGATATGTGTGCTTTTGGAGACCAGAACACCTCACTCGCTTGATGAAGGCACAAATGCCGAAAGCTAGCAAGTTTACTATCAAATAAATCAGTTGGATTTAAAATTGGTGTTGTCAGACCTCTTACAAATTTTTATCCTACAACCAACATCACTACAAAAAAAACGATTATGTGGTTATTATCTCGTTACTGTTTATGGGAGCTTGCTGTGTGCAAATTAGCTGTTGCAATTTCTATATTAAAATGATGATTACAGATCAATAAATATTTAATTGTTTATTATACTCTTCAAGCTGGATTAAGATCAATAAAGGGACATTATTGCTCCCACTTCTTTGCTTCAGCCCATGTGTCACTCAGTGCAGTTAGTGAGTACTTGCAGTTTCAAATTGCAAGGATCCTCATCCAGTTCCTATAGAGACTCAAATGTTAGGTGCATGCATTGTGTTGGGAGACTGTTTGGGGTGGTTCTTTACTTGTTTCGAAAATTGACTAAATTGACCAATATAAGATATGAAGCCAGGATCTCTGTTTGAGTGATAAAGCAATGTAGTTATCACCATGAGAAGAATTGCCAACGGACGGTCTTTGACTCAGTATTGTGTATCAATCAGCATAATCATGGAGATCAGGAACTCACTCCCATAACAGGGTTTTGATCCAGTGAAACTCCAGGGCTGTAGTAAACAGTGAAGAAGATAGTACAAGCTTCAGAACGACATAGGCTAGTGAAATGAGCAGACACATGGCAGATGAAATTTAGAGCTGTTAAAATTTTATAAGTTTCTATAAGATCCCTCCTCATCCATCTGAACTCCAGTGAAAACAATCCTAACCTAGTCAATCTCTCCTCGTATATCAGTCCCGCCATCCTTAGCACCAGCCTGGTAAATCTTCGCTGTGCTCCCTAGAGAGCAAAAACATCCTTCCTCAGAAAAGGAGACCAAAGCTGCACACAATACTCTCAGTCTGGTCTCGCCAAGTTCCTGTATAGTTGCAATAACACACATTCCTATTCCTGTATGCAAAACCTCTCGCAGTAAAGGCCAAAATGCTATTTGCCTTGTTTACCACTTGCTGCACCTGCATACGACAGTGACTGGTACACAAGGACAGCCAGGCCCCACTCCACACTCCCCTCTCCCAATTTACAGCTGTTCAGGTAGTAATCTGCCTTCTTATTTTTGTTTCCAAAATGAATAACCTCACACTTATCCAAATTATACTGCATCTGCCATTGATTAGCCCATTCACCCAACGTATCCAGATCATTCTGAAGGATCTCAGCCCTTGTCACAGTTTGCCCACCCACTCAACTTGGTATCTATCATCTGCAAAATTTGAGATGTTACATTTTGTTCACGCATCCAAATCATTAATATATATTGTGAATACATGTGAGAACATCCCTCCACCAGGTACACAGTACAGAGTCATGCGACTCAGCCAATATTGTCTACCTCATACGCTGCAGGAAAGGATGTCCCTAGCGTGGTACATCAGTGAGACCATGCAGACAGCAGATGAATGGACACCATGCGACAATCACCAGGCAAGAGAGTTTCCTCCCAGTCAGGGAACACTTTGGCAGTCAAGGGCATTCAACCTCCGATCTTTGGGTAAATGTTCTCCAAGGCAGCCTTCAAGACAATTTTGCATTAAGCAGAATCACCGGGAAGAAACTAATAGACTAGTTGTGTATATATGAAGATGGCCTTGACCAGGATCTTGGGTTCATGTCACATGACGTGTAACACCCACCATTTGGCCTGGGCTTGTAAAATCCTACTAACTGTCCTGGCTTCAGGCAATTCACACCTCTTTAACTGACAATTATCCCTCTTTCCACTTGCACCGTCTGTCCTATAAAACATGTCTACCTGTAAAGACTCGCATTCCAACCATTATTTTGCAATTGTGTCTCTAACTGTAAATGCCATGTTTGTGAGCCTGCCTCTCCACTAAACCTGATGAAGGAGTAGCACTTGGAAACTTGTGATGCCAAATAAACCTGTTGGCCTTTAACCTGATGTTGTGAGAGTTCTTACTGTGTCCACCTCAGTCCAACACCAGCATCTCCACATCTTTATTAATAGAGGAGAAAGAGATGTTAAACATTTATAAGACACTGACTAGGCCACAGATGGAGTATTTTGCCTAATTCTGGCCTTCACAATTATCATCCCTGTGCTAGGCCTTTGAAAGAACTATTCAATTAATCTCACTCTCCTTGCACTTTGCCCATCAGCCTGCAAACATTTCCAATTCTCTCTTGAAAGGTTTTATTGAACAATTTTTCTTCAAATCTTATCACAAGAATGTAAGAACATAACAGCGTAAGAAATAGGAGCAGGAGTAGGCCATACAGCCCCTCAAGCCTGCCCCACCATTCAATAAGATCACGGCTGATCTGTAGTGGCTCAGTACCACTTTCCTGCTTTCTCCCCGTAACCCTTAACTCCCTTGTCAATTAAAAACCTATCCACTCTTGACTTGAACATATTCAGTGAGGAAGCCTCCACCACCTCATCAAGCAGAGAATTCCAAACATTCACCACCCTCTGCGTGAAGAAACTCCTCCTCAACTCCGACTGAACCACCCCACCAACCACCATCAACCACCCCCCCCCACCCCCATATCTTGAGGCTGTGCCCTCTAGTCTTGCTATCTTTGCTAAGCGGGAAGAGTGTCTCAACCTCTATCCTATCCATCCCCTTCATTATCTTATAGGTTTCTATAAGATCCCGTCTCAGCCTTCAAAACTCCAAAGAGTACAAACCCAGCCTATTCAGTCTCTCCTCATAATTGAACACCCTCATCTCCGGTATCAGCCTAGTAAACCTTTTCTGCACCCCCTCCAAGGCCAATATACCTTTCCTCGAATCCCTGTGCTAGTCCTAGTTATCATCCTAGTTATCATCCCTGTGCTAGTCCTGGGGAGGGTTTCAAGACCCCAGAGTGAATGAAGTAGGAGTTTATTAGAATGGCACCAGCGATGAAAGAGTTTGGTTATATAGACAGATAGGATTGTTCCCCTCACAGCTGGGGTGGTTACTGGGAACATTTTATAGAGATGTTCAAAATCTTGAAAGGTTTTGATAGAGTAAGTAAAGAGAAATTGATTCCTGTAGTAAGAGGTATCAGAACCAGATTTAAGTTGCTTGGCAGAAGAAGCAGAACAACATGAGTTAGTGTTTCTCACCAAGAGATTTTATGATCTGGAATGCACTGCTTGAAGATTGGTAGGAAAAACGTTCAATAAAAACTTTCAAGAGAGAATTGGAAATGTTTGCAGGGTGATGGGGAAAGTGCAAGGAGAGTGAGATTAATTGGATAGTTCTTTCAAAGGACTAGCGCAGGGATGATAAGTTGAATGGACTCCTTCTCTGCTGTAATGGTTCAAATAACTTGACGTGTCCGGGACTGCCGTCAACAGATTTATGACAACAGAGTCATGACTAAAGGAAGATTAATGGAGTTAAGGTACATGAACCTATATTCTGGGTCTGCCTCCCTTGTTATTGGGCCTTGACTCTTATCTGGCTCGGCTTTCATAAAAATCTGTGTGATTATTAACCTTTTCACTGTGTCTACTGAGGGCCTGGAGTCATCAATTAATAAGGGAATCAAACTGTGGATAAGAGAGCCAGCACAATGGGCCAACTGACCTTCTGTGCTGCATTGTACTAACACCATGAAAATATAAAAATCTTAATCTGACCCAGGTAAATTGTGAGTCTGTCACATCCTATCCCTACTGGGAAGGAAAATTATTTTCCTCTCCTGGAATCATAGAAACTCTACAATGCAGAAGGCAGCCATTTGGCCCATCGAGTCTATACCACTCACAATCCAATCGAGGTGCTATCCCCATAACCCCACATATTTACACTGCTAATCCTCCTGACACTAAGGTGCTATTTAGCCTGACCAAGCCACCTAACCTACACATGTTTGGACCATGGGAGGAAACTGGAGCACCAGGAGGAAATAATCACAGACATGACAAGAACATGCAAACTCCACACAGCTGGCAATCCACGCTGGGAACTGAGCCTGGGTCCCTGGTGCTGTGAGGCAGCAGTGTTAACCACTGTGCCACCGTGCCACCCATGCAATGTACCTCTCAGAGAGCAGTGGTGCAGCACAGACATCTTAGATTATTGATTAAGAACAAGTTGATATTTGGCGACATTTATTTAGTTAAATATGGCTTGCCAACATTTTCTATTAATTTGCCAGTTGCAGAGCTGTTTGGGATATGATAGTGTAGTGATGACATTATTGGATGAATGAGTTATGCCACCACGGCAGTGAGAGAGTGTAAAATCAAATCTAAAAAGCTGGCTTCATTAAAAGTGACCCTAAAACTGTTAAATTGTTGCAAAAACTGAACTGGTTCATTAGTCGTAGAATGATTGCAGTGCAGACGGAGGCCATTGCATTTGCAATGGGTCTAAGAGCAGTTTAGTGAGTCCCATTCACTCGTCTTTTCCCTGTGGTTGTTCAAATCTTTCTTCTGGTATTTGTTCAATTTTCTTTTGAAATCCACAATTGAATCTGCCTCCATTCCACTCTCAGACCATGATTCCAAATCCCAGCTACTCACTGTAAAAAAAAAATCCTCAGGTCACTCCTGGGTCTCCTGCCAGTCACCTTAGTAACAGAGTGCTCTCTGTTCCTGGACATTTCCACTAACAGGGACAATTTCTCACAATAGACACTGTCCAGACCCCTTCATGATTTTCAATTCTTCTATCAAGTTTCCTTTCAACTTCTCTCCTCCAAGGAGAACAGTCTAAGCTTCCCCAATCTATCTCCATGCCTGCAGTTTTTCATCCCTGGATCAGAAATCTTTACCACACCAGTATCTTTACTCTTAAATCTTTACTCCAGTTGAGGCTGGACTACTGTTTTATAAAGGTTCAGCATGATTTTCTTATTTTTGTATTCAGTGCCACTATTTATAGAACTCAGAGTCCCAGATGCTTTATTAACAGCTTTCTCAACTGTTCTGCCACTTTCTATGATTTCCACAAACACCATCCCTTGAATCATACCATTCAACCGATTATCTTATTATGTTACCCAGGCTCTTTCTCTGGCCTTTCTCTGTAACCCCACACTTTCTCACAGCTAACCTGCACATCTTTAGACTGTTGAAGGAAAGCGGAGCACCTGGAGGAAACTGACACAGACACGAGGAAAACATGCAAACTCCACGCAGACAGTCACCCAAGAAATCAACGGCCCTTTCCCTGGATGAGCCTCCATGTGACTCCAGTCCCAGCGCAAGCAGGTTGACATCTCCCAGCAAGACATTCAAATTTTATCACTGCTGAAAAAGCGATGGCCCAACCTTAGCTTCCCAGGGCAGCCCAGGATAGACAATTAGTGCCTAATTGACAGGTACACCTCAACAACTCTTAAAAATATATAGATTAATTGGCGTTTAATCTCTGGAAGTGAAATAGTGGAATTGATACTGTGGGATAGGAAGTTTTGCCACCTGCATTTTAACCTGCAATTTTGAGCAAGGTTATGGAGAATGAAATAAGTAGATTAATAGCTTGGCGGAGGGAGGAATCTTCGGAAGTGCCTTCTAAGCAGCTCCATCATAGCACCAGTAATTTCAATTTTCATTTATCTAAGTGGCTATTGGACATAGTCCATCTCCCCCTTCGGCTGTAAGTGGTTTAAGTTTCAGTCATTATGACATTATTGTCCTCCACTTGAGCTCAATGAGGAACCATTGGCAAGTTGGCAAAGAAGACTGTTGATTAACATTTCTGCCTAAATATTTGCAGCTTCATCAACATCGCCTCTTTCATTAGAAAATCAGTGAGCTCATTGACACATGCTGACTACAACAATTGTCTACTGTGGCTCAGTGGATAGTGCTATTGCCAGCATGTCAGAGGTCTAGGCTCACATTCAAACACTCTTGGTATGGTATTGGAGAAGCTCTTCAGACATGAGATATTAAATCCCACAGTGTTATTGAAAGAACAACCAGAAATTATTCTTGATGTCCTGACTAATAATTAATTTGCTTCTGTCAGGGATCAGGTCAGAAACTCGAAGGCATGTTGTGCAGTTAGACCTGATCCCTATTTCATTTGATTTTGGCATTAGTGTGAGCATAAGGTAGTTTGATGCAGGTAGGATTTTAATGACCCACTAGGTCATTTTTATTAAAACAAACTGTATCTAAGATCACAGTTAGAATAAACAAAATGGAATTGGCATAATTTTTACCAATTAAAATATATAAAATGACAAGATATAATTTTTAGCAACTGGCTATCTTTATGGTTCCAATTTAGGCAATATTTCCATAGACACATGTCCTTCTTCAGAACCAATAAGCAATTGTTCATGTGGATGTTAGATTTCCAGCCTTTTATCAGCTCTGGACAGATACAGAGAGATGCTTTCTGGCTCCCCATACACCAGTTTCCAGGGAAGGATACATCCTCAAACAATAGAAATTCAGAAAAAGAAACCTATTATCTGGCAGACCCCATCCTCGAGGCATTAGAGAGCAAGAGCTACTTCTCTCTGCAGTTCCAGAGCAGCGACTAAACTAGGTTTCTCTCTGTGCCCCTAGCTCACCCAGTCACATGACTTTCCCTGTCAAAACCTAATCAAGATCTATTCTGAAAAACCTCAGAGGAAAACGCTAAAATAACAACCCTGCATTAGACCAGATTAAAACAAACTTTAGCAACTAAAATCAATTCAGCTGCTGCAGTAACAACTGGGCTCCGAAAGACAAATGAAACAACACCGCTAAAAAAGCAAACAGCTAAAACAAACCTTGCACAAAAAAATGACACAATATCATTGAACTTCAAACAGGTTAGCCGTTCAATTTCACATTGATGTTTATGGCATCTTTCTTGCTGCAAATTGACTTAATTACAAAAGTAACTACAGTTCACAAAATATTTTATTGGCTGCAAAATTCTTTGGAATATCCTGGTGTTGTGACAGGTGCTATAGAAATGCAAAATTAATTTCTTTCTCATTTCACAAAATCTTTTGAGTTTGGTTGCTGGACGTTAAATTGCCATTGCTGATTAGTCACCCACTCTAGAGCTTGTCTGATTGTCATTAATTGATTCGCCAGTGTGAAATTTATGTATTTATTATTGTCACAGTAGGCTTACATTAACACTGCAATGAAATTACTGTGAAAATCCCCTAGTGGTCACACTCCGGCACCTGTTTGGGTACACAAAGGGAGAATTTAGTATGGCCAATCCACCTAACTCCACATCTTTGAAGGAAATGGAGCACCTGGAGGAAAACCCACCCAGGCACGGGGAGAACATGCAAACTCCACGCAGACAGTGACCCAAGCCAGGAATCGAACTTTGGTCCCTCGATCTGTGACGCAGCAGTGCTAACCACTGGGCCACCATGTGATAGGTTCCTTTCTATAAAGGCAGCTGATTCATGATACTTGGACAAGAAAGTTAAAAGGCCTTTGCTCTGTACTTTTCCATTTAATCTTCTAATGATTAAGCAGCTTTCAGTAAAAGCCAAATTCCGTGTGCACTGGGAAATGGAGATAAAAATGGAAAATTGTGAGGATGCTCAGCAGTTCAGCTAGCATCTGGAGAGACGGAAACGTGTCTTTGACGTAAAATGTGAATTCTGCTTTTCTCTTCACAGAAGATACCTGAGCTACTGAATATTTCCAGCAGTTTTTAATTTATTAAAGCAAACTTTAACCCTGTTGCAATATTTTATAATTTTCCTCTCTCTTCCATTATCTTTTACATTTACTCTTGTTGCCAAAGATTCTTTGGGGTAAGTTTTTTCAGTTCCATCCACTGCAAGAAGCATTGCAGGCGGTAAGGAAAATGTGACAGACCATTTAAAGGTCTACTGACCTTTGTTGGTAATTTCCAGTGTTGGGGCAGGCGAGACTGGAAAATCCCACTGCTAATGTCCAATATTATTCTGCTTAGCACCAGGAGAAAAACACAAAGTCAAATTGGAATATTTTGTTAACAACAGAACGAGTGGACATTGAAAAATAATTCACTTATGGGACGTGGGTGAATCTGTGGAACAGTTTGCTATAGAAGGGTGTGGAGGCCAGGTCATTGAGTGTCTATAAGATAGAAATAGATAGGTTCTTGATTGCTAAAGAAAATCAGGCGTTATGGGAAAAAGCAGGGGAATGAGGATGAGAAAAATATCAGCCAGGACTGAATGGTGGAGCAGACTCGATGGGCTGAGTGACCTAATTCTGCTCCTATGTCTTATGATCTTACGGCTAGGCCAATAATCATTGCCCATTCTAACTGCTTCTTGAGAAGATGGTGGTGAGCTACCTTCTTGAACCCACTGTGTTACCGAACGTTTACGTACACTTACAGTGCTGTTAGAGAGTTAATTCCAAGATTTTACCTCAGTGACAATGAAAGAACGGCTGATATATTTCCAAGTCTATTTCTATGTTCTATGTTCTAAGTCAGGGCAGTGAATGGTTTGGAGAGGTTCCAGGCTGTGATGTTCCCAGGTATCTGCTACTCTTGTCCTTCTACATGGTGGTGGTCGTGGGTTAGGAAGCTGCTGCCTCAGGAGGCTTGGTGAGTTCCTGCAGTGCAACTTGTAAATGGTACACACGGCTGCCACTGTTCGTCTATGGTGGAGAGAGTGGATGTTTTGTGGAAAGGGTAGGAATCAGACAGGGTACTTCATCCTGGATGGTGTCAAGCTTCTTGAGTATTGTTGGAGCTGCACTGATCAAGGCAAGTGGGGAGTATTCCATCACACACTTGATCTGTGTCTTGTAGAGTAGACTGATTTTGGTAGTCAGGAGTTGAGCTACTCACTGCAGTATTCCTAATCTTTGACTTACTTTTGTAGGCACAGTTCTACACGGCTGGACTATTTCAGTTTCTAGTTAATGTTAGTCCCAGGATGTTGATAGTACCAAATGTAATGAAATAACTGAATGGTACTTTGGTGATAATTTCAAAAAGTGTTTGAATTCAATGGTGAGGAACAGACCGCCCAACAGCCCACAGGCCGTGGAAGAAGGGATATGCAGGGACATTTTAGATAAGTGTAGGAAGAATAGGGTGGTTGTAGTGGGAGATTTCAATTTCCCTGGGGTAGATTGGAAGGTGCCCAGAGCAGAAGGTGTGGACGGGGAGGAATTTGTACAGTGTGTTTTGGAAGGGTCCTTGGAGCAGTATGTGGATAGCCCGACGAGAGAGGGGGCTATACTGGATTTGATTCTGGGGAATGAGCCAGGGCAGGTGGTTGACGTTGTAGTAGGAGAGCATGTGTCAACTAGTGACCACAACTCTGTCTGCTTTAGGATATTAATGGAAAGAGATGAAGCCTGCCCTAAAGGGAGGGTGTTAAACTGGGGGAGGGCTAGATACAGCCGGATTAGGCAGGATCTTAAGAATACCGACTGGGATAAGCTGTTTGAGGGTAGGTCGACGCAGTACATGTGGGGGTCTTTCAAGGGAAAACTAAAATCTTTGCAGGAAAGACATGTGCCGATAAGGAGGAAGGATGGGAAAGGTAGGATTAGAGAACCGTGGGTTACTAGGGATATCGAGGACTTGGTCAGGAAGAAGCGGGAGGCGTACGTTAGATCTAGGCAACTGGGGACAGAGACAGCGCTGGAAGAATATAGAGAGTGTAGACGGGATCTTAAAAGGGGTGTCAGAAAGGCAAAAAGGGGCCACGAGATGGCTTTGGCAGGTAGGATTAAGGATAATCCTAAGGCATTTTACTCCTATGTAAGGAGCAAAAGGATGGTTAGAGGGAAGATTGGACCTCTCAGGGACAGAGGAGGGGAACTATGCTTAGAGCCTGAGGGAATGGGGGAGATCTTGAATGAATACTTTGCATTGGTATTCACGCAGGAGAGGGGCCTGATGTCTAGTGCCGGCTTTGAGGACCCGTTAAAGGAAATAACCATTACGAGGGAAGAGATGTTGGGGCTTTTAGGCAGCATAAAGCCTTATAAAGCTCCGGGGCCTGATGGCATTTACGCCAGACTGCTAAGGGAGGTGAGAGATGACATTGCTGATCCTCTGACGCAAATCTTTGTCTCTTCTTTGGACACAGGTGAGGTCCCAGAGGACTGGAGGATTGCAAATGTAGTACCGTTGTTTAAAAAGGGTCAGAGGGATAACCCAGGGAACTATAGGCCGGTGAGCTTGACTTCAGTTATAGGTAAGCTAATGGAGAGGATCCTCAGGGACAGGATGTATGAGCATCTGGAGCGCTGCGATCAGATCAGGGATACGCAGCATGGCTTCGTTAAGGGGAGGTCGTGCCTTACAAATATAGTGGAATTTTTTGAAGAGGTGACAAAAACGGTTGATGAAAGACAAGCCGTTGATGTTGTCTACATGGATTTCAGTAAGGTGTTTGACAAGGTTCCCCATGGTAGGCTGATAAAAACGGTGAAGGCGCATGGGATACAGGGCCAGGTATGTAGATGGGTTGAGAACTGGCTTGGGAGGAGGAGACAGCGGGTAGTAGTGGAAGGCTCTTTTTCCAACTGGAGGTGTGTCACTAGTGGTGTGCCACAGGGCTCAGTACTAGGACCTCTTCTATTTGTGGTTTATATAAATGACTTGGAAGAGGGGGTAGGTGGTGTGATCAGCAAATTTGCTGATGATACTAAGATGCTTGGATTGGCAGGAACTGAGGAGCAGTGCCAGGCAATACAACAGGACATAGATAGGCTGGTAGATTGGGCAGATAGATGGCAAATGGAATTTAATCCGGATAAATGCGAGGTGATGCATTTTGGCCAGAATACTGTAGAGGGGAGTTATAGGATAAAAGGTAAAACTATCCGGAGTATAGAGACGCAGAGAGACCTGGGGGTGCAGGTTCACAAGTCTCTGAAGGTGTCAGTACAGGTGGAGAATGTGATAAAGAAAGCGTATGGTATGTTAGCCTTCATAGGAAGAGGTATAGAATACAAGAGTAGGAGTCTAATGTTGCAAGTGTATAGAACGTTAGTTAGGCCTCACTTGGAGTACTGCGTCCAGTTCTGGTCGCCTTACTACCGGAAGGATGTGGAGGCCCTGGAGAGAGTGCAGAGGAGATTTACCAGGATGCTGCCTGGCATGGAAAGGCTGTCTTACGAGGAAAGATTGAACGCACTGGGGTTGTTTTCCCTTGAAACGCGTCGGCTGAGAGGGGATCTATTAGAGGTATATAAGATTATGAGGGGTATAGATAGAATAAATGGTGGTAAGCTTTTTCCACCATTAGAAAAGGATAGAACGAGGGGTCACGGCCTTAGGGTGAGGGGGGCTATGTATAAGATGAATATTAGAGGGCAGTTTTTCACACAAAGGGTAGTGGGGGTGTGGAATGCACTACCGAGTAAGGTGGTGGGAGCAGGCACGCTAGGGTTGTTTAAGGGTCTCTTGGACAGCCACATGAGCGGTCTGCAGATAGAGGGATATAGTAGGACTGTTTAAATATCCTATTTGTTTCCACAGGATGTTCGGTCCACCTTGTTGACCAACAAGGGCATGCATTCGGCAGGTCGTGCGAGGGCTGCTCTTTGATGTTGCTTCAGGAGTGGCCTAGTGCTTCACGTCGTTAGTGTATGCTTAAACTGGACCATCTGATGGGCACCATGACAGCTTAGAGACTGTCGCTGTTGCTGTGCAGACACATGGATTTGGGCCTGTGTCTGCGGGAGTTTGCGCGTTCTCCCCGTGGTTGCGTGGGTTTTCTCCGGGTGATCCGGTTTCCTCCCACATCCCAGAAATGTGCTCTTAGGCTGATTGGGTAACAAACTGGTCCCTATATGTCATTAAGACGTTAGGATGGCGGCGTGGGCTCGTTGGGCTGAAGGGCCTGTTTCCGGTGCTGTGTTGTTCTTTGTTCTTAGGAAGTGATGTTTTAATTGTGCAGGGCCTTGGTCACCTTGTCTCTTCCCCATGAAGATCATGCCTGAATCTTCTATGTCAACAGCATTTTCTTGTACCATTCTGTATTCTTTGGTATTTTTAAAATATGCAAATTTATTGATCTCAGTCTAAAACATTGCCTTTTCCCCATAATGCCTGATCTCCTAATTAATCAAGAACCTATCTATTGTTATCTTAAACACATTCAATGACTTGGCCTGATAAGACAGACAACATGGGGAAAAGGCCTCAATTTCAAAATTCTTATCCTCTTGTTCGAATTCCTCCAATGTGTAGCTTTCCTCACATCCATCTCTGTAAATCCCTCCAGCTCTACAATCCACCAGTTCTCCTCCAGGAGATAATCATCAATGTCAGCAAGTGTAGTGGAGGACACGCCCCTGAACACATCAATGGGGATCAATGGTCGAGAGCTTCAAATTTCCAGGTGCCCAGATCACCAGCGATCTGTTCTCATCCCTCCACACAATGCTTCTAATTTCTCAAGAGGCTATGGAAATTCAGCATATATGCTACGACCCTCATCATTCTTTACAGATTCACCATAGTCAGCATCCTTTCAGATGTATCACAGCTTGATACGACTCCTGCTCCGACCAAGACCGCAAGAAACTACAAAGGTTTGTGAGTGTAATCAGTCCATCATTCAAACCAACCTCCCATCCATTGACTCTATCTACACTTCCTGCTGCCTCAGAAAAGCAGCCAAGATAATCAAGACCCCATGCATCCCAAACATACTCTCCCGCCTTCATCTGTCTGGAAAGGACACAAAACTCTAAGATTATGGAAAGAATCATAGAAATCCTACAGTGCAGAAAGAGGCTGTTTGGCCCATCAAGTCTGCACTAATCACATTCCTTTCCAGGCCCTACCCCAATATCCACCCACTAATCCATACATCGTAGGACTCTAAGGGGCAATTTTTTTTCAGCATGGACCAATCAACGTAACTTGGACATTTTTTGGACTGTGGGAGGAAACTGGAGCAAACACATACAGACACGAGGAGAATGTGCAAACTCCACACTGACAGTGACCCAAGCTGGGAATCAAACCCAATCCCTGGAGCTGTGAAGCAGCTGTGCTAACCACTGTGCTGCCTTGCTGCCCAACGTTAATGATGTTACATATCAACCGACTCAAGGACAGCTTCTTCCATGCTGTCATCAGAATTTTGAATTGACTTAGCGTATCTTACTCTACACCCTATCTGTAACTGTAATTCAATATTCTGCACCAACTCTTTCCTACTTCCCTATGTACTCTATGAATGGTATGTTCTGTCTGTATAGTTCACAAGAAACAATACTATTCGCTATAACCCAATACATATGACAATAATAAATCAAATCAAATTTAAAAAAAGTTTGCACTGCTGCACCATTTGTAGCTAAGCCTTTAGTATCTAGGCCCAAAGCTCCAGAATTTCCTCCCTAATTCTCTCCACTTGTTTTTCTCTTTTCCTTTTAAATGCTCCTCAAAAATCATCCTCTTTGATGAAGAATGTGTATGGTTGAGTGTCAAGCTCCTGTTTGATAGCCCCTCTCTGACACATCTAGGGACATTTTACTGCATTAGAAACAAATTGTCGTTGCATGGGACTCAGCAACTTCTGTCATGATCAAATGATAGTCCGTCAACATCGAGTTCCCTTGTACAAAGTGAGACAGGCAACTAAACTGTCTACTTGGGCAATGATTTCGTGTTTATAGATGTGTTCCACTTGAACCAAACAGCAGGTCTCTGGTTGTCAAAGCTTTAGTACCTTGTCCCTGTTATCAGACTCATCTTTCAACTTCAGTTTAGTTTCATTAATTCTAAATTGAAGGGGAGTTCAATTCTGTTGTTTAAACCGACGCAATTATCTGACAAATTCTTGTCTAGACCATCTGGAGACTGTGTGCCTGAGCGAAAAAAATCATTTGTCGTTCACTGCCAAAACCTGTCCTTAATTTGGACAGTAACACTTCAAGCTACTGTTACTCCCTGCCCTGGATGACTGGGAAATTTACTGTGTAATGCTTCCAACACTCGCCTCCTCTGGGATCAGCCCTGATCGTCCTGTCCATCCCCCACCAATCACAATTCAGAGTGGCAGAGTGTCCCCCTGTCCTCCCAGTACCGCTCCCTGATTCCTCTGACCTTCCCAGGGCAGGAAGTGGAGGGGAGAGTGGAGAGTGTGTGGAGGCCTTATTGGTCTCTGGTCCTACCGGCAAGACTTTAATCATGAATGTTCCCCATTGCTGGGGATTGCCTGTGGTTCTTCCCAGAAATAATCTGTCCCAGAACTGGGTGTGTGAGGCTGATTGTACTGGATATCTGGTAAGGTTGCGAGAGGCGAGAAATTGGGCGTGAACCTGACTTCTCAGCTCATATGTGCTCTTACTGGCTCCTCCCCATGAAACCATGCCTGGTAGGACGCAATGGTAGGATCATCCCCATAGAGTTTTACACAACAGAAAGAGGCCCTTCAGCCCATTGTTTCCACGCCAGCCATCAAACACCTATCTATTCAAACCCCATTGTCCAGCGCTTGCTCGCCAGGGCATTTCAAGTGCTCATCTAAATGCTTCTTAAATGTAGTGAGGGTTCCCGTCTCAGCCAATCTTTCAGGTGGAGTATTCAGATGCTGACCACCCTCTGGGTGAAAATGTTTTTCTTTGCATCTCCCACAAACCTCCTGCCCCTGAATGTAAATCTATGCTTGCTGGTTATTGATCCCTCTACTTTTATATTTCATGCCTCAGTTCATAAAGGGAAGTATCTCATCTGGCTTAACTGTCTCATCAACCTGTCCTATTGTCTTCAGAGATCTATGGACAGGCAAGGTCTCCCTGATCCATTGTACTTTCCAGGATCTGACCATTCATTGTATATTCATTAGCCTTGTTAGTCTTCCCAAAATACATCATCTCACATTTTCAGAGTTAAATTCTATTTACCACCATTCTGCCCATCTAACCAGTCCAACTGCATTGTCCTGTAATCTGAGGCTTTGTTCCTCACTATTTACCACACCACCAATTCTTGTGTCATCTGTGAACTTACTGATCATACCTCCAAAAGCCCACATCATTAATGTACACAACAAACAACAAGAAATCCAACTCCAATCCCCTGTGGAATACCAAGGGACACAGGCTTCTAGCAACATTCGACCATCACGCTCTGCTGCCTGCCACTGAGTGAATGTTGGATCCCATTTGCCAATATGCCTTGGATCTCATGAGCTTGTATCCTCTTCTACAGCCTCCTATGTGGGACCTTGCCAAAAGCCTCTTGAGCTCTGAATGGCCCTTCAGCCTTCAATCTTCTGACACAGGGTCAAAAATGTTATTAATTCAGCTGCCAAATCCATAAGGCACGACAGAGACCATAATCTGTTTAAATCAAAACTTTATATTTCTTTGAAAATGGACTTTGCTGGAATGAAAACATGGCTGCTACAGGTCACATGATTTGCAAGTTGATGACAGTTTTGGAAAATTCCAATATGAATGACAGAGTAAAGCTCAATTTTGTGAATTGTGACATTTATCATTGTTTGGACCATTATACCCAATCAAACAAGGAAGTACCAAATTGTCCATCTTTCCCAGCTAGATTTCTAATAAATGGAGAGAGGCATTGAAACTTGTTAAACCTGCTGAGGTGTTGATAGCCACCATCTATCTCCTAAACTGAACAATGGATTTTGGCCACAGACATAAAAAGCTGATTGTTAATTTGAAACTGATTAATCAATGGGCAACTTCACATGGCCTTAGTTTTAATATTATAATCCTGGATTCCTTCATGTTCATAACACAGCACTTAGAATACTTAGAATCCTACCAAATCCTGTATAATCCAAAAAAAACTGTCTAATTCTGTCAGACATTGTGTAATCCATTCAAACCCTGTATAATGTTATCAAACCCTGTATAACCCTTCAAACCACATATAATCTTATCAAACTCTGTATAATCCTATTAAGCACTATATAATCCTACCAAACCCTGTATAATCCAATCAAACCCTGTGTAATCCAGTCAAATCCTGTATAATCCACTCAGACCCTGTATAATCCAATCAAGACCTGTATAACCCAATCAAACTTTGTATAATCCAATCAAACTCTGTATAATCCAATCAAACCCTGTGGAGACCTATCAAACCCTGTGGAGACCTATCAAACCCTGCATACTGTTGTCAAACACTTCATAATCTACCAAACCTTGTATGATCCAATCAAACTCTGTATAATCCAATCGAACTCTGTACAGTCCATTCAAACACTGTCCCATCCAATCAAACCCTCTATAATCCTACTGTGTACTGTGTAATCCAATCAAACCCTCTATAATCCTACTGTGTACTGTGTAATCCAATCAAACCCAGTATAATCCAATCAAACCCAGTATAATCCAATCAAACCCAGTATAATCCAATCAAACCCAGTATAGTCCAATCAAGCTCTGTATTATCCAATCAAACAATGTATAATCTTACCAGACCCTGCATAATCCTGTCCGATCCCGTACAATCTTATCAAACCCTGTATAATCCAGTCAAACCCTGTGTAATCCAATGCAATTCTAATTTACTTGTTAAAATCAAAAATTGGGGACACACCTTTAAATGATAGCAGTGGTGCTGAAAGCTGAGATGCAGCAAATAACTGGCAATGTTTCATTCCAGGTTAGAAGATGAATTTGCAGCCTGGGTATCAATGAAGTGAGTTTAAGGAAGATATTTTGAATCAGTGGCAGCTCACTCCACCACTAGTCAAACAAATCTCTCGTTATGGGACAGTCCTGCCAAACCAGGTATCAGCCTGGTGAACCACCGCTGTACTCCCACTATGGCAGGAAAATCCATTCTTAGGAAGGAAAACCAAAACCCTATGCTATATTCCAGGTGTGGTCTCCCCAAAATCCTGGATGACTGCAGTAAGACATCCTTACTTCTGAACTCAAATTCTCTTGCAAGGAAGGCCAGCGTACCAGTTGTCTTCTTAACCGCTTGCTGCATCTGCCTCTTCACTTTCATTGACTAGTATACAAGGACACCCAGATCCCTTTGTACATCCATACTTCCCAATGCATCACCATTTAAATAATATTCTTCCTTTCTGTTTTTCACACCAAAGTGTTTAACTTCACATTTAACCACCTTGTACCTCCACCTTAACCACCTTAACCTCCATGTGTTTGTCCACTCAACCATCCTGAAGCCTCTTTGCATTTCCTTCACAAGCCATAGTTATGCCAGCTTTGTGTCATCAGCAAATGTCACATTTGATTTCCTTATCCAGGTCATTCATATCTATCTGAACAGTTTGGGTCTGAGCACTGATCCCCATGCTACGCTACTGAACACTACCTGCATTTCTGACTCTGTTTCCTGTCTATCAAACAATTCCATATCAATGCCAAACATTACCCTCTATCCCATGTGCTTTAATTTTGCCCACTAACCTCTTCTGAGAGAGCTTATCAAAAGCTTTCTGAAAGTCCAAATATACCACATCCATTAGTTCTCCTTAATCTAATCTTCCAGTTACATATTCAAAAATCTCAAATAGATCTTGCTAAGCCGACTTCCTTTTTATAAACCAGTGCTGGCTTTGTTCAATCCTATTACTGCTTTCCACAAGCTTTGCTATCAGGTTATTTATAAGAGTCAAGCATCTTCCCCACTCTGAGCACTAAATACACTGATTACTATTAGTAGTGCCACAGATCAGTAAAACTATGAAAAAATTAAGCTAGACTTTATTTTTAGACAGATAGAATAGGAAATAGGCAAATAATGCAAAATCTGTATCAAACCTTGCTACACTACACTTAGAATACTGGGTGCAGTTCTGATCATCATATTATAAAACAGATCCAGGGACATCGAAGAAGGTACAGAGTTTTAAAAGGATGATACGCAATGGCACACAAATCAGGAAAATCAATGGGAGGGCTGGTCAGTTGGAGCATGGGGCAGATAATCATTGGAGACAGATTGTTGGTCAGTGGGAAGGTATTCAGGGAGGTAGAGGTGTAGTTGAGGTGTCCAGAGAGGGCAGAGGAGTGTAATCAGGGCAAGCACGTCCCATGGGGGAGTCTGGATATTCTAGTTACCCAAGGGTAGAAGTTATTCAAAGGAATTAAGGGTTATGGTGAGTGGGCAGGTAAGTGAAGCTGAGCCCACGAAAAGATTAGCCATGATTTTATTGAATGGCAGAATAGGTCATTCCTGCTCCTAGTTCTTATGTTCTTATGTTTTAATTTTTTCTTATTTAACCTGGGTAACTATTCCTGGAACCTAGTTAGAACCATCTAAAATCTCAGATTTAAATTGGAGTATCAGATGGTTTCCAGTGCAGACTAATTATCCATCAGAAGTTTGAATTCCTGGCAAGTTCAGTCCTTTTATGGCGACCCCTGGGGGTTTCCCAACATGTTTTTGGGATACCCCCCAAGTAGCTCGAGACTGGATGTAGTAGGCCAATGTTTCCTCTTGTGGGGAAGTGCGTAACCAGATGTCATCACATTATCTTAAGAAATGTTCAGCAAAAAATCCCTCTGTAGATTCTTTATTGCCCTCATGACAAATTATCTTCCTATCTTGGTTATAAATTGTAAACTTAGTTACCATATATTTGGCCACTCATCGAAATCATTGATACAGATTCAAAACAGTTGAGGCCTCTAAACCAATCCTTGTAACACTCCACATTTTACTGTTTCCAACTTAATAATGACTCATTTGTCCCTACTCCCTGTTTCCCATTAATAAACAAATTTTCTCATGTTTTTCATTCAGTGGGTGGTGGATGAGTGGAATTGGCTACTGTTGGCAGTGGTGGAGGCAAATTCAATAGGGTTTTTTAAGAGACTTGGAACTTAATAGGATTGAGGGTTATAGATAAGCCTAGTAGGCAGGGATATGATCGGTGCAACTTGTGGGCCAAAGGGCCTGTTTGTGCTGTAGCTTTTCTATGTTCTATGTTCTAATTATTTTTCAATTCAATCGTGGGACATGGGTGTTGCTGACTAATCAGCATTTATTGCCCATCCCTAGTTGTGTTGCAGGGCAGTTCGGAGTCAACCTCATTATTGTGGACCTGGGGCCACAGGCCAGACTAGGTAAGGATGACAGATTGCCTTCCCTAAAGGACATTAATGAATCAGATGGGTTTTTTTCCAACTATCAACAACAGTTTCATGGTCTTCAGTAGATTCTTAATTCCAGATATTTTTCATTCAATTCAAATTCCACAATTTGCCATGGTGGGATTCGAGCCCGGATCCCCAGAACATTAGCTGAGTTTCTGGATTAATGGTCTAGCGATAATACACTACGGCATCGCCTGCCTGTGTTATAATCTTTGATGTGACAGCTAATCAAATGCATTTTGAAAATCCGAGTGCGCCACATTTGCCTATTTCCCTTTTGTTACTTCCAGAAATAACTCAAATTAATTAGTTTAACATGACTTCCTTTTTACAAAACCATGTTGACTCTGCTTGATCACATTATGATTTTCTAAGTATTCTGCTGTAACTTCCTTAATAATGGATTTTAGCAATTTCCCTTTGACGGATGACCAAGTACATATTCAGACAAAGGATCAGCAGATAAATGCATCCCAGGTAACTAATCAAAAGGCAGCCAATATTTACACAGAATCATAATACAATCTGACATAAACATTCACACACTCTGGTGTACAGACGCAGATTCTTACATGTATGCAGGCACAAGACACAATTACTCTCACTGGTTCAATCTCCTAGTTTATATCAGTATTGTATAAAAAGAACTGTTTACTATTGGCTGTTGGTAGCCCATAAATAAAGTGGAAACAACTAGCTGAAATGCAAGGCATTGATTTCGGTTAAATGAAAACAGATTTAACCATGTGTTTTCCTGTTGTTGTGGAGTAGGGTAGGAGCAAGATTGGGCGAAGAGCATGGGCTGGGTAGAGATTGGGCAGATAGCATGGGGTAAAGGAGACACTGGGCAAAGAGATTGCGATAGGAGAGTCACTGGACAGAAAGAGCTGTGTAGGGACAGAGTGGGCAGAGAGAGTGTGTCGGGGAGAGATTGGGCAAAGTGGGTCGGGGAGAGATTGGGCAGAGAGAGTGCGGTAAGGGAGAGAGTGGGCAGAGAGAGTGGGGCAGGGGAGAGACACTGGACAGGGAGAGTGGAGTAGGGGAGAGTGGGCAGAGAGAGTGGGTAGGGACGAGAATGGGCAGAGAGAATGGGGTAGGAGAGAGACACTGGGCACAGAGAGTGGGGTAGGAAAGAGATTGGGCAGATAGAGTGTGGAAGGGAAGGGATTTGGTAGATAGAGTGGGGTAGGGGAGAAAGTGGGCAGAGAGAGTTGGGTTGGAGAGAGATTGGGCAGAGAGAGTAGGATAGGGGAGACAGTGAGGTAGGGGAGTGACTCTGGGCAGAGATTGTGGGGTAGGGAAGAGATTGGGTAGATAGAGGAGAAAGTGGGCAGAGAGAGAGAGGGGGGTAGGGGCGAAAGTGGGCAGAGAGAGAGAGGGGGGTAGGGGAGAAAGTGGCCAGAGAGACTGTGATGGAGAGATACTGAGCAGATTGTCTCTGGCTTGTTCTATAAGCCGGTGTGTTGGGTGGCCGCTCTTTGACGCAGAGCTGCTATTTAAATAATGAATTGAGGAGAGTCACGTGAACTCTGATTCTGAATAATTCAGCGTTTTTTTTTTGCGAGATCACATCGCTTCTTTCAAGCATTCCCAACATCCAAGCGACCCCGGCGCCTCTCCAGAAATGTCTCCTTATTCTGCAACAGTCCAGGGCTAATCACTTCGGGGGTGAGTGATTTTTAAAATTTTTTTAAAAAAAATCCCAAACCATTTTCATTTTGCTATTTTCCATCTGCGGATTATGTCTCAGGCGGAGCTCCAGTTTCACAAAAACACAGCTAATGATTGCAGAATGTGGATGTGTTACGGGGCCGTGCATTGGTTGAATGGGATCACAGCCCGTTTGGAATTCTCTGCCGCCTTGTTATCGATCACGTAGCTTTTCTCTGCATGGATTGAAGGAGACTGCAAGGAAGCTGGCAGTCCCACAGCACAGCCGACATGCTTCACCTAGCCATGGTGCAGCTTCCTGTAATATTCCAGTAACAGATTCTTCAGATGTTAGAGAGAATGAAAATGTCATGAAACAGGTAGAACCATCTGGGGTTTTGCAATTGCTTAAGTTTACAATGACCCGAGCAAAGCAACACCTCTGTCACCAGGAAGGAAATTGGGAATTGCTTCCTCCGTGACGCTCACTTTCTTTGGGAATCTGCCCCAAGACCCGGGAACCTTCAGTGGCGTCTAGACTGGTCTGTCCCATCCCTTCACCTGTCTTAAAGGATGGTTGAGGAAGGACTGCGGAAACTCGGCACCTCAGCCCTGGCGGGAAGCAGGTGAACGCCGGGGCTGGATCTTTCCTTCCTCAGCAGATAATCGCTCTCCCTGGTGCTGAAATGAACTCGGACAGGAGATTGTTGGGGACAGGGAGCAGGTTCACCTATCACCGGGGACGGGATGTTCAATTTAATTCGGATGCATCTGCCTTTCAAATCTTGAGGAATATTTTAGATTTCAATGGGTCACCCTGCAGTGTATCCAGAGTGAAAAATATTAGACCCCTAATAAGCTGTCAGTGTACTATTCTCAGTAATCACTCTCGCTGCCATTCCACATTTTCCTCAATTGAACCGCATTCTGTGTTCCCGGCGAGAACCTGTTCCTCCTGACGTGTTGAACAGGCTCTGAATGTTTGAAGATTGATCATATTGAATTCCCCAAGAACCTCCTCGGGTATTGAACTCTGCATTGAACTAATTAAATACATAAAGTCTTCCAATGTAATTATTTCACATGAAGCCAAATTCTATAAGAATCTATGTGTTTGTGTGTCTGTGTATACGTTTGATTATCTGTTTATACACAGAATATCTACTAAGGATGGCTATGTATCAGGTCAGTAATTAGGTCAGTTCAGCTCATTTATAAAATATACCCCCTCCTTTTACATTCGAGATCCTATGATAGACACAGAGAACCCATTCACTTACAAACTCAACTAGAATTCAATGTAAAATTTGAATTATGGGTTTTCAATAGGTTGATGACTTGATTTTATTCGTATTTTCCTGGCCCAATTGTTTTTTTTTTAATTGCTCCTCATATCATATTTATATCACTCATACTCTAACAGTATCTGTCCTGTTCCCCTACATTTCCCTCATGTCACTGTTGCCACCTTGATACATTGAATCTGGATTAAGATTCTTCCAATCTCTAATGGTTTTCTGTGTAAGTTACATTTTAAAATGATCCCCTCTGGATCCTATCAATTCCCTCAGACATACCATCTCCTATATCTATAAGTATTACTCTTAACTACTAAAAGTAACCTTGCTTAGATCTGGATAGCATGTTTTAGTCTGGTGAATTATTGAGCATACATTGCAGCTCTGTCCAGAATGCTCCCTAGACCTTTCCCCATCTCCTTTTCCCATTATGTAATATGTAATCAATATGTAATCATCTGGAAACTCAATGCCATCCCAGTAAACCTGCTTTTACTAAACTGGTTCTGAGTTATTAAAGATATTTGGTCCACAAATCACAAACCTTTATTAACTATTTCAAACTGATTCATACTGTCGTTTGTGTGGATGAATCTTTCTGGGCAATTGCACCATGTTCCTAACTGGAACTAATATGGAACTCATGTGTTTAAGTTTTCATGGTTTTTTTGTACAATACTGGCAAGACTGTTTGAATTTTCCATCCCTATTTGCTGTAAGAAGGCAGTACTTTTTCCATTCTTGAACCACAGCAGTTGTCTGCTCCATATAATGATCCTAGATACACACTGTCAACACAGTACAGCATTGATGGGAAGGATTGATATTGATATTAGTGGTGGGAGTAGCAATCAGACAAACTGCTGTGCCTTGGATGGTCAAAAGCTGCTTTGACATCAACTCATTGTTGTATTCATGTCTGGAACGAGGCTGTGAAGAACCTAAAGTCAAAAATTCTGGATGGAATTCAAACTCAGCATCACTGAGCAAGTTATTGTTGATTAGATGATGCTTTCTGGCACTATTGATGACTCCTTTGAACATTTTATTAATGATTGGACTGCTGCTGATAGGGCTGTCATTAACTGACTTGTAAATAGGTCATACCTGGACAACTCTTGCCATTGTGTGCTTTATACCAGTGTCACTATTTGTCTGGAGGAGTTAGCTCTGGGAAACAATACTATTATAGCATCAGAACGATCAGATTACATTGGATAACAATCATTCTGAACCCAAATTCTAGAAGCCAGTGCCACAATGTCTATCATCTAATTCAGAAAGCGTTATGCCACCAAGACAGATAAAATGTTGTTATGACACAGGTAAGCCATGGTCCAACTGAACAATTTTGAGGGAATAGATGACTTTTACTCATATTCCAAACCTTTGAGTTTCTTTACTATGTTGCACTTTGCCATTCAGGTCACTAAAGATGATGAATAATAGAGTTGCAATGATTTTCCTATTTAAATATATTGAGCATTTGAAGTGCAGATGGAGGCCATTTGGTATCTATACTGGTTCTTTGGAAGAGATATCCAATTATCTATATTCTTTCGTGCAGAGTTCTCCTTTTCAAACATTCAATTAATTCATGCCTGGAACTGATGTGTTTTTCTCCTTCATTCCCATGATGTTTGTGTCACTAGTCAGACCAGCATTTATTATCTGTCTCTAACTGCCCTCAAGTAGCTGCTGAGCAGTGTGGTTCTCAACTAGTGGCTTGCTCGGCCATTTCAGAAGGAAATTAAGAAACTACCACATTGCTGTGAGTCTGGAGTCACATGCAGACCAGACCAGGTAAGGATGGCAGATTTCCTTCCCTGAAAGGCTTTTGTAAACCAGATTTGACAGTTTCATGTTCACCTTTTCATTTTTGATTTATTCAACAAATTGAATTTATATTCCCAGTATGGTGATGGGATTTGACCTTTTGTCTCCACACATTAGTCCAGACTTGTGGATTCATTGTATAACTTACATGCCCATTTAATGAAACTAGAATTCTATTCCTTGGCCATTGACTCCATCCCTCTCCCTTGCCGCATCATGAATTGAGCCGTTGTTAACAACATTGGAAAACATTTACCCTTTCCAATACAACATGTACTTGCTTCTACCTCCATAATAATGCCCATCTCTTCCAGTGCCTCAACCCATCTGCTGCTAAAATTTTCATCCAATCCATTTTACTTCAAGACTTGATTATTCCAATGCTCTCCTGTTTCCTGGCTAGTCTCCCATCTTGCACTGTCTGTGAACCTAAGCTCATCTGAATCTCTGACGTCATTATCATAACCCACCACTGTGCTCATTGACCTACATTGATTTTCTGTACATTAGTTCTTCGATTTTAATATTCTTATCCTGTGTTCAAATGCCTCACCGCACCACCGCCACCAACCCCCCCATCTCTGTAATCTTCTTCAGCTGTACAACTCCCTAAGATCACGACATTTCTCCAATTTTGGTCACTTATGCTTTCCCTATTGTCTTTCATTGGAGCCAATGCCTTCATGTGCCCGGGTTTTATGCTCTGCAGTTCCCTGCCTAAAACCATACATGTCTCTCTCCATCCCTAAGATGTTTGTGGACCAAATCTCTTTGAATTAGCCTTTTCAATCACATCTGCTGTCAATCTTTGTCTCCCTTCACTCCTGCAAAGCGCTTTGGTATCTCCTGCATGTAAAAGGCATACTTTTAAACTTTATTCTTTTATGGGATGTTGGTATCACTGACTGGGTCAGCATTTATTGCCCACCCATAATGGCTTGTTAATGAGTTGATGAGTTTTTATGACAATTGATATGAGTTGATAGTCAATGCCTTTTAATTGCAGATTTTTATTGAATTCAGATTTCACCATGGTGGGATTTGAACCTGGCCTCTGAATCATTAGTTCAGTGACAATAACAGTACACCCTCCCCTCATTAAGCAATACTTTCATAAAATCATACAATGAAGAAGAGGCCCTTTGGCCCATTGAGTCCACACCAACCCATTAGAAACACTTGAACTCCCACCTAATCCCATCTGCCAGAACTTGGCTCATAGCCCTGAATGTTATCATGTGTCAAGTGTTCATTCAAGTACTTTTTAAAAAGACATGAAGCAACCTGCCTCTACCACCTTTCCAGGGAATGCATTCTAGACTGTCACCAGCCTCTGGGTTCTTCACATCCCTTCTGAGCCTCTATATCCCTTGTGACTGACCCTTCAACTATGGGGAACTATGGCTCCTTATCCACTCCATCCATGTTTCTCACAATCTTGTCCACCTTGATTCGGTCACCCATCAATCTTCTTTGCTCCAGTGAAAACAACCCAAGCTTACACAACCTCAGCATCCCTCCAGTGCAATCACATCCTTCTGCTCATTTCATGACCTGAACTGTACACAGTTTTTTAGCTGTGGCCTCAAACTTCTATACAACTCCGAAATAAGTTCTCTGCTTCGTGATCTTTGCCTTGACTTATTCAGGCAAGTGTCCCGTATATCTTTTCCACCATCCGAATAACATGTTCTTCCTCTTTCAGAGATCTATGGACAAACATGCTAAGGTCCCTTTTTTCCCCACAGAACTTCCTAATGTCCTACCATTCACTGAATGCTTCCTTGTCAAATTACCTCTTTCAACATGTGTCACCTCACACTTTTCAGGGTTAAATTCCATGTGTCTATTTGACCATTCTGTCTATATCTTCTTGTAGCTGAAGATACTCTGCCTCACTGTTAACCATGACGTAGAGATGCTGGCGTTGGACTGGGGCAAACTCAGTAAAGTTTTACAGCACCAATTTTAAATCCAACCAATTTATTTGATAGTAAATTCGTGAGCTTTCGACTTTATAGCCTTCATCAGGCAAATGCAGAAACACGTTCTCCCCGTGGTTGCGTGGGTTTTCTCCGGGCACTCCGGTTTCCTCCCACAACCCAAAAATTCGCTCTTAGGCTGATTGGGTAACAAATTGTCCCTATGGTGAGAATTTTCCATATTAGGAATAATATATATATTATTATATAGGAATATTAAAATAGGATTTGCTACTATATAGTAATGACAGCGGCGCGGGCTCGTTGGGCCGAAGGGCCTGTTTCCCGTGCTGTGTTGCTTAAAAAAAACATTAACCATTCCACACTGTACTGAAATGGGCTCCAACTGTGCTCCATCCACATAATCCATTTCTACCTCTTTTCAGCTCTGAAGAAGAGTCATGCTGATACAAATCATTAACTCTGTTTCTCTCTCCAGATATTTATCCAGACCTGGGTTTTTCCAGCATTTTTTGTTTTTAATTCAGATTTCAGTATCCCCAGTATTTTATTTTTATATTACTAAAAGATATCTGGTCATTTCTCTCTCAATGCTGAGTGTGAGTGCTGGCTGTGATCAAACTGACTGCTGCATTCCCTAAATTACAACAGTGACTACACTTTAAAAATACTTAATTGATTGTCAAGTCCTGAGGTTATCAAAGGTACTTTATAAATCTAAATCTACTATTGTAATTTTTTCTTTCCTGTGTAGCAGATACTCTAATTGAGACCATAAATGCCAAATCCTAATAGAGGTCATAGAGGTTTACAGCATGGAAATAGACCCTTTGGCCCAACTTGCCCTTTATTATAAAGCCCTCAGCTAGTTCCAATTGCTTGCATTTGGCCCATATCTTTCCATACCCATCATACCCATATAACCGTCTAAATGTTTTTTAAAAGAGAAAATTGAACCCATTTTTACTACTACCTTTGTTCCAGACACTCACCACCCTCTGTGTTGAAAAAACTGCCCTTTGGGATACTTTTGTATTTCTCCCCTCTCACTTTAAAACAATTCCCTCCAAGTTTTAGACTCCCCTACCATCCAAAACACAAAACATGATTGGAAATTGAAAAGCACATGCTGTGTACTATTTCTGCTCTATAATGAAGAGAAAGATAAGCAAATGGAGAACAATAGCTAAAAACCCAACAAAGTCTTCAGTAGTTGCACACTTGACTGAAGATACTAACTTGTACTGTTGTTTCCAGATGTGTAAGGAGTTGCTGAGTATGTGGCCCAGCTGGATATCCTTCGAGGCAATCGGTATAGTCAGAATCAGTTGATTATTTCACTTTTGCTGGTAACAAAAGACATCACCAAGTGTCCCAAAACACATTTTCTATCAGGAGTGACTGAACAGGAATGGAGGAGGTGGGGGGTAGGTGAGAAGAGGACACTTTGATGGGATGAGGCTCTTATGTGGCCATTTAGTGGCCCCAATTGGCCTCCAGGTGGAGACCCATCTGGAGGCTTTCCTGTCCTGAATTTGATCCGGAGGAGGTGAGAGGATGGTGGCATCTACACCTCACATCCTCCCGCCTGCTCACACAGCCTTCACTGAAATTGCAGGAGGAGGAGGGAGGACGGGTGGGATATTAAATTCCATCCCATTATTTTTGCGGATGCCATTATGTTCATTGTTTACAAATGTTTCTGAAAGGAATATTGTTAGTCTCATAACACCATAGATCATAGAACATTACAGCGCAGAACAGGCCCTTCGGCCTTTGATGTTGCGCCGACCAATTAGGAACAAGCAGTGACCCTCTAACCTAAACCATTCCCTTTTCATCCATAAACTAACCTCTTAAACGCCACCAAACTTGGCGCATCTACAACTGACGCAGGCAAGGCATTCCATACCCTTACCACCCTCTGGGTAAAGAACCTACCTCTGACATCTGTCCTAAAACCACCACCCTTTAATTTAAAGCTATGTCCCCTCGTGCTAGCTTTCTCCATCCTAGGAAAAAGGCTATCACTGTCCACCCTATCTAAACCTCTAATCATCTTATATGTTTTGATTAGGTCCCCTCTTAGCCGCCTCCTTTCTAACGAAAACAACCTCAAATCCCTCAGCCTCTCTTCCTAAGACCTGCCCTCCATACCAGGCAACATCCTGGTAAACCTCCTCTGTACCCTCTCCCATGCCTCCACATCTTTCTTATAATGCGGGGACCAGAACTGTACACAATACTCCAAGTGCGGCCGCACTAGAGTTTTGTACAGTTGCAACATGACGTTGCGGCTCCGAAATTCAATCCCCCTACCAATACAAGCTAAGACTCCGTATGCCTTCTTAACAACCTTATCGACTTGATTGCCTACTTTCAGGGATCTATGCACATATACACCAAGATCCCTCTGTTCATCAACACTATTAAGAGTCCTACCATTAGCCCTATACTCTACACACTTGTTATTCCTGCCAAACTTGTTTTAGAAAGGAACAAGATGCCAGGGAAGTAACTACTGTATTCCACACTGAATTAACTATTGGGCTTGAACTGGAACAGAGACTACTATCTTTATATGATAAATATGACCGTGGCTCAAGCACTTTTAGCAATTGCTTCCAAGTTATATTTACCTGCAGAACAATCCGAGGTGGAATTATTTGCTACTTTGTCAAGGTACATGTGCAATGTAGCAGATTTTCAATCTCCTTCCTGAATGCGATATTAGTGTTCCAGATCAGCCAACCCTTATGGAAAATACCCAATTTACGTTTCAAAATGGCAAAGGGCAGGCAATCAACAATTGCCAGTTACACACCCAGGAAGCAAATTGAAAATCTTCCCAAATGCTTCCCAGATAATTATTGATGGTTAAAATCACTTAGGAAGATTAAAAGTTGGCAGTATCTAGGGAATAAATAGTCCTTGGAGAGAGTGCAGAAAGGATTCATCAGAATGGTAGAAGGGACAGTATTACAGCAGAACATAGATAGGCTGGTAGCTTGGGCAGATAGATGGTAGATGGAATTCAATCCTGATAAATGTGAAGTGATGCATTTCAGGAGAAAGAATGTAGGGGGGATGTATGTGATAAAGGGTAGACCTATTAAGAGTATAAAAATGCAGAGGGACCTGGGGGTGCAGGTGTACAAGTCTCTGAAGGTGGCAGAGCAGGTGGAGAAAGTTGTGAAGAAAGCATATGGTATGCTAGCCTTTATGGAAAGAGGTATAGAGTACAAGAGCTGGCCTTTAATGTTGCAATTGTATAAAACGATGGTTAGACCTCATTTGGAATACTGCGTCCAGTTCTGGTCGCTTTACTACCGGAAGGACGTGGAGACTCTGGAGAGGTGCAGAGGAGGTTTACCAGGTATGGAAGGTCTGAGTTAGGAGGACAGGTTAGGCAAATTGGGACTATTTTCCTTAGAAAGACGTTGACATAGAGGAGATCTAATAAGAGGTGTACAAGATTGAGGGGTATAGATGAAGTAAACAGGGTTAAGCTTTTTCCTAGGATGGACTCAAGTAGCACGAGGGGTCAGGGGCTTAGGATGAGGGGAGTAAGGTATAATTTGGATGCTAGAGGGAGTTTTTTCACACAGTGGTGGTGGGGGTATGGAACGCACTGCCAAGTAAAGTGGTGGAGGCAGGCACTCGAGTTATTTAAGAGATACTTAGATGGGCACATGAACAGAATAGGAATGGAGAGGTATAGAAAACTGATTTAAAATAGGGATCATGAGCCTTGGGAGTTCCCTGGGAAGTATGTAAATAGTCAATGATATTGATGTATTTGTTTTATCCTACAGGTACTTTGGTCTGCCTTGTTGTCTAATAAGGGGCATACACGCGATGGGTTGTGAGAGGTCTGCTCTTGGATTTTTCGAGAGTAACTTAGTACTTCACGTTGTTAGTGTACGCTTGACCTGGACCATTTGATGGGCAACACGACAGCGCAGTGACTATTGCTGTGCTGTGAAGATACATGGATTTGGGCCTGTGTCTGTGGGAGTTTGCACATTCTCCCCGTACTTGCATGGGTTTTTTCCGGGTGCTCCGGTTTCCTCCCACATCCCAAAGATGTGCTGTTTGGCAGAACAAATTCTCCCTAAATTGTCTCAAATTTGGTTCCAATTTATAGATCTATAAACATAGACAGGGATCATGGGTAGAAGTGGGAACATCGGGGTGGCGCACGCGGGCTTATTGGGCCAAAGGGCCTGTTTCCCGTGCTGTTTTGTTCTATTCCTTCTGATATACCCAAACACAACTACGCAGTAATGTTAAAGATATAGTACAGTGGAATAAGCAGACCCCACAAAATTCAAGGGAAAATTCACCAGTTACTTGGAGCGGCCAAAGAACCACAGAAATGGTACAGAGCAAAAAGAAGCCATTTATAGACTCATAGAAGTTTACAGCGTGTAAACAGGCCCAATTTGTCCATGCCGCCTGCATTTGCCACATCCCTCTAAACGCATCTTACCTATGTAAATGTCTAAATGCTTTTTAAAAGACAAAATTGTACCCACTTCTACTGTTACCCTGGCAACTTGTTTGAGACACTCACCACCCTCTGTGTGAAAAAAACTGCCTTCTGGGTCCTTCGGTATCTTGCTGTCTCTCACCTTAAACCTGTGTCCTCTAGTTTTAGACTCCTTTAGCTTTGGGAAAAGATGTTGACTATCTAGCAGATGTGTCCCTCATTATTTTATAGACAGCTATAAGATCACCCCTCAGCCTCCTACGCTCCAGGTCAGCCCATCATGATTATGTCATCCAAAATTAAAGAGAAAAACAAACCATCTGCTTATTCAAATCCCACTTTCCAACACCTGGTCTGTAGTTTTGCAGGTGACAGCACTTACAGGAGACATGGAGATTGTTCTTCTTAGAGTTAAGTGCTTATTTAATTGCAATACTCAAAATTATAATACATTTTGATCAAGTGAATAAGAAGGAGCTGTTTCTAGTGCCTCGGATTAACACGGAATTTAGTTAACATGCAAGAAACTGTGAAGAGAAGGATGAGGGAAATTGTTTGACACAGTTGCTTTGATCTTAAATGAATTGTCTCAAAGGGTACGGGAAGCAGATTGGATAGAGGCTTTCCAAAGGGAGTTGGATAAGTACTTGAAAACAACATTTTTCAGAGCTAAAGGGAATGAATGGAAAGAGTTAGACCAATTGGATTGCTTTTTAAAGAGTCAGCAGAGATTGACCAAATGGCTTCCTTCTGTTCCGAGTGATTTTATGAAGAAGATGGGAAGAAAGAGAAATGATTAACATTAAAGTGCTTGAAATACTTAACAGGTCTGGCAGCATTTGAGGAAAGCTATGCAGAGTTAATGCTTCATACCGTCCCTATAATGCAGAAAGAGGTCATTCAGCCCATTGAGTCTGCACTAACTTTCCAAAAGAGCCTGCCACTCAGCCTCTTTCCTTTGCCCTATTCCCATAATCCAGCACATTTACCATGGCCAACGCACTTATAGAGTCATAGATATTTACAGAATGCAAACAAGACTTTCAGCTCAACTTGTCCATGCTGTCCTCTTTTTTTCAAAATCCCTAAGCTAATCCTAATTGCCCTCATTTGGTCCACATTCCTCAAGACCAATTGTACCCATGTAACAATCTAAATGCTTTTAAATGATAAAATTGTACCCGCCTCTACTATTACTTCTGGGAGCTTGTTCCAGACACTCACCACCTTCTGTGTGAAAAAATTGCCCCTCTGGACATTTTGTATCTCTCCCCTCTCACCTTAAACCTATGTTTCTAATTCCTCTAGTTTTAGACTCTCCTACTTTTGGGAGAAGATAGAACATAGAACATTACAGCACAGAACAGGCCCTTCGGCCTTCGATGTTGTGCCGACCAAAATAAAAAGCAATGCCCCTCCAAACTAAACCATTCCCTTCTCTTCCATATACTTATCAATTAACCTCTTAAACGCCACCAAACTTGGCGCATCTACAACAGCTGCAGGCAGGGCATTCCACTCCCTAATCACTCTGAGTAAAGAACCTACCTCTGATATCCGTCCTATTACTCATACCCCTTAATTTAAAGCTGTGTCCCCTCGTGCTAGCTTTCTCCATCCTAGGAAAAAGGCTATCACTGTCCACCCTATCTAAACCTCTAGTCATCTTATATGTTTCAATAAGGTCTCCTCTTAGCCGCCTCCTTTCTAACGAAAACAACCTCAAATCCCTCAGCCTCTCCTCATAAGACCTGCCCTCCATACAGGCAACATCCTGGTAAACCTCCTCTGTACCCTCTCCAATGCCTCCACATCTTTCTTATAATTTGGGGACCAGAACTGCACACAATACTCCAAGTGCGGCCGCACTAGAGTTTTGTACAGTTGCAACATGATGCTGCGGCTCCTAAATTCAATCCCCCTACCAATAAAAGCTAAGACTCCATATGCCTTCTTAACAACTTTATCCACTTGACTGCCTACTTTCAGGATCTATTGACACATACACCAAGATCCTTCTGTTCCTCAACACTATTAAGAGCCCTACCATTAGCCCTATACTCTACACATTTATTGTTCCTGCCAAAGTGCATTACCTCACACTTTTCCACATTAAACTCCATTTGCCACCTCTCGGCCCGGCTCTGCAACTTGTCCAAGTCACTCTGTAAACTATAACACCCCTCTTCACTATCTACCACTCCACCGACTTTAGTATCATCTTCAAATTTACTGATCCATCCCTCAATACCCTCATCCAGATCATTTATAAAATTACAAACAGCAGGGGCCCCAAAACAGACCCCTGAGGCACACCACTCGTCACCGAACTCCACGATGAATATCTCCCATCAACCACCACCCTCTGTCTTCTATCTGCCAGCCAATTCCTAATCCAATTAGCTAAATCACCCTCTATTCCACACATCTGCATTTTCTGTAGAAGTCTTCCATGGGCCACCTTATCAAACGCCTTACTAAAGTCCATAGTGACTACCTATCTTGTCTATGTCCCTCATTATTTTATAGACCTCTATAAGATCATTCTCAGCCTTCTATACTCCAGAGAAAAAAGTCCCAGTCTATTCAGCCTCTCCTTATAACTCAATCCATCAAGTCCCGATAGCATCCTAGTAAATCTTTTCTGCCTCTTTCTAGCTTAGTATCTTTTCTATGTTAGGATGACCCGAATTGCACACAATATTCCAAGTGTGGCCTTACCAATGTCTTGCACAACTTTAACAAGACGTCCCAACTCCTATATTTGGTGTTCTGACTGATGAAACCAAGCATGCCAAATGCCTTCTTCACCACCCTGTCCACCTGTGACTCCGCTTTCGAGGAACTATGAACATGTACTCTTAGATCTCTTTGTTCTGTAACTCTCCCCATCGTCCTACCACTAACTGAGTAAGTCCTACCCTGGTTCAACCTACCAAAATGCATCACCTCACATTTGTCTAAATTAAACTCCATCTGCCATACATCAGCCCACTGGCTTAACCTACATATGTTTGGACTGTGGAAGGAAATGAGAGCACCCACTCATGAAAATTCATGCGGAGATAGGGAGAACTTGCATACTCCATACAAATAGTGACCTAAGACTGGAATCAAACACAGATACCTGGCACTGTGAGGCAGCAGTGCTAACCATTGTATCACCATGCCACCCTTTGTCTTTTTGACTTGAATATGACCCTTCTTCAAAGCTGAAGGGAAGGGTTGTAATGGCTTTGATGTCACTGAAAAGGTTGGGGGAGGATGAACAAAAGGGAAGATCAGGGATGGAGTAGAGGGCAGGTGAGGTTGAATGACAAATATGTCATGGAACAAAAGGCAAAGTTAATGATAATGTTTGCAATAAAGATACAAAGAATTTGTCCAGAATGAGTGTAAATGGCAGAATGATGAACAGCATTGTCTGAAAACAAATCTTTGTAAAACTAGATTCAAACTGGCTTTCTGGATTTAATATTGAGTTTGACCATTTCAGATTTTGAACTCTGTCCCCCATTTTGATTCTGTTTCTTTGCCATGTGCTGGGCTGTATCTTGTTCTGATGAGTGTAAGATGAAAAGTTTCAGCAACATGCAATATTAAAGGCAAAAACTTTGTTTTCTTTTTTGGGACTGGATGAATTAGCAAAAGTATCCCCAGGTCATATAGGGGAGGTCAGATGTCTCCTACCCTATCATCCCCTCTCCATTCCTAAATGAGAATTCCCAGAACTCAGATTCCCCCAATTACCTGATTGCTAAGAATGTGGGTGAGGACCTCCTCAAATCTCCTCCTGTTACTCCAACAAGAGTTTAACAATGAGTCTTGACAGTGAAACCTACTGTGGGTTTATGTAGAACAAAATTGCAGCCAACACTTCCCCTTTTGGTTGTTAAACCTGCTCAATAAATTGAAATAAATTTCCCACAGGGTTTGTCAATAGAATAATGTATGAGCAATTTAGTTAGTCAGGCTATTTGTAGAAGTAGTATCCCTTTGATAAATTGCTTATTAGTCACTGACATTAGCCTTCCCCCATTATCTTTTGTATCCCGACGTTTGTGCATTGCTTTTCAAAAGTACTTTTCAAAAGGTAAATATTGTTCATTTATTTAATTAAGGTGGTCGGATTGTTCACATTTTTAAAAATGGCACGACTGAAAACTTCCTTGATTCCATTTCCTAATTCTTCCTTAAGTATTTCAAACACTTCCTCCCATCTTTCCTCCTCTCTTCCTGCCAATCCCTCCACATTGCTCTTCATCCTTAAAGATGTCTTTCTGACTAATAGTTCCAAATATGGACTGAACACAGAGAGTCGGCCTAATTTTGATTTACATCCATGTCAGATTTGAGCAACCTTTTGAGAATTAGTAGATCGTGGAGTATCTGGGAAGGTTTTCTGGATGGACAAAAAGGAATCTTAGCTTTTATTTCAGTGTAAAAGCAAAGATGAGGAAGCGAAGCTTCAGTTATCTAAAGTTTTAATCCCCCTCATTTTCCCATTTGGAGTAACTGTTTTCAGTTTCTGGTAGTTCATCTGAGGGAAGGTATAAATAGCCTTGCAAGGGTTGTAGCACAGATTGATCAGAAAGACACTGGGGCTATAAAAGGATTTGATTATGAGGACAGGTTGCATAGACTGGACGTGTATTCTCTCGAGATTAAAGGCAGTGGGATGAGTTGAGTGAGGTGCTTGAAATGATGAAAGGATTCGTTAGGTTGGATTCATGGAGACAATTTCCTCCAGTGCATAATCCAGAGCTTAGTGGAACAAACTTACAATTAGTCTTCAAACTTTCAGGGGTGATATCATAGAACATTACAGCGCAGTACAGGCCCTTTGGCCCTCGATGTTGCACCGGCCAGTGGACCCTCTAACCTAAACTATTCCAATATCATCCATGTGCCTATCCACCGAATATTTGAATGCCCTCAAAGTAGGCGAGTCCACAACTGCTGCAGGCAGGGCATTCCACGCTCTCACCACCCTCTATGTAAAGAACCTGCCTCTGACATCCGTCCTATAACTACCACCTCTTAATTTAAAGTTATGTCCCCTCATGTTGGTCATCACCATCCGAGGAAAAAGGCTCTCACTATCCACCCTATCCAATCCCTTGATCATCTTATACGCCTCAATTAGGTCACCGCGTAACCTTCTTCTCTCTCATGAAAATAACCTCAGGTCCCTCAGCCTTTCCTCATAAGGCCTTCCCACCATACCAGGCATCATCCTGGTAAACCTCCTCTGCACCCTTTCCAATACTTCCACATCTTTCTTATAATGTGGCGACCAGAACTGTACGCAATACTCCAAGTGTGGCCGCACCAGAGTTTTGTACAGTTGTAACATAACCTCACGGCTTCTAAATTCAATCCCTCTACCAATAAAAGCTAACACACCGTACGCCTTCTTAACAAATTTATCAACCTGGGAGCAGTTCTTCACATAAAGGGTAGTGGAAAGCTAGAATTCCCTTCTCCAAAAGACTGTGGATGCTGGATCTCAACTGGAAATATATAAAAGAGTAGTGATAGATTAACGTTCAGTTGGAGTATCAAGGGATATCAAACAAATGCAGGTCAATGGAGTTGGGATACAGCTCTACATGGCTCTTGGTGTCATTGTGTCATGACAGAACGGAAGGAGGACATTCAGCTCATCACCTGTGTACCAGTTCCTCCATACAGCAATCCCATCAGTTCAATTCTATCTCCCTATTCCTAGAGTGCTCAAGTTTATTTCCTTCAAGGACCCATCTGATTTTCCTTTTGAAATCATTGAATGGCCATATAGACAACATCCACTGCATCCCCTCCACTGCCTTTCCCTGTTATTTCATCCAAAATTCAAATAGCATGACCTACCTTTTATCAATCAGTGCTGGCTGTCCTTAATAAATTCAAAACTCTTTTGATGCCTGTGATAAGGAAACTTTGAGAAGTCAGGAAGTGAGCCATTCACTGTCCTGCTGTCCTCTATAGCAGCTCTGAATGTGTCCTCTTAAGCATGAATTAGGTTTTATAAGGCCCAGGGCACAGACGATGTGAGGATTGTCAAAATACCAGTATTAATAGGAGAATCCTTAGTTGTCTGCTGTTGTCTCAGATGATTATATTTTGTTAATTAATTGTGACATTCAAGTACCTGTGGCTTTGTGCTGATGCTGAATGTTTTCTGGGTCATGATCCCTTTGGTTGAAGATGAAACATACAGGAGTTTTTGCTGCTATTGGGTTGTCTGAGATATCTTTCCTTATGTTTTTATTCTTTTGGTTCCAGCCTTCCCATCTGCTCACTGCTTTCTGTTAAAACTCACAGACCAATTGCTGGTCTAGATTCAACAATTCTCAATCAGAAACAAACCACCTGCAACAGAAGAAGGAAGTGTTTCCATTGTTCACATCCCTAATCAATGTCCAATGATCGGCAGTGAAGGTGCTCCAGCACCTATTGGTTGAAAAACACGAGTGAGTCAGTTAAGATGATCGGGCCAATTAGTGATGAGGCTCAGACATATGGAGAGTAGTCATACTGCTGAATGTGCAACAGAACTGCCCGTGGTTGAAATAAATTAGGGGGAATCTGTGATCTTGCACTCCCTGTGAAGGTGGAGGTGAGGAGAGAAATGAGGCATTGGGGGGAGGAAAAAAAATGAAGCTTGAATAAGAGAGAAGTGGGAGTCAGAAGGAGACAAACAGGGATCAGGGAGAGAACTTTTTTTTTAATTCACTAATGGGACATGGACATTACTGGACAGACCAGCATTTATTGCTCATTCCTATTTGCCCTTGAGAAGGCAATTAAATGGCCTACAAGCCATTGGGTTGCATCCAAAAAAAGTGAATCATTCACTTCTTATCAATGAGTTAAAAAAATTCATTTGATCACAATAAGAACTTGAGTCACTTAAAGATGATCTGCAGTGACTCCACTGAAAACCCACACAAGGTCAGAAGCTTTGATGATTCACATAACTAACGCACACACAAATACCAAAATATGCAAACCTGCAACAATTTATATTCATAAACAAATGCTTGTCTGCACACAAACATATGCAATGAGCACAAGTCAACGCATGCTCATATTCTTAACTAATATTTTTTCTTTTTCTTTAAGTTTCCTGAAGAAGTTGCAGGCTGAACAGGAGATCCAATAGAAACATGTAAGGAATGTAGAGAGAATGTAGGTACCCCTACCCAGGGAGTGTTGGCACACAGCTGGCTTCACTGAGTAAAGCTCCAAGTGTGAGTGAGATAGAAAGGAGAAAATTTAGTTTACATCTATATTGTTCTCAGGCTACTCCAAAATGCTTTGCAGCTTCAGAATTGCCCTATGAAGTGTGATGTAGGAAACACATAGCCAGTTTTCAACAACATGATCCCACAACAACAATAAGGTAAATGACCAGATAATCTACTTTTTGCTAATATTGGCAAGGATAATTGTGCGTGTGGATCAGTAAGAGGAGTATCCTGCTCTTCTTAACTAGTATCATGGGATAGTTTACATCAGTTTGTGCAGGCATAATCGTAGAATCACAGAACGATATTCCAAAATGAGGCCATTCAACCCATTGTGCCTGTTCTAGCTCTGTGAAACATCAATTCAATTCCTCTCATTTCTCTATTCTTTCTCCAATGCTCTGCAAATATTTCCTTTCAAATATTTATCCAATTATCTTTTGGAAATTGCTATCGGATCTGCTTTCAGATAATGAAATCCAGATAATAAAAACCTACTGAATAAAGACAATTCATTTCTCTTCCCTCTTTTGCCATTTTGTTTCTGGTTACTGACCTTTACACCTGTGGAAACGGGTTCTCCTGTGAGAAGTGAGATGACATCTAACTGCGGACCAAGATAATCCTGCCTCCGGCCTTAACACTCCACTGCTTTTAAATAACACAGAAGCAATGAAATTCCTCTTCCAACTCCCTCATTGGAAAATCAAGATATTACTACTTAAAAATGTCAGCCGAAATGTTGGCCCAGAACCTAAAAACATAACCAGGAATAGCGACAGCAGTGGAAATTCCCTCTGCTACAAAAACACTTGCATCAGACTGCAACTCCCTCACTGGTTATGTGTGTTGTCAGTCTCCATGTCAGCACTGAGCTGTTCCGCTTGTGGAGCCTGTTTTAGGCTGCTCAGCTTCACCAGACATACATCTTAAGAGATTGTGATTAGCTGTATATCATTACCATTGATCTCAATCATATTATGAAGCTGTGGTTAGTTTTAATTGAGAATTTCATTATTCTGCACTTCAGGAGTGTGGCCTGATATATTATTAATGACCTCCTTGAATCCCTCCAGTGTAGAAGGAGGCCATTCAGCCCATCAATTCTGCATTGATCCTCTGAAAGAACATTCCACCTAAGGCAACTTCAACTCCATCCCCACATTATCATGGCTAATCCTCTTAATTTATACTTTTTTGGACACTAAAGGGCAATTTTAGCATGACCAATCCACCTAACGTGCACATTTTTGGACTGTGGGAGGAAACTAAAGCACCCGAAATCACGCAGACACAGAAAGAATGTGCAAACTCCATACGGACAGTGATCCAAGCTCGGAATCGAACCCGAGTCCCTGGTGCTGTGAGGCAGCCGTGCTAACCATTATGCCACCAGTGGTGGTGACTGGAATATATATACCTGCTGTGCAGTTACAAACTGTGAGAATGATGCTTGAACATCAACAGATATGAGTCACGTCTCAGTGCGGAACTCTTGCATCTTAGTTAGAAAGCCTTTAGTTCAAATTCCATCCTAGAAATGTAATGGGAGACAGTTTATTTTTACTGGACCCTGGGTAATGCTCTGGGGTCTGGGGTTTAAATCCCACCACTGCAGATAGTGGAATTTGAATTCAATAAATAAAAAACGACCTGGACTATAAGTCCAATGATCATGAAAACCATTGCTGATTGATTTAAAAATAAATTTGGTTCACTCATGTCCTTTAGGGAATGAAATCTGCTCTCCTTACCTGGTCTGGATTACATGTGACTCCAGAGCCACAGCAATGTGGTTTGACTCTTGCCTGTGAAATGGCTTTGCAAGACATGCAGATCGAGGGCAATTAGGACGAGAAGTAAATGCTGGATTTGTTGGTGACACCATGCCCCATGAAAGAATAAAAATCTTGCATAATCCAGGCAGCATGGTCTAATGGTGCTATATAAATACAAGAAATTTCTGCCTTTAATTGTATTTTAGGAACCAAAGGGTTTAAGCAGTGAAATCGTACAGTGTGACTTGATGGAGAGAATGAGTTATCCCCACTCTCAAAGCTGTTCTATAATTATAAAGCAACAGGATCCGGGTCACATTCTCTCTGAGGACTGTAGCCAGTTCCTTTTGTTAAGGAATAAAAGATAGATTCAAGTACTGGAGGTAGTGTTGGGAAAAGTCAGGAAGACAATTTCCAGGATCAGAATTTAGAATAATGAGGAAAGTTTGGAGAAATCTGGGTTTTTCAGCATGGAAAGGGATCACCTGAGAAATGTTCTTGCTGATGTAGAAATACAGAAAACACTTAACCCAGAATATTGCTTTAATTTAGACATCTGGATTGAAGAGGGGCAGTGGATAATAGTTTGAAATTGGTAACTTTGGAGATTTTTGTCCAGTCACAGTGATTGATATACAAAATTAACTCATTGTAGATTATTTCTAAGGAAATACTCTTGAGTTATGGAGGAAAAAATTGGATTTAGCTGTGAACAGACCATAACCTGTCTCTGCATGGATGAATTGAAATGGACTTCCTGCCTCGCATTAATTCTTCTGGCCTTGAATCATGAGTTGTGTTGCCATCCAAATCCTGCTTTCATATCTTGATTGACCAAGAATATCTCCAGTCCAATGATCAAACAATCTTCTTTTATCCTTCATGTTATTCCAATCATTTCATCCCTGTGCCAATGCCTCGTTGTGGTGGCTTGTCCACTTTGGTTCTTTTCCAATGCCTTCTCCTTCCATCTAGGAAGGGGCATTGCATTATGCATGTATGTTTTTAATCATTATCGAGCTCAGAACTGTTAATGTAATCTGAGAGCAAGGTTTGAAATGATAATATGACTCGATTTTAGCCTGTGTCGTGTTACACCCTCTCTGGATGAGAGAACTGCTGACATCACAGCTCATTGCTGATCTGACTGTTTCCATGTCAGAGTTGCATTATGTAGGTCAAAATCCATGAGTTGTCCCATGTTTCCCTGGTCAGCTTATCTTTGAGAGATCTGTTGGTTCTGTGGATTTTGATTAATATTCCTCTGGTACTTTGATTCATTTTAATATGTGTTAAGTGGATACCTGCTTTTTTGTAATGACAAGGGGAGAAATTGACTAGTGGGATTATCACTAGACTATTAATCCAGAAACTCAGCTAGTGTTCTGGGGACCTGGGTTTGAATCCCACCACGACAGTTGGTGGAATTTGAATTCAATAAAAAATACTTGGAGTTAAGAATCCATCGATGACCAGGAAACTATTCTCAATTGTTGGAAAAACTGTTTGCTTCACCAGTTTTGTTTAGGAAAGGAAATCTGCTATCCTTACCTGGTTTGGCCTACATGTGACTCTGGAGCTACAGTGATGTGGTTGACTCTGAACAAGAATAATTAGGGATGGGCAATCAATGCTGGCCAGCCAGTGGTGCCCATGTCCCACAAATGAATAACAGAAAGAAGGGAACACACATTTGATATTTCCCGTATCCTCTCTTCCTCTTCTAACAGTGTTTGGACCTTTACAGTTGAATAACACTGGTGCTGACTTCCTGAAATACATTGCATTCTTAATGTTTGACAATTTTGACTACCATTGCAGATCAGTTTCTGAGAGGATTGATTTGTTGAAGCTTAGATAAGAAAAGTAATGATGAAATTTTCTGGACTACGATCCAATCAAAGTTGACCACTTTAATTTAGGGACGGTTTAAATTGCACCGTGGCAAGACTTGACGAGGGGGTGGTGGTGACTGGCAGGTCAACCAAAGGTTTAATGCGACTAGATGATCCCAGCAGCAGATGGGAGACTAAATCTCACCTCTAATCACACCCTGCTAATTCACCTGACAGTAAGGGGCAATTTTAGCATAGCCAATCAATCTAATTTGTATATCTTTGGATTGTGGGAGAAAACCAGAGCACCAGGAGGAAACCCACACAGAGAACTCCGCACAGACAGTCACTCTTGGCCGGAATTGAATCTGTAAGTTAGCACTGCTAATCACTGTGCCACCACGCTGCCCCAATCATATCAATAAGATATTTGCTCATGATCAATATCAGAACTCCAGGGTAAGTTTTATCTTCTTTAGCCCAGAGACCAATTTAGGCATCCCCTTAAGAGGAACAAAGAATGGAGGTAATATAAAAGGTACAACTTTAAAGGAGGTATAGATTTATGTACACAATTGCTAGTCCAGTGGCACGTGGTAATGCCGCTGGACTAGCAATATAGTTGCCCAGGCTAATGCCTGGGGATACACGTTCAAATCCCAACACAGCAGTAGTAGAATTTCAATTCAATTAATAAAATCATGGATGTCAGTGTTTAGCAAGTTTGATTCACTACACATTATAACAAGAAATGGCTGAAGGCACTGGATTCTATATGGACGTGACCATATTCCAGCAATTGTAATAAAGCTTAGTGCTCCTGTACTAGCCCCACCCTAGTCAAGGTGTTGAAGTACAACTACAACACTGACATGTAGAAACTGCAACATAGAAAATTGCTCATTTATATGCTGTCCACAAAAAGCAAGACAAATCCAAGCCAGGCAATCTTTGCTCCATCTTTCTCCTTTCAATTGTTAGCAAAGTGATAGAAAATACCATCCACTCATGTGATTCTGATACCACATCAACATTACATAAATGTGAGTTATTGAATAAGAAAGTTCCCTTTAATATTCTTAATCATTGCTGTTGCTAAACAGCTTCTGAAGAATGAGCAGCACGGTAACACACTGGTTAGCACTGCTGCTTCACAGCTCCAATGACAAGGGTTCAATTCCCGGCTTGGGTCACTGTCTGGGTGAAGTTTGCACATTCTCCTCATGTCTGCATGTGTTCCACCGGGTGCTCTGCATTCCTCCTAGTCTCGAGGTATGTAGGTTAGGTGGATTGGCCTTGCTACATTGCCCCTTAGATTAGAAGTATTAGTGGGTAAAGTGTATAGGGATATGGGGGTAGGGTGTGGGTGGGATTGTGGTTGATGCAGACTCGATGGGCTGAATAGCCTCTTTCTGGATTGTAGAGTTTCTATGAATTCTATCTTTATTATGTTCTTTTCCAGATACAACTTGTTTCTCGGAAACACCATTCACCGGGACAGCAGTATAATGTTCTTAAAGGCTTCAATGATCTTCCTGTGAGTGGCTGGGTTCCTTCTTGTTGCCATTTGGATTCTCCACTGAAGAACTTTGAGTCCCAATAAGACCCTTCACATCAATAGAACTTCACCCCCACACCCACTGCTGCCATGAGTGGATTCCTCTCATACCTGGACCCTCGGCGGGTTCACTGGGGTGCTACTTGGATGGCATTGCACTCGCGAGTCCTGCGCACCAAGCCCGTGGAATCTATGCTCGAAGACTCCAACCAGCAAGGATCGGGTCACTCGAAACTGGCCCAGGTACTCACCACTGTCGATCTGGTGTCTCTTGGAGTTGGCAGTTGTGTGGGAACTGGCATGTACGTGGTATCAGGACTGGTGGCCAAGGAGATGGCAGGACCCGGTGTGATTGTATCTTTTATCATCGCAGCCGTGGCCTCCATCTTATCAGGTAAGCGAGTGAATGACTAAGTATTCAGGTGGCCTTCCCAAAGTCAAGTATTGGATTCACTGTCTGGCATGGTCAGGGAGACCATGGAGATCACTGGTTCCATTCCTGTGTTGTACTCAGCTGGAGATAGTTTATAGGAACTGGAGGAGATTATTCAGCCCATCTACCTTATTCCACGGTTCAAAGAGATAATGACTGACTTATATTTCCAGCTCCATTTGCCTGTCTTAATTCCATATCTCTTAATAACCTTTGTGAACAAAGTCTTTCAATCTCTGAGTTGAAATTTTTAATTTAATAGAACTTTGGTGGAGTCAGTTCCAAATTTCCATTATCTTCTGTGTTAAAAACTGCTCTCATTTCCATCCTGAGTTCCCTGGCTCTAATTTTAATGTAATGTTGATGGATAGGGCTTCACCAAAGCTAGTAATTTTGTTCTATTTACTCATTTGAATCCCTTAAATCATGCAAAGCACCTTGATCAAATCCCATGTCAACTTGATAAATCCAAGGGAATACAAGAGAAGCTTATTGTCCCTGAGATTTGGTTTGCTGAGACTGGGAAAGCAATGGCTCAAACTTTCTTTATCAAGACTATACATATATCTGATCTTGTTGAAGATAAAATCATTTGACCTTCCTCACCCAGTTTCATTATCACATTTTCAGAGATGATTTTAACAGAGATGTTGGGCTTTTTTCTATTGGGCAAGATGGGTCACAGCTGTCTGGGAATGAACTTTATTGGTGGTGTTTGTCCATTTGAGAGCAGTCATGATGTGGAGATGCTGGCATTGGAGTTGGGTAAACACAGTAAGAAGTCTCACAACACCAGATTAAAGTCCAACAGGTTTATTTGGCAGCAAACGCCACTAGCTTTTGGAATGCTGCCCCTTCGTCAGGTGAGTAGCACTGACCATGTGACCCTTACTCTGCTGTGTTGCCCTTTAATGAACATGGACGGTTGATCCCGTAAACTATAAAAGAGCTCAATTTGATGCACAGGAATGAGTTTCCTTTGGAGTTATAGTGTTGGAGTGGGAATAATCCCAGAACAATTCATCCACTCCCTCGAAATCACCCACTGATCCTATTGATGTCAGCTTCTAATCTTGACTAATGAGCAAACTTCAACAGATCTGAAACTTGGTTACTCATATTATATATCATAACAAAACCTGTGCACCCATTATTCCTGCACTCACATTGGCATCTAGTCAAGCAACATCTCTGTTTTAAAATTTTATTCCCCCACTTAAATCCTCTGTGACCTTACCATTCCCTATTTTAGTAATCTAAACTCTGCACTCCTCTAATTTTTGCCTCTTGTGCAACCCCTATATCATCACTTCCCTATCATGCCTTCAGCTGCCTAAGCCTTAAAGTTTGGATTTCCCTCCTATATCTCTCCATTTTACTACTTCTCTCTCTCTCTGTCTCTCTCTCTCTTCCTTTATGACATTCCCTGAAACGAGTCTCTTTGAAAAGCTTTTGTTCATCTGTAGCTTCTGTGTGGCTTGGTATTAAATTCTATTTGATAATAACACTGTAAAGGACCTTTGAATGTTTTACCACATTGAAGACGCTGCATAAATACAAAGTGTTATTCTGAAAAGAGAGTTAGCTTTTGAAAAAGAAGAAAGCAAAAGGATCCAGAGAAAAGGCAAAATAAAACTGGAACTCAATTGTTCAGCTCCTGTTGACAATCCATAGGCATCAATGTGCTCTTTCTTGAAATGAAAAATGCTTCCTGATTGGAATACTATTTTATATTAAGCTTAAGTAGCCCAGTCTTATTTAAATTCTTTTTGATTACTTCAACTGGTGGAGGTGCCTTTCCTCATGCAGCTCATCCAGCTGTCAATCCCTCCAATTTCTTCCCCAACTCCCACCTCTCCAAATCACCCCCACCAATTCTGAAATCCTGAGTGTGGATATTGACCCCTTGCTGTGAGAAATGATCACTCAATCTGCACTCCCCCTCCCTGCCCCCCCATACACTATGCTCATTATTTCAAGTAGGGCAGCATAGTGAAACTGCTGCCTCACAGTATCAGGGACAGAGATTTAATTCCAATCTTGGATGACTGTCTGTGGGCTTTTGCTTGTTCTCTATCTGTGAGGGTTTCCTCCGGGTGCCCTGGTTTCTTACCACACTCTAAGGATGTGCAGGTTATGTCAATTGGCCATGCTAAATTGCCCTTTAGTGTCCAAAGATGTGCGGATTAGGAGGATTAGCCCCAGTAAATGTGTGGAGTTACGGGCATATGGCAAGGGTCTGGGTGGGGTGCTCTTTTGGAGAACTGGCCCAGACTTGATAGATCGAATGGCCTTTTTCTGCTCTGTGGCGATGCTATGGTTCTGAGCTTAATTTGACAGAGAGAACCATTCGTCTCCAAAAGAAAAGTTACATGCATTGAATGGAATCTCATAGACACTGAATGCTTGTTCTTAATCTGATCCACACTATTACACAATACCAATCTGTCAATGCTCACCCTGTCTAATTAATGTGTTTGTAACATATCCAGTCAGAAACCTGAATTATTGATACCACTCATCTGTTCCATATCCTAAAAAGGTTGTGCTGTAGCTCTTGATTTTCTTTGATATGTAACATTGTGCTCTGATACCTCGAGAAACAGTGGGTTGGATTTTACATGTCCCTGTCAGGCAGGGTTTTAGTTGGGGGAAAGTGAAATAGAAAAGGTGCTGATGCTGTCACCTTCCCACCCATCCAGGAGCTCACCCCCATAACATGATAGGTGACGTGGGTGCCAAATTCACCAGCCCACCTACTATACTTAAATAAATAATCAAGAATTAATTGAATATGTTAACAAGATGATTGACCCCACTAATACATTGCCCATGCCATAACAAGTTGGATAGTGGGGCAGGAATGAACAGATTGTATTTTGCTTTCAAAGGATGGTAAGGAAGTGGGGGGGGGGGTTATCTTCAGGGTGAGGGCAATGCTCTTCTTACATCAGGCGTGTCCCCCCCAAGATAGGAAAGCACCCTTTCTTCCCACCTGCCTGTTCACTAAAACCCCTCATCCCCTGTCTCCTTGCAAATCCTGCTTAAATCACTGGTGGGCAATTTAACCCATCCAAAGGTAATTATATTTGTGGGATTGGCTGCTGTGGAGTGAATTCATTCCCCGTTGCTTTGCTTCTGCTGTAGCACCCCTCCACCTCCCACCCAGGGAATATGCAGCCACATAACTCTCTATATTGAAAGCATAAAGTTTCTTGAGTCACACAAGTCAGAAATGTCCAAACGTTTTTGGGCTGAGTATGGTCCTCAGCCTTGTGTAAGCAGGAAAGGGAGAGGAAGGCCAGCATAGTGGCACAGTGGTTAGCACTGTTGCCTCACAGTGCCAGGGATCCGGGTTCGATTCTGGCCTTGAGTCACTGTTTGTGTGGACCCTTGTCTACGTGGGTTTCCTCCCGGTGCTCTGGTTTCCTCCCATACTCCAAAAGGTGTGCAAATTAGATGGATTGACATGATAACTTATCCATTAATGTCAGTGGGATTAACAGGGTAAATACATGGAGGTACAGGGATGGGACCTGAGTGGATTTGTTGTTAGTGAGGGCTTGATGGGCCGGATGGCCTCCTTCTGCACTGAAGGGATTCTATGAAAGACAAAATCAACCAACACAGTTCTTTTTCTCTCTCCATTTACCTCATCATTGTCTGCATGGGTTTCCTTTGGCTGCTTAGGTTAACTCCCACAGTCCAAAGATGGGTGGATTGGCCATGTTAAATTGCCTCTGAGTGTTCCAAGATGTGTAGATTAGGAGGTTTAGCTGGGATAAATACAGGGGGTTATGGGAAAGGGCCTGGGCGGGATCCTCTGTCAGAGGTTGAATAACCTCCGTCTGCACTGTAGGGATTCTATGATAATTACATATAGAAGTGAGCATACTTTACACATCAGCACACACACTTTCACAACAAAAATAAATAACAGGCAAAGGAACCAAAAACATGATGTGGAAATTTTTTTAACACAGCAAGTTGTTATGATCTCAAATACAGGGCTTGAAAGAGTGGTGGAAGTAGATTCCATGGTAATCTTCAAAATGAAATGGGTGTACAATCAAAGACATCAGTTCTACAGGAGATTGTGGAGCTGGTTGAAAGGCTGTTTCAAAGACTTGTCACTGTAACGATGGACTGAACGGTCTCTTTTGGCACTATATCATTTGGCAATGATATTAGCTAGCTTCTCCAGTAAATTGAGGGTTAGGATCAGGTTGAACTGTGATGCTTTCTCCTCACAGAGTTTAGGTTTCCAGATGATTAATGTAGATTGGAACAAGATTGAATTAACTGAAAGGCACCGTTGAAACTGTAATTCTGGTCTGTTATACAGTCGTTGAATCATAAAGGTTTACAACATGGAAACAGACTCTTTGGCCCAACTTGTCCATGCTGTCCTTTTTTTTAAAACCCCTCAGACCCATTGCCCACATTTAGTCCAATCCCTCTATATCCATGTAACTATCTAAATACTTTTTAAAAGACAAAATTGAACCCACCTCTACTACTACCTCTGGCAGCTTGTTCCAGACACTCACCACCTTCTGTGTGAAAAAATTGCCCCTTTGGACACTTTTGTATCTCTTTGCTCTCACTGTAAACTTATGCCATCTAGTTTTAGACTCCCTTACTGTTGGGAAAAGTTATTGACTATCTAGCTAATCTGTAACCCTCATTATTTTATAGACTTCTATAAGATCATCCCTCATCCTCCTACACTCCAGAGAAAAAAGTCCTAGTCTATCCAACCTCTTCTTATAACTCAATCCATCAAGTACCGGTAGCATCCTAGTAAATATTTTCTGCACTCTTTCTAATTTAATAATACCCTTTCTATAATAGGGTGACCAGGATTGCATGTAGTATTCCAACTGTGGCCTTACCAATGTGTTGTACAACTTTAATAAGACGTCCTAACTCCTGTATTCAATGCTCTGACTGATGAAACCAAGCATGCTGAATGCCTTCTTCACCACTCTGTCCACCTGTGACTCCACTTTCAAGGTGCTATGGACATGTACTCCCTACATTTCATTGTTCTGTAACTGTTCCCCAATGTCCCAACATTAACTGAGTAAGTCCTGCCCTAGTTCAATCTACCAAAATGCACCATCTCATTCCTGAGGAGTGGTGAAGCTGGGAGAAGAGGAACACGCTGAATAAGATAGAAAGAGATGAGGAGCAGGAACAGTTGGTAACTTGTTCATCCATTTTATCCTTACACTAACATGTGCCTCACTCTGAGCCCAATTTACATTAATTTCTGTGCTGTTACATACATGCCAGTGTATATTGTAACACAAACTTCCTCGTGTTACAATACACACTGCCATTCTCATCCCAACAGCATATCCTGCTGTTTCTTTCTCCCTCACATACATCAACAACAATTGGAAGGATTGGTGACCACCAGTTGGTACCTAATAAACTATAGCGGTGTATTTGTAACAGATATGTATGGATACTATAGTATACTCTCACGATGTTAACATTTCCAACTATATTAGCTCCGAAAGCTCACGCTTTGCACCAAGATCACCACACTTGTTTCCCATTGGGTGATTGGATCATGTGACCAACCCAGTAACCACCCCTTAAAGGGACCAGTTCCTACAGCATCAATGCCATTCACCTCAATCGTTCCCTGTGGTAGTGATTTCCACATTCTCACCATGCTGTCAATGACAGACGTGTTGTGGAATGAGTCTGAGATTCTCGGCCCTTTTTCAGTCCCTCCAGGTGGCAGCTTGGCTGAGTTTGTAACATGCCAACCTGTCAGCCACTATATCTTGGGTTTAAATTTCACCACTCCTTTCACCTTGATCTGAACATGCAATGATGATGGCAATGCTGGTAGTTTATTAATTATCGTTGATAACAAGTGTATGATTCATCTCCAATTTAATTTTAGAATTATTAAAGGAGACTATTTAGTCCATTGTTTCCATGCCACCCCTCTGTAGCAGCAGTTCTGCTAGTTTCCCTTCCTAGATTTTTCCCAAAGCCCCCCAATTTATATATTTTCAATTGCGTATCTAATTCCTTTCCAAAAACCATGATTCAATCTGCCTCCAGCACATTCTTGGGTAATGCAATCCATATTTTAACGCTCACCACATGAGCAGGCTTTTTCCTGTGTCAACGTTTGGTTTTTTGGCCAATCACCTTAAATCAGTGTCTTCTGGTCCTTGACATTTCCACCAGTGAGAATAATCTTTCTCTATCTGCTCTGTTCAGAGCACTTATGGTTTTGAATACTTCTATTTAATCTCCTCTCAAACTCCTTCAGAAGAAAGTCCCCAGCTTCTCCAATCTGTCCAGGTAACTGAAGCCTCACATCATTAAAACCATTTTTATGAATCTTTTCTCCACCTTCTTTTATCCCTCGATATCTTTTCTAAAGTGCTGCACTCAGAATTCAGCTAAATACTGCAGCTGAGTCCAAAGCACTGTTTTATAAAGTTTCATTATAACTTCCTTGCTAATGTTCGTATTTATAATTCAGGATCTCATATTAACTGCTTTCTCAATCTCTCTGACACCTTCAATGCCTGTGCTCATCGATCCTATCTCTCTCTGCTTCTGTTTTCTTTTTGGAATTATATCCTTTAATTTATTTTGCCTGTCCTCATTCGTCCTATCAAAATATATCACTTCATTCTTCAAAGCAGTAAATTTAATCTGCCACCTGTCTGCCCGTTTCACTAGCCTGTCTGTGTCCTCTTGACATCCATCACTATCCTCCCACAGTTCAGAAGACTTCCAAAGTTGTCAGTTCTCTTGAGAGTGCCGTTCAATTTTAGTGAGAAATATTTCCTCAAAATATGTGACCTCAGATGTGAGATTGACTCCGACATGGATCTTTCTTTGATTTTGTTAGTGTTTTCTGTTCTTCAATTAGCTTCTTCAACCTAGATCCTCTAAGTGCAGTACAGAGGAAGTGTTTCATTGTCAGATCAGATGTTAAATCTGAAAAAGGTAGCACACTGGTTAGTACTGCTGTCTCACAGTGCGAGGGACCCTAGTTCAATTCCAGCCTTGGGTCACTGTCTGTGTGGAGTTTGCACATTCTCCATGTGTCTGCGTGGGTTTCCTCCAGGTGCTCCACTTCCTTCCCACAGTGCCAAGATGTGCAAGTTAGGTGGCTTGACCATGCTAAATTGCTCCTTAGTGTCCAAAGATATATAGGTTAGGGGGATTAATGGGGTACGTTAGTGGGATTATGGGGTAAACCTGGGTCTGAGTTGTGCAGGCTCAATGGAGCGAATAGCTTCCTTTTGTACTGATTCTATGATTGTCTCCACATAGCTGTGGTAAAATATCTTACAGCACTAGTTGAGGTATCCTGCTGAAATTCAAACAGCAGATTAGCCAAACACTCGTCTCCTTTACTGTTTATCAGGTCTTACTGAGCAAACATTAGCTACTGTGTTTACAACACTGATTATACGTGTGAAGGAATCCGTTGACCGCATTGCACTTTGCGGTATTCTGAGATAGTGACTGAGGTATTATGTAAATCGCTGATTGACTTATCTATAAAACACATTGCCAAATGTCACAGAGGAGAATAAAAGAAAATGCATTCCTATAGCGCCTTTCACGATCTGATGATATTGCAAATGATATTTTGAAGTGTAAAGTCAGAAAGATGGCAGCAAGATCCCACGTGCAGCAAAGTGCTAATCAACCAGATCATGTGTGCCCTTCTTAAGCAATGCTTCGGTCTTAGATATTGGTCCAGATTTTCAGGAATAGTAAACAATCCTTTTGTGCTATGCAGGAATTTTGCTACTAGATGTTAAAAATATCTGGCATGTATATTTGAGAGATGGAACATTAATTTTTTTAGCAATAACCTTACCCCATCCTCTAAGCAGCATCTTGCGCATCACTGAATGCCTCAGAGGATCAGAGTATTTGTTTTCTTACTAGCCCTCGGCCCTGGAGGTGGGAGGTGGAGGCTTCAGGGATATGTAGACGCAAGGTCAGGGAGGGGGGTGCGGAGGATGGAGGGGAAATAGCACTGGGGGAAGGGACTGGTTATGTTGCTCCAGCCAGCATGAATGCGTAGCGCAGTCTCAACAGGGCTTTTGATCTTTACCTCCCTGTATTTTATGAGTTTGTGTGGAGCAGCACCTGAAATCTTTATAACAAAAAAAGAAATAGTCTGATACAGCAATCATTGGAGCTGCTGGCAGTCTAAGAGTTAAAAGATCACAATCACACTGAATCATTCTCAACTTTGTGTCCATCAATCTCTATTCATCCTCCTCTTTTAACAGATGGCATCTCTCTGTGTGAACGTCCATCTTAATTCCTGTCTGCTGATCCAATGTTGCCATAGTAACACTTGCGCACTCTCACAATTCTCTCCCTTGAGAGGCCTTTCTCTGAACTCTAACCTCCAACCCTCTGTTTTTCCTTCGCCTTTCTGCCTGTCTCTTTCTATTTGATTGATGTGAGGAATAGTCCGTGGTCCCCGGAACTTTTACATTTCACTCACTGCAAATTCATTACATTCTTGAAAACCGCACTGTTGCCTTCTCCTACTCTAACCCACAACACGGTGGCACCGTGGTTAGCACTGCTGTCTCACAGCGTCAGGGACCAGGGTTTGATTCCTAGCTTGGGTCACTGTCTGTGTGGAGTCTGCATGTTCTCTCCATGTCTGCATGAATTTCCCCCGGGTGTTCTGGTTTCTTCCCACAGTCTGAGAGATGTGCAGGTTAGAGTGCATTGGCCATGTTATGTTCTCCTTCAGTGGCAACTAGGGGATTTTCACAGTAACTTCATGGCAATGCTAATTGTAAGCCAACTTGTGACACTAATAAATAAATAAAATAAATATTTTTCCCAGGAGTTCAGACTGGGAAACTCTTCACCTTGCTTTTCTTCTCTTCCCCGTATAATTCTTGTTTGCAGTCTTACCTAAACTTGTCACCTGACTCCCATTTCCTTGTTTCTGACATTTTGTCTAACCTTGAGGGATTCTGGAGTGGTCTATTTTGGCTTCTCCTCATGAACAAAACTCCTAAAGGTCATTTTTAGGGACACTTCCATTCAGCTAGTTGCGCCTCAGAGAAGAGTTGGTGACAGTTGGCAACCATTAATTTTAATCATAGTTTTATGTCTAACTGCCATCTGGCACCTTGCCCCATGTCAGACAGCAATAATGAAATAAGTATTGCATTGTGAGAAAGAAGCTGTGACACCTTCTGTGCCATGATCTACAGGACCTCAGAACGAGAGAATCATACCCAGTAACATTTCCTTGTTATACATCGTAATCCAACCGAACCTCTTCCTCACCATTCACTTCAGTCCAACGTTTTCCAGGATTGGATGGAGTGAATAAGGAGAAATGGTTTTCATGGGCAACAGGGTTGGTATCCAGAGAACACAGATTTGAGGGGAATCAATTTGGGGGAAATGAGGAGAATATTTTGTAATGTGAGTTTTGATTTGGGATGACTGCCTGAAATGGTGCTGGAAGCAGTTTCATTTGTAACTTTCCAAAAGGGAATTGGACAAATGCTTCAAGGAGGAAAAGCTGCAGGACTGTAGATGTAGGAGACGCAAGTGACCCTAATCAAGTTGTTTTTCTGAAGTGCTGGCATAGGCAGGATGCGCTAAACGGAATCATTTTAGAAACAAAAACGTAGAAACTAGAAGCAAAAGTGGGCCATTTGGCCCTTCGAGCCTGCTCTGCCATTCATTTTGATCATGGCTGATTATCAAATTCAATATCCTGATCCCCATTTCATCCGATATCTTTGATCCCTTTAGCTCCAAGTGTTATATCTAATTTCTTCTTGAAATCAGACAAGGTTTTGATCTTACATTCTGTGATAGCAAATTCTATGCATCCACTGATGAAGAAATTTCTCCTCTCCTCAGTCCTAAAAGATTTATTCTTATCCTCCAACCAGTTTTGGACTCCATCCACCATTGGGAATATTCCTTCTGAATCTTGGTACTGTTCCATTCCATGAAACCATGGGCTGAATTCCTTTCAGCTCCACTGGGCAGCGGGATTGGAAGTGAAGCATTAGTAAAATGGTGGGGAGCATCATTGGACTGTCTGCCTGACAGTCTCCCCCTACATCCCCCTTACCCTAACCCCCCCCTTCACACACACACACACACACACACAGAACTTTACTAATGCTTAAAGTTCACTCACCCTTTTGGAGAGCCCATGGCAATAGTGTGAACCCTCTGGGGGATGAACTACAGCAACTTTCCAAATCTTCTTTAACAACAACTTCTCATACCCATGACCTTTATCTCTGAGAAATAGAAATACAGTGAAATATAGGACCACAGCCAAGTTTAACACCACACTGAAACAGACCAACATGACCAACCAACATTGAGATTCAACTTTGTTGATTCTGGAAGTAGGGTTGCAGTTCCCGGGGAAGTCCCATCATCATCTTTTGAGGGCAATTTAGATTAACAAATATCAGTAACATTGTCACTGTCACCCACGTCACAAGAAAATATTCTCAAATCTAGCCTCTAACTTTTCTCCCAAAGTTAGACAAAAATGAGCTTCCTTAACATAGAACATAGAACAATACAGCACAAACAGGCCCTTCGGCCCACGAGTTGCGCCGGTCACATCTACCAATCCACAGACCTATCTATAACCCCCTATCCTATTCCTTTCCATATACTCATCCAGAAGTTTCTTAAAAGACCCCAGTGAGTTTGCCTCAACAACCTCCGACGGCAGTCGGTTCCATTCACTCACCACCCTCTGAGTGAAAAACCTACCCCTGACATCTCCTTTGTATTTGCTTCCCTGCACCTTAAATCTGTGTCCTCTCGTAGTGACCATTTCAGCTCGGGGAAATAGTCTCTGAGAGTCCACCCTATCTATCTCTCCTACCATTTTATAAACCTCTATCAGGTCGACTCTCAACCTACGTCGCTCCAGTGAGAAGAGTCCCAGCTCCCTCAACCTATCTTCATAAGGCCTGCCTCCCAATCCAGGCAGCATCCTTGTAAATCTCCTCTGAACCCTCTCAATAGCCTCTACATCCTTCCTATAGTAAGGCGACCAGAACTGCACACAATACTCCAACTGGGGTCTGACAAGAGTCTTATAGAGCTGCATCAATTTAACATACCAATTTAAACTCTCCATATCCCAAATAAACCTCTTTGAGTCTCTTCCCATTTCCTTGAACCCAACTCTTTCTAGTTCAGGAATTTTATGTCAAAGATTGAGAGAATATTTCTACGTTGATCAGTAATATATTAAACAAAGACAGCTGCCATGTGGATTTGCTGAATTTGGTTTGCTGGAAATTGACAGATTGGGAATGGTATTATATTACACCTCCTGGAATATATCCGCACTTCACCTGTCAATTTTATGACATAACTACCCTAATTCCACAGGACCATATACGACTGCTGGTTACTCAGAGGCCATTCAGCCCACTGTGCCTGTGATGCCTCTTTAAAACTTCTCCTATCCCCCACAGTCTTGCATCAATCCAAAATTAATTCCTCTACCCTGTCATTCTCATAATGCTGTATGGATCCTGAACAAATCCCACTGCCCAGTTTTCCACTAGCCCAGCACACCCTTTTCTTTGTCACAATTCTCTGCACCTCGCTGTACCTTGAAGTCATATTGTTTCATATACAGGTCCTTCCCTTTGCTGGTTATTAGCCATAGCTGAGAGTTGTCCAGATAACATTGTCTGGTGTCCACTGTTCTGAAACCAGTGAGGTCACTGAGGATGTTAAGAAATCAAGAATTGTATTTACATTGTACTTTTCACATCTTCAGTATTTCCAAGAGCACCGCACAGTTTAGTGGGGTTACTCTTTTTCATGTGGGCAATTTTAACAGTCAAATCATGCACAGGAAGATCCCACAAACAATGAGATAAACAACCATTTATTTTGTTTATGTTGAGAAATTGAGATTGAGCCCAAGACAATGGGTAGATTTTTTTTATATTCATTTATAGGACATAAGCATCACTGGCTAGCCAGCATTTATTGCCCATCCCTAATTGCCCTTGAGGGCAATTGAGAGTCAACCACATGAACAAGGAGATAGACGTTAAGATAAAGAAGAAAAAGTATTCTTATGACTGGCATCAGGTTGAAAATACAATTGAGAATCAAGCTGAATTTCAGAGAGGAGGTAAAAAAGCACATTAGAGAAGTGAGGACCGCTTGCGAGAAAAGACTGGCAGCCTTCATAAAGGGGACTAACAAAGTTTTCTATAGGCACATAAATAGTAAAAGGATAGTAAAAGGAGAAGGGCAAATCAGGGATTTAAAAGGGAACTAACACATGGAGACAGGGGGCATTGCTCAGGTATCTGCTTCCATATTTATCAGGGAGGTAGCGATCATCCATGAAATGGTGATAGCAGAGGAAATTCTGTTAGAAGGGTTCAGAATTGATAAGAAGAAAGTGTTGAATAAACTGTTGGTGCTGAAAGTTGACAAGGCACTGGGTATGAATGCGAATCATCCAAGGATATTGCAGGAAATGAGAGTGGAAATTGCCGGGGCGCTGGTCATAATCTACCGGTTTTCTCCAGACTCAGGGGAAGTGCCAGAGCACTGGAGAATTGCAAATGTTACACTTTTGTTCAAAATAGGTTGTAAAGATAAGCACAGGAATTAGAAACTCTTCAATTTAACTTCAGTGGTGGGGAAGTCAATAGAAAATGATTCATGTTCAAAATCATGAGGGAGCTGTACGGATTAGATGCAGAGAACTGCTCCTGCTTGTAGAAGGGGCAAAGATTTAAAATGATTTGCAAAAGAAGCAAATGTGATGTAAGGTTTGGGCCTGGGAAGCATTGGTCTGGCAGTGTGGTGGAGATAAGTTCAAACAAGGCATTCAAGAGGACATTAGATGATTGTTTCAATGGAAATAATGCGCAGGGGTTCGGAGAAAAGGCAGAGCAATGGCACTAAGTCATGATGCTCATTTGGAGAGCCAGTACAAGGCACAATGGGCCAAATGGCCTCTTTCTGCACCATAACAATACTATGATTCTGAAAGAGAATTCCAGAAATCAACCCAGATGGCTGAATTCACAACTGCCAATGGGAGCTTGGAACTCACTGTTGATAAAGGTGGAGGAAAAGGAAATGATCAAACATTTCAAAAGGAAAATAAGCTAACCCAGGCAGAAAGAGAGAATGATTGAATTGCTCTGCAGAAAGCTGGCAAAGACTTGGGCTCAATGGTCCATGACTGTGTCTGCCTTTGAACAGTCACTGCACTTTTTAAAGAAGGATAGAGAAGTTTTCCTGAACCTAATAGTAATCCCTCAAACAACAACCATGATAATGTCATCAGACCCATCACAGCAGATGGTGAAATTTGAATTCAATAAAACAATCTGAAATTAAAACAGTAATGATATTAGAAACCATTGTTGATTGTTGTAAAAATTCATCTGCTTCACTAATGTCCTTTAGGGAAGGAAATCTGCCATCTTTACCTGGTTTAGCCTACATGTCATTCTAGATCCAGAGAAATGTGGTTGACTCTCAAATACCTTCTGAAATGGAGGGCAGTTAGAGATGGGTAATAAAAGGTGGTCCACAACCAACAACGCCCATATCTCTAAATGAATAAAAAAATGATCTGGTCATTTATCATTGTGGAATTTGAGTTTGTGAGGCAGTAATTGACTACCACATTTGCTATATCATGACAGTATCTTGTGAAATAATTTGGTATGTCCTGTGGTCAAGAATCATAGAATCTCTATAGTGCAGAAGGAGCCATTCAGCCCCCATTGAGCATTCACCAACAACAATCCCACCCGGGCTTCACACTATAACCTCACATATTTACACTGCTAACCTCCCTGACACAAAAGGGCAATCTAGTATGGTCAATCAACCTCACTAGTACATCTTCAGACAGTGGGAGGAAACCGGAGCACCCAGAGGAAACTCACGCAGGCACAGGGAAAATGTGCAGACTCCACACAGTCAGTGACCCGAGGCCAGAATTAAACCCAGATCTCTGGCACTTTGGGGCAACAGTGCTAACCACTGCCCCTGCTACAGGAATTCAAGCTCTTTCCTTCTATATGACTGCTTTGCAGCATTGTGTCTATTTAGAAGGAGGCAGAAATTTAATTTGGGAATGTGTAGACTATAGCAGTATTGTAATTGCAGAATGACATGTCTAAGATTAATAGAAAAATGCAGTGTGATTATTAATAATACCAGGGAGGAGAACTGCTCCATCAGAGTGATAAGCCAACCACTTGAGAATCCATTTAGGAGCCTGAAGCATGATCATTTTCACAATCACATTTTCTTGTTGTACTGAGGATCCTAATGCAATTTTTGCCATCAATATATGGCTTGTGCTGATGGCTCAGAGCTAGCTGTGAGGTTAATCATGGCATGAAAGGAGGGGGCTGGGGCTGGGGCTGGGGGTGGGAGGATTCTCTCTGGGGGGTTCGATTACAATACATAGATCGTTCGGCCCTAATCAATGCTAGCATTTATGCTTCATACTCATCTCCTTCTATCCCTCTTAGAGAATCCATATACTTTTCTCTTCCTCATGTGTTTATCTAGTTTCCCCTTGTTCAACTTCAGCCACCCCCGTGGCACCAAGTTTCACACTCCCACCATTCTCTGGACGAAGAAGCTTCTTCAGGATTAGATTTATTAATGACTATTTTATGAAGATGCTTCCATGTTTTAATCTTCTTCACAAGTGGAAACAGTTTCTTAACATCTAACTCAGCAAAATGTTAGAGTTTCTACCAGTCAATGTTCTGTTTGTCTTTTCTAGAGAAAAGGCTCCCAGTATGTTTTGTCTTTCCCATAGAGTAAATCCTTTCTGTTCTGGCATCGTCCTTGTGAATTTTACTCACCCTGGTACCTCTGTAAGCTTTCGATGGTGGCTCAGTTAATCTTGCCTGACTCATAAAATTGTGAATTCAGAGCTCACTTTTCCAGAAATGTAAACATGTATATTTTGGTTGTCAGCCTGGTGGATTGTTTGAGTGCCAATTTGTCCTCTCAGGTGGACCTTTTGGCTCCAGTGTGTTGTAACTGGAAGGGTACACCAAAGATGCACCCCTCACCCCACCACCTCCGCCCCACCTTTACCTCCATCACTTGCTAAAGTCCCAGATAAGAATTGCATGGCAATTGCCCAGGAATCGCTCAGTGACTATCGCAGTGCTGTGCAGATACATGGATTTGGGTCTGTGTCTGTGGGAGTTTGCGTATTCTCCCCATGCTTGCATGGGTTTTCTCCGGGTGCTCAGGTTTCCACCCACATCCCAAGAATGTGCTCTTAGGCTAATTGGCAGAACAAATTCTCCCTAAATTGTCTCAAATTTTGTTTCAATCCATAGATCTATAAACATAGACGGGATCACCGGTAGAGGTGGGAATATCAGGGTGGCGATGTGGGCTCGTTGGGCCGAAGGGCCTGTTTCCCGTGCTGTTTTGTTCTTTATTCTTTGTTCTTTGAAGTTCATTAGACAATTGTTCTGCAATGGGAACCATCCAAAAATACAATATAAACCAGAAAATGAAGATGCTTCTGACTGTTTTACAGTGGCAGTTTCCCATGAAAACTTAGAAGAACTAAAAGAAATTCTAACCTCTGGTTGTACCAACACCCCCGAACATCCACAAAACCAGCTCGGGAGAGGGTGAAAACCCATCACCCCAATCAAATATTTATTTGTTTCCTGTTGAAAAGGTTAGGTTAAAGTCATCTTCCTATTAATCCCTGGGCATATTATGTTACTCAATCTCCATTGTTAAAACATCCTTTTTAATAAAAAGTTCAATTGAAACCATGAGTTGGATTCTCCACGGTGGATTTGAAGTCTCGGGAAGGGGAGATAGGGGAGTAGAGGAGAAGTGTATCAAATCCATTGGGTAGCCTGCCCACATGTTCTGACCCCACCACAATTGTACCAGCAGCAAGGGTGGCAGTGGGACCCCATTCACAAGTGGGCCATGCCCTTAATTTGGGTAATTAGTGCCCACTTAAAGGCATTATCCCAACACTGCTAGCCTTTAACCATACTGGGAGAAGCCTAGGTCAAGCAGCTAGCCTGATAGGTTAGCGGGTCCCCTGATGTGGGGATGCTGGTGGGAAAGGAATGTGTGAGGGTGGGGGTGGAGGTGGTGGGTGTGGCTGCTACTTAATTTGAACCCCGGGAACATAGGAGCCTCTTCCCATTTCCCCCCTCCCCCACCAACTCTCCCCTCTGACCCTGCCAAATTATAACCCCAATCAGGTTGCCCTCCCCCGTGGCCTGTTGAATCTCATCCTCCAATTGAAATTTAAGAATCTTACTACTTGGCCTGCCTCAGAATTGGGGCAGGCAAGGCTTGCAGGACAGAATTCTGCTTGGCCTCAGGCTGGATTTTATGGGTCTTGCCTCCCACCCCCTCCCAAATGTGACCCTAGTTAAGATTGATATCCCAATGAGTGAAAGCTCACAGATAACTGTGGGAGGACCCATACCTGAGAACGATTGCGCATCATACTATGTTAAAGTGCCTAAGGCCAAGAGAAGCAGGATCTCATTAACAAACCAAGCCTGACATTTTGGAACCTCAATCAGTCTAGCTTGGGTTAATGTGAAAATTTCTGGGCTAAAGCCACGTATTCAGTAGAGCAATGTCGAAGGAGCTTCACCATCTGCACTCCCCACCCCCACCCTCCAAATCATGGATCAGATCATCCTCTTGGCATCACTTTCCAGCATAAGATGCAAATTCACTTTTTCCATTCTCGGGCATTCCGCCACTTGTAGGATGCTTACACTTGTACAGAAGCCTTCGAGAAGGTGGCAGTTCTTGAAGCATTGGAGGCCATTCAGTCATTACGTTTGTGCCAGTCTTTTGATTTGTTCAATTTAGTGCAACAACAGAAAATACTGGAAATACTTGGCGAGCCTGTCAAGAAATACAGGAGCTAGATTTTCCAGCCATGCCCACTCTGAGAATGGAAATTCCCTCCTGACATCAGGAGGTGGTGGGAACAGGTACGATAGCAGCATTTAAGGGACAATTAGACAAATACATGAATAGGACGGGAATAGAAGGATATGGACTCCGTAAGTCTGTATGATTTTGGTTTCAACAGACATCGTGACAAGTGCAGACTTGGAGGACTGAAGGGTCTGTTCTTGCGCTGGACTGTTCTTTCTTATTTGTTCTTTGTTCTTTTTTGTTCAATGGACCTTTAAATAGTTTGCCAAATTTTCCATCCCACCAGCGATGATTCCCGTGGCAGGCAGAAAACTTACCCTCCACTGCCCCCCAGAAATACTGAAACAATAAGAGAATTTGGCTTTTATTTCAGATTTCCAATATTCATTGTATTTTATCTTTGACCAATCTTAGTCCCTGCTCTAGCTTTTTCCCAAACCTGCAAATTAATCCTCTTCCAGTACACATCTAAATGTATTTCAATATATATCCAATCTAATGGTAATCATGGTTCAGTGGGTAGCACTGTTAACTCAGCCAGAAGGCTGTTACTTCAAGTTATACTCAAGGAATTGAAAACAAAAATCAAGGCTGCCTGCCTTCCTCATAGTACTGAGGAAATGCTATGCTGAAAGAGATGCCTTCTTTTGAATGAGATATTAAACTGAGACATCATCTGCTTTCAGAAATTATTAGGTCAATATTTCAAAGAAGAGCTGGACAGTTCCCTCTGATTTTTGGACCAATATTAATGTTTTAATCAATACCCATAAATAGATGTTCTGGTCATGATCACATTGCTGTTAATGGAAGCTTTCTATGCTACAATTTGGTTGCTCTGTTTCCCACATTACACCAATGATACACATAAAAAAAAATTGTCCATTGGCTGAAATCGTACAGGATGCTCTGCGGCTGTGAATGACATTATAGAAATTAGGTGGATTGGCCATGCTAAATTGTCTCTCAGAGTCTGGGGATGTGTGCATTAGGTGGATTGACCATGTTGGGTGTGAGGGGATGGGGCAGTGGTGGGATGGAAGGGATATACTTCACTGGGATGCCCTTCAGAGAGTTGTTACAGACTTGATGGGCTGAATAGACTCCTTTTGCACTGCAGGGACTCGATAGTTCTATGCAACAGTGATCGTGGAATTTTGAACTTGATAGATGACAGTGAGATATGAGCAGCCAAGGCCTCTTATTTTCATCTTGGTTAACAGAGCACTGAGGAAGTAAGGTGACAGATCAATGCAGCAGACCAGGAATCAGAAAAATTAATAGATCACAGTCATGACAAATGATAGAAGGAGATTATATAAAAAGCTTACAAAGAGGTCATGCTTATCATAGTTCTGACATGGATATGGGAGATTAATTTATGATATCTTTTCATGGGAATGGTAGCTGGAGGGCAGAGGTCCACAATAAAGAACATTAGATTAGTTAAGGTAGATCAAGAATTGGGATATGTCGTGAGTAAGTGAGACCAAGGAGTTGGCAAACACATCAGAATGGAATTGTATCACATGTATAGTGCAGAAACAGGTCATTCCATCTCACTAAACATGAACCTCAGCAACTCAAGTTACCTTTACCCTCCCCCATATTGCTGTGTTCCTGGTTTTTCCGCTTTTGTTTTCTATGTCTTTTTTTCTCTGGTAAAGCCACCATTATATCATGCACTAAATTTTCTTCTATAAAGTTTGCCAATATCTGACACAATTGCTGTACTGTACAATTTCACTTTTTAAATGTACAGGAAATTGATATGTCCCATGCTGCTTTATGGAGTCAAGGAAGAAAATTGATTGACTTTGCTTTTCACTGACTATTTTGCAGGGTAACTTTTATTTCAAATGGACAGCAGTAAATGTTCTTCTTGCCAGCAGTCTGGGATGGAATATGCTTCACACTGTTGGATGCCCAGCACCTTTTTATGCTTTTTGGATGAATATCTGTGCTTAGTGAGCATGGATGACAGTGCTTGGGAATGGAGAATTTCACCAGTAGCAAGCACTCCTTTGTCACATGTCATGCCTGCTAGTGTTAAAGAAGAGTCTATACTGTTTTTTGATATCCAATGGTTCAAAATTGCCATTTTTCACTCAAAAAGAGAAGACTGAGAGGCAAAATTATGAAACGATTCAATTGGATAGACGTAGAAACAACATTTCTACTTGTGGGAGAAACCAAAACTAGTCAAACTAAATATCATACAGCCACTAATAAATCCAGCAAGAAATTCACAAAACAAATCTTCTTTACCCAGAGAATGCTGAGAAAATGTGGAATCTACTCTCATGGGGAGTGCTTGAGGTGAATAGACATTTAAAGGGAAATGGGATAAGAACGCAAGGGACAAATGGATAGAAGAATATGCTGATGGGGTGAGATGAAAAGAGATGGGATGAGGTTCCATTGGAGCAGAAGGACCTGCAGAGGCCAACTGGGCCAATTATAAAGCCATAGAAGTTTACAGCACGGAAACAGGCCCAACTTGTCCATGCACCTTTTTTGTTAATCACTAAGCTAACCCCAATTGCCCATATCCCTCCATCTGCATCTTATCCATGTAACTGTCTAAAAGCTTTTTAAAAGACAAAGTTGTACCATCTCTATTTCCACTGGCAGCTTGTTTCAGACACTCATCATCTTCTGTATGAAACAATTGCCCCCCTGTACTCTTTTGTATCTCCTCTCTCACCTTAAACTAATGTCCTCTAGTTTTAGACTCACCTTCCTTTGGGAAAAGATATTGACTATCGAGTTGGTCTATGCCCTTCGTTATTTTACAGACTTGTATAAGATCACCCCTCATCCTCCTATACTCCAGAGAAAAAAAGTCTCAGTCTATCCAGCCTCTCCTTATAACCCAATCCATCAAGTTCCGGTAGCATCCTAGTAAATCTTGTCTGGATTCTTTCCAGTTTAATGACATCCTTTCTATAATTAACATGTTTTTGTGCAGTAGAATTTAATGGGGCAGCAGAGGGGTTCCAGTGTTTGGATTGGTGTTCAGACTGGCAGTGATACCTGCTGCGCTCCAATCTGACTTTCAGTCCACACTCCAGCTCACGCTATTGGCACCTGCAGCTGGAAATATAACATGAAAACCTAGGTATCAATAACATCAGGATTCACTTCAATGAACTGAGCTTCAAAACAAGCCTTTAAAAGCAAACAGCTTGCATCACTCCAGCATCTGTCATGAACCCAGGAAACCCCAAAGTGCTTTTCACAGCCAATGCTCTCGAAGAGTAGTCACTGTTGTAATATTGGGAATGCAGTTTTCAATTAGTGCACTGCAAGATCCCACAAACTGCAGTGAGATAAACGATCAGGTAATTTGGTTTAGTGATGCTGTTGGGGGTTAAATATTGACCAGGATAGCAGGAATACATCCCCTACCCTTCTTCGAACCTGTGCCATGATATCATTGACATTAACCTGACGGGATACGCTGGGTCTCAGTTTAATGCCTCATTTGAAATACGATACCTCTGACAGTGCAACAATCCTTCATTGCTGGCACAGAGCATGTCTGTCTGGATTCCCTGGAGTGAGGGCTTAACCCACGACCTCCTGAAACCTGAGTGTTAGCTAACTGCAGATTTGAGCTGAACCCTTGGATAATTTTGCCCTCCTTGCCCAAGGGAAGGTATTCGTATCTTCCAGAGGGTGCAACAAATGTTCACTGGATTGATTCCTGGGATGAGAAGGTTATCATACTCAAAATGGCCATGGCGGGTTTTCACATACTGCAGCTCAATTACTAGTTCAGTAATGCAACAATTGCTCTACCCGGGCTGCATGTGTAAATCAGCACCAGTACAGTTGGAGAGTGTAGAATCAGCACTTCACCCTGAGTGCCTCTAATTCCACACACTCGTGTAGCTGTAGCTGACATAGTTCTATTGCAATAACACCCTCAGGACTAAATGTTGTTGCCCGATATAGCTCAGAGTGAAATAGTTCATCCGTCCAAACACCAGTGACGTAATCTTCAGAGATTAAAACCATCCACCTATGCCATCCTGTTCCAGATAAAAACACAGAAGAACGACTAGCCCTATTACCCACTGTGATTTACACAAAGGTTTTCTTCGTTGAGTATTCTGTCTAATGAGACAGAATTAAATAGCTCCATGCAGTTTCACTGACCTGGAGCTCAATTTCTTCTTTTTGCTTACTCACTAGATCTGAAGATTTTTTTAGGAACATATCCAATAGCATTTAGATAGGGAATAATCCTTATCCTTCTGAATAATTAGGAATTCAATATGGTTACATAATGGATAATAAGATCTGATACATCAAACAACCGTACAGTTACACAGTAATTAGCCAAGTTCCATTCACTAAATCTCAATTCCATCTGCAGTCAGTAATCCTTACCTGACTGAACAAACTGCAACTATATAGTAATCAATTAGTCCTTGTCTTGCTGAATAAACCGTGACTGCATAGTGAGTAATTGTTATCCTGCTGAATGGACAATAACATTGCATTTTAACCCCTATTTCCTGGTTTTCACTGTAAAAGACTATTTTTCATTCTGGAGGCTGAGTGCAATGGTAGGTGTGAAAGTTGGCATGATTCTCGCTGGACGGCAAGGTGGATTTTGATGCCTGATTTTCTGCCTGCCTTGGTTATTAATTATAGTCCAGCAAGGAGCTCATCAATTGGGTGGCATGAATTCACCCATTGTGGTATTACCTCATGGGGTTAAGAATCCTGCAGCATATTTAAACAGCACACTCACTGCAGGCCAAGTGTGGGCCGAATGTCTACATTAACAAGCTAATTAAATGTACAAAATCCTCTGTTCTGTGGTTCAGTGAAACCTCATGGGGGATTCTCCCCCAGCGCTCCAGGAAAGGTGGGAAGTTCTCTTTTCTTGGGATTGGAACCAAGCGGGGGTTGGCACAGTGGCACAGTGGTTAACACTGCTGCTTCACAGCAGCAGGGACCCAAGTTCAATTCCTGACTTGGGCCACTGTCTGTGTGGAGATTTGCCCTGTGTCTGTGTGGGGTTCCTCCGGGTGCTCCGGTTTCTTCCCACTCATGTGCAGATTAGGTGGATTAGCCATGCTAAATGTGTAGATTTACTGGATAGGGTAGGGGAGAGGGTGTGGGTAAGGTACTCTTGTTAGAGAGTCAGTGCAAACCTGATGGGTCCAATGGCCTCCTCCTGCTCTGGGGGAGTTCTGTGATCGATGATGAAAAGGTCCACTCATGCTGAGCTGAGAAGAGGTCCCCAGGGACTTAAATGCCCATGAGCAACAAAAAAGGACTATTCTGTAGTTCAGAAAGTGAATGAATGATGTGATGCCCACTTCCAGGGTAAGTGAATCATTTCCTCGCTTCATTGTCACACTTTCATACAAGATCAGGCAGACTAAGAGTTCAGAGGGTGGTGACACATTACCAGCAGATCAGTATTGAATGCCTGCTAGCCATTTTAACATCACACATCTCATATACCATCCTGCAAAAATTACATATTAACCCTCACTGAGGGGGGCTCAGCACACAGAGCAGGAATGCTCTTTCATCTGTACTGCTCACAGTCTATCTATCTGTCTTTATGCAGGATAAGATCACTAGGAATCGAAGGAAGAGAGCAATGACCAGAGTGGGTACCGGAGAACTGAGGATATTCTCCCCACTAGCCTCCCCACCACCATGAGAAACAGGCAACAAAGCTGGCTGGCAATGATAGAGACTGTTGTACAAGGCGAGATTCAATTCCCCAAGTCTGTGAGGCTCTATCCAGTATACATCAATAACATACAGAGAATGACTGTGAGTGATCGATAGAGGAGGAGCCTACCTTCTCAATCATTAATTATCTTTTCTTTTTATTCTAGCAGCCAGCAAGAAAAAATGGTGGAAGGTCTTCAGTAAACACCTTGGCCCCAGCCCTAGACCATCTCCGGAGAGGAGGCAGAGCAACCTTTGGAGGAAAACTGATCACTGCATTCACCTGCAGCCCCCACCAGCACAGATACACACACCGCACTGTGTCCCAGTTCTCAAATTGTCTCAAGATCACTATCTGGTGATTACCTCATGGATGCGTGTCCATAGCAGGTAGAAGCAATGACAGCCAGGGTCTCTGACACTCGGAGGATTGCTGGACAGCAGGCCCCTCCTGAACCCGTGTCCAATGACGAACTACTGCAATTGGTCCCTACAGAAATATTGGAGAGGCAGAGACAGGCAGGGAGCATCAGGTGGAGTGGGCAGAGGCCTTGAACAGACTGGCATGAAGATGGAGGAGTCTGTCTATGTTTGTGGCCCTGGCATCCAAGTGCATCAGAGTCTCCAGGAGGTGGATGGTAGCTGCTGCGGAAGTCCAGGTTCAGCAGAATGAACACCTTCTGTTGGATTTGTTCAACCGCAGTCCATTGCTTGAACCATGTATTATTCCAGCAGTGGCTAGGCAAGAAGGAGGGACAGAGCACCCTGATCTCCCTTCAGGTGTCACTTCTCAAAGTGTCAGGGAGGGCCCTTGGGAGAATGACTGAGACACTGGAGGGTAGTCATCCATGAGTCTCAAACACCTCCTGCCACTCTAAATCCCCTCTGCCTGTGACCCCATCATATCCAACAGGTCAGGATAAGGGTGGTGTACATGCCCCAGAGTAGGATACCCTCAATAGGCTGCGACCCATCAAGCCTCGGGCCTCCAGAGGACGCCCACCAAAGCCACCACAGACGAAGGTGTATCGCAGTCAGCAGGCTGCCTCCACCTCTGCCGTGCATGCTGGGGCTGCACCTAGATGTAGCAGTAGAGTTATGAAAAGATTTGAATGTACACCGACAGCACGGGTATCCATCTACAGCACTTAACTTTACATTGTAAGTTCTGTACAAAGTAAGAACTTTACATTCTGCATTCATTTATCCCTCTTCAAGTCTCAGTTATTAAATGGTTAGTTGATGTGATGCAAAATCCCTTGTTCGTTCAGAGGTACAAAGTGATCAACTCCTCTCCCTACCCTCCATTATCTCTCATCTTATCCCTATGCTCCATTCAGTCTCAACCTGATCATAGTGAATTGACTTTAGTTCAACATCAACCATATGGACTATGGTACTTCCTATATTAAAATGATAGCGAGACAATACATGTAATCTTTTCATCTAATTCGCACGTTAATAATTCATCAAAGTTAGTGATTATCCTGATGATGTTACACTGAATTCTTTGTGTTTATTGCAAGTATTTTTTGTGACCTCTGTTGAAGTCTTTTTACCCAGCAGCCTTTATTTAATGACAATGAGAGTTTGGTAAAAATATTATTAATAGTTGAGCATGTTTCACACCAGCCTGCAGCATTATTATGTTTCTGCTTTTAAGGAATTTTTTCTTTATTAGTTTTCACTGTTCCTATGCATGAGGCTGGGCAATGGAAGATTCTTCCATTTGACACTTGGAATATTTGTGAAACAAGAGTGAGTGTGTGATATCAGAGGTGTGTTCTCATCACAATGTGGTGGTCCAGTTATCTGCAAGAGTGTTACCTTGGTCCTGAATGTGGACTCACCTGATGAAAGAGCAACTCTCCAAAAGCTCGTGATTCCAAATAACTTTAACCAGGTGTTGTGAGACATTTTACTTTGCTCCTGAATTGCTACCCAGCGTTGCTTCAGAATGCCAATCAGTGTGGAGTGCATTGGATGATTATGCACCAAGTGATGTAAAGGTGATGGAAAGAACTGAATTTTGTGAGGTGGACAACATCGAGGCTGAATTGGTATGAGACTGATGCTCCAGCACATTTCCTGCATGCTCCGCAGGATCTATGAAGGGAATAAGTTATTCTTGATGGCTGTGTCATAAAACTGACTAGGCCATGTCTCTCCCAGATGCTGGATATGAACTTGGCAACTTTGGACAAATGCAAATGCAGTGTAATGAATATTTGTCAATAGTTATAAAGTGGCCCTGCTGAACCAATTTGTGAGGATAATGCTAATATAACTCATAAGATTGTCTCCATGCTGCCGTGTGACAGATCACTATGTCAGAAGGTGTGAATAGAAATGAGCAAAGAATGACTAAAAACTAATGAGAGAGCAGTGAGAGTATGGCATAAAACTTGCTAGCAATATAAACACAGGTAGTGAGAGTTTCTTCAAGCATTTTAAAAGGAGGAGTAACTAAAGCAAGCATGGATCCTCTAAATGGAAATTAATAATGGGAGGAAGGAAAAGGTAGAAACATCAGTCTGAACTATCAAAAGCACAAGTAACATCCCAGAAATATATGTTATACAAGCGGTGGAAAAGACTTAACACTTTTAGAATCAGCAGGGAAATGGTTTTGAGATAACTATTTGAACTAAATGCTAACAAGTCACAAGGAGCTGATGAATTTCATTCCAACATCCTGCAGAAAGTGGCTGCAGTGAGAGTACAATCACTGGTTTTAATTTCTAATTTTACAATTCCGTTGATTCTGGGAAAGTCTCAACAGATTGGAAAATAAAAAATGTAACTCCTCTGCTTGAGAAAGGAAGGATACAGAAAGCAGCTATCTCCCTGTCAGTCAACCTAACATCTGTCATAGAGTGAAGAAGGTTATAGCAAGGGATATCGTAAATCTTAATGAAATCAGGCAGCGTCAACAAGATTTTATGAAGGCGAAGTCATGTTTGATTAATTTATTGGCCTATTGTTGGGAAAAGAGACATGGGTCAGAATTTTACTGGTTCATCTGCCCCAATTCTGGATCAGGCGAGGCTCATTGAGCAGAATTCTCTATTTAGGCATGAAGCTGGGGGCTGTAGTTATAGCTGGGGGAAGGGTAATTATGAGGCCATCAGGAGAGAATTAGGGTGCATAGATTGGACTAGGGAACTACAGGGACTGGGAACATCTGGAATGTGGTGCGTATTCAAGGAGCAGCTGCTGCGAGTCCTTGATAAGTATGTCCCTGTCAGGCAAGGAGGAAATGGACGAGTAAGAGAGCCTTGGTGTACGAAAAGAGTTGATTTGCTGGTTAAGAAGAAAAAGGAGGCTTATGTCAGGATGAGGCTTGAAGGCTCAGATAGTGCAATGGATATCTATAGATTAGCCAGGAAGGAGGTAAAAAGTGAATTGAGGAGAGCTAAGAGGGGACACGAGAAGATGTTGGCTGATAGGATTAAGGAGAATCCTAAAGCTTTCTTTCGATATGTTAAGAATAGAAGATTGGTTAGGGCAAGATTAGGGCCAGTCATAGACAGCAGTGGAAGTTGTGCGTGGAGCCTGAAGAGATTGGTGAGGCACTGAATAAATATTTCTCTTCGGTATTCACGCAGAGTGCTGGAAATGTAGCTGTGGAGAGCACTGAGGTACAGGGTTGCAAAGTGGGGAGTATTGTAGTAGATAGGGAGGATGTGTTAGAAATTCTCGAGGGTTTGAAGTTGGATAAGTCCCCTGGGCCGGACGGGATTTACCCTAGGATTCTCTGGGAGGCAAGAGAGGAGATTGCAGAGCCTCTGGCTCTGATCTTCAGGTCCTCGTTGGTTACGGTGTGGTTCCGGAGGACTGGAGGATAGCGAATGTGGTCCCATTGTTTAAGAAGGGGAAGAGAGACCTTCCTGGGAATTATAGGCCAGTGAGTCTTACTTCTGTGGTGGGCAAGGTATTGTAGAGAATTATTAGGGATAGGATTTATAGTTATTTAGAGAGAAATGAATTGATTGGGGATAGTCAGCATGGTTTCGTGAAGGGTAGGTCATGCCTTACGAACCTCATTGAGTTTTTTGAGAAAGTGACCAGAGAGGTGGATGGGGGTAAGGCGGTTGATGTAGTATATAGGGACTTTAGTAAGGCGTTTGATAAGGTGGCCCATGGAAGACTTCTACAGAAAATGCAGATGTGTGGAATAGAGGGTGATTTAGCTATTTGGATTAGAAATTGGCTGGCAGATAGAAGACAGAGGGTGGTGGTTGATGGGAGATATTCATCGTGGAGTTCGGTGACGAGTGGTGGGCCTCAGGGGTCTGTTTTGGGGCCCCTGCTGTTTGTAATTTTTATAAATGATCTGGATGAGGTATTGAGGGATGGATCAGTAAATTTGCAGATGACACTAAAGTTGGTGGAGTGGTAGATAGTGAAGAGGGGTGTTATAGTTTACAGAGGGACTTGGACAAGTTGCAGAGCTGGGCCGAGAGGTGGCAAATGGAGTTTAATGTGAAAAGTGTGAGGTAATGCACTTTGGCAGGCACAATAAATGTGTAGAGTATAGGGCTAATGGTAGGGCTCTTAATAGTGTTGAGGAACAGAAGGATCTTGGTGTATGTGTCAATAGCTCCCTGAAAGTAGGCAGTCAAGTGGATAAAGTTGTTAAGAAGGCATATGGAGTCGTAGCTTTTATTGGTAGGGGGATTGAATTTAGGAGCCGCAGCATCATGTTGCAACTGTACAAAACTCTAGTGCGGCCGCACTTGGAGTATTGTGTGCAGTTCTGGTCCCCACATTATAAGAAAGATTGGAGGCATTGGAGAGGGTACAGAGGAGGTTTACCAGGATGTTGCCTGGTATGGAGGGCAGGTCCTATGAAGAGAGGTTGAAGGATTTGAGGTTGTTTTCGTTAGAAAGGAGGCGGCTAAGGGGGATCTTATTGAAGCATATAAGATGATTAGAGGTTTAGATAGGGTGGACAGTGATAGCCTTTTTCCTAGGATGGAGAAAGCTAGCACGAGGGGACACAGCTTTAAATTAAGGGGTATGAGTTATAGGACGGATATCAGAGGTAGGTTCTTTCCTCAAAGAGTGATTAGGGAGTGGAATGCCCTGCCTGCAGCTGTTGTAGATGCGCCAAGTGTGGTGGCGTTTAAGAGGTTAGTTGATAAGTATATGGATGAGAAGGGAATGGTTTAGTTAGGAGGGGCATTGCTTTTTATTTTGGTCGGCACAACATCGAAGGCCGAAGGGCCTGTTCTGTGCTGTATTGTTCTATGTTCTATGTTCTATGGTCTTAGATGGGATTTTACAAGCCTTGTCCTAGCGAGGGAAAACAAGACAAGGCTGTCAATAAGAAAGAGAACAACAATTTATACTGCATGCAAAGAGAATGACAATTGGATTCTGATTGGTAAAGGCATTGCCTTAAAAAATGTACCAGGAAACAGTTAACTGCCAAGCTTTTGTTTAAATTTAAATTAGACTGCTTAACTCCGATTGGGGCATGTATCAGAGAATGGCTGTCTCTATGCTTGTATTTAGTTGAGAAAAGACACAATGCATGCATGCTCTTTTAGTCTGTAAAGGACAGGACCCCATGTATAATAATGGGCAGCTTCTTGCAGACATAAATATGCTATACTGTGAGCCCAACTAATAATATAAATTTCTGTAGAGTAGGGTAGAGTGCACATGGGGAGTAGATGGAGATTAAGTATTTTTATTCATGAGCGTTGTTGACTGGCCAGAATTTATTTCCCATCAGTAGTTGCTCGAAGGTAGTTAAGGTTTGCCACATTGCTGTGGCTCTGGAGCTACATACAACCCAGATCACATAAGGATGGCAGATTTCCTTCCTAAAGTGCAACTGTCCCTGAATTCCACATTCTGTCTGTGGCAGGATTTGAACCTGGGAACATTAGCTGAATTTCTGGATTAATAGTCTAGCAATAATATTACTAGGCTATCATCTTCCCTTACAGAATCCAGGAGAGGGATGATTGGTTATAGTTAGTAGATGGAGTGGGTTTGAATCACATTTTGCATCCTGGTCTTAATTCTTCCATTTCTACATTTAGACTGAAGGCTACTTGGACAGCTCCCCCATGTTTATGAAAGTATTTGTTCTTTTGTCTTCCAGGTGTGTGCTACGCTGAGTTTGGAGTACGGGTACCGAAAACCACTGGCTCAGCTTATACCTACAGTTATGTGACGGTGGGGGAGTTTGTGGCATTCTTCATTGGGTGGAATCTGATTTTGGAGTATCTGATTGGCACAGCCGCTGGTGCCAGTGCTCTGAGCAGTATGTTTGACTCATTGGCCAATCACACCATGAGTCGCTGGATAGTGGACTACGTTGGCACTTTAAATGGACTAGGTAAGTCAGTACAATCACTGCTGGAGTTAATAACACTTTAAAAAACATTAGTTCTTAACTTTGTAAGAAGCACTGGAATCATGATTCTTGGCATTAGGCTGTAAATTTAATTTTCAACTGTTTGCTCATAAGACCTCGCATCCAATTTATTGAACGTACAATACAGAAATTGCTCAGCAATTCCATATTGCAGTTTTGTTCCACATGAGCTTCCACCTTCCTATAGCATCTCAAAACTTTGGCGTAAGCTTTAATTCCTGTCTCTCTCATGTGTATCTGGTTTCCTCATAAATGTATCTGTGCAATTCGCCCAAACTATCCCTGTGATAATATTCCCAGAATCTCAAAGTATGCAAGTTCTTCTCCTGAATTCTCTTTTGGATTTATTTGTGACTGTTACATATTTATGGCCTATTCATTTTGAAGACCGAACGTGTCAAAGTGCCTTCTCTATGTCTACCTTATTGAAACTTTTCACTATTTTAAAGACCTTTATCATATCATCCCTTGGTGATCTCTTTTCTAGAGAAAAGAACCTCAATTTGCTGTACTCATATCATAGTTTTCCTGACGGGAAAATATCACAAAGCATTTCAGAACTGATTAAGTATTGTTGAAGTGGAGCCAGTGTTCTACTTCTGGGAAAAGAGCAGCCAACTTCGAAACACAATGATGGGATTTCATGGAATTGCTCATCCTGAAATCATGAAATCGCGCCTGAGGTCAACAGAACTTTACACGTTCCTCCCCTTGCCTGCTCTGATTCCATGGCACATGGGGTAGTAAAGTTCTGGCAAATGTTCCCATAAACATCAGTGAGATGGAAAATAAGATACTCTATTTTAACAATGTTGGTTGAGGAATGAAAATTGGTCATGACATTTGTACAGGCTCCCACAAATTCCTTTCCAATAGTCCCATCAAATTTTAATATACACTTGAGAGCTCAGATGGGACCTCAGTTTACCATTTTGTCCAATTTTTGTTTATTTATTCATGGGACATGGGCATTACTGGTTGGCCAGCATTTTTTGCCCAAGAGCATTGCTGTGGCTCTGGATTCACGTGTAGGCCAGATTAGGTAAGGATGGCAGATTTTCTTTTCTAAAGGATATTAGTAAACCAAATGAATTTTTCTGACAATCAACAATGGTTTCATTGTCCTCAGTAGATTCTTAATTCCAAATACTTTATTGAATTCAAATTCCACCATCTGCTGTGGCAGGATTCAAACCTGGGTCCCAGAACATTAGTTGAGTTTCTGGATTAATAGACTAGCCATTACCTCCCACATTGCTATTGGCTATAGCTATTGCTTTACTACGCTTTAAAGACCATTGATTGGCTATTGGACAGATTTCACTGACAATTCTCCCATTGTCCCCACCTTATACTATAAGTTCAATCATAGGTTGGATGGATGTAGCTGTTACTAGGAGGCATAACTATAAGGTTCATGGTGGGAGATATAGGATGGATGTCTGAGATAAATTCTTCACTCAGAGAGTGGTTGGGGTGTGGAATGCACTGCCTGCTGTGATAGTGGAGTCAGACACTTTAGGAACTTTCAAACGGTTATTGGATAGGCACATGGAACACACCAGAATTATAGAGAGGGGATAGCTTGATCTTGGGATTGGACATAGCTCAGCACAACATCGAAGGCTGAAGGGTCTGTACTGTGCTGTACTGTTCTATGTTCTATAGAAAAGTGCTCCTATTGACTTTTATAATTTTTTCTCTGGCTGTGCTTGAATTAAATTGGAATATTGTTGCTATTTGTAGAGTGGACACATACCTTTCGGAAGCACTTTAGCACTAAGTTCATTCTTTTAATGTTGGAGCTTTACAGCTGGACAGACTGATCAGGCTGAAATGGATCTGAACTCTAGTCCCAGGGTGAACTAGCCACTACACCATCATCCAGTTTGAATGGCATGTCTTTCTGAGGACCTTTCATGTTGGCCTCCCCTAATCTTGCTGAAAGACAAATTGGTCTCAAATAGTTGGAATAGCAACTTGTTGGTCTTTAAATTAACTCTTGTGACTGAGTTTTCTGTGCCTTGTTTGTACAGGGAAAGGGGAAGAATCTTATCCTGACCTCCTGGCACTGTTCATTGCTGTCATTGTGACAGCCATCGTTTCCCTCGGGGTGAAAAACTCTGTGGGGTTCAACAACGTGCTGAACATTATCAACTTGGCTGCCTGGGTCTTTATCATGTTCTCCGGCCTCTTCTTCATCAACAGCTCCAACTGGGATGAAGGGAGATTTCTACCCTTTGGATGGTCTGGGGTGAGTAATAATCACTGTGTTTATTATTGATCAATTCCATTTGGATGTAATGGGTACCGAATTAATCTTCTTTAGTAACAGATACTGGAAGCCATCAGTCTGCACCATCTGTTAGTCACTTTGACCTTCCTTCCATCTACTATTACTCTCACTCTATTACCCTTTCTCTGCCTTCATTGGCCCCGGAGCTACCCACCATTTGAACTTTCATTCATCCTTATGCCGCCGCAGTTACCATCAATTTGCTCCATCAGCATTCTGGACCTTGTTCCATTAATTTCGACCAGACATCTATCATCAAATTTCCTACTATCACCCTTGACCTACACTTTGTTACCCATGACACTCAGGATCTCAACATTGACCATTCATCTAGAACCCTGAATCTTCCCCCAGTCTGCCTGTAGGTAGTGACTTGTCCGCATTAGACCCACTGTATCCTGCCCTCCCTCAGCCATGTCCAAATCCCCATGCACTGTCACAACTCACTTGCAACGCTTTGATCACCAAAAGAGAAAATGCTGGAAGTTCTCACCAGGTCTAGCATCATCTGTAAGGAAAAAAAAAGAGCTAATGTATCGAGGCCCATTGACCCTTTGTCAAAGCTCCAAACTGCAATACTTTAACACCTCCTTTCTCATTGCCCAACAAAGCTCCTCATGAAACAAAATGAAGAAAAGCTCTCTTCATCTGGAGCTCACCACATTAGACCAGTTATAAATCTGAAGACATGTATTTCTCATTTACTGAAAATTTAATTGTGAAGGAACCATTTAATTGGGCAAAATGGATCTTGATGAGTATACATGACATGCTAATGCGTTAAAAATAGGTTCTCACTGCTTGCTGTCAGGAAACTCTATCTGCCTTCAACCTGCCACAATCTTCCCTTATTTCATCCCAGCATCAGGAAGCTGACATTATGCTTCCTAGATAATTAACTGTACTCAAATATTTTGAATTCATCCAGGTATGTCCAAGACATGCAAGATTCCTCACTCAGATCACAGTTCTCCCCAGTACTGAGGTCCATACTCAGAGCCATATCACATCATATATACACACTGGACTACTCTCTCCAACAGCTTTGACTCGCTCTATCACAGTTCTATTTCATTATTCATCTCATCCGACAAACAGTCCTGAGGAAGACTGATCATAGAAGCCCTACTGTGCAGAAGCAGGCCATTTGGCCCATCAAATCTAAACCAACTTTCCGACAGAGCATCCCACCCAGACTCTATCCATCTAACGCCACATATTTACCCTGCTAATCCCCCTATCATGTACATTTGGAACATTAAGGGGCAATTTAGCACGGTCAATTGACCTAGCCTGCACATCTTTGTAATAATGGATTCGGAGTGTTAACTCCGTTCCTCTCTCCAGTGATACTGTCAGACCTGTTGAGTTTGTGTTTTTGTTTTAATTAAATGCAGTCCCCCATCTTAGTCCTTGATGCCAATAGCAACATGGTGTTCCCACCAAAGATTGAATTTTTCAGGGCAAGGAAAGGTGTTTGGAAGTAATTATGATTTCAAGCACCCAAAGAAAGTCAGACCCTACCCAACTAGGTGTAACTTTTCCAAGGGTTTTTAGAGAGACAATAATATTATAAAAATGGAAGTTTGAATTAGTAGAAACAATTTCTAAAATTTTTACATGTGATGCCCTTAATGTATCAAATAATGTGCCTTGTGATGGGACAGGAAATCAGTGACAATAAGTTCCGGATTTCCAAGTCCGAATGTGCAAATGACTAGGATAGTTTTGCCATCAATGCAACTGCAAAATCTTGGTTCTTATTTCTCTTTGCCCTACCAGCAGCAGATGAATGATGCAAAAATGAATTGACCACTGCAGATGCTCACGCAGACTCGTCAACTAATTTGTGTCAGCGTCGTCATCTTTGCGCAAAGCTAAATTGAATTATTTTAAGTGGTTTTCTGGCAGTATTTCAGCAGCAACCATTGTCATTTACCTCACTGAATTATGCCAGAGTTTTAAAATTGGAGTCTGTTTGTTTATGACAACATGGATCCTTAACTTACTGGCTTGGCTACATTCCAAAAAAGGCTTTACCTTGGTCTGCAGCGCAGCTGCCTCTCTATTTGCTGCTCATCACTCAGGTTTCAGCTCCGAGCTGATGTGTGGCTCTGTGCTAAAAGACAAATGAGTGCCAGGAATTGCTGCAGCAAACGCAAAAGATTGTGGCCGAAATTCTCTGTGCTCATTCAAAGAACAAAGATCAAAGCAAACTACAGAGCAGGAACAGGGCTTTTGGCCCTTCAAGCCTGCACTGACCATGCTGCCTAACCCTTCCGGGGACCATACCCCTTTCTTCCCATTCTATTCATGTATTTGTCCAGACATCCCTTAAATGTCACTACTGCTTCCACTATGCACCTCAGCAGCGAATTCCAGACACCCATCACCCTCAGTGTAAAAAACCTGCCTCCTTTAAACATCCTTTAAGCCTTGCCCCTTGCACCTTAAACTTATGCCCCCTAGTAATTGACACTTCCATCCTGGAAAAAAGCTTCTGACTATCCATTTTGTCCATGATCTTCATAACCTTTGAGACTTCAATTCACTCCCTCAACCTTCGTCATTTCCAGTGAGGACAAACCAAGTTTCTCCAAACTCTCCTCATACCTAATGCTCTCCATACCAGGCAACATGCTGGTAAATCTTTGATGTATTCTCTCCAAAGCCTCCTTATCTTTCTAGTATTGTGGTAACCAGATTAGAACACTATATTCCAAATGCGGCCAAACTAAGGTTCTATAAAGCTGCAACATGACTTGTTAATTTTTAAACAATGCCAATGAAGGCAAGCGGCTGTGATTTTCCAATACAGACTGAACGTGAACGGATTTTTGACAGGAATGGCGAATTTTCTGTCTCACTCACAACGGATCCTGCTCCAGATATGAAAATCCACCCCGTAATTGGAGGAGGAAAAGAAAAGATGAGTTGCGCAGAAATGGGCACTTTTGTGTTTTTTGGACTGTGAAGTGAGGTGTGAATAACTCTGTGACTTAGTGGAGGTTGGAGATAAACCCTCCACATTCTGAATCAAAAGCAAACCTGAAAACCCTTATGAAGACTGGCATTGAACCTATTCCTTATCACAGTCAGTGCTAGCATTCCAAAGGGGAGTTTTCGCTGAAAGAAACATCATAATGTTCAGAGCAATCACATCTTTAGAATCTGTGAGAACATGTCCTGGGGTCAAATCAGATTCAAAACAGCAATCAGTAAGTCTGGAAACATTTGTGCTGTTTTCTGGGCTTAACTTTCAGATTCATCGGGCGGACTTTAACCAGCGCATCCGTCTGAGTTTTGTCCGTACGATCACACCCGAGGCCAATGAAAAATGCCATTCTCCAAGCCTCGCCTGCCCCCGGAATTGTGGGTTGGGGGCTTGGGAATGGGGCATGGTGGTAAAGTTCTGGCTATAGTCTGTCAATTACCTCTCAAACCATAATCTCACATTGAATTCACTTAATAAAGCAGCAATATGGTCAAATTTCACATGGATCTTTTCTCAAGGGATTGTGATCTCCAGGGCTCTTTTCCTTGGAGAGACAAAGGTTGAGAGGCAACCTGATAGAGGTTTATAAAATGTTGAGAGGAATAGATAGGGTGGATTCTCGGAGACTATTTCCCAGGACTGAAATGGTTGCTATGAGAGGACACAAGTTTAAGGTGCTGGGGACCAGGCACAGAGAAGATGTTAGGGGTAAGTTTTTCACACAGAGGGTGGTGAGTGAATGGAATCGGCTGCCATTGGTGGGGATGGAGGTGAACTCGCTGGGGTCTTTTAAAAGACTTCTGGATGAGTACATGGGATTAAATGCAATTGGGAGTTACAGATAGTTCTATGGTCTAGTAGGTATGGGTATGATTGGCGCAACTTGTGGACCGAAATGCCTGTTTGTGCTGTAGTGTTCTATGTTCTATACATTTACAATATATATCATCATGGTTATTTCTAAAGTTTAAAAATCTAAACAAAGAACCTTAAAGTGGTGGAAAATATGTCTGCCTGTGGCGCCAGGACAAAAGAAGCCATCTTGTAGGTTTGGAAATCTCACCCTCGTTATCTCTGAGGAACTATTACTGATCACCTGGGAACTGCACAGGCAAACCCCAGAGAGAACTATGTAAAGGCTTTCTACATTTAATAACCCTGGCTGGCCAAAAGGAGATAGATTGTCTTTTCAGGAAAAGATCCCACAATTTTCCTTCCAATTCCTAATTGCTGAGACAGTTAATAGTCTTCAGAATTCAAATAATGCATACAGACACATCTTTGACAAAGACCAGCTGGAGAGGTATGGGATTATGTGACATGGGTCTCTGGCTTGTGGAACAAGTAATATTGCCTTGCTGAAATGAACAAAGAACAAAGAACAAAGAACAACACGGCACGGGAAACAGGCCCTTCGGCCCAACGAGCCCGCGCCGCCATCCTAACGTCTTAATGACATATAGAGACCAATGTAGGGACAATTTGTTACCCAATCAGCCTAAGAGCACATTTTTGGGATGTGGGAGGAAACCGGAGCACCCGGAGAAAACCCACGCAACCACTGGGAGAACGCGCAAACTCCCGCAGACACAGGCCCAAATCCATGTGTCTGCACAGCAACAGCGATAGTCCCTGAGCTGTCATGTTGCCCATCTGATGGTCCAGTTTAAGCATACACTAACGACTTGAAGCACTAGGCCACTCCTGAAGTAACCTCCAGGAGCAGCCCTCGCACGACCTGCCGAATGCATGCACCTTGTTGGTCAACAAGGTGGACCGAATAGCCTGTGGAAACAATTAAAGTATTTAAACAGTCCTCATATATCCCTCTATCTGCAGACCGCTCATGTGGCTGTCCAAGAGACCCTTAAACAACCCTAGCGTGCCTGCTCCCACCACCTTACTCGGTAGTGCATTCCACACCCCCACTACCCTTTGTGTGAAAAAATGCCCTCTAATATTCGTCTTATACATAGCCCCCCTCACCCTAAGGCCGTGACCCCTCGTTCTATCAGAATCTAATGGTGGAAAAAGCTTATCACCATTTACTCTATCTATACCCCTCATAATCTTATATACCTCTAATAGATCCCCTCTCAGCCGACGTCTTTCAAGGGAAAACAACCCCAGTACGTTCAACCTTTCCTCGTAAGACAGCCCTTCCATACCAGGCAGCATCCTGGTAAATCTCCTCTGCACTCTCTCCAGGGACTCCACATCCTTCCGGTAGTATGGCGACCAGAACTGGACGCAGTACTCCAAGTGAGGCCTAACCAACGTTCTATACACTTGCAACATCAAACTCCTACTCTTGTATTCTATACCCCTTCCTATGAAGGCTAACATACCATACGCTTTCTTTATCACCTTTTCCACTTGTACCGCCACCTTCAGAGACTTGTGAACCTGCACCCCCAGGTCTCTCTGCGTCTCTATACTCCGGATAGTTTTACCTTTTATCCTATAACTCCCCTCTACAGTATTCCGGCCAAAATGCATCACCTCGCATTTATCCGGATTAAATTCCATTTGCCATCTATCTGCCCAATCTACCAGCCTATCAATGTCCTGTTGTATTGCCTGGCACTGCTCCTCAGTCCCCGCCAATCCAAGTATCTTAGTGTCATCAGCAAATTTGCTGATCATACCATCTACCCCCTCTTCCAAGTCATTTATATAAATCACAAATAGAAGAGGTCCTAGTACTGAGCCCTGTGGCACACCACTAGTGACAGACCTCCAGTTGGAAAAAGAGCCTTCCACTAATACCCGCTGTCTCCTCCTCCCAAGCCAGTTCTCAACCCATCTACATACCTGGCCCTGTATCCCATGCGCCTTCACCTTTTTTATCAGCCTACCATGGGGAACCTTGTCAAACGCCTTACTGAAATCCATGTAGACGACATCAACGGCTTGTCCTTCATCAACCGTTTTTGTCACCTCTTCAAAAAATTCCACTAGATTCGTAAGGCACGACCTCCCCTTAACGAAGCCATGCTGCGTATCCCTGATCTGATCGCAGCGCTCCAGATGCTCACACATCCTGTCCCTGAGGATCCTCTCCATTAGCTTACCTATAACTGAAGTCAAGCTCACCGGCCTATAGTTCCCTGGGTTATCCCTCTGACCCTTTTTAAACAACGGTAACCCTTTTTAAACAACTGAATAGGTCAGTCTGCTGTTTTCCATCTACCAGCAATCTCACAGAAAAGATACTCTATTCAGGACGAACAGCTGGCCCCATCTACACTGTTTCATCCAGAAATCCAGTACAATTGCCTAGCAGACTGATTAATTATTGTCTGCCTATCTCACCTTTTGAAGCCACACTATGGGAAAAGTGAATTATCCAGCATTGGTTTTTCAATCCTTTTTTAAATTTATTTTTTAATGCGGGTGTTATTGCCAAAGTCAGCATTTGTTACCCATCCCTATTTTCCCTTGATGTAGACTGTTTTGAAAGATAGTTAAGAGTCAACCTCATTACTGTTAATATGGAACCATGTGTAGGCCAAACCACAACAGATTTCCTTCCCTAAAGGGCATTAGTGAACAGTGAACAACAATCAATGATAGTTTCAATTTCAATGTTACTGAGTCTAGCTTTCAATTTCAGATTCATTAATTGAATTGAAATTCTACTAGATGTCCTGTGTATTTTGAACACACATTCCCAGAGCAGTAGGTCTGGGCCTCTGTATTATTAGTTCATTGACATTACCACTATTTATTGCTAACATTCATGACGAAATACCTTGGTGGACTTTAGTATTAGGCACTCATGTGAACCAATATTTATTTTCTCTGTGCCTTTTTTTACCATAAAACCTTTTCCTTATCCATCTCTCACTGTCTGAGCCTGGAGGCCACTTTGTGATCCTCTTTCCATATTTTGATAGTATGCAAATAAAATAACTTCATTTAGTTCATCCTATCTAAGTTTACTGTGAAGTTATTAGTAGAAGATTGGATATCAAGTGGCTAGGAAATATATCACTCTTACAAAAAGGAAACATGTCAAAACACCATTCTGTTTGTGACAAGTGGTGAGGGGAGAATGAGTGCTATTTAAATTCACCTCTCTCCTGCCCATAACATTTTTCAGACCCCTGTAGGAAGTGATTTGCCTTGTACAATGTCTACGAAGGTGGCATGTCCTATGCATGTGGTCAATTATTGCAGGCTTTAATTTATTACCTCGGTGATAGGGCATCAGTTGGAACCTGGTCACCCCACCTTTTGGCTACAGTCTCTATGATGTTTTTCCCAGGATGGAATCCCCGCCTGCTCCTATAGACTCACAGATACATACCCAGGAGCTCTCAGTCAAGGTGCAGTGCAGGTACTGGCCAGTAGAAATGGTTACTAGGTTCAGAGTCACTGTCAGTACTGGCCACCGAGCATGGGGGTCTGATCAAGAGTCAGTTCAGGTGCTGGGCAATAGGGTTAGTGTGAGGTCAAGAGCCAATATGGTAATTGGCCAACAGGGAAGGTATGGGATCAAAAGATCCAAGCAGGTATTGACAAATGGGAATGGTGTAAGATGTGGGCCTCCAAATAAAAATGACCAAATAATTTGAAGGAAGAATATTACTAATTATTGCAAATATCTTCTGGTAGAACCAGTAACCAGTTATATCTCCATGGGACTGGGGGTGGAGGAATCTGACAGCACTCAGTGCAAAACACCCCTCTCCTTTACCGGAACATATCTGGTTCCAAGTTAAAACACTATTCCCCAGCCAGGAAAGATCCAGCTAATCTTGCAAATGTTTTAACTTGGAACTAGATATGTTCCAACATCATCAAAGGCAAGTGGATCTTAGATTTATCAGATCTATTAATGATATAGACCAGAATTTTATCACCTCGCCCACCATGGGAATCGGAGCGGGCAAGAGTCAGGACCAAGGAAAGGTTTCCTGATCTAGGGCAGGATTTTATGGCTTTGGGACTAGCGAGGCCATAAAATCTCACCCATAGTTTCTAAAGTGTTTTAAAAATGGAACTGGTTCCTCTGAAATACAGAGAAAAAGGCATGGCAGTAAAAATACAAAGAAAATGGTATCACACTAATGTTTTCCTCATTCAAAGAGCTAGCATCGCACTGAGAGGCTGAATGACCTCACCTGCACAGTAAGATTTCATGATTTTATTCTATGAAGGAAAATCTTGCATTGATTCAATACCTTCCATGACATCATGATATCCCAATCCACTTTACAGCCAATAAGACACTTCCAAAGTGGAGTCACATTCTAAAGTAGGAAGTGTTGCAGCTAAAATTCACAAAGTATGATCCACAAGGAGCAATGTGACAAAAACATTTGATAATCTCACTGGCTGAGGAATGAATACTAATGAGAGTAAGATGAGAACTCCCTTACCTGTCCTGAAATAGTGCCATTCATTCAAAGTTTTTTAATATCTCAACCCAAGAATGGCTCCTCCAACAGTGTAGCTGTCCCTCAGCACTCCACTGGGTGACAACACTACCCACGGAGCCACAACTGACACATTTAGTAAATCTGAGTGCATGGATTCAAACAGGAGTTTCCCAATACCTCATTTCTATGAGAGATGTTCTTTCCTCTGATTTGATTTTACAATCTGTTGGTTACAGGTGCTCCAAGGAGCTGCAACATGTTTTTATGCATTTATCGGCTTTGATATAATCGCCACAACAGGAGAGGAAGCAAAGAGTCCAAACACTTCCATCCCCTACGCTATCACTGCTTCGCTGGTGATCTGCCTGACTGCATATGTGTCTGTGAGTGAAAAATTATCTTTGATGGTTAAATGTAATCCAAATCTCCACTGCTTAAGGCCTTTTTTGTGACTGAAGTTTTAAAGTTTATTTAGTAGTGTCACAAGTTGGCTTACGTTAACATTGCAATGAAGTTACTGTGAAAATCCCCTAGTCGCCACACTTCGCTGCTTGTTTGGGAGCACTGAGGGAGAATTTTGCACGGCCAATGCACCTAAGCTGCCCATCTTTGGAGTGTGTGAGGAAATTAGAACATCTGGAGGAAACCCATGCCAACACAGGGAGAATATGCAAACGACAGTGCCCGAGACGGGGAATCAAACCTAATCCCTGGCATTGTGAGGTGGCAGTGCTAACCACAGTGCCACGTGCCGCCCCTGTTGCTGTGCAGTCCCCATTTACCTCCCTCCCTTTTTAAGGTAGGTCTACCTCTGTGACTAATCCCTGTTCTCATATTGCCTTGTGTGGCTCGCTGTCAAATTATGGCATTATATGAATGCTTGTTGTTACTGCTCTGGAATGCATAGAGCCATAGAATCCCAAAAGCGCAGACCATTCAACTCATTGCGCCTGCATTGACTTCCTGAAAGAGCATCTTACCTAGGCCCAGTATCCCCAGCCCCATCCTATCCTTGTAATCCCACACGTTAATATAGCTAATCCACCTAACTTTCACATTTTAGAATTGTGGGAATAAACCTATACAGACATGGGAAGAACACACAAACTCCACACAGACAGTTACTCAAGATAGCTTCCAAAATTGAACTTGGGTTCCTACTGCTGTGAGGTAGCAATGCTAACTGTTGTACCATATGTAAATATAGTAGCATAATCTTCATTTATTTTTTGTTTTTAGGGGTTTATGAATCAAGGCATAATTTTGTTTTCAAATCAGACACCTTTGTCTTTCTGGATGGTAAATATATAAAGAACAAAAGAATAAAGAACACTCAATGATGAGACGTGAAGGCTCAGTTAGGGCAATAGAGAGCTATAAATCAGCCAGGAAGGAGCTAAAGAGGGAGTTGAGAAGAGCTAGAAGAGGACACGAGAAGACTTTGGCGGATAGGAGTAAGGAGAATCCTAAAGCTTTTTACAGGTATATAAATAATAAAAGGTTGGTTAGGGCAAGATTAGGGCCAGTCAGAGATAGCAGTGGGAAGTTGTGCGTGGAGCCTGAGAAGATAGGAGAGACACTGAATGAGTATTTTTCGTCAGTATTCACGCAGGAGAAAGACAGTGTTGTCAGGGAGAATACTGTGATACTAGGTTGTAGACTGGGTAGGATCATAAGGAGGAGGTGTTAGCGAATCTTGAGGGTATGAAAATTGATAAGTCCCCTGGGCCAGATGGGATTTACCCTAGGATTCTCTGGGAGGCTAGAGAGGAGATTGCAGAGCCTTTGGCTTTGATCTTCATGTCGTCGTTAGCTACAGGTATAGTGCCGGAAGACTGGAGGATGGCAAATGTTGTCCCTTTGTTCAAAAAGGGGAGTAGGGACCATCCTGGAAATTATAGACCGGTGAGCCTGACTTCTGTTGTGGGCAAGGTCTTGGAAAGAATTATAAGGGATAGGATTTATAAGCATCTAGAGAGAAATAAATTGATTAGGGATAGTCAGCACGGTTTTGTGAAGGGTAGGTCGTGCCTCACAAACCTTACTGAGTTTTTTGAGGAGGTGACCAAAGAGGTAGATAAGGGTAAGGCAGTTGATGTAGTGTATATGGATTTTAGCAAAGCGTTTGATAAGGTTCCCCATGGTAGGCTACTGCAGAAAGTGCAGATGCATGGGATTGAAGGTGATTTAGCAGTTTGGATTAGGAATTGGCTAGCTGATAGAAGACAGAGGGTGGTGGTTGATGGGAAATATTCAACCTGGAGTGCAGTTACAAGTGGTGTACCTCAAGGATCTGTTTTAGGGCCACTGCTGTTTGTCATTTTTATAAATGACCTAGATGAGGGTGTAGAGGGTTGGATTAGTAAATTTGCTGACGATACCAAAGTGGGGGGAGTTGTATACAGCGAGGATGGATGTTACAGTTTGCAGAGGGACATAGATAGGTTGCAGAGCTGGGCCGTGAGGTGGCAAATGGAATTCAATACGGATAAGTGTGAGGTGATTCACTTTGGTAGGAATAACAGGCATATGAAATATAGGGCTAATGGAAGGACCCTTAATAGTGTTGTCGAGCAGAGGGATCTTGGGGTACAAGTACATAGCTCTTTGAAAGTTGGCACCCAGGTTGATAAAGTTGTTAAGAAGGCGTACGGTGTGTTAGCTTTTATTGGTAGAGGGATTGAATTTAGGAGCCGTGAGGTTATGTTACAACTGTACAAACCTCTGGTGCGGCCGCACTTGGAGTATTGCGTACAGTTCTGGTCGCCGCATTATAAGCAAGATGTGGAAGCATTGGAAAGGGTGCAGAGGAGGTTTACCAGGATGTTGCCTGGTATGGTGAGAAGGCCTTATGAGGAAAGGCTGAGAGACCTGAGGTTATTTTCATTAGAGAGAAGAAGGTTACTCGCTGACCTAATTGAGGCGTACAAGATGATCAAGGGATTGGATAGGGTGGATAGTGAGAGCCTTTTTCCTCGGATGGTGATGACCAACACGAGGGGACATAACTTTAAATTAAGAGGTGGTAGTTATAGGACGGATGTCAGAGGCAGGTTCTTTACACAGAGGGTGGTGAGGGCGTGGAATGCCCTGCCTGCAGCAGTTGTGGACTCGCCTACTTTGGGGGCATTCAAATGTTCGGTGGATAGGCATATGGATGATATTGGAATAGTTAAGGTTAGAGGGTCCACTGGCCGGCGCAACATCGAGTGCCGAAGGGCCTGTACTGCGCTGTAATGTTCTATGTTCTATGGCACAGGAACAGACTCTTTGGCCTACCAAGTCTGTATTGACACAGTTGCCTCTCTAATCTAATGTCTTCTTGCCTCTACGTAATCCATATGCCTCTATTACCTGCCTATTCATCTATCTATCCAGATGCTTCTTAAACACTGTTGTAGAATCTGTTTCCACCACTTTCTCCAGCAACATGTTCCAGGCATTCACCACCCTCTGTGTGAAAAACTTGCTCTTTATATCTCTTTTAAACATTCCCCCCTCATTTTCAACTGACACCCCAAGTAATTAAAGCTTATTTATTAGTCACAAATAAGGTTTACATTCACACTACAATGAAGTTACTTTGAAATTCTCTTAGTTGCACACTTCAGCTCCTGTTTGGGTCAATGCACTTAATTAGCACATCTTTCAGACTGTGGGAGGAAACCAGAGCACCCAGAGGAAACCCACACAGTCACGAGGTGAACATGCAATCTCCACACAGCCAGTGACCCAAGTCGGGAATCAAACCCAGGTCTTTGGCACTGTGAGGCAGCAGTGCTAACCACTGTGCCACCATGCTTCCCATAATTGACCCTTCAATCCAAGGAAAAGATTCTTCACGCTATCCAGGCCTGTCATAAGCTTGTAAACCTCAATCAGGTACCCCCTCATCCTCTGACACTCCAATGAAAACAATTCAAGTTTGTTCAACCTTTCTTCATAGTCCATATCCTCCAAACCAGGCAACATCCTGGTAATTCTATTCTGCACTCTTTCCAATGCATCAACATCCTTCTGGCAGTGTGGCGACCAGAATTGTACCCAATACTCCAAATGCAGCCTAACCAAAGTCTCATACAGCTGCAACATGATTTTCTAATTCCCATGCTCAGTGCCCCGACCAATGAAGGCCAGTGTTCTGTACACCTTCCTAACCACCTTGTTCACCTGAGTTGCCACCTTTAGGGAACTATGGATCTGCGTGCCTTCTATCTGCTAATATTTCCCAGTGATCTATCATTTAAGGTATACTTTACTTTTGCAGTGGATCTTCCAAATCACATCACCTCACTTTTGTCCAGTTTAAATTCTATCTGACATCTTTTGACTCAAGTCTCCTGCTCTCTGCTCCGACAATCTTCCTCACTATCTGCTACTGTCCCAATTTATGTATCATCTACAAATTTTCTAATCAGACAACCTACATTTTCCTCCAAATTATTTATATATGTTATAAACAACAGAGTACTGATCCTAGTGGAACACCACTTGTCATAGGTCTCCTGCATCCTTCCACTGTTACCCTCTGTCTTCTTTGACCGAGCCAGTTTGTATCCCAAGCTCACCTTGGATCCCATCTGAACTCACCTTTTGCATCAGCCTGCCATGAGGAATTTTATTGAAGGCTTTACTAACGTCCATGTATATAACATCAACTGCCTGTTCTGGTCAATTTTTCTTGTCACTTCCTCAAAGAACTCAATCAAGTTTATGAGACACGACCTCTCCTTTACATTTTCACTAAGAAGCCTATTCTCTTCCAGATGTGAATACATCCTGTCCCTAAGAATCTTCTTCAATAACTTCCCCACCACCAATGTAAGGCTTACAGGCTTACAATTTCACAGATATGTCTTCTGCCCTTCTTAAACACAGGAACAATGCCAGCTACTTTCCAATCCTCTGGTACCTTGCCCATGGCTAAAGAGGATATAAAGATTTTGGTCAAGACCTCAGCAATTTCTTCCTTTGCCTCTCTTGATGTTTTGGGATGGACCTTATCTGGCCCGGGGGATTTGTCCACCTTAATGTTTTTCTAAACCTCCAACACCTCCTCTTGCTTTATCTCAACATGTCCTAGAACGTCAATATCCCCCTTTCTACACTCACCATCCACTACATCCTTCTCCTTTGTGAAGGTCCTTCCTTGTAGGATTGAGTTGATCTGGTTCAGGTCAGTCCACGTTCTGGCTGGCAATGAATTAGTTGACCTCATTTTGGCTACCAAAAGTTGCGTTATGTTTGACTTAACCCATCTGTGAGTGATCTGTTACAATTTAACTGGGCTTGCTCCTCCTGACTGTGATCTGCTGAGAGTGTGCATAAGAACTTAGCTCAGCTGTACTCTGTCTCCGTGGTATATTTTCAACCCTCTAGGATTATTCAGAAGTTGCCAGGAGTTGTATCCTACCTCCAGGATACAGCTGTAAGCAACAGCCAGGAAAAATATCACAGGAGCAATAAATGTAATTTTGATTTTTTTTTAAATGTTCTTTGAACATTTTTAGCTCTTTAAATATTGGAGATATTGCACTTTTTTAACCAAAGTTCAATAATAATAATCCTCTTGGTAGACTAATATAAGATGATTAGAGGTTTAGATAGGGTGGACAGTGATAGCCTTTTTCCTAGGATGGAGAAAGCTAGCACGAGGGGACACAGCTTTAAATTAAGGGGTATGAGTTATAGGACGGATATCAGAGGTAGGTTCTTTACTCAAAGAGTGATTAGGGAGTGGAATGCCCTGCCTGCAGCTGTTGTAGATGCGCCAAGTTTGGTGGCGTTTAAGAGGTTAATTGATAAGTATATGGAAGAGAAGGGAATGGTTTAGTTTGGAGGGGCATTGCTTTTTATTTTGGTCGGCACAACATCGAAGGCCGAAGGGCCTGTTCTGTGCTGTATTGTTCTATGTTCTATGTTCTAATGTTTTGTTCCCTTCCCAATTAGCCATAGGAAGATTGAACCAGGTGAGTGGACCAATGGCAAATTAGGGTGGTTCGAGGTGTGAAGTCATGTGATAACACCACGAGGAATAAATCCATTGTAGTATTTGGAAATTCCAGTCCGTCGTCAAATAACTGTATACTTCACTGAGACTCAAACATGATAAATGAAGCATAATGCTTTAGTCTAGGATGAGTCAGGGCAAGAAAAGTGAGTCTTGTTGTTGAGTAGCTCAGCAATTGTGCACGGTCTGTGGTGGAAGAAATGATTAAAAGGAATAATCGAGATAAGATAAAAGTGGACGTAGCAGCAAGTTTGGAGATGCAGTGTGAAGAAGGAAAAAAGCGGCAGACAAAACAGTTCTATAGTGCAATTGTTTTGGTGAAAAGAATTAGTTAAAAACTCTATGTTTGCCAGGTCTATCAAGTAAAACAGGGTGACAGGGGCCATTCAAAAAATTGTCAACAAATTTCTTCCCAAAATTTGAAATTCGTTACTACATAAATGATTTGGAAATTGTAGGTTTCTCTGGTTGAAAATAGGCAAATAGATGCACACATTCTGCACTACACTCAGTGTCTCTCTCATGTAAACTCACATAACAGTTCTCAGTAAAACACCAGATGTTTTGGCACTCTGTCCAGACTCTGCACCTGGATCTAGAATCTTTCCATTCTTGATGCAAACTAGGAGCCAGCATCTGGCCTCCTTCCAACCCTCGCCAATCATTGTGGGAAGTTGTTTACGATTAATATTAGATGGTAATAGAACATAGAACAACATAGAACGTAGAAAAGGCAAACTCACTGGGGTCTTTTAAGAGACTTCTGGATGAGTATATGGAAAAGAATAGGATAGGGGGTTATAGATAGGTCTGTGGATTGGTAGATGTGATCGGCGCAACTCGTGGGCTGAAGGGCCTGTTTGTGCTGTATTGTACTATGTTCTATTAGATGGTAATGGCTCCTCTTAACTCTTTGCCTGCCACTGGTCCTGGCTAAATGCCTCAGCCCAATATCAATTACAGTTCGAGCCACACTCTTCCCATCCACACTCTTACCACCCATAACCTGCATGCCCACACCCTTGCCACACACATCCTATACACCCACACCCTGCACACCCACACTCTGCACACCCATACTCTGCACACCCACACCTGTACTGCACACCCACACCTTCCCATTCCTCTAGTGGAAGCTGCAGACTTGGCAGTGTGCAGTTGCAGAATACGAATTTGTTTGCCATGTAGATAGTGACTCATGCAAAAATTCACACAAGTGCAATATGTTCCCTCACCAAGTCTCGATCTGAAAGCTGAAACAGTCTAACTGAGCATGGGAGAAACTGCTTTAGCATGACTTTCTCTTTGCCACTTTTGTCCAAGATGGCACCAGAGGGGGGGGGCAATTTCTTGTGAGCTGTGCCCAGCATACCCTCTAATTCTATCTTTCACTGGTGCTCTATGCTTTTAGAACTGTACATAAGCTCTTTTAAACTCTGTAGCAATGTTTTAATTACACTCTAGCTGTGACTGCAATCCTCCCCTTTCCTTCTTTATGAACGGTATGTTTTGTTTGTATAGCGTGCAAGAATCAATACTTTTCACTGCGTGCTAAAACATGTGACAATAAGAAATCAAATCAAAATAATCTAATAGCAATCAGACATTGGGATCACTGACTGGTTTCTTCCTTTCTAACTTCAATTGGCTGAAGCCACCCAGTCTATTTCTCCTCCAAGGCTAGTGAACATGGACCAAGATTGAACTTGGGATCTTGCGAGGCTGTGGGTTGGGGTTGTTCACTGTGCTATTCACTGAACCTTTGATGTTACCTACACCATTCCAAGAATAGTCCATGTCTTGAAGGTTCCTTTGATAGTTGAATATCAAACCTGAAACATGTTGAGTGAAGGAGAAGACTGAGACAGAGAAGTAAATAACACGGCTGATATCTGGCCAGGAGCCTTCCTGACTGTTCTTGTTAAATGTTCCATTACATTGATTTCAGCGTTCACACTGCACTTTACTGCAATATGCTGTAGTTGAATTGTTGCCAGAAGTCCCTCCAGCAATACGCAAGCAGATGGGATAGAATAACAGGCAGGCTATTGTAACAGAGATATCTGAATATAGGTCTCACGTCAAACATTAGACAGATTGGGATAAACCCTAATATAAGCACTTGCATTAAAAATACATACTGTAATTAGTAATTTAAAAGGAGACAAGGAAACTCATTTATTCAGATATAAAGACCATGGGAGAAGTTATAAATGAGTAAATTCTTCAGTGATAACAGAGTGAGAAGGATTTTATTCACCCAAAGGATGGTTAGTTTGTTATAATACATTTTCAAACGTGGCTGTTGAGATGCCTTGCTGAAGAAAGAGGGCTTAGAGATAGGGGGAGCAGATGGATCGATGGATTGAGCAATATGAGGAGGAGTTGTGAGGATGAGAAAGTGGAACGGTGAGATTGAGGGATTATGAAGAGTATGTGTGTGGGTGCCATCCAAGGAAATAGGGAAAACGTGAGCAGGTGGGACTGAGGGATATGAGGAGAAGGTAGTGTGATTGAGGGACATGGGGAAAAGGTGGGTAGATGGGATTGAGAGACATGGAGAAAAGGTGGGTAGGTGGGATTGAGGGATAAGAGAGAGTGTTGGTAAGTTAGTTGAGGGCTATGGGGAGGAGTTAGGTGAGGAGGTTTTAACGATATAGGAAGAAGGTAAGTAGGTGATGAGGGAACTGATATAAAGCCAGCAGAGACCAATTGGGCCTAATGGCCTTGTCTGTCTATGCCTGATAATTTATTTGATTCTTTATTGAGCAAGGGAGTGATAGATTACTGGGAGTAAGCCTATTGCAGGTTTGAGATTACAATCAGATCAGCCATTAGAGTCATAGAGGTTTATAGCACAGAGACAGGCCCTTCAGCCCAATTTGTTTATTTTTAAAACTCCTAAACTAATACCAATTGCCTGCATTTGGCCCATATCCCTCTATATCCACTCTATCCATATAACTATCCAAATACGTTTTAAAAGATAAAATTTTATCCAGCTCTACTACTACCCCTAGTAAATTGTTCCAGACACTCACCACTCTTTATGTGAAAAAAATTACCCCTCTGGACAATTTTATATCTCATCCCTCTCGTCATAAACCTGTGCCCTCCAGTTTTAGACTTCGCTACCTTTGGTAAAAGATATTGACTATCTGCCTTGTCTATGCCCCTTATTATTTTATAGACCTCTATAAGGTCATCCGTCAGCCTCCTATCCTCCAGGGAAAAAAGGTCCCAGTCTATTCAGCCTCTCCTTATCACTCTATCCATCAAGTCCCAGTAGCATCCCGGTAAATCTTCTCTGCACGCTTTCTAGTTAAATAATATTCTTTCTAATTGGGTGACGAGAATTGCACACAGTATTCCAAGTGGCCTTACCAATGTCCTGTACAGCTTCAACAAGACATTCCAACTCCTGTATTCAATGTTCTGACCGTTAAAACTAAGTATGCCGAATGCCTTCTTCACCATTCTGTCCACCTGTGACTCGACTTTCAAGGAATTATGAACATGTATCCCTAGATCTCTTTGTTCTGTGACTCTCCCCAATGTCCTATCATTTACTGAATGAGTCCTGCCCTGGTTCAATCTACCAAAATACATCACCTCGTATTTGTCTAAATTAAACTGCATCTGCCATCCATCAGCCCACTGGCTCAATTTCAAGATCCTTTTGCAATTGGAGATAATTTTGTTCACTGTCCACTGTGCAACCAATTTTATTCTCATCTGCAAACTCACTAACCATGCCTCCTGTATTTTCATCCAAATCATTAATATAAATGACAAATAATAATAGGCCCAGCCCTGATCTCTGAGTCACACCGCTGGTCACAGGCCTCCAGTTTGAAAAAAGCGATTCTCTACAATCAATCTCTGGCTTCTTTCACCAATTTTATATTGATTACCATATTAAATGGCAAAACTGGCTCAAAGGGCTGAATGACCTCCCCCACTCTTAATTAATTTTTTCGTATGCTCCTGTGCTGTACATTCTATGTAATTCTATGTACATCTGCCATCTGTCAAAAACATCTCTTTGTTGGCAGCTGTAATGTGAGTGTCTCTGCTGCTTTTTAGGCATCACTTACCTGCGATGGCTTGAATTGTGCCTATAATATATAACCTGTTGGTAAGTGTTAACCGTACTGGATTACTGACATTGTGTATCTCTCCTTCCTTTACTAGGTCAGTGTTATCCTGACACTGATGGTGCCTTACTATGCCATCGACACAGAATCTCCACTGATGGAGATGTTCGTTCTGCACGGATTCCATGCAGCCAAGTACATTGTTGCTATCGGTTCAGTGGCGGGACTGACGGTCAGTCTGCTTGGCTCTCTCTTCCCAATGCCCAGGGTGATTTACGCCATGGCTGATGATGGTCTGCTCTTCAGGTCAGTGGTCTCTCAGATTCCAGACCCCACTCCTTATGGTCCAGGTAATTGTCACTGTGAAGGGAATCAGCTTCGAGATTTCTTACAGTTGTGGATAAGGAAAAAGCTATTGTCCTTCCCTGTGCCACATCTCCTAACATCTCCTAACAGTCCATGAAAAAACTCAATGAGCCTGATTATCCAATGTCTTTGAATCCCAATGAAAGAGACAGGGTTCTCCTATCAGGAAGTCCTGCTGAACTATCTGGTAGGTGACCAGGTCATGGTAGGCTCATCTCAGGTGTCCATTGATGCAGAGTCCAGAAAGAACTTTAAAAAGGGAGTTTGATAGTTCTGCATGAGTTCAGCAGTGGGACTGGGTTTAGACTATTTAATTCACAGAGTGAAATCAAATGTTTCGATGCTGGAATCTTCTATAATTCATCATTCCAGTGACACCATGACAACATCCTGGAGGATGTGACATCACTGAACAGCAATTGCATTAAAGGAAGTCTGTATAAAATGTGTGACTGGGAATTGGTTGCAATGTTGGAGTTGAGCACAATAACAGAAAGCAATGTAGAAGAAATTCCAAACATATAAATATCCACCAATCATAACATTGAGAGTTTGTAAACAATCTTATGCCTTCTTGACCACTCTGTCCACCCATCCTGTCACCTTCAAGGAGGAGTGGGCTATTTCCCAGTTTTTTTTGAGTGTACTTACCACAACGAATCTCTAACACTCTGAGCATTGCAGAGTGCATCAGCGTGATTTCCTCTAGTAAGTAGGGAGTGGAACCCACTCCTGCTCAAGAGGCTGGCACCATACTGCTGAATGGACCATTGTACATGCACCGATCTGTCAGCGCAGAGACCAATGCCTGTACACTGACACTCATATTGCCAACTTCCCAATCCCAAGGAACGCCCTGCATCACTGGGCTCCAAGACTCCCTACCCCAATCACTGGCCTTCGGATTGATCTACCCTCCACCTCCCAATTTCACCAGCCCCAATCTGCCATCTCCCCAGCCAACACCAAACCTTCCCATCAATGGCAAGTGCCGATCCCTCCACCCAAAGGCCATGCCCAATATCCCACCACCCTCCGTATCCAATGCGGATCACCTCCTCCTTCCCTCTCTCGCTGATCCAGATTCCAGGATGGCAATGGGTTCCCTACTACCATTGATTGTTCCCCAATAGGCCTCACCCTCAATATGTCCTGCCCCTTCTTGCCCCGCCCTCCTTGGCACTGCCTGTTGCCTGGTGAACAGTGGTGAGATGCCAAGTAGGCATTGCCAGTTTACCCCTGAGATATGAACTCAGTGTCAGAAGGTCGGGGTAAAGGCTGGCATCCCTTTGGCCTTTTGGGCAGTTTCAATGGCCTCTGTGGCTTGTTGCTGTATAAGTTTCGATAATGCTTCTGTGAAGTACCTTGAGATATTTACTCCAATAACCATATTATATAAATGGAAGTTGTTGATGTATAATCACATGGAATAATTAAGATGAATAATACACAAACCTTTAAAGGAAAACACGATAATCAAACGAGGGAGAAAGGATTATGAAGAAGGGTTGAAGGATCTCATATGGAACATAAACACCAGCTTAGACTGGTGGGGCTGAATGGCCTGTCTCAAAACTGTAAAATGTATATAGTTCCATGACCATGCTGTAATGTTTATGATTATGGTTGTCTAGGTTTTTTGCCCATGTCAGTAACTATACGGAGACCCCAGTTGTGGCCTGCGTTGTTTCAGGATTCCTGGCAGGTCTTCTTGCCCTGTTGGTCAGCCTACGGGACCTGATTGAAATGATGTCCATCGGAACTCTCTTGGCCTACACCCTGGTGTCAGTGTGTGTCCTGCTTCTGCGTTATCAGCCCGAGAGTGACATTGATGGTTTTGTCAAGTTCTTATCGGAGGAAGGCACAAAGAAGAAGGAAGGAGTGCTGGCTGAGTGCGAGAAAGAGGCTGGTTCCCCGATGAGTGAGGGGGAAGACTACACTGGCCTGGGGAAGAACACTTGTGGTGCTAAGAACCTGCCATCACTGGGAGATAATGAGATGCTGATTGGGAAACCAGACAAGTCCAGTTATAGTGTGAATCATCCCAACTATGGCACGGTGGATATGAGTGCAGGAATAGAGGCAGATGAATCTGAGAACATCTACTTGATAAAGCTGAAGAAGCTGATTGGACCTCGGTATTACACCATGAGGATTCGGCTTGGTCTGCCCGGTAAGATGGATCGTCCCACCACCGTCACTGGACGCACAGTCACCACCTGTGTGATGCTGCTCTTTGTCTTGATGTTTGTCTTCTGCTCCTTTGCCATTTTTGGGGAGGAGTACGTCTATGAACGGAGCTGGTGGGCCATCCTCCTGATGATCCTGATGGCACTGCTGATCTGCTCACTGATGTTTGTGATCATACAGCAGCCTGAGAACCCCAAGAAGCTGCCGTACATGGCACCCTGTGTCCCGTTTGTGCCTGCATTCGCCATGTTGGTAAATATGTACCTCATGTTGAAGCTCTCCAGTATCACTTGGATCCGCTTTGCAGTCTGGTGCTTTGTAGGTAAGTGTAATTAAATGCTTTGGAGAACCTCATTGATGCTAGCATTGGGTTAAATATTCAACATTCACATTTGAATAAAATCTGTCAGCTCTGATTATGAATTAATTAGTGTCAATCAGGCAGAAATATAATTGTCCTTGTTGTTTAAAATTAAGACAAATTTATACTAAAAACAATTTCATTTCTAATTGTAACTGGAAGAGTGGGAGATTAATGATTTGTTTCCACAATGTTGGTTGGCTGATATCAATTCAAACTGAATGGCATTCTCCTTGTTAAATCCAAAGTGAAATTGACGGTCTCAGCTCAGTCCCTTTGTCAGGATGGATCCAGAAAAGAATGAGGAAGGGCATTAGGAGACATTTATTTACACAATGGCTTCTTTGAGTTTGGAGTTGTTGCATGTAGTGGAATGAGTTGTAGATTTCTCCAGCAAAGAGCTAGTACAGACACAATGGAATGAGTGGCCACATTCTATTCCATAAACTCTAAAGATTCAATGGAAATTGGTACATAACAAAACAAAGTGTGCAAAATGTGATATAAATACTTCAGTGTATTTGTCCGTTGCAGAGTCATAGAGTAATAGAGGTTTACAGCACAGAAACAGGCCCTTCGGCCCAACTTGTCCATGCCATCCTTTTCTTAAAACCATTAAGCTAGTCCCAATTATCCACATTTGGCCTATATCCCTCTATACCCATCTTACCTATATAACTGTCTAAATGCTTTCTAAAAAACAAAATTGTATGCATATCTACTACTATCTCTGACAGCTTGTTCCAAATGCTCACTACCATCTGTATGAAAAAATTGCCCTTTTGGACCCTATTGAATCTCTCCCTTCTCAACTTAAACCTATGCCCTCTTATCTTAGACTGCCTTACCTCTGGGGAAAGATGTTGACTATCCATCTAATTTATGCCCCTCATTATTTTGTAGACCTCTGTAAAATCACCCTTCCATGGTGATTTCTCTCTGGAGCCTTCCATGCTCCAGAGAGAAATGTCCCAATCTATCCACTCTCTTTATAACTCAAACCATCAAGTCCCAATAGCATCTTAGTAAATCTTTTCTGCACTCTTTAATAATATCTTTTCAATAATAGGATGACCCAAACTATACACAGTATTCCAAGTGTGGCCTTACCAATGTATTATACACCTTCAACAAGATGCCCCAACTCCTGAATTCAATTTTCTGATCAATGAAATCAAGCATGCTGAACGCCTTCTTCGCCACTCTGTCCTGAATAAGTCCTGCCCTGGTTCAATCTACAAAGAAGCTATGAGGAAAGTTCATGTGACAAACACAAATGTTATATTGGTGCAGCGCGAGTAATCATCTGTGGTTAAGGGTCATGCCCTTGAATCGAGAAGAGAAGAAGGGACAGCTAACTTTCAACCTTTAATCTGGGAGTGAACAATGCCAGAATTGATTGGTAACCTTTTATAACTGTTCAATGGGTATAAAAGGAGCACAGTATGAGATAATTTCATTGCCAATACTCCATGCTTACAAACGTCCATCACAATATCACAGACATTATAGAACATAGAACATAGAACATTACAGCACAGAACAGGCCCTTCGGCCTTCGATGTTGCGCCGATCAATATAAAAAGCAATGCCCCTCTAAACTAAACCATTCCCTTCTCTTCCATATACTTATCAACTAACCTCTTAAACGCCACCAAACTTGGCGCATCTACAACTGCTGCAGGCAGGGCATTCCACTCCCGAACCACCCTTTGGGTAAAGAACCTGCCTCTGATATCCGTCCTATAACTATCACCCCTTAATTTAAAGCTGTGTCCCCTCGTGCTAGCTTTTTCCATCCTAGGAAAAAGGCTATCACTGTCCACCCTATCTAAACCTCTAATCATCTTATATGTTTCGATCAGGTCCCCTCTTAGCCTCCTCCTTTCTAACGAAAACAACCTCAAATCCCTCAGCCTCTCCTCATAAGACCTGCCCTCCATACCAGGCAACATCCTGGTAAACCTCCTCTGTACCCTCTCCAATGCCTCCACATCTTTCTTATAATGTGGGGACCAGAACTGCACACAATACTCCAAGTGCGGCCGCACTAGAGTTTTGTACAGTTGCAACATGACGTTGCGGCTCCGAAATTCAATCCCCCTACCAATAAAAGCCAAGACTCCATATGCCTTCTTAACAACCTTCTCGACCTGACTGCCTACTTTCAGGGATCTATGCACATACACACCAAGATCCCTCTGTTCATCTAGACTACTAAGAATCCTACCATTAGCCCTATACTCTACACATTTATTATTCCTGCCAAAGTGCATTACCTCACACTTTTCCACATTAAACTCCATTTGCCACCTCTCGGCCCAGCTCTGCAACTTGTCCAAGTCACTCTGTAAACTATAACACCCCTCTTCACTATCTACCACTCCACCGACTTTAGTGTCATCTGCAAATTTACTAATCCATCCTTCAATACCCTCATCCAGATCATTTATAAAAATTACAAACAGCAGGGGCCCCAAAACAGACCCCTGAGGCACACCACTTGTCACCGAACTCCACGATGAATATCTCCCATCAACCACCACCCTCTGTCTTCTATCTGCCAGCCAATTCCTAATCCAATTAGCTAAATCACCCTCTATTCCACACATCTGCATTTTCTGTAGAAGTCTTCCATGGGCCACCTTATCAAACGCCTTACTAAAGTCCATATATACCACATCAACCGCCTTACCCCCATCCACCTCCTTAGTCACTTTTTCAAAAAACTCAATGAGGTTAGTAAGGCACGACCTACCCTTCACAAAACCATGCTGACTATCTCCAATCAATTCATTACTCTCTAAATAACTATAAATCCTATCCCTAATTATTCTCTCCAACACTTTGCCCACCACAGAAGTAAGACTCACTGGCCTATAATTCCCTGGAAGGTCTCTCTTCCCCTTCTTAAACAACAATTCTTAACAATTATGCAATAGAAAGATACCATTCAGTCGATCGTGTTTGTGCTGGCTCTCCAAATGAACATGAAAACTTACTGCCATTCCCCTGCTTTTTCCCCACACCCCTGCACTGTGTTTCTATTCAAATAGTCATCAAATTATATCTTAGAGAGGCTAGCAAATGAAGCTTTGTGGGTAGGGCTTGGCAATATAACAGAGACAGCTACATAGAACATAGAACATAGAACATTACAGCGCAGTACAGGCCCTTCGGCCCTCGATGTTGCGCCGGCCAGTGGACCCTCTAACCTAAACTATTCCAATATCATCCATATGCCTATCCACCGAACATTTGAATGCCCCCAAAGTAGGCGAGTCCACAACTGCTGCAGGCAGGGCATTCCACGCCCTCACCACCCTCTGTGTGAAGAACCTGCCTCTGACATCCGTCCTATAACTACCACCTCTTAATTTAAAGTTATGTCCCCTCGTGTTGGTCATCACCATCCGAGGAAAAAAGCTCTCACTATCCACCCTATCCAATCCCTTGATCATCTTATACGCCTCAATTAGGTCACCGCGTAACCTTCTTCTCTCTAATGAAAATAACCTCAGGTCCCTCAGCCTTTCCTCATAAGGCCTTCCCACCATACCAGGCAACATCCTGGTAAACCTCCTCTGCACCCTTTCCAATGCTTCCACATCTTTCTTATAATATTTATATAATATATATATTATATATATAATAATATTTCTTCCTTATAATAATATTTCTTTCTTATAATATTTATATAATATATAAACATTGCTGGGTTTTTATCATAGATCCCCAGACATTCAGTGGGAAATTGAAGAGCAAGTATGTGCATAATTCACAGAGAGATATAAAAATAAGAGGATAATTATATGAGGTAATTTCAATTTTTTCAACAATAATTGGGTTAGTCATCATGTTAAGGACTTAAATGGATTAGAGTTCTTAAAACTTACACAGGAAAATTTCTTACCTCAATTTGTAGAGGATCCAAGATGGGATGGTGCAGTGCTGAACCTAATTGTGGGGATAAAGCCGGACGGGTAATTGATGTGTTGGTGGGGGAACATTTTGGTTATAGCGATCACAACATGGTTCAATCCAAATTTGTTATGGACAAAGAAATTGACAAGTTACAGAAAAAGCTTTTGGATTAGGGGAAAGTAGATTTTAACAAAATTAGGCAAGATCTGCCAAGATAGACTGGAATGAGTTATTATCTATCGCAGAGTGGTGGGGAGTGTTCAGAAATGAAATGGGGAGGGTACATGCCCAATATGTTTCCTAGGTAATAGGAAAGTGTAACAAACCCAGAGAACGATGGATGACTAGAGACATTCAGGCTACAATGGGAAGGAAAAGAGAGGCTTTTAACAAGTATAAGAGGTGTTAGTTTGTGGAGGAATTATTGGAATACCGAAAGTGCAGTTTGGAGCTTAAGAAATAATTAGAAGAGCAAAGGGAAGATCTGAGACAACTCTGGTTGGTAAAAGTAGGGAAAATCCTAAGATATTCCAAATCAATAGGAAGAGGATAACCAGGGAAAGAGTAGGTCCCCATTGGAGGAAATTTCTGGGTGGAGGTAGAGGACAAGGTGTTAATGAGTATTTCACATCTGTCTTCATCCATGAGAATGAGGAGGTATTTATGGAACTTGAGGAGAGACTGTGAGGCTCTAGAAAAAATTATCAGAGGGGTCACAAAGGATCGGAGATATTGGCGAGCTTAAAAGTGGACAAATCTCCAAGTCCCGATGAATTGTGTCCCAGATTGTTGTGAGATGAAAGGGAAAAAATTTCCAGGAGCTCTGGCCCAAATTTTTAATTCTAATTACTGTTACTGGTCTCCCAAACATCCATACCTGTGCTAGGTGTGTAGAGCTGCAGTTCCTAAGGGATAGGGTTAAGGAACTGGAGATGCAGCTTGAGGATCTTCATCTCATTAGAGAGAACGAGGAGATAATTGACAGGAGTTATCAACAAGTGGTCACACCAGGGCAACGAGAAGAAGGCGCGTGGGTGACTATCAAGAAGGGGAAAACTCGGGTGCTGAAGAGCACACCGGAGGGTGTCCCCCTTCATAATAAGTACTCCTGCTTGAGTACTAATGGGGGGGACAACTCGTCTGAGGGAGCCAGTAGTGGCCCGCTCTCTAAACCTGAGCCAGTAATCAAAAAATCTAAGGAAGAGAGAGGAAAGGTGATACTAATAGGGGACTCCACTGTGAGGGGTTCAGACAAGCATTTTTGTGGACGCAGGAGAGAGTCACGGATGGTGGTTTGTCTTCCTGAAGCTGGGATCCGGGATGTTTCTGGATGCCTCCCAGACATCCTGAAAGGGGACGGTGAGGAACCTGAAGTTGTAGTGCATATAGGTACTGCAGACATAGGCAGGAAGAAGAAGGCAGTCATCAAAAGGGATTATTGAGAACTGGGTAGGAAGCTGAGGAGGAGAAAAGCGAAGGCAGTAATTTCAGGATTGCTGCCTGCGCCTCGGGAGAATGAGAGCAGGAATCAAATGAGGTGGAGAATGAATGCATGGCTGAGGGACTGGAGCAGGGGGCAGGGATTCAGGTTCATAGATCATTGGGACCTCTTTAGGGGCAGGGGTGACCTGTACAGTAAGGACGGGTGGCACTTGAACCCTAGGGGGAGTAATATCTTGGCAGGTAGGCTAGCTAGGGCTACTGGGGAGTCTTTAAACTAGAAAAGCTGGGGGGTGGGAATACCGATGGGACGGTGAATAAGGAGGTTAGTTCCCAGGTAGGGAAGGACTGTAGGCACTCTGAGAGGGGGTTAGGCAGGTGGTGGAAAAGGGAAATATCCTGACTGAGGGGCTGAGGTGTGTCTATTTTAATGCCAGGAGTGTAGTAAATAAGGTAGATGAGCTTAGGGTGTGGATTGCTGCTTGGGAGTGTGATGTGGTGGCCGTTACAGAGACTTGGTTGTCTCAGGGACAGGACTGGGTACTTCAGGTGCCGGGATTCAGGTGCTTCAGGAGGGACAGGGTTGGGGGCAAAAGAGGAGGTGGTGTGGCACTGTTGATCAGGGACAGTGTCATGGCTGTAGAGAAGGTGGAAGACGGGGAGGGATTGTCTACGGAGTCTCTGTGGGTGGAAGTTAGGAACAGCAAAGGCTCGATAACTTTGCTGGGTGTATTCTATAGGCCGCCCAACAGTGGCAGGGAACTTGAGGTGCAGATAGGGAAACAGATCCTAGACAGATGTAGAAATAACAGGGTTGTCGTGATGGGAGATTTCAATTTCCCAAACATCGACTGGAATATCCCAAGGGTAAGGGGTTTGGACGGTGTGGAGTTTGTTAGGTGTGTTCAGGAAGGTTTCCTGACACAGTACGTGGAAAAGCCTACAAGAGGAGAGGCTGTACTTGACCTGGTGCTTGCTAATGAGCCAGGGCAGGTGTCGGATCTCACGGTAGGTGAGCATCTTGGGAATGGAGATCATAATTCTATCTCTTTCACGATAGTGATGGAAAGAGATAGGATCAGTTAGGCTAGGAAGGGGTATGTCTGGAGTAAGGGGAAATATGAAAACATTAGGCAGGTAATTGGACGCATAAACTGGAAGAAGGTGTTCTTGGGGAAGAGTACAGAAGGGAAGTGGCGGTTTTTCAAGGAATGTTTGTCTAGGGCATTGCAAGACAATGTCCCGAGGAGTCAAGGAGGTTCAGGGAGGACGCGGGAACCGTGGTGCACGAACATAGAACATAGAACATTACAGCACAGAACAGGCCCTTCGGCCTTCGATGTTGCGCCGATCAATATAAAAAGCAATGCCCCTCCAAACTAAACCATTCCCTTCTCTTCCATATACTTATCAACTAACCTCTTAAACGCCACCAAACTTGGCGCATCTACAACTGCTGCAGGCAGGGCATTCCATCCCGAACCACCCTTTGGGTAAAGAACCTACCTCTGATATCCGTCCTATAACTATCACCCCTTAATTTAAAGCTGTGTCCCCTCGTGCTAGCTTTTTCCATCCTAGGAAAAAGGCTATCACTGTCCACCCTATCTAAACCTCTAATCATCTTATATGTTTCGATTAGGTCCCCTCTTAGCCGCCTCCTTTCTAACGAAAACAACCTCAAATCCCTCAGCCTCTCTTCATAAGACCTGCCCTCCATACCAGGCAACATCCTGGTAAACCTCCTCTGTACCCTCTCCAATGCCTCCACATCTTTCTTATAATGTGGGGACCAGAACTGCACACAATACTCCAAGTGCGGCCGCACTAGAGTTTTGTACAGTTGCAACATGACGTTGCGGCTCCGAAATTCAATCCCCCTACCAATAAAAGCTAAGACTCCATATGCCTTCTTAACAACCTTATCGACTTGATTGCCAACTTTCAGGGATCTATGCACATATACACCAAGATCCCTCTGTTCATCAACACTATTAAGAGTCCTACCATTAGCCCTATACTCTACACATTTGTTATTCCTGCCAAAGTGAATTACCTCACACTTCTCCACATTAAACTCCATTTGCCACCTCTCGGCCCAGCTCTGCAACTTGTCCAAGTCCCTCTGCAAACTATAACACCCCTCTTCACTATCTACCACTCCACCGACTTTAGTGTCATCTGCAAATTTACTAATCCATCCTTCAATACCCTCATCCAGATCATTTATAAAAATTACAAACAGCAGGGGCCCAAAACAGATCCCTGAGGTACACCACTTGTCACTGAACTCCACGATGAATATCTCCCATCAACCACCACCCTCTGTCTTCTATCTGCTAGCCAATTCCTAACCCAATTAGCTAAATCACCCTCTATCCCATACATCTGCATTTTCTGCAGAAGTCTTCCATGGGCCACCTTATCAAACGCCTTACTAAAGTCCATATATACCACATCAACCGCCTTACACCCATCCACCTCCTTGGTCACTTTTTCAAAAAACTCAATGAGGTTAGTAAGGCACGACCTACCCTTCACAAAACCATGCTGACTATCCCAAATCAATTCATTTCTCTCTAAATAACTATAAATCCTATCCCTAATAATTCTCTCCAATACTTTGCCCACAACAGAAGTAAGACTCACTGGCCTATAATTCCCTGGAAGGTCTCTCTTCCCCTTCTTGAACAATGGGACCACATTCCCTATCCTCCAGTCCTCCAGAACCACACCCGTAACCAACGAAGGTAGTGGTGAACCTAGTTAGGAAGGAAAAAATGGTATATAAAAGGTTCAGAGAGCTGGGGGATGTTAGGGATCTAGAGGAGTATAAGGTGTGTAGAAGGGTACTTAAAAAGGAAATTAGGAGAGCCAGAAGGGGTCATGAGAAGGCCTTGGCAGGGAAGATTAAGGAGAATCCCAAGGCCTTCTACAAATATGTGAAAAGTAAAAGGATGAGAAGAGAAGGGATAGGGCCTATAAAAGGTGAAGGGGGAAAAGTCTGTGTGAATCCGGAAGAAATGGCAGAGGTGCTTAACGAGTACTTTGCCTCGGTATTCACGGTGGAAAGTGAACTGGGAGATTGCACTGCAGGTTTGCGGCATACGGAAAAGATTGAGTATGTGGATGTTAGGAAAGAGGATGTGTTAGACTTGTTAAATTCTATCAAGATAGACAAGTCGCCAGGACCGGATGGGATGTATCCCAGGTTATTGTGGGAGGTGAGGGAAGTGGTTGCAGAGCCCCTGGCGATGATCTTTGCATTGTCCATGGAAACGGGAGAGGTTCTGGAGGATTGGAGGATTGCGGATGTGTTTCCTATCTTTAAGAAAGGGAACAGGGATAGTCCAGGAAATTACCGACCGGTGAGTTTGACTTCAGTGGTTGGTAAGCTGATGGAGAGGCTTCTGAGGGATAAGATATATGAACATTTGGAGAAGTTTGGACTGATTAGAAATAGTCAGCATGGTTTTGTCAAGGGCAGGTCATGCCTTACGAGCCTAGTTGAGTTCTTCGAAAATGTGACTGAGCACATTGACAAAGGAAGGGCGGTGACGTAGTGTACATGGACTTTAGTAAGGCGTTTGATAAGGTCCTACATGCAAGGCTACTGGAGAAGGTGAGAGGGCATGGGATCCAAGGGGCTTTGGCCTCGTGGATCCAGAACTGGCTTGCCGGCCGAAGGCAGAGAGTGGTTGTGGATGGGTCTTGTTCTACATGGAGGTCGGTAACCAATGGAGTGCCCCAGGGATCTGTTCTGGGACCCCTGCTGTTTGTCATTTTCATAAATGACCTGGATGAGGAAGTGGAGGGATGGATTAGCAAGTTCGCCGACGATACAAAGATCGGTGGTGTTATGGATGGTCTGGAGGGATGCCAAAAGTTGCAGTGGGACATAGACAGGATGCAAGACTGGGCAGAGAAGTGGCAGATGGACTTCAATGCAGATAAATGTGTAGTGGTCCACTTTGGCAGGAATAATGGGATGAAGGAGTACAATATAAGGGGTAGGAGTCTTAGCTGTGTTGTAGAGCAGAAGGATCTCGGGGTCCGGGTCCATAGGACTCTTAAATCGGCCTCGCAGGTGAAGGAAGTGGTCAAGAAGACGTACGGTGTACTGGCCTTCATTAATCGAGGAATAGAGTTTAGGAGTCAGGAGGTAATGATGCAGCTCTATAAGACTCTTGTCAGACCCCAGTTGGAGTATTGTGCGCAGTTCTGGTCGCCTCATTATAGGAAGGATGTAGAGGCTATTGAGAGGGTTCAGAGGAGATTTACAAGGATGCTGCCTGGATTGGGAGGCAGGCCTTATGAAGATAGGTTGAGGGAGCTGGGACTCTTCTCACTGGAGAGACGTAGGTTGAGAGGCGACCTGATAGAGGTTTATAAAATGTTGAGAGGAATAGATAGGGTGGACTCTCAGAGACTATTTCCCCGAGCTGAAATGGTCACTACGAGAGGACACAGATTTAAGGTGCAGGGAAGCAAATACAAAGGAGATGTCAGGGGTAGGTTTTTCACTCAGAGGGTGGTGAGTGAATGGAACCGACTGCCGTTGGAGATTGTTGAGGCAAACTCACTGGGGTCTTTTAAGATACTTCTGGATGAGTATATGGAAAGGAATAGGATAGGGGGTTATAGATAGGGCTGTGGATTGGTATATGTGATTGGCGCAACTCGTGGGCTGAAGGGCCTGTTTGTGCTGTATTGTTCTATGTTCTATGTTAATTTTTAATTAGTAGATAAGTTTATGGACGAAAAGGGAATGGTTTAGGCTAGAGGGTCATTGCTTTTTCCTAATTGGTCGGCACAACATCGAAGGCCGAAGGGCCTATTCTGCGCTGTAATGTTCTATGTTCTATGTTCCCCGGCCACCGTGGAGGTGTTAGAGGACTGGAGAACAGCTAATGTGGTCCCACTATTTAAGAAAATTTGTAGAGAGAAGCCAGAGAATTACGGACCAGTGAGTTGGGAAACAACTGGAAAAGATCCTTAAGGAGAGAATCTATCTCCATTTGGAGTGGAGATAATCAGCATGGTTTTGTCAGAGGGAGGTCATGTATAACAAATTTGATTGAATTTTTTGAGCATATAACAAAGTGTGTGGATGAGGGTAGTGCAATTAATGTAGTTTACATGGATTTCAGTGAAGCCTTTGCCAAAGTCCCACCACATGGGAGACTTATTAAGAAGGTGAATGCAATGGGATACAGGATGATCTGACAATCTGGCTAGATAACTGGCTTTTGAGGTAGTCGACTGGGGGTAGGGGGAGATGGGGAACAGATAGCTGCTTTAGTGACCAGAGGCCAGTGACAAGTGGCGTACCACAGGGATCTGTGCTGGGCCCCTAAATGTTCGTCAGGGGTGCAGATGATTAAGTGGGGGCTAGGATCAGTAAAGTTTGCCAACATTCAGATTAGCCAGATGAACTGTGAGGTTGAGTGTCTTGGGTAACAAGAAGATTTATGCGAGATGGTCAAATGGGCAGATGAGTGGCAAATGGAATCTAACCCTGGAAAGTGTGGAATGATACAATTTGGAAGAAGTAATTTGACATGGAAGTATACTATGAAAGGTCAGACACGAAGAAGTTTTGAAGAGCGAAGGGACCTTGGCTTGTTTCTCCACAGATCTCTGAAGGTGAAAAGGCAGATTAATAGGATGGTGAAAAAGGAATGTGCACACTCACCTTTATCAGTTGGGGTCTAGATTACAAAAGCAGCAAGGTTGGAGTTGCATAGTACTTTGGTGAGGCCACAGCTGGAGTACTCTGTACAGCGCTGGTCACCACATCATGGGAAGGGGTGCAGTTGAGATTCACCAGGATGTTGCCTGGAATGGAACATTTAAGATATGAAGAGAGATTGGATAGATTTGTTTGTTTTTGTTGGAGCAGAAAAGACTGAGGAGTGACCTGATTGAGGTGTTCAAGATTATGAGGCTCGTGCACAGAGTGGACAGGGAGCAGTTGTTCTCTTTAGTTTCAGGGTCATTTATGAGGGGAAGCAAGTTAAAAATGAGAGGTGGGAGATTTAGGGAGATTTAAGAAAAATCATTATTCCTCAGGGTGGTGATGCTCTGGAATGCACTACCTGGGAGAGTGGTGGAGGTGGGATGCTTCACATCCTTTAAAAAGTAATGGATGAACACTTGGCACAGCGTAACACTCAGAGCTATGGGCCAAGTCCTGGCAAGTGGGATTAGGTAGGCAGATCAGTGTAGAATCATAAAGCCATTGAGTCATGAAGGTTTACAGCATGGAAATGGCCCTTTGGCTCAACTTGTCCATGCCATTTCTTTTTTAACCCCTAAGCTGGTCCCAATTGCCAATGTTTGGCCCATGTCCCTCTATACGCATCTTATCCAAGTAACAGTCTAAATGCTTTTTAAAAGACAAAATTGTACTGCCTCTATCATTGTATCTGGCAGTTCGATCCAGACACTCATCACCCTCTGTGTGAAAATATTTCCCCAATGGACCTTTTTATATCTCTCCCCTCCCACCTTAAATATATGCTTTCTAGATTTAAATTTCCTTACCTTTGGGAAAAGATATTAGATAGCTGATCTGTGCCTCTCATTATTTTATGGATCTCTATAAGATTACCTCTCAGCCTCCTATGCTCCAGAGAAAAAAGTCCCAGTCTATTCAGCCTCTCCTTATTCCTCGAACTATCAAGGCCTAGTAGCATTCCAATAAATCTTTTCTGCATTTTTTCTGGTTTAATAATATCCCTTCTATAATAGAGTGACCAGAACTGTACACAGCATTCCAAATGTGGCCTTACCAATGCCTTGTAAAACTTCAACAAAACACCTCAACTCCTGTATTCAATGTTCTGGCAAATGAAACCAAGCATACTGAACGCCTTCTTCATCACTCTGTCCACCTGTGACTCCACTTTCAAGGAGCTATGAACTTGTACCCTTAGATCTCTTTGTTCTATAATCTCCCTTCATCTTACTATTAATTAGCTTGATCGGTGGAAGGACCTGTTCTGCACTGTGGTATTCTATGATTTTGTAATGCATTCCAGACCTGAACACGTGTGTGAAACAATTTTTTCTCAGATCTGTTTCTTTCTTTTGCAAATCACTTGATCTCTTTGCCCTCTTGTCTTAGCCATTTTGTGAATCCTTCGTTTATCTACTGCAATATTGGGTTTGTCCATTTTATAATGTCCAAGAAAACTGCCTAAAACAGGTATTAGACTCCTTGCACATGGCACTAAAAGGCCTGAGGCCAGATTTAACTCCCTCAGAGATACTAGTTGCAATGATTCGCTGTTCTTCTGTGTTGGAATCGTGCAATGATCATTGTAAGTTTAACAAAAAGAATCAATGATCTTTGCTTTGAGTCAGGAGGAGCAGGAGTATTCCTTCAAATCCACAAAACTCACTTTCACTTTCCTCTATTATGACTCCATGTATAAACCCCGGCCTCCTCGCACAATAGCTCCATTGCCATTAACCTTAACCTTCTGATAGACGCCAATGAGGCAAAAGGTCTGACATTCGTCAGATGAGGCCTCCTCACTGTACCATTTGCCCACATAGGGAATTCCTCTTGTTTATAACAGGTTTTGACAAAAGGGAAACCTGGTGAACAGAACCCATCAGGGGCACACAGGTATTGTACCACCCCATTAGGGGAGTGGGTCCTTGCATGAGCAATGTTCTTGTAGACCCATTGGGCAATGTCAGTGGTGGTGAGGGGAGGTTTCAATTGTCGATGTTCGGAGTTGGCAGTAGAGTGGTTCCTTGTAAAGGTAGGTCCCGGTGGGGGACTGGGGAGGGGGGCAGATTCTGTGTCCATTGATTGGAGGGGAGTTGTTTGCGTGTTTGAATCTGTGGGATGGTTCCACAATTATATTCCTCATATCTCTGACCAAAGTCATATTTGTTTGTCCTGTATGTGTCCTCGCATTTCCAACTGATCCATCCAGCTTACAATGGCTGGAGGATCAAGGTCCACATTGCAAGAGAGTTGAATTCTTGAAACAGAAGAACGAGGAAGTCGTGTTCAGAGAAATCACAAAGGAGATTTCACAGAGAAGTTCAAAATTAGGAGTGGTTTTGATATAGTGAAAATGAGCAACTGTTCCTATTGGCAGGAAGCTTAATACCAGAAGGCACAAATCCAAAATAATCTGCAAAGGAACGAGAGAGAAGATGAGGGGGAAAATAAAATTATGAGTTGTTATGATCTGGAATGCAGATTAAATAGTGTCCGGAATTCTCTGGCCATTCATATTTCCATTGCTGCTGCCAGTGAGAACAGAACTTTGGCGCTCAGTCAAACCTCCGCTCACTGCAGCAGGACAGACAACCCCAAATGCAGGTGAGGTTGGAGAATCCAGCAAAGTAACTCAAGGGAGTAAAACTTGCAGGTTTATGGGAAAAGAGCAGGAGAGTAGGGTGACTTGGAGAGCAAGTATTGTCTCCTTCTGTCCTGTATCATTTTATGATTGATTCTTGAATGTGGGTTTACTCATCAGCAGGTTGTAGGAAGAAATGAGGACTGTTGAGGAAATCAACAGCTTGGGGAGGGAAGAAAATTATATTAGAATGGATGTCATCACAGATATGAGAAGAATTGCAGCAAGTGGTATAATACACTCGGAGGTTGGAGAGAGGAAAGTGCAAACAAGTAGCAGCAATTATAACATCAATCAAACAGAGAAAGATAGAGTGAACTGCAATTGAGATAGACAAGTGGAAGCCTGGAAGCAAAAAAAGATTAGTTATCATAGAAAGCTTTCTCTTGTTCCATACATTAACTTCCACAGAAGTGTAAGAAGGGTTTCGGAATATGACAACAGTCATTAATTCCTGGACTGACTAAATCCATGAGGAGTTGACACCCACATTAGTTCAATTCATCATGTAACAATATATTAGTCAGATTTTTAGCTTTTACTACAAGTGCCTAATTTGCATCTGTATTTAGCACCTAAATCTAAGACAGACAAAGAATTTGCATTTTTTTTAAAGAACCTTTTGTTTCACCTGGACATTCCTTTGCAATCAATAATTTACTTCTGAAGTGTAGTCATAGAAACCCTACAGTACAGAAGGAGGCCATTTGGCCCATTGAGTCTGCAATGCCAACAACTGCTAATCCTTCTAACCCAAAATACTAAAGGGCAATTTAGAATGGCCGATGCACTTAAACTGCACATCTTTGACCGTGGGAGAAACCTGGAGCACCTGGAAGAAACCCATGCAGACACGAGGAGAATGTGCAAACTCCACATAGATAATGACCGAAGCCAGGAATCAAACCCAGGTCCCTGGAACTGTGAGACAGCAGTGCCAACCTCTGTACTACCGTGCATCCCAAGTCACTATCACAATGTCAAGTAGGCAGCAATTTGTATCTGGTAAGATCCCACAAACAGTGGTGCAATAAGCACCAGATGATTGTTTGTTGTGATGTTGATTGGGAAATAAATATTGGTCAGGACACTGGGGAGAATTCCCCTGCTGTTCTTCAATTATACCCTTGGTTCTCTTACCCAAGAAAACAGGCAAAACCTTGATTCATCAAGTCACCTGAAAGACACCACCTCAGATGTTGCAACTCTCCCTCATTTTCACACTGAGACCATGAATCTAAATTGTGTTTTAGAATATCTAGACTTTAACACAAAACCTCATATTTCAGCAGCAAACATATTAGCTGCTGAGCTAACAGTGAATGGCAATATTACAATGGTCAGTGTCAGTGTAAACGTTCACATGTTTAGAATATGCAAAATATGCAAGGTTTTTGTTGTATGAAACTGCAGTAGAAAGATCTGCAGGTACATGGGAAGTGAATGGGCAAGTGGGACTGTCTGGATGGCGCATCCTCATTGAATGTTTTCTCAAAGATCCTGTAAATATAGCTGGCTTCAGAGTAACTGGAGATTATAAAGGCTCTGGCAAATTATGATAGCAGCAATCTCTTTATGAGCTTTAGAAGATATTCATAGATTTTGTAGAATCCATACAGTGCAGAAGGAGTCCATTCAGCCCAGTAAATCTGTATCAATTCTCTGACAGAGCATCTTAGAAATACCCAATCATTTCTATATCAATTATTGATATATTTGGATAAACATAATACAGCCTTAATCTTATTGAATGGCAAAATAAGCATGGGAAGCAAATAGCTTCCTGATCCTTTCCTTATGCTCTTTATAGAATCATACAGCGCAGGCCATTCAGCCCATTGTCCCTGTACTAGTTCGTAGAAAAAGCTATCCAATTGCTTGTGCTCCCAATGCTTTTTCCCCATAGTCCTGAAAATTATAATGTTAATTAACCAAATCTTTGCTGAATGTTATTATTGAATCTGATCTGGCTGCTCATGGCTTTACATGTCGCTTTTGTCTCCCCACCACAAGGTTTACTCATTTATTTTGGATATGGAATTTGGAATAGCAGCTTGGAAATTGGAGCACGACAGGAAGAACTGAGCCAGAGCACATACCAGCGCTACGATGTAGACGACAGCTTCATGGTGGACGAGAGCTTTGCTTACCCTGGCGAGGAGGGTAGCCAACACCGGGAGGAGTGGCCGCCAGCAGAACAGACCGGGTATCAGTCCCAGCAGGCAATGCCTGATATTGTGGGCAACCACAGGACCTACAATAGCAAAGCCAGAAGCAAAGGGAAGTATGTTGGGAAATCCGAGGCACTGATTGCAAATGATGAGTTAGATTATTCCCCAGAGTAAAGGATACTGACCCTCATACCCTTGGGCTAGAATCTTGGATATGATCTCTTTTATATCAAACAAATGCAGTCTTGTGACATGAAAAGGCAATATGTAGTTTGAATTTTTTCCAACCTCTCTCACTTGGCTTCTTAAAGGGATGTCACTTTCCTGAATAAATGTTTGGCAAAAAGGAGGATCAGAATTATGCATGACACAGTTACTGTGATGTCACAAGTTAATGAGTTAATGAGGTGATTCCCTGTGACTCATATTGTTAAAATGTTTTGTGTATTTGCAAGCATGTGAAAGAATTTGCCAGATATTTATTGCAGTGCCCCTTCAATCAATAGATCAAGCCAAAAAAATTTCCCTTTTTTGGAAAAAAAAATTCTTCCCAAATTATAACTCAATCTTCCAGAGCCACTTGATACATTATAGGGAGGCGTGATTGTGAATATTTTAGAATGACACTAAATTTATTACGAGAGAGGAGAGAAGCAAAAGTCAAATGATTTATATTTTGCTATAACCAAGAGCAATGTGAGCAGGGAGTGGTGTGAACAGAGCGAAAGGAGATATTCTTATACTTTTATGAGTTGGATGGCTAAGATTTCAACTTAATCCCTGATGTGACATTGACTTTTATAAGTTAAGGATTTCCGGACTCAATCCTTAGTTGGTGCTGAGGGAAATAATTGTAACCTGGGTAATGATGCCCAGGGTGGAATAGGCCCCATTGTGCCTGGTAAAATAAAGTATATAAAGGTATAATGTGGTTAGCCTGTTGACTCCTTGCTGCGCTTGCATTTAGCAAAAGGGCTTAGTTGTGATACCATTCAGTGTTGAATAGCCTGCTGATTACCACTGGGTTGGCTCAAGAACGAAGGAAGAAGTTTGAAACTGTGGCTCAGCGTGAGCAGCTTGTGAGGAGAAGCATTAAAAAATGTTGAGAAAGTGCAGACACATTTTGTACGCAAAAAGATTGGGTCTCACTGACATTGGAATCTTTCACTGATTTCATGGGTAAAATTTACCATCATGGTTTGTTTCACCAACAAATAACACTTGCAGACAGTAGTACTTGCTGTGCCCTTCCTCATGGTTGGATAGACATATCATTTAAAGATGAGATATTGCACAGCTTACATTCTGAGGGGCTTGTTTTCATCTCTCTGATTTTCCACCAAAGTTTTCCACAAGATTTTGAAAAAGTGATGATTAGAACAAAACTTTGCCTTGAGGAAATATAGCCAGGAAATGTAATTATTTTACTTCAGTCCTGGATAATCCAACTGATTATCATGTGAATTTTTTAAAGACTCTTAAATTGTATTATTGGTTTTGCAAAATAAAATTCACCTACAAAACTGATAAAAACAGCAGTATAAAAACTTCAATTAGGCAACAGGTGTTCTCTCAGTTCTGTGGTACTTTCAGATGTGAGGGAAAAAGGGTCACCGTAATCTTTGATTTCGAAAATACCAAGTCTTATTGAAGCCACTTTTGGGGACATTAGTCGGATCTATTTTCCCTCTCACTGTAAAATGTATATTTAACACCAAAGCCGTTGTTTCAGTTGAGGTCGGAAGCGATAGTCATGACAAGGAATTGATTAAGCATGGAGTTCAGCAAAACAATATTTAGCCGAATGATGTTTGTTTGACAGCAGATAATGCTTTCAACTGGACAAGCTTGGACTGTCTCTCAGTTTGATTAAGAGCAGTGATCCTTAAAATGATGACCTGAAATTATAGGATTGCACGTTGAATGAAGCATTTTTAAGCTGGATGTGAGTACATGGCTCTGAAATTTGGTTTGAGTATTGAAGCCAAATTGGTGGACAATGTCTGCTGAAAGCAGCCAATCCTTGTTGATGATAGTTCAATGATGTTCATTGGTGACGTGTGGTGTCATTGGGATGAATCACAGGTTATTAAATAAAGTGAGAAAAGGGGCAGTGATTGAAACAAGTGCTTCCTCTCAGATAGACACAGGAATGTGGAGCAATTTAATAGAAGATACCTCTGTTTAAATTTACTATTTGCATATTGCCTTGCCTTTCTACAGGTGTAAAACTATCATGTGCTAAAATAATGTATTGCGAAGATAAAAAATGCTTCTGAAAGAGGCATGTCAGGTCTGAACCCCTGGCTCATTTTTGCTTCTTGCATCGGAATGTACATTATTGTGGCCTCAAAACATTGACTTTAATCAGAATTGAAACCCAGAGCAGGTATTGCCTGCTATATGAAATCCCATTCATGAATCAACTTACTAGAATGCATGTCTCTACAGTGTCTTTCCAATAAATATTTGAAATATGTTTCTTGTTATTGTGATGTATGTATATATATTTCCCTGTGTTTTTTCAAAATCTGTGCATATTTTGTAGTGTTCTAACTGCATGCAATGTCTGGCACCAAGCTCAACCAAAACAAAGACCTGCTTTTTACATTGTCATTGTGGCATTTTTGTTCCATTTATGGATGTCTCTGGCAAGATCATCGCATTAGTTGTACATCTTCTCATCCTGAGAAGCTGGTTTTGGGCTACCTCCTTCAATCATTGATAAAAATTTCATACAATTGGGTGTCTTCCTGGGCCACATCAAGGATAATTAATGGATAACCATATTGGTGTGTCCCTCGAGATATATTTAGGCCCAGATGAGGTATTCACGGAAGCTTTTCTTGCCTAAAGAACATTGGTGAACTAGTCAAATTTTTCTGAAAATCTGACAGATTCATGCTAACCTTTACCGGCACCAGCTTTAAATTTCCAGATTATATTTTAACTCAATTCGCAAACTGCCACGGTGGGATTTGAACTCATACTCTCTGCTTTAGTAGTTTGATATTATATTCAAAATAGAGGGGGTGGGGGGGGGTACTGAATACTCTCGCCTGTGTGACCAGTCAGAGAAATAGAGATGTTGGTGTTGGACTGAGGTGCGCACAGTTAGAAATCTTATAACACTAGGTTAAAGTCCGACAGGTTTATTTGGAATCATGAGCTTTCAGAACACTGCTCCTTCCTCATATGAATGGGGAATTGGGTTGACAAATATGACATATGTCACGCTTGTGAACCCAATTCTCCATTCACCTGAGGAAGGAGAAGTGCTTCAAAAGCTTGTGATCCCAAATAAACCTTTTAGACTTTAACCTGGTGTTTGAAACTTCTTACTGTGTCTAGTCAGAGAAGAATAGAGGCTCCAAATTACCGTATATTGTAATCGGTAGTAATGGACCAAGAGGTCAGGACAGTAAACAAACCCAAAGCTCTTAATCCTCAGGATTCATTATTCTTGAAAGAAGCTGGTAAAATGTAAAGGTTCACAGTATAATTCAGACATTAAAAATTGAACAGTGCTTTGGACAAATGCTTCCCTCTGATTGTGAGGTGTGTGTTGTCTTCAGCAAATCCATAAAGTTTTCTCTCTCTAGTTTTTACTCATTCCATGTGCAATTTGTATTTTGGGTTCAAATATCAATTATATATCAATTATATGTTGTTATGTCAAATATCAACTAGATATCAATTTGGTTCAAATATCAATTTTTTGTTCGTATATTTTTGTTCATATATTGCTGTTTCAGTTTCTGGAAAATTTTAGTTGACTTGGAGGTTTTTGCAAGAGTTTCAGACTTCACAAACCATGGTAGTGAGAATACTTCACAATATTACTGCTAGCTGCCTAGCTCACATTTTAAGATTATGCTCCTCACTTTGGACTCCCCCATCAGTGGAAATAATTTTTATATATCAACCCAATGAAATCCCATTGTCATTTAAATTTCTCAGTTAGATTACCCTCAACTGCCTATACTCAAGGGAATACATGCCAGGTTTTGCAACCTGTCCACATTGTTCCTTTTAACCTCAATATTTTTCTGATGCATCTGCACTGTATTCCATCCAAGGCCAATTTTTCTTTCCTGATGTGTAACTCCCAAAATGACTGTAGTTTCTCCTGCTGGGATTTGAATAAGATTGAGTATTGAAGCCTCACTGCCTCAGATATAAAACTCTGCACTTTAAGACATGTGAATTGGTGTTTTGATTGCATTTAAAACAAAATTGGGAAAGCATCTTGAGCTTTAAAGGAAGGGAGGGGAGGATGAACCAAATAGAAATTCATATATCAAAGCAGTCAATAGGGAATGATATTTATTATGGGAACAGTGCTTGGAAAACTCTGGAAAGATTGAAGAAATATGTGTTACTTTGCTGGGCCTGACATCCTTCTATGAATGATATGATAATGGATATTAAAATAATTTTCATCACTTGGAAACAAATAAGACCAGTAGGAGGCCATGGTCAGCAGTATGAGTGGTGGCACGGTGATTAATACTGCTCCTCACAGAGTCGGGGACCATGGTTCAATTCTGGCTGAGGGTGACTGTCTACACGTTCTCTCCATGTTGTTGTGGGTTTCCTCACGGTGCACTGGTTTCCTCCCATAATCCACAGGTTAAGTTAATGTGTAGGTTAGGTGGATTGGCCAGGCTGAATTGCCCCATAGTGTTCAAAACTGTGTAGATTAGTAGATTAGTGATGGTAACTGAACAGGGTTGTAGAGATGGGAAGGGCATGGGTAAATACACTGTTGGAGAGTCGGTGTTGACCCAATGGGCTGAATAACCTCCTTCTGCAGTGTAGGGATTCTGATGGGTGCTTCAAACAGTTTGCTTAAAACAAGTGAAAGATTTTGGCCATCGTTTCACTATCTAGTTTTAGATCCTTTGACTGAACCATAATTAAGTTTGGGTTCTTTTTTGAATAATGAATTAGTGCTTGCTGCAACAGGTGGAGAATTTTTCTGTTTCTTCAGTCAGTGAATTGCACTTTGTAATTTTTGTCATATTTGAATTGGAGGCAAGGCTGCCATTTATCATGATGTGTTTGAGGGGACAGTTCAGAGTCAACATTGACAGTCTGGGTCTGGAGTTACATACAGGTCCAGATCAGGTATGGCCAGCACATTTCCTTCCCTAAGGAACATTGGTGAAAATGTTGGGTTTTTACTAAAATCCAACAGCTCCATGGTCACTTTTACTGATGCAGGTTTTTTCTTGCATGCAACTACTCTGCTGGAACTTGAATTCCAAATTCCAAATCCAGTAATACAATGACACTACCATAGCCGGGTAATAGGTACTAAAACCATATCTGACAGGAAACTCAGAAATGTAGTGAGAAAGATAGCAATAGACTTCAGAAAGGCAAAGGAAGGTATGTGACAAATAAAATTCAGTGCAGAGAAGTGCAAAATGATTCCTTCTAGTCAGAAAAATGGGGAGCAGAAAATTAAAATGAATTTTGCAATTTTGAAGAGAATACTGGAATGAAAGATGTGGAGTGTATGCACAAGAATCTTTGAAGGTGGTGGGACAATTTTGTTTGAAACTCCTCTTAAAAAAGCAAAGGTTGGGGGAGGCTGAGGATGGTTCAAGGGATAAGAGACTTCAATTATGTTGAGAGATTGGAAAAGCTAGAGATAGCTCCTCATAGCTGAATAGATGAATGTGAGATTTAATAGAGGTGGTTAGAATTATGAAGGGTTACAATAGAATATATAAGGATAAACTACTTCCAGTGATAGAGTGAGTACCAGACACCAGTGTTGATTGGCAAAAAGAATCAGAGACAAGGGAAGGAAAATATTTCCCATGTGGTCAGTTGTTATGACGTGAAATATTCTGCCTAAAAGGAAGTCTCAATCATAATTTTGGAAGAGAGAATGTGGAGGGATACTGAAAAGGACAAAAAAGTGGGGCTAATTTGATAACTCTTTCAAATTGATGGTACAGACAGGATGAGCTGAAAAGCCTCCTTCTGCAATGTCTGTGATTCTAAGTGGTTTTGGAATAAGAGTAAGATCATTTATTTATAGTGCAAGTTGATCAGAGCAGGACCAATCTCTCAATGCATTTCATCAAGAAACAATGAATAGGACTTTCTGTTTTTAATTGTGAGCCATTGTTAAGAGTACAAATACATGTGTTTCAGAAATGTAGAAGCAGCATTGGCAGCCTATGTGGTTGTGCAAACTTGATGGCATTGCCCATGTATCTTTGGCACGGACAGCCAGCAGGAACAATGGTGGCAGAGACCTGTAAACATTTTTTTTAATTAAAGGTAAGAGTATTGGTTAAGAACACTGGGGAAAACCACCTTGCTCAAAGAGAATCTTGGATTCTTCTAAATCTATTTGAAAGGACAGATGGGCTTCAGATTAATGTTACATCTGAAATACAATTCTCATCATCTCTGGAATGGAACTTGAACCCAAGACATTCCCAACTCAAGGATGCGAGCAGTTCTTACTGAGCAATGGCTAAGAGCAATGGCACTTGTAAGAGTGGGACGGTCAACCTGCAACTCAGCATTTCTAATTCCATCCAATTTTGCATTACAAATATTGAATACTCCCCTTAGCTGTATTCAGGCTTTGCTTTCCCAATCAACATGACAGAGGAAATACATGAAGAGAATCCCATTCATGACAGCAGCAAACACGATTTTGTAATTTTATTTCTGAGAACACGGGTTCGGATTCATAGACATCAAAGAGGTCAACTGAATGAATGTACAGAAGGCACAATAGGGGCATAAATATTGCAGGAAACAACCTCTCCTGGCATTGAATCAGATCATACCAATCTATATCTTAATTCCAGTTAATCACCTTGTTTTCATAACCTTAAAAATCCATCAATTTCAATGCTGAAATTTTCACTAGACATCTGGCTTTCAAGAATTATGGGAAAAAAGTGTGTGCTTATGTGAGATCAGCAGTTTGTGTGCTGTTAGAATAGTTAAAGCAATGCTTTCCAAACATTTTCCTTGCATGATCCCATTTTAATATTTCAGACTTTGTGTGATCCCAGTGTGAAATTACTGAGTTAGAGGAATGAGTGGATAGGTTTTAGTGATCGGGGTTGGTGGGGCAGCAAGGTGGGGGTTTGATGAATTGATGAAAAGGAAGACTTTCTACAAAAGCAAATGCCTACATTTTTACAATTATTTTTGCAGCATCGATTGGGTAACAGAGATAAGTCTGACAACACCAATTTTAAATCCAACCGATTTATTTGATGGTAAACTTGCTAGCTTTCGGCGTTTGTGCCTTCGTCAGGTGAATGAGGTGTTCTGGTCTCCAAAAGCACACATATCAGCACAGACAGTTTACAGATTGCTGATTAGAATGCGAATCCTTACACCTAACCTGCTATTCAAGTCTTAAAGTGGCCACTTTAAGACTTGAATAGCAGGTTAGGTGTAAGGATTTGCATTCTAATCAGCAATTGGTAAACAGTCTGTGCTGATATGTGTGCTATTGGAGACCAGAACACCTCATTCGCTTGATGAAGGCACAAACGCCGAAAGCTAGCAAGTTGACTATCAAATAAATCAGTTGGATTTAAAATTGATGTTGTCAGACCTCTTACTGAGCTTACCCCAGTCCAATGCCAGCATCTCTACATCATAACAGAGAGAAGCCCATAAGTCTACGCCCACCAACAACACAAGGGTTTAAAGGAGACTCACAGCTGTTATAATTTAGTTTGAGCTCCAGGACAGCCATTGCTAACTTTGCCACCCAAAGTCCCATCTCGCAAATCCTGTAGGCCATGGTTAAACACCACATTAATAGTGGTAGAATGGATGAGTAATAAAGTAGAATTTGAAAAGTAGACGGCATAATCAGGGATTTAGAAGCAGATTTTGCTGAAGACGTCATCTCATTCAACGTTGATATCTGGAAATGAAATCTTTGAGGCATTAGAAGCTGGTGGAAGACAGTGGGGATATAGTATGAACATAGAAGCCTGGATGGATGTCATCTAGTTTGATTAACAAACAGTTATTGTGATTGATTTCTGTTGGAATGTGCCTTAAACCGCAAACTTGGGGAGAGATCATATTGGACCAGTGTGAACATTTGCCAATTCCAAATGTGCAATTAGAATCCATTTGAGTTAGGATGATAGGCGTTGTATTTCAAAATGAAACATTAAACTGAAGCCCATTTGTTCTTTCAAATAGATGAAGATTCCAAGGTATTGAGTGGGATTTTCCAGCTGCATAAGCCTGAATACCGGAAATTCACATCCGAAGTCCACGGGCCTTAAATAGTCTGCCAAAATTTTCTGTCCTGCCCACTACAATTCCTGCAGTAGGCGGAGCAGGAAGTTTCCACCCGCTGCTTAAACAAGATGGTTTTCCCCAGTGCCCTTAACTAATACTTTTCCCTTTAATTAAAAAACGTTGGCAAGTTTTGCCAACAAGAAGCACTGGGCAACATGCCATTGTTTCCTCCTAACTATCCGTGCCAAAAGTAACTGGGCAGTGCCATCAGGTCTGCCCAACCACTTAGACTGCCAATGTTGCTTCTACATTTCTGAAATACATACAATCTTACTCTAAACACTGACAATAGCTCACATTTCAAATCAAAAAGTCCTATTCATTGTTTCTTGAAGAATTGTGTTGAGTGATATATCCTGGTCCTGATTAATCTGAAGTATAAATGAAAGTTTAGCTCAAAGGCATCTCACTGCTATTGCCAAACCTCTTGAAATCATAAGATAATAAAGAAGAAAATCATTCAGCCCATCAAGCCTGTGTCAGCAGTTTGAACGGGTTATCCAATTGGTTCCACTCTTTCATCCTTTACCCATAGCCTTGCACATTCTTTCTCTGAAAGTTACTATTGAATCTGCTTCCACATCCCTTTCCGAAACCAGGTCACAAATGCAAGACAGATGAGCCTAACATCCACAGTTTTTAACAAATATTTCTTTCCTGTAGCGTGGTTTGGAGATTTCCCCTATGACATAGGTCATCTTGAATTGCTTATGTCACATTTTATTGGAGTGTTCTTGTAAAGATTATTCTTTGTGAGAAACAACTCATCCAAACCCATTAACACATTGTTACCAATGTCTCAGAAATCATTTTGAAAGAGCAAAGTTTGCAATTGTGTAGATGTGCTGACAAAGCAAGGTATTTACACAAGAAGTTTACAATGTTTCTGGCAATGAGAAGAAATCTCCCCACCCCCCACCCAATATGAAAGGTGATAAATACCTTGTATAGTGATTTGCTTTATGAACAACATCAGTCATTAGAATTACTTTAACAGAATGTCACAGGACTGCAGAATATAGTTGAATGAACAAATCTTAAATCAGGTCATTAATCCCCAGTGATTTTAACAGAATGTCAGTCATTGTGGAAAACAAAGCACAGGCCCTATAATTGTATGATATGAAGAATGCTAATATTTGAATGAAATTCCTTTGTTATTATTGTAGACTAGAAGTGGGGATGCGTTAACTTGCCTGAGGTGTAATTTCAAGGGTTTGATTCAATATACGTTTAACATGGGCATAATATCATATGCCAAGTTGATTTAGTGATATGAAATGCATAATTTGATAGAGTCTTTTTAAAAGGCTTCTGGATGAGTACATAGGACTTAACAGGATTGAGTGTTATAGGTAGGCCTAATAGGTAGCAATATGATCGGCGCAAACTGTTGGCCCTAAAGGCCTGTTTGTGCTGTAGTTTTTCTATGTTCTATGCACAAGCATTTAAAACATGTTTCATTACCCAATTGAAACTAATACCAAAAATAAAAAAAATGCATTTTGATCCCTGAGGCAAAACGAAACCAGATTGTGGATGAAAGAGGGAAACCCATTTTTTATTCACGTCAACCTTTTCATTCATTAGTGAGTAGAGAAAAGTATACGCAATTGTGAGGTTGTCAGGTGTCCAGGTACTTTGATGAAATTCTATCTGGTCTTATATGTCGTGCTATTTGTATTGAGAAGTAGTGAGGATTGTAATGTCTAGTTGTTGTTATCATTCTATTTATGCTGCCTCCACATCCTATCATTTGATGTGGGTATAAGCAAATTATTTCATCTTCGAAGAAGAAAGAATGGAACGTAATATTTTGACAGGATCAGACATGTCTCATTATTGTTGGTGAATGGTACTCACATATTGTTAATTGAATATAGTACTCACTAGTCCCTTGTTAGAACTTATTGTAAGGTGCCAATTACACTTGAAGGTTGTATGGCTTTTGTTATTCTTTGATGAGAACACACAATGACATAAAAAAAATGGGATCAGGAGACCATACAGCCTGGGAAGAAAAATAATTAGTTAATACCACACCAATTTAAGTGTTCCTCTAGACATATTTGCTAGGTGAAATTCATATGAATTCCTATAGATTTTCTAACAGGAATGAGACTATTTTGATTTGTAACTTGTAGTAGGACTAAATATGAGGCATACCTAATACCATCTAATAGGCAACACTCGATTGCATTTTGTGAACCCATACCTTATTGGATAAAGGAGGACTGAAATAAAGAAGGTTTTGAGATGCTGGAAAAGATTGTGTTTAAGTAGAAGCACCTTCAATGGCTTTTCATTGGAACATAGTGAAGATACCATTAATGATTATTTCAATAATAGGTTTAACAACAAGTTTACGGATTGGATGAGGGAACACTAGAGTGTGAAAGATTCCTAGCCAGTCATGTGGTGGAAAGTCTCTGCTATCACTATCTATAGCTCCAGGCAACAACTTGCATGGAAAAGTGCATGTTACCACAGGAGCTCCCACTCCTCGGCACTGGGAGGAGGCAATGTGGGATGGAGGTAGGCAGGATTGTTGCTATTTGCTCTGTTGGTTGAGCAGCTAATGTGGGTCAGATTATTGCAAACAGCTCAAGGTTAATCCCCATTCTAGCTGGAGTCAATGTGGTGGAGATCATGGTGCTGAGTCCCAACTGCCCGCTAGCAGAGAACTGAAGAAGAAGGAGGCATAGTGACAAAGGCTTTCCAAATATTGCATCACTTTCATGAAAAAACTATTTTAAAAATCATTTCTAAGGATGAGATCAGCATTTATTGTCCATCTCTTGTTGCCTTGGAGAAAGCTTTGGACCTGTAGATGGTGAATCTGGATTTTCAGAAGACATTTGACAAGGTGCTGCACCAAAGACTGCTACATAAGATAAAGGTACTTGGTGTTACAGGTAATATATTAGCATGGATAGAGGATTGGTTAACTAACAGAAAGCAAGGAGTGGAGGTAAATGGGTGTTTTTTTGGTCCGCGATCAGTGACTAATGGTGAGCTTCAGGGATCAGTACTGGAACCGCAATTGTTTACGACTTAAGAGATGATTTGGAGTTGGGGGCCAAGTGTAGTGTGTCAAAATTCGTGGATGACATTGAGATGAATGGCAGAGCAAATATCTTATAGAAACATGTAAGATTACGAAGGGAATAGATAAGAAAGAAGCAGGGAAGTTGTTTTCACTGGTGGGTGAAACTAGAACCGGAGGCATAATCTCAAAATAAATGGAAGCCGATCTAGGACTGAGTTGAGGAGGAACTTCTTCACACAAAGGGTTGTGAATCTGTGGAATTTTCTGCCCAGTGAAGAAGTTGAAGCTACCTCATTGAATGTTTTTAAGGCAAGGATAGATACATTTTTGAATAGTAAAGGAATTAAGGGTTATGGTGAGCGGGCGGGTAAGTGGAGCTGAGTCCACGAAAAGATCAGCCATGATCTTATTGAATGGCGGAGCAGAGGGGCCAGATGACCTATTCCTGCTCATAGTTCTTATGTTCTTATATTTTTTATGAATCACATAGAGTCTGTGTAGTGAAGGTAATCCCATAGTGCAAATAATTCACGGGTTCCATGATTTTGACCTTTTTTTAAAGATACAATACGTTGCTATACTTGTCAAAATATAGTATTGGGTCACTTTTCAAATGCTGAAAATCTTTTTGAAGATAGAATATTAAAAGTGATGTTTGAATATAGCTTTAATAGCTAAATATCCCCAGGTTATGTAAACTCTGAATGCAGGGATTGAAATCGGAGTTGTGTTTTTGGAATCTGATATTTATTGAGCATTGCTCACTCAATATTTGAGTTGGTCAATGTACCATCCAGTGTAGTGCCGAGACATGCACACACTCAGAAAGACCTCTGTTTCATTTACTTGCCAGCTTTGAGCTAGCTGAACTCAGCAGTAGAGGTGTTTCAGTGTCCTTAGGTTAGACAGGGCAAAGATTCCACCAACCTCTGCTGGATGCTGTAAAAATGTCAAGTGTGAGGGTGATCAGGCTTGACAATGAAGCTGTCCGTCTGTGAGAACAATGACAGTATATTAAGAATCTCAAAGGAACCAGAAGCTAACCAGGGTCCATTGACCTAATAATTTGCACTTTTATTTGTTAGTTCTTGGGATATGGGCATCAATGGCAATGCCAACAATTATTGTCCATCCCCAAGTGCCCTTGGGAAAGAGATGGCGGACCCCCTTTCTGAACCATTGCAGTCTATGCAATGAAGGTACTCCTATACTGTGCATTTAGGAGTAAGTTTCAGGATTTTGACCTGGTGACAAATGAAGGAAAGACCTTCGTGCTTGCAATTCTAATAAATTTCCAAGTTTTAAGGTGGTATGTTTGACTTGGAGGAGGATTGGAATTGGTGGTGTTTTCATGCGTCTGCTGCCCTTGTCCTTCCCGGGAATGAGGAATGTGGGTTGGTGAGGTTGTGAGGGAGAGGAGGTTCAGAAAATCTGGGAAAAGGAAGTGGATCTTCTTTGGCATAGATGAAAGTCAGGGGCAAAAGCTTGCAGTTGACGTACTTCAGCACCCTTACTGATCAGGATTGGTTGTAATCACTTCATTTCTCTTCCAATATTTGCTCAATTTTCTATACTGCATGTCAGCTAACTGTTAATGTTGATCCAATGTATTGTTTCCATGTTGTTTGTGAGTAAGTGGTTCAGAGACTAATCCCCTGGAATGTCAACAATGCTGGGTGTTCCACAGTGACTGCTTGTAAACCTCTCACATATCTTTTTGATCTAGTCCAAGGGTCAGCTACGAGAAGCAGTGACTTCAGGTTTCTGCTTAAAATAGATGGGATTTACTTCTTCATTTAACCTCGAATCACGCATGAATGTGATGCCGTACAATAAAAAGCTCAGCAGTGCTTTAACTTCTCAAAGGAAGGTACGGAGACCTCTTCACTGAAGGCAATGGATGAATGTTCACAATAGGCCTGTGAATAAACAGAGGTCAGATGCTAAATTTTGTTACTTTGCATTTACCATCAGGTTCCACTCAATGTTTCCCACTGCTTGTTGATAGTTTCTCTGCAAGCCCTACCCATGTATTGTTCAATCCTGTAAATTGCCCTCTTGTTTTAACTCTGTAGTCTTGAGTTGAAGTGTAGTATTGTTGAGTTTTGTTTTCTTTTCCACCCAGGAATGATTTTGGTTTATTTTTCTGTATATTTTGAATTTCTGCTATGGAATTGCTGTATATTTGTTACTGAGTATGTACACTGTGATTTTGTTTTGGTGTGTTTTGTCTCATTGCTGCACTTGTATCAAAACCATGCAGAAAAAGAAAACAAACTTTATTGCAGAAACATCCAATGAAGTGACTCATTTATTGAAATTTTTTTGTTACACTCATGCTGAATTGTGCAAGATAAATACTGAAATTGACAACAAAAAGGGTCTGGTATTATCTTGTGTGTATAAATATGTGTGTGTATATTTATGTATATATGTATATATGATATAAAAGGATCATGTAATATATTTGTATATCAAATATATTTGTATATACATATATATCAATATCTATCTACATATAATGTTATGTAGATAGATATTAAACTGACAGTTAACCACAGGAGCAGGAGGTCTTTCAGTCCTTCAATCCTGTTTCACCATTCAATTAGATTATAGCTGACATGTAGCTGAACTCAATTTACCCACTTTCTCTCTTCATAGACTCACGGAACAAAAAGCCATTAATCTCAATATTAAAAAATTAAATTGGTCCCAGTATTCAAGACATTTGGGGGAGAGAATTCTAGATTTTCATTATCCCTTATGTGAGGAAAAGCTTCTTGATTTCATTGTTGAAGAACTGAGCGGGACTTTTATGATCATTTTCTCTTTCTCTGATTCATTTTCATTGCAGGGAATACTTCCTCCTCAACTCAGTCCCAAATTCGCTTCCCCTTATTTTGAGGCTATACTTTGCATAAATCATGCCTCAAGCTTTTAAGCTCAGAGAGCACAAGTCATGTAAGTAGACCTTCTATCATCATTCAACTTTACTTCCAGTGGCAATACTTCCTTCCTGAGATGTAAGGACTCAGAACTGAACAGTTATTCCAGATTCAGTCTGATGAGAGATCTGTTGAGCCAATACATCAATTAATCACTTTGAATTCCAACACACTTGAGATACAGGGTAAGATTTCATTGGCCTTTGAGGAATTACTCTCTACAATAATTTGTAAGTTTACATGTTGATTTAATTTTATTTTAATTGAAGAATTATTTAGGCAATACCTTGGTACAAGACGGCATTTACTGCACTTTATAGTTCCTTACCATTAGCTTTGGTGCATGTATGAAACTCCTGGGCCTGAAATTTCAGCTGCTAGGTAGATAGGGAAAGTTAGGAAAATTCTCGGCTTGGTACCTCCACCTTGGGAGAAAGTGCCTGTCAAGGTGGTATCTTCATTGTGGGGGACCAGGTGTGAGCTGACCAGATGCCCAGGGAAGAGACGTGGATGCTGCCATTGCAGCTCTGAGTGCAGAGACTGTTTATTTAAAAGGCCCACCTGCATGCTATGGGACTTTATCCCAGTGACAAAAGAATGTAAAGGCCCTCCAACCGTCAGTCTTCACATTCTCTTCACTTTCTAAACACATCCCACCTAGTCCATCTGCTTGTCCTCTATCAACCCCCTCAGGTCCCTCATGTCAAACTGTGGCATTTCCATGCCCATTGCCCCTCTATACACTTTCTAAAAACAATGAATATCACAGTTTGAAGTGAAATGTGTAATCCATTTATATATTTCACTGAAGGAAGAAAAAGTCTGGAGTGAAAACTAATAAAATTGTCAATCATCCTTTGACAGTTCCTTGAACAAAGAATGAAGAACAAAGAACAACACAGCATGGGAAACAGGCCCTTTGGCCCAACAAGCCCACTCAACCATTATAACATTGTGAGTTCCCTCTTCCATCCATGATCCTTGTCTATGCTTATGGCTTTGAAAGCCACAAACTAGAGCACATGCCTATGTCAACAAACATTGTGAAAATGATGACAGAGATCAGGGAACTTGAACTGTCAATAGAACAGTATTATACTGGGGAACAGGAGTTCTTCTATCCTAATAGCTATCTAGATTCTCAGCCTACTTATTTCATGAAGCTTGACATAAGGGGAACTGAGGGAGTGAATGAGGACATAACTGGGCATGTGGGAATAAAGGAAACCTTTTGAACTTGGCTTTTAAAATGTTCCCTTGTGCACACCAGTGTTCATGACTCCTCTCGGAGATTGTGAGCTACAATGCTTCAAAAACCTGGTTTGATACCATGAAAATTGCAGGAAAGTAGGAAGTGCATATCTCCATAATGGTATTGGCCAGGTTGGGAGAACAGAAGTGGATTTCTGACGGGAAACAGATTGCATCTTTTGATGACATGCCTGAAAACTGGCTTAACACGGGAATGATGTTCAGAATCTTAGAATCAGGATCTATCCAACATTTTTAGAGGTCTCTTGAGTCAACCTGATATGGTAACAATCCTGTCCTGATGTCTTCACTTGTACAGAAGAATTAATGTTCCATGGATGTAGAGTCAGTACGCTCCTCTGTGTGGATGCACTATTGCCAAGTTTACGGTAAGGATTATAACAGAATCTAGGACTTACTGACTAGTCCTCTTCTGATCATATTGGGTTTTACACAAATGTGTATCGTCTTTATAAACAAAACCAAAGAAAATCTCAAATTGGCTCTGTGGATAGCCTTGTCTTGTGTGTTCAAGGCCCCCTCGGGAATTTGAACACAAATCCTGGTTGACATTGCGAGTGCCAGTACTGAGGGAGTGCTACACTGGTGGAGGTGCTTTTTTTCAGATAAGGGACTAAGCATATATTCACTTCATCACTGGCATATGTAACTGCAGTGTGTATTACCAACAGAATGCGCTACAACAACCTATGATTAAGTTTTAACCTTTAAAGAAATTGTTGACAAAACTATCTTAATCTTGCCAGCCCTTTCCAAACCCAATCCCTACAGCCTAGACTCATGGGAACATCATCACCTGCCAGGTCCCCTCCAATTCACACATCATCCTGACCTGCAAACATATTGATTGTTCCTTAACTATTGCTTGGACAAAATTCTGGATCTCTCTCCCCCCATAAGTCACATATGGGTGTCCCTGCACAAAGTGGAATGCAGAATTTAAAGAAGGCAACTCACCACCACATTTTCAAGGGCATTTAAGAGTGGACGATAAATGCTGGTCATGCCAGTGTTATCCATATCACGTGAATGAATATAAACTTTTAAGCAAGGATCTAACTGGTCTCTGAAATGGATGCAAAACAAGCAGAGGCGTTTTCCCCTGTGGACTATGCATCCTTCAATCAGCTTTACAAAATTAGGTTATCTTGCAATTATCTCATTACTATTTGTGGTTCTTTGCTCTCACTGAATTGGCTTCCACATTTACCAACTAATGGCACAGACTGCAGTTCTCAATAATGAATCAAGCACACAGCAGCTTGGAATGACGTGCAATAATTTGTAATATATTGAAAAACATAATAGATTCCAGTAAACATTAATGAAGCATATAGAGAGACAGCTAATGGCTTAATCTTTATTGCTTTAAGACTCCTGTATCTTAACCTTACTCCACAAGCTGCTTTCCTTCTCACTCTTTTGCACCTGTTCAGTATTTAAGCCAAAATTAAAGCCTTTCTGTTCAACTCACACTTGTTTTGCTGGAATTGCAATATCTAAATTATGCATAGAAATGTCCCACTAACAGTGATGAGATGAACAATCAGATAATTTGATCTGCTGTTGGTTAAGGGATAAGTTTTGGCTGTGACACAGGTTAGAAGTCTTTTTTGCTTTCCTGTTTAAAAACTCATATGGGATCTTTTCTGTACAACCAAACAGGTAAGCGTGGCCTCAGTTTTATGTTTCCTCCTAAAGATTCTGACAATTCTGACAGTGCAGCACACCCTCAACATTGTACTGGGAATCTCAGTCTGGGCTCAAGTTTCTGGAAAGGACCTGAACTCACAAATTTCTGACACGACAGGTGATATTTTACCCATCAGCCAAGTTTAAAGCAAACTCTTGGATTGGTTTGAACACTAGACTCTGCAGTAAATGCTGGAATGTTGATTGGCAACAGTATATTGAAAGATTTCAATGTGTACCAATCTGTACGAAATACTGAGGGGAAGAACAAAACTGCCCCCGGTGGGGGGTGTTTTTGTGCTGCTTGAAAGTAGTGGAAATTGATTCACAAGTAACTTCCAAAAGGGAGTTGAATAAATATTTGAAAGAGAATCTTTACAGGGTCCTTGGGGAAAGGTCAGGGAGAGTGGGGCTACTGGGGATGATTCTACCCAGGAGCCAGCATATGCATGAAGGACTGAATCACCAGATTCCCTGCTGCACCATTTTCTGATTCGTAGCGAAGAACACATTCTATTCATTTCATAAGTTGAAGGGTGCTTGTCTTAATCAATGGCACTGCTTGCCATAGAATCCCCAATGAAGATTACATAGTCCAATTATTTTAATCCACTCCAGTCTTCATCTCCCTGAGCTTGAACCTGAGTAAACTAGTTTTAGTATACTTTATATACTCCAAAATTCTGCATTGTACATTTCTGTTTTACATTCCAATTCAATGGGAGATTGTGTTTGTCAATTTGGAATGAATGGATACGTTGCTTTAATAGCTCATCTCACGTATCTTCAGAGCAATGTGTTCATTCCCTGGGCATCATCACCACCAGCTACAAAATAGACAAGAGTAGGTTGAATAATGGTGTTCATTTCAGAGCTTGACAACACCCCTGGGAATTATAATGAAAGAGGCAGCAGATGCAGAATGTAGTTGTAATTACATTTCCTTCTTTATAAGTGATCACATAAGCATCTTGAGTTGTGAAAATGAACTAATTAGTGCCGCTGTTTTAACAAGCACAAGTTGAGGATTATGGGGAATAGAGGAAGTGCATGACCATTCAATGTTATTATATACAGTTAGTTTGGGGAACATTCGAACATCTCATTAGATTCACAAGGCATGCAGTGGCAATGCAATGAATGTGGGGCCTTCATGCCCATGCTTTATTCATTGTGCTTTTATCTATGTGAATGCTGTATTAGATATTTAATGGACCATATAAAATAACGAAAGACTTAAGAACCTTATCCATGACTGTCGCCTCTGGACTTGACAATTTCAATGTAATCCAGTCTGATATCCTACTTTATACTCTCTGTAAACTTGGCAATTTCCAAAACTGATGTCTGTGATCTAACTAACACCACGTCCCTTTCACTCATCATCCCTGCGCTCAGTGATCTACACTGGCTCCCAGTTTAGCAGCACATGAGTTATAAAATTTTCATCCTTGTTTTCAAATCCTTCTATATAGTCTCATCCTCCACTCTATCTCTGCTCCTACAATCCTCAAGCATACCTGAACTTCTCCAATTCTGGCTTCTTGAGCGCCCCAATTTTAAATGTTCCGCTTTACCTTTCAGTTTCTTGGGTCCTAATTTGAAGAGTTCCTGTGTAAATCTCTCCATCTCTCTACATCTCTTATTTTGAGTTTCTGACACTGAGGCGAGGATGTTACCCACTGCTCCATGACTTATTCATATGGAATGAAATAAAGCCATTTAAAACATTGACCCATTCTTTTCAAAGGGCAAATTAGAATGAACTTTGTTGTGGATTTTTTTTGATTCGTGTTTCATTGCAGGATGTCAAATTACTGAGGAATCTGGAACAGTTGTGTTATTGGACCTTGAAGTTTCCAAAGACTTCAAGATTCCAACATTCAGCCATGCCTAGTTAGTTTCTGTGGATGACATTTCCATCCCTTCCCCATCACCACTGAATAGCCTTCATGTTTGTTCTGGAAGTCAATCTCAAAAGGGTTAAAAGTGGCAGCTTGGTAGCATAGTGGTTTGTGCTTCTGCCTCACAGTTCCAGGGACTTGAGTTGGATTCTCGGTTTGGGTCACTGTCTATACAGAGTCTGTACCTTCTCCCCATAGAACATAGAACATAGAACATTACAGCGCAGTACAGGCCCTTCGGCCCTCGATGTTGCGCTGTTGGTTTTTTTTTTGTTGTTTACCCCTTTGGCTCTCGATGTTGCGCTGGCCAGTGGACCCTCTAACCTAAACTATTCCAATATCATCCATATGCCTATCCACTGACCATTTGAATGCCCCCAAAGTAGGCGAGTCCACAACTGCTGCAGGCAGGGCATTCCACACTCTCACCACCCTCTGTGTAAAGAACATAGAACATTACAGCACAGAACAGGCCCTTCGGTCTTCAATGTTGCGCCGACCAATTAAGAAAAAGCAATGACCCTCTAACCTAAACCATTCCCTTTTCATCCATAAACTTATCTACTAACCTCTTATGCAGCAGGCAGGGCATTCCATACCCTTACCACCGTTTGGGTAAAGAACCTACCTCTGACATCCGTCCTATAACTACCACCCCTTAATTTAAAGCTATGTAACCTCGTGCTAGCTTTCTCCATCCGAGGAAAAAGGCTATCACTGTCCACTCTATCTAAACCTCTAATCATCTTGTATGTTTCAATAAGGTCTCCTCTTAGCCGCCTTCTTTCTAACGAAAACAACCTCAAATCCTCAGCCTCTCTTCATAAGACCTGCCCTCCATACCAGGCAACATCCTGGTAAACCTCCTCTGTACCCTCTCCTATGCCTCCACATCTTTCTTATAATGCGGGGACCAGAACTGCACACAATGCTCCAAGTGCGGCCGCACTAGAGTTTTGTACAGTTGCAACATGACGTTGCGGCTCCGAAATTCAATCCCCCTACCAATAAAAGCCAAGACTCCGTATGCCTTCTTAACAACCTTATCGACTTGATTGCCAACTTTCAGGGATCTATGCACATATACACCTAGATCCCTCTGTTCTTCAACACTATTAAGAGTCCTACCATTAGCCCTATACTCTACACATTTGTTATTCCTGCCAAAGTGAATTACCTCACACTTTTCCATGTCTGTGTGGGTTTCCTCCATGTGCTCCAGTTTCCTCCCACAGTCTGAATATCGTGCTAGTTAGGCGCATTGGCCATGTTAAATACCCTCTCAGCGTACCCGAACAGGTGCTGGAGTGTGGCAACTGGGGTATTTTCACAATAACTTCATTGTGGTGTCAATGTAGGCCTTCTTGTGAAACTATAAGTAAACTTTAACTAATAACTAGCATCTGGATCATGCGATGCCACCCCTCATGCTCAACCTCTCTTCATAATTCATGTGTTAAAATCATGAGATCATTTTCTCATCGGTACTTTGCACCATATCAAAACCTCTGAACAGTGTAGCACATACTTACATTGAATTAAGTGACCAAAGAGATTTATGTTTTTTTATTACATAATCATACATCCAGTGAGCAGATTATATGTAGAAAGATGACATGACTATTTTATGTTTTCACTACAACACAAGACGTACTCTGTTCAGCACCAAGTATTTTTACCAAGAATGTCAGTGTTGTATGCTGCTACATACAATTACATTTTCCAGACAATTACATTTATAAAGAACAATTTATCAACTTTCAGCATTTGTTTGGCCTGTCGTAACTTATTATTGTCATGCAAACCAGTAAAGCTCTTCTTTCACTCTAACTCTCACTGTAAGGTCTCATGCATCTGCTATCAACATGGTCAATCTTGCATTTTCATTTATTAATAATATGATTATCAGTAACAGTAATTCCACACATCATCACTTTCCTGTCTCCCCTCACTCCTCTCACCCAGGGAAGTAGATATGAATTCATTTATGGAACATGGGAATCGCTGGCTAGGCCAGCATTTATTTCCTATCCCTAATTGCTCTTGAGCAGGTGGTCTTCTGAAAGTGCTATATCCCATATGGTGTAGGTACACCCATAATACTCTTAGGGAGGGAGATAATGAAGAAACAACAACATACTTCCAATTTGGAATGGCAAGTGATTTGGAGGGGAACCTCCAGATGATGTTCCATTTGTCCTTCTAGATAGTAATGGTCATGGACTTGGAAGGTACTGCCTGTGATTTCCTGCAGCACATCTTGTAGATGGTGCACATGGCTGTTACCGTGAGTTGTTCATGGAGGGAGTGAATGTTTGTGGATGGGGTACCAATCAAGTGGGCTGCATTGTTCTGGATAGTATTGGGCTTCTTGGATGCTATTGGAATTGCACCCATCCAGGCAAATGGAGAGTATTCACCACAAGCCTAACTTATGTCCTATGGACGGTGGTGGACAGACTTTGGGGAACTAGTAAGTGAATTAATTGCCACAGGATTCTCAGCCTCAGACCTGCTCTTGTAGATATATATTTATATGGCTGGGTCCAGTTCAATTTCTGGAAAATGGTAACCTCCAACATGTTGATAATGGGCAATTCAACAATGGTAATATCATTGAATGTCAGATGAGATGGTTATATTCTCTCTGGTTGGAGATGGCACTTGTGTAGCGTAAGTGCCACTTATCAGCCCAAATCTGAATATTGTTGAGATCTTGCTGCATTCGAACATGTTTCAATATCTGAGGAGTTGTGAATAATACTGAACATTGCCCAGTCATCAGCGAACATCTCGATTCTGATCTTATGTTGGCAGGAAGGTCATTGATAAAGCAGCTGAAGATGGTTGGGTCTAGGACACTATCCTGAGGAACTCCTCAGTGATGCCCTGGAATTGAATTGATTGAAGTCCAACCACCACAATCATTGTCCTTTGTACTAGGTATGACTCCAGCTAATGAAGGGTTGCCCCAATTCTCATTAACATCAGTTTTCCCAGAGCTCCTTGATGCCACACTCAGTCAAATGCTGCCTTGATGTCAAAGGCAGTCACTCTCACTTCATCTCGGGCATTTAGCTCTTTTCATCCATGTTTGAACCAAGGCTGTAATGCGGTACTGAGCTGAGTGACCCTGGCAGAACCCAAACTGTGCATCACTGAGGTTATTGTAAAGCAAGTGTTGCTTGATAACACTGTCGCTGACTCCTTCTAACACTTTATGTTGAAGAGTAGACGGATGAGGCAGTCATTGGCCAGGATGGATTTTCCCTGTTTCCTTTATATAGGATCTACACAGACAATTTTGCACATTGTCAGGGAGGTGCCAATATTGTAGCTATACTGGAACATCTTGGCTAAGAGTGCAGCAATTTCTGGAGCACATGTCTTCAATACTATTGCCAGAATAACATGAGGGCCCATTGCCTTTGCAGTATCTTGTGTCTTCAGCCATTTCCTGATATTATGTGGAGTGAATTGAGTTGGTTGACAACTGAAATCGCTGGGTACCTCAGGAGAAAGCCAAAATGAATCATCCATTTAATGCTTCTGGCTGAAGATTGTTGTGAATCCTTCAGTCTTGTTCTTTGCAATGATGGCTGGAATTTTACAGCCTCCCAACCACGTGTTTCCTGCAGGCGGAATTCCCATTGACATCACCCCAGGACAGTAGGAAATCAATGAGTGGGGTTGTGTTACCGGCAGAACCGGAGAATACGATTGGCATGAATGGCTGAAGAATTCCGACTGATATGTTAAGCTCCTCCATCACTGAAAATAGGAATATCTGTGGAGACTTCTTTTCCAGTGGAACAATCTCATCAAAAAAAGTTTTTTCAAAACCTGAATGGTTCTAAGATTCAAGGTCAGATTGACTAATGGTTCATTTTCACTGTTGGAAGCAGGGAGTCAAGACTGGTATGAGGTTAGAGAATAGTGGAGACTTGTACCTGGGAATGTAAATGGAATTCAAGCTCTATTTATTTATTCCTATTTTATGTTCCTGTGTCCACATTTATAATAAAAACTACATATTTCTACAATAGGCTATATAGTTTAAAATTTTTTATTCACAAGAGACCATTCAGCCCATCATACTTGTACTAGATCTTTGCAAAAGGAGTGTTAGTTCCTGCTTTTCCCCAGAACAAGCATTTATCCAATTTTAATTTGAATGTTACTATTGGATGTGCTTCCACCACAATTCAGGTTGAGAATTTCAGATCATTAAAATATACTGGGTGGGATTTTATAGCCTCGCTCGACTCGAGACTGAAAAATCTCACCCAAGGTCAACAGACCTTCCCATTGTCCGCCCATTGGATTCTCCGATTCAGCGCAGTCGGGTAGTAGAATTCCAGCTACTGTTTCAAAATAATCAGTCTCATTTTACCCATGCTTCTTTTGCCAGTTATCTTAAATCTGCATCATCTGAATGAATGTGGAAGCAGTGACTCTTTAAATTCCTTATAGTTTTGATTGTCTCAATTGTATCTCCCCTTAACCTGCTAGTTCAGTGAATAATAAAAAAGTTTCCCTTGTTTCTCCAGATGACCAATGTCCTTCAACCTCTTCTGGTCTCCTCCAAGATCTTGACATTCTTTCTAGAGTTTGTAGCCGAGAACTGAACACAGACAAGACCTTGCCAAATTGTGAAAGAAATGACTCCCTTTCCTGCTAAACAGTAAAAATATCTATTAAAAAAACCCAAACCTGGTCAACTATTGTCTCCATGGGCATGTTTTACCGTTAAAATTCTGGGAAACAACAGTGTATCACCACCTACGCAAGGTCACTGAAGGATGGGAAATCAATGGCCTTGCCTGTAGAATTCACATCCCATGAAATAAAATAAAAGATATTGCGGCCTTAGTATATTCAGGGCCGATGCAATCACTAGGCAAACAAGGTGGCAACATTTGGGGCAGATGCTAGGGAGGCAAATACAATGAATGAAACTACAATGTCTTCCCTGTGTATTTTTTTTCAAAAATCTCAATTACTCTTTGTATGAATAAGCTCTGCTTGGTGATCTTTCTTACTCCTAATGTCCAAGAATATATTCATTGATCTTTTTAATTTGGCAGTCTCGCAGTTTAAGTTTGAACCTTCCAGCCACTGCTTCATCTTCATGTGAGCCCATCACATGGGTCTTTGTCCCTTTCCTCTGTTTTGATGTTCCATGGTAATTAAAAATTATGTGCAAATTAGCCAGTACTGAAGGACTGTTTTTTGCAGGGAACTAACGTGACATAAAGATAATCAGAATATTTTCAGATTTTTAGCTTTGAAGGTTAGCCCTGATCTTGCAGACTACATTAACCTTGTTTGTGTCACTAATCTGTTCTCTGTCATATACTCTACTAGTAAATTCAGCTTAAATCAGTAACCAATCAATAACTAGTTATCTTTGTTCCATTGCAAACCCATACCTAACACATCTAAGTAGATTCAGACTAGCTGTATCTCTTGCAGATTTGATTGGACCATAATTTCGTGATTTTTTTTTCACTGAGGCAAGAGTTGATGAGTTTCATAATTTAACATGATTCATGAGAAGAACAATAACAATTATAAATGAGAGTTTCTTTTTCTGTCCAGCATGAAGTACAACTTCAATTTGCATTCCCCTTCAAGTCAGCTGAGAGTATATCTTAAGGTGGACATTTACCATGGGTTTTACCAGTCCCTTGACGCAAGATCTGTTGCCTTAGACGTGTGCACTCTTGGCATGTGTTGGATTGGTTATGGAGGAGGAGCCTTGCGAAGCATAGTAATACCGGTTTTCCTGGCGCTGTGATGAAGGACTGGAGCAGCAGATGATAGCTGCCCCCCCGAGCAGGCAGAGCATGGTGCCAATCCATCCTACAAACAGCGAATAGCCAAAATTGAAGAGGCGTGCATCCTGGTGGACTCCCACTGGGAACCAGATTGTGGCAACCGCGGCACAGATTGCTGTAAGATACAAACGCCAGGAAAGATTTATACTCATATTGCACCTCTTACAGCTTCTTTTAGATTGCCATTCATAAATCCACCTCCTGCATTCCCTGCCCATGAGGAGCCTTATTAAAATAAAACAAAGGAATTTGCATTCCAATATATTTCATGATCACAGGAGATTCCAAAATGCCCGGCAAACAAATAATTTTTGAAATTTAGTCTCTTTTGCAGTGAAAAAAAACATGGCATCCATTTCTGGACAGTCAGATCCCACCCATAGTAATGAGATAAAGAGCAGATGCCCTCTGTTAGTGATGCTGGTTGAGAATTTCCTCTCTCCTCTACAAAGTCATGCTGCATGGTTCATTAAAGTTTTGAAGTTAAAGTTCAGTTTATTTGACTGGTATCACAAGTAGGCTTACATTAACACTGCAATGAAGTTAGTGTGAAAATCCTCTAGTCACCAGACAAGGACAGGCTAGATAGACTGGGACTTTTCTCTCTGGAGTGTGCAGTCTTAGGATGATCTTATAGAGGCCTACAAAATAATGAGGGCACAGATCAGCTTGATAGCCAATAACTTTTCCCAAAGGCAGGGGAGTCTAAGAGGTCATGCGTTTAAGGTGAGAGAGGAGAAATATAGAAGTGTCCAGAGGGGCAATTTTTTCACACAGAGGGTAGTGAGTGTCTGGAACAAGCTGTCAGAGTTAGTAGTACAGGGGGTAAATTTTATCTTTTAAGAAGCATTTAGACAGTTACATAATTAAGATGGGTATAGAGGGATATGGGCCAAATGCAGGCAATTGGGACTAACTTCAGAGTTTAAGAAAAAAAGCAACATGGGCAAGTTGGGTTCAAGGGTCTGTTTCCAAGCTGTAAACCTCTATGACACTATGACACCACACTCTGCTGCCTGTTCTGAGAGAATTTATCGTGGGCAATCCAAATAACCAGCACGCCTTTCAGACTGTGGGAGAAACTGGAGCACTCGGAGGAAACCCACATAGACACGGGAAGAATGTGCAGCAATGCTAACCATTGTGCTAACGTGCTGCTCATTACATCTACCTAAAAATACAAATAGGGATTGACTTAACATTTCCTCTGAAAGATAGGCCCACGACAGTGGAGCGCTCTTTCAGTACTACAATGAACCATCAATCCACACTTTCTGCACTGTCTCTGGTGGAGAATGGGCACCAACTGATAATCTTCCAATTTAGAGAAAAGAATGTGACCATGAGCCAGAACACTGTCACCTACATGAGATTTTATACTCCCATCCTCCTCCGCGATGTGTTTTGCAATGGTAGGTGGCGCTTTGGCTGGTGATGAGATTCTCTTGCTCTGCAATGTTGTTCGCACCTTCTGTTTCTGGGATCCTGCAGCAGGAGGGGTGGCTGGCGGTGGGGGGAGAGGGGGAGGGGGTTGCCATTGCTGGGACTAGGAGGTCCACTGAGAGGAATGGCTGGAAAAACCCTGCTCCGAGTTTTGTCAAATTGGGACCAATAAAGTTTCCTGTCAGAATCTAAAGCTCTCTTAATTCACAAAATGTGGGCATTGGTCCCTAGTGGGGTTGTCAGATGAGGTTTCTTGGTTGCAAACTTGGATGGAACCATCAAGGTTTCCAGTTGAATGTACCACTTGCTGCTGGGAAAACAGAAGATTCCGCTAGTGTGAACGGCTGGAAAACTTCGGCCAAAGTCAACAATGGCCACTGTGGAGTTTCAACTCATTTCTGCCAACTGGGACGTGCTTTTGTGTTGCATTGTTGGTGGGTGTGCCTAATGACTGCAAAAAAAACCTAGCAAAAGGTGTTCATTCTGTAAAACCTCTTCCTCATTCCCCACACTCCAACGCAACACTAAAACCCTATTTCCTCACTCAAAGACTCTCACAGTGGGCTCACGCAAAGTGTGTGGCAGTAAAGTAGGGTCACATCCAGGGAAATATTTGGGAAAATTTGCTCTAACCATTTATAAATGAGGAAGAAGCATCATTCACCAGGGGAGATAGGAACACTCATCTCTGAGTCTAATTCAATGCTGATTTCTCCTTTGAGTTTTTTTGACTGAGGTTGTCAAATACAGTTTTGAGTCCTGAACAGGCAGCTAAAGGGATTAGATGGAGAACGTTCCTCATTGATTTTATATGGGAGGGGAAGGGAATCAGATCTTCACATTTTCATTCTGCTCAAGGGTTCAAATCCAGATCCCATGTAAGAAATTGGCCTGTCCATCAACTCACTCTGAAACCTAACATTCTCAATGGGATCTTGAGGTGACGAGGAATGGAGATGAGCAATAGATTTTTGCCAGCAGTTGGCACTGGACCTTAGTAAACCACCCCTCCACTTTACAACAATCTGCTTTTCCAATGAAAATTCTAATAGATTTTTATAACAGGTTTCAGGATTAAGTGTAACTCAACCCTCCAGTTCTTTTTTTCTTTAGACAAGAGATGGCTCATCTACTAGCCATAAGTGATTGGGGTGTGGGAGGGTTGACCCCATCGCTGTCACTGAATGATGACCTGCATCCTCACATTTGACTGCCTGGTGATTTGTTACTTACCCAACAAAATGTGGAGAATGGCGCCCAGCAAGGATCGCTTGTACTTGGAAGAATGGGCTTCGGTTCCGAGGCGCATGCACGGTAATGCTGTGAGTATGAGGAGTGTTGCTGGCAGTCCCAGGATGGAGGCAGTGATCATCAGGGCACGGCTGGTCTGCAGGTAGGCTGGGTGAAGAAAGAGGAACCATTATTGAACCACTTGTTTTAGACGTAATGAAGATCATTGATTCCAGACTAATAAAGGTGACTGTTTTAGGCTGCTAATGAGTTGAAGAGAAAGCTTTTCATCTATTTATTAGTCACAAGTTTGTTGACATGAGCACTGCAATGAAGTTGCGGTGACAATCCCCTAGTCGCCACAATCTGGTGCTCTTCGGGTACACTGAGGGAGAATTTAGCATGGCCAATGCACCTAACCTGCACATCTTTGGATTGTGAGAGGAAACTGGAGCACCCGGAGGAAACACATGAAGTCATGGGGAGAATGTGCAGACTCCACGCAGACAGTGACCTTAGTCAGGATTTGAACCCAGGTCTCTGGCATTGTGAGGCAGCAGTGCCAACCACTGTGTTACCGTGTTGCTCCAAGGCTGAGCAAATGAAGCTTATCCTTAATTGCGAATAAAAATACAATGAGATCAATTAGGCTGAGATAATCATAGAGTTTTGCAGCACTGAAATGGGCTTTTGGCCTGAACTGTTCTCCCTCTCTGCTATATCATAGACATATAGGAACATAGAAGGTAGGAACAGGAGGAGACCATTTGGTCCTTCAAGCTGCTCTGCTATTCATTACAGTCATGGCTGTTCAATAACCTAATCCTGCATTTTCCCCATAACCTTTGATCCCATTCACCCCAAGTGCTATATCCAGCTATGCCTCTTGAATACATTCAATGTTTTGGCATCAAGTACTTCCTATGATAATGAATTCCACAGGCTCACTACTCTTTGGATGAAGAAATGTCTCCCCACCTCCGTCCTAAATGGTCTATCCTGACTCCTCAGACTGTGATCCCTGGTTCTGGACTCCCCCACCATCAGGAGTGACCTTTCTGCATCCTGTTAGAATTTTATAAGTCTCTATGAGATTCCCCCTTATTCATCTGAACTCCACCAAAAACAATTCTAATCTAGTCAATCTTCCTCATTCATCAGTACCGGCATCCCCAAAATCAGCCTGATAAATCTTCACTGAACCCACTCGAGAGCAAGAACATTCTTCCTCAGAAAAGGTGACCAAAACTGCACACAATATTCTGGGTATGGCCTCACCAAGGCCCTGTATAATTGCAACAACACATCCTGGCTCTATTACTCATTTTGTGATTCTATATCATTCTGTGATTAGATTTTTTCCAATTATTCCCAATCCACTGAACTTCCCAGACCTTTTATAGAACATAGAACATAGAACACTACAGCACAAACAGGCCCTTCGGCCCACAAGTTGTGCCAAACACATCAAAACCTACCCAGCCATAGACCTATCTATAACCCCAATCCCATTGGATCCCATATACTCATCCAGAAGTCTTTTAAAAGACCCCAGCGAGTTCGCCTCGACCACCACCGACGGCAGCCGATTCCATTCGCTCACCACCCTCTGAGTGAAAAACTTTCCCCTAGCATCCCCTCTGTACTTGCTTCCCTGCACCTTAAATCTGTGCCCTCTCGTCGCGATCATTTCAGCCCTGGGAAACAGTCTCTGAGAGTCCACCCTATCTAATCCTCTCAACATCTTGTAAACCTCTATTAGGTCGTCTCTCAACCTTCGTCTCTCCAGGGAGAACAGTCCCAGCTCCCTCAACCTGTCTTCATAAGGCATGCCTCCCAATCCAGGCAACATCCTTGTAAATCTCCTCTGCACCCTTTCAATAGCTTCCACGTGCTTCCTATAGTGAGGCGACCAGAACTGCGCACAGTACTCCAAGTGTGGTCTGACAAGGGTCCTATAAAGCTGCAGCATTACCTCCTGACTCCTGAATTCAATCCCTTGATGAATGAAGGCCAGTACACCATAAGCTTTCTTAACCACATCCTCCACCTGGGAGGCCGATTTTACTCTTAGAGATTTTTCTTTTTCAAAGATTTATTTACTTTTCTTTTAAAACCTTTAAATTCCATTCACCACGGTTTATTTTCTAGGTTTTCAGAGAGCAGTTAGGGATCCAGCATATTGGTTTGACCTGCAGTCACATATAGACCTAATTAAGATAAGGTTGATTGATGGGTGCTCTTCCCTCAGGGGACATTGTTGAATGGGTAGAGTGAATACGTCAGCTTCTGCTTGGTCCAGAAAGTTTTCAGAGGTGTCAGCAAGAGAAGGAAGTAGAGAACTCAAAAGGGTTTAAGGATGAAAATGCAGAACATGGGAACTTGGCAGCTGAATATGCAGCCAGAAATCGTGGGGTGAACAAAGTGGCAAAACAGGCTAGATTCAAACTCATGACAAGTTCAAGGATTGATGGTGGAGAGGGAGACTTGGGTGGGGGAAGTAGGGGTGGGAAAGTGGCATTGCTGTACATTACTGCTGATGTTAGATCATCCCAGAAGAAATCAACACCTTCACTGCAAAAGAAGAGCAAAGTACAGGGAAAGAGTGAAATCCAGCTTTCTAACTACTGATCATTTGTACATCTTGATTCACCAGCATGATCCTTGATGAATTTAATGGAGACAGGTTCACTGAGGCATTTGACAATAAATCAGATGATTCTTTGAAAAGAAGCAAACTGCAGAGTTATGGGGAGGAGACAACAGAATGGTATGGGGAGAAATGTTCATTCAGAGATCAGGTGCAGGCATGATGGGTCAAATGGCCATTTACTGCGTCGTTCCAGTTCTATGTTTATTTGATTCCTTGAACAAAAAGTGTTTCATCTGCCAGGGACTGAGTGCTATTTATTTTAGGGGCGGCACGTTAGCACAGTGCTTAGCAGTGCTGCTTCACAGCTCTAGGGACCGGGGTTCGATTCCCAGCTTTGTCACTGTCTGTGTGGAGTTTGCACGTCCTCCCCGTGTCTGCATGGGTTTCCTCCGGGTGCTCTGGTTTCCTCGCACAGTCCAAAGATGTTCGGGATAGGTTGATTGGACATGTGAAAAAATTGTCCCTTAAATGCTTAGGTTAGAGGGATTAGTGGGTAAAATATGCAGGAATATGGGTGTAGGGCCTGCATGGAATTGTGGTCAGTGCAGACTCGATGGGCGGAAGGGCCTCTTCTGCACTGTAGGGATTCTATGAACTCTTTTTGATCTAAGTGTTTGAGAATTGTGCAGAGGGAAGGCGTTTGAGGCCAGGAAAGGATATCCCGGCAATTGTCTGATTCATCCAGTTCCAGTACATTTCCTGCTAGATCACGGAATAGAAACAGGACGTGCCTATGTAAGGTCCAAAATTTAAAACACTTCTTGTGATTATGTGGCATGTGTCACAGACCTGTCATTCGTATTGAAGGGGGGAGGGGCTGGGTGGGAAACTTCAAAGCCTCGTTGACAAGAGGTTGAGATACTGAGGGAACGTGGGATAAATGGGTTTGTATTTAACATGGGCCAGATATGTCCTTTCTCAATTTGTGAAAGGCTAAAAACAAATTAAGAAACCTAACCAAGCATTGATGTTATCCCTGGAAGGTAGAATTTAAAAGAGAAATAATGCTAAACTTTTATTGAAGCTCAATACTGGCACAGTCAGTCAGTTGTTACCACTGCTGCTTCACAACTCCAAGTACCTGAGTCTGATTCCCGGCTCAGGTCATTGTCTGTGTGGATTTTGCACATTTTCCTTGTGTCTGCATGGGTTTCCTCCCACAGTCCAAAGATGTGTGGGTTAGGTTGATTGGCCATGCTAAAATTGCCCCTTAGTGTCCTGGGGTGCGTAGGTTAGAGCGATTAGTGGGTAAATGTGTAGGGATACGGGGGTAGGGTGGGATTGTGGTCGGTGCAGACTTGATGGGCCAAAAGGCCTCTTTCTGTACTATAGGGTTCTATGATTCTATGGTTCTCAGTTAGAACCCACAGAAGACTGAGTGCAGTTCAGGTCTACACATTATAAAAATTATACTGAGACATTAGAGAAGATGCAAATATAATTCACAACAATCATACCAGAACTGCGAGGTTATTCCTAGCAAAAATGGGTCTTTTTTCTAATAAAAAGAGAGGTGACCTGAATGAGATCTCCAAAACTCTGATAAAAGTGGGCTAAGAGAGAGGTTGCCATGGAGAAAAGCAAAACCAGAGGCCATCAATATAAGGTAGTCATCAAGAAAATCAAATTGCAAATTCAGAACAATACACAGAACGTGGTTAGAATGTTAATCTTGCTACAATAGAATAAATCAGAGGACCGTAACACTGAAGAAGGACATTTGGCCCATTGTGTGCATGCTGACTCTCTGAGAACTGTTGAACAGGTGATAGTCACACTATCATTAACCACCTATTGGAAATACCCTAAACTGTGGTTGGATTTTATTGGTGGAAGAGGACTGTACCCATCCAAAACTAAAACAAAACAAGGACAAAACTTCACTGGTTCACCCTGCAGCCAATTAAAAATCACCAGGATGTTCATTGGCTGGAGTTTGGTATTCCACTTGCAACCAGCTGAATTTTGAAGTGGCTCCCCGATCTCACAGTCTATCGGGAGACCCCCATCATCCCTCACAGACATTGCAACACCTCCTTCTTCATTGGCAGCATACTCCCCCGCCCCTCCAGCGCACAGCCCACTATCGTAGCCCCCTCCTCCCGCTGCAGTGACCCAACAAGGTCCCACCTCCTTGTAAATGTCCCGGCACACTAGCAGTGCCAAGGTGCCAGGTGGGCACTGCCAGGTGGGCGCTGCAAGATGGGAGGCTTCAATGGTCTCAAGCACCCACAACAAAAGGGATATTATGGTTATGCTTGTACATAGAATTGTATTCGGAAGGTTGTGGAGAGAGAAGAAAGGAAAAGAATATTATATCTTGCCTTTCATTATAAACTCAGGACATTTCAATGCAGTGTAAAGGATATACAATGCTTTTATTGTAATGTCAGAGAGAGAGAAGAGAAAAGTAGAGTGGGGGAGAGATAGAGAAGACAAAGACAGAAATGGAGGGACTATGAGTAAGAGAGACAGACAGGAATAAGAGGAACTAAAAAGACACAAACAGAAACAGTGGCAGAAAAAGACAAAAAGAGAGAAAAAGGGGCAGAGAGAAAACAGAAATAGAATTACAGTAAGGGAAGAATTACAAGAGAGAGAAGGAGCATGTCAGAGAAACAAACCACTGTATTAAAGAGGTTTATTACCAGAGTAAAGTTTATTAGTCAAAGATAGGCTTACTTAACACTGCAATGAAGTTACTGTGAAATTCCCCTATTCACCACACTCCAGCACCTGTTCAGGTCAATGCACCTAACCAGCACACCTTTCAGACTGTGGGAGGAAACCTGCATAGAGAGAATATGCAAACTTCACACAGACAGTCACCCAAACTAGGAATCGAACCCGGGTCCCTGTCGCTGTGAGGTAGCAGTGCTAAACACTGCCACTGTGCCGGCCTAATAGAGAAAGCAAAATTGATGGAGGGAGAAAAGATGAGGAATAGAGAGATCAGGTGAGAGAAAAAGAAAGGACAGTAGATCAAAGAAACATGAAGGAGAGACAGTGCGATGAAGAGAAATACAGCTAGTCAGATAGATAGGCAGGGAACAGGTTTTGGCCACATAATGTAACATAAAAACCAATAACAATACTAAAGGAAACTTGATCCCCACATTGTTAATGCCTGGCTTGGACTAACAGCTGATAGAATTGTTTTGTTTAAAGGGACATTGTGTTTGCCAAACTATTTCCCTTGTTGGAGGGTGAGAATCATTTAGCATTTTCACCTGCTTGTGCCTGGAACATCATGTTACAATTACTTAATTGTTTACTTGCAAACAAGCAAGCAAGAAAGAGAAAAAAAATTGCCAATCATTCTTTTGTTTTGCCAAGGTCCTGCCCCTTTAAGCTGTTTCTGCTGGCCTCATTTCCTGCATTTGTACAGTGCAGAAACCAGCTGCTGCCAGCTTTTCATGGATTAAACAGCAGCAGCTGCAAAAACATCGCATTCAGCCACAATCCTGACTCTCAGCCTCACTCACACCACACCACCATTACCTTGAACCACAGATTCAAACCCTGGCATAATACCTGGCAACTGTGACAAATACAGAGGTCATGAGTCAGTGTTTTATCCAGATGGGATTGACGTTGGAAACAGCAACGGGGCTTTCCACATCTTTTGTGAACAGCATTGTGATTTTGAAACACAATTATAATAGAGTTCACAGAGTTAGAGGCATTGGCGAGTCACGGTTCAGTGAGTCAGAAAACCAGGGGTTCAATTCCTATTCCTGTATCCAGTTTAGTACAGAAAGAATGCTCTCAGTTTAGTACAGAAAGAATGCCACACTGTCAGACGCCTTTAAGTGCAATGCTCAATCAAGGTTCCAACTGCCCTCCCAGTTGGATGTATAAGATCCATGTCACTATTTCAATGATAAACAGGGAAGTTCCCCAATACCTGGTGGCTCCTTTGGTAGGCCAGCCCAGGCATGACAGGCTGAATGACCTCCTTCTGTGTTGTTACAATTCTGTGATCCACTTGTAATTACTGTCAGAATACAGGCTCGGAGGATGCTTGGGGTTTGAGAATTGTTAAGACTTGAGAAAGATTTTCTCAGAAAACTTTCTTTCTGATAGAAAAAACAAATTTAGACTTTCTTTCAACTCAAGCTTCAGAGTGCATCATGTACACAGAGAAGGCCTCACTGTTGCAAAGTGCACTTCGGATCACCAGGAAAGAACTTGGGGAACCTCTTCTGAATGTTGGAATACACAAGAGCTTCTGTGAACTTTTGAAACAAAATTGATCATCAATCATTTTCATGAATGTTCATGCATTAAGCTTTGATTCAATTAAAGCACTTGCTATCATCAAGGCATCATCACCATGGCAATAGAAACCAAGATCAGAAAAGAGCTAAAACTGATGAGGGAGTGCAGGACCCATGTATGGGAGCAGAATTTACCAAGCTCATGATTGGGTAAAATGGGGACAAGGGTTTGGAATATATATATTTGTTGGATTTTTCCTTCATCCCAGATTTGGTTATGTGCTCGAGGAGCTTGGATAGTCTTGGTGTGATAGGGGCAGGAGGGAATATTATCTAAACTGAAATAAATATACATGTAAGGAGGAGAAAAGAGGAAAGGGGCAAGTCCACCACCCAAAGAATGCCAGTGGACCATGTTGTTCTCATTTCTACTTCATAATTTCATCACTCCTCAACTACAGTGAAGGAAAAACTGTTCCAAATACAAGTCAGACCACATCAAGAGCATGATGTAATCTCCTGGGAGATATACACCACAAACTTCAATGCTGGCAATTTATTTTGTTGGAAACGATTACTCAAAAGATACCAGTATTGGTGATGTCGCTAGGCTGGCACAGTCTCCAGAACCACAAACAATCAGAGGGTGACATGCCTTTATAAAATTAATTATTATTAAGCAGTACATCAAGCTCAGAATCAACTGAGCTCAATGGGTTCATAGCAAACAGCACCAACTATACACAACTTAACATGCTTTCTTTCTAACTCCTTTTTTCCCCAAGAACAATTAAGGATTTCCATAAACGTAAATCCCGAGTCCCTCAAAGGATTTATTTAAGAAAAATAGATTAATATTTTTAATTAATGTGATTGTCAACTGGAGTGATGAAATGGGTGCATTAAATTTAATTTTATGTTAGAATAAAATCGTAACTGGCACCAATATGGAATCAGCTTTAAACAATTGAACAGATAACCCAAAGGGATTATAAATGTTTTCTTATAACAGTGAACTAGTTGGCAGCTGAGTAATTGCTACCTTATTGTCAATGGGCTTCTCAGACTGTTGAGGTTATCTGCCTGGCTGGTTAAAGAAGAAAAAGGATGTGGAGGCTTAGGAGAGAGTACAGAAAAGATTTATCAGGATGCTGCCTGGAATGGAAGGTATTAGCTATGAGAGAAGGTTGGAGAAACTTGGGTTATTCTCACTAAAATGACAGAGGTTGAAGGGCAACCTGATAGAAGTCTAGAAGATTGTGAGCGTCATGGAGAGAATGGATAGTCAAAAGCTTTTTCCCATGGTGGAAGAATCAATTACTAGGGGGCACAAGTTTAAGATGCGAGGAGCAAGGTTTCAAGGAGATGTATGAGGCAGAGTTTTTACACAGATAGTGGTGGATATCTGGACCCTGTTGCCAGGGAAGCTAGTGGAAGTGGATACAGTAGTGACTTTTAAGGAGTGTCTTGACAAATACATGAATAGGATGGGAATAGAGGGTATGGTCCCTGGAAGGGTAGAGGGTATTAGTTAAGTTGGGAAGCAAGGTGAGTTCAGGCTTGGAGGGCTGAAGGACCTATTCCTGCACCGTAATTTTCTTTTTTGTGTGTTCTATAGAACACCTTGATATTTGGTTAAGTTTCCCTCCATAGTCTTCCCACTAGGGAATTTCATAACAAAGTCCAGTCGACAGTCACATTAATTAAAAATATTAATCTATTTTTCTTAAATAAATCCTTCGAGGGACTCGGGATTTAGGTTTATGGAAGTCCTCAATTGTTCTTGGGGGAAAAAGGAGTTAGAAAGAAAGCATATTAAGTTGTGTATAGTTGGTGCTGTTTGCTATGAACCCATTGAGCTCAGTTGATTCTGAGCTTGATGTACTGCTTAATAATAATTAATTTTATAAAGGCATGTCACCCTCTGATTGTTTGTGGTTCTGGAGACTGTGCCAGCCTAGCGACATCACCAATACTGGTATCTTTTGAGTAATCGTTTCCAACAAAATAAATTGCCAGCATTGAAGTTTGTGGTGTATATCTCCCAGGAGATTACATCATGCTCTTGATGTGGTCTGACTTGTATTTAGAACAGTTTTTCCTTCACTGTAGTTAAGGAGTGATGAAAATTCTTTTTCATGAATCCAAGCATCATAGATGCCATTGAAGCTGCGAATTGAATTTGTACATTCCACTCGATGTTATTTTGGATGTGAGTTCTCAAGTACTGACATTCTTTAGCAACTTCAAAGAGGGCATCACGTTTGGTGCAATTGGGTATTTTTGGACATCAAGTATCGCTGATTCATATGATGCTACATTTTCTCAATCCTCATCTCCATTCCCCAGATATTGGCCTGTTGAACAGGATTATTCAGTATCCAAAAGATTAATTCCATCTGCTGCTTCAGTAGTGGTTTTGCAGACATTTAGACATATGAAGATGCAAATAGGACATGGATAGACAATTCAGCCCCTCATCCACTATTCAATAAGTTTATGGCTGACCAGGCAACCATGTGCAAGGAATCGATCTGGCTTGATATTTCATCCTGGAAGTCATTTATAAAGATGTGAAACAAGTGTGGGTCCAGGACACTACCTTGGAACATGCTGCTTAAGACTGGTTTCTAATTTGAGGTTTCCCATTCTCTGTGGTTTGACAATAAATATTCTTCTTCATTTCTCACCATTTCCTCAGATGCCATACAGATCAAGTTTGTCCAGTAGCTTTGTGTATACAATTATGACTGAGTGGCCAAGTTCCCTTCCACCTCGATTTTCAGGTTTGCTGACGACACCACCATAATGGGTTGGATCTCAAACAATGACAAGACAGAGTAAAGGAATGCAATTGAGAATCTGGTAAACTCGTATAATGACAATAATCTCTCCTTCAATGTCAACAAAATGAAGGAGATAGTCCTCAACTATAGGAAGGATAGTGAAGAATGTGCCCCTGTCTACATCAATGAGGACAAATTAGGAATAGTCGAGAGCTTCAAGTTTTTAGGTGTCCAAATCATCAAGAATCTGTCCTGGTCCCCCCATACTGACACTATAGTTTAGAAAGCCCACCAATGCCTCTACTTTCTCAGAAGATGAAGGGCAATTAGCATGTCGACTATTATCCCCATCAACTTTAACTGATGCACCATAAAAAGCATCTGGTTGTATCACAGCTCAGTATACAGTGCCCAAGACCACAAAGGGCGTGACGGTCCATCACGCAAACCAGTCTCCTATCTACTGACTCTACCCTTCCCACTACTTTGCAAAGCAGCCGGCATAATTAAAAACCCCACACACTCTGGGTATTCTCTCTTCCATCTTCTTCTGTGGGGAGAAAGAATCAAACATCTGAGGTCACATATCAACCGATTCAAAAACAGTTTCCTCCCTGCTGCCATCAGACTTTTGAATGGACCTACCTCGCACTAAGTTGATCTTTCTCTACACCCTAACTATGACTGTGACACTACATTCTATGTTCTCTCATTTCCTTCTTTATGAATGGTATGCTTTGTCTGTACAGCGCACATGAAACAACACTTTTCACTGTATGCTAATACATGTGACAATAAATCAAATCAAATAAATGTAGCATCAATCATGGTAAAATCTAGAATAGCTGCATTTGTGTGATGCGATAATCATGGTTATTGGTCAGATTTTGTATGGCAAGAATCAATCATCATTTAATTGATTTGGTTTTACAAAAACATGCATTTTCTCATCAATATGTGCATCGTGTCCTTCACAAAGTCTCACCAGCTAACCTACAGCTGTATTATGACAGCTTATTAAGAATGGCAGACTTAAATCATTTGATTTGATTTGATTTGATTTATTATTATCAAATATATACAGTGAAAAGTATTGTTTCTTGCGCTCTACAGAGACAAAGCATATCATTCATAGAGCACGTACGGGAAAAGGAAAAGGATCGTGTGCAGAATATTGTGTTGCAGTTATAGGTCGGGTGAAGAGAAAGATCAGCTTAATACTTGATAGGACCATTCAAAAGTCTGATGACAACAGGGAAGAAGTTGTTCTTGGCTCTGTTAGTACATGTTTTCAGATTTTTGTAATTTTTATCTAATGGAAGAATGTGGAAGAGAGTACGTCCAGGATGCCTGCAGCCCTCGATTATGCTTGCTGATTTCCCAAGGCAGCGAGGTGTGTAGACAATGTTAATGGATGGTAGGGCTTTTGTGATAGTTAGAAATAAGAAATTATCTGACAATCCATGTGTCATTGTTGAACAATAAAGTTATTTTTAAAGGGGCTTTTCATAGTAACTTCATTGCATTGTGTAAACAAGCCTACTTGTGACTAATAAATAAACTTTAAAATGTGCCATTTTTAAACAATCGACTTCTGGCTCAGAGCTTCAGAGTAGCAGTAATGATCATTGAATTATCACAGTGCTCATAAACTTTCCTGACCTGAGCTGCTCCGCATTTCTTCTGGAACAATCCGAGGCAGGCTTTCACAGAAATGCGCAGTGCAACATCCCTTGCAGAACTCATTCTGAGCACAGTAGAGTCGGTAAGACTCTAGGATTGCATTACCTGTAATTCACAAGGTTATGGAGCGATATGCTCAAAGACTTCAGGGTGTTAAAGGGAACCAACAGTTGGTTTGGGAGAAATTTACAGTTTGATTACAGTATCCAATTCCATAGGATTCAGAAAGCACCTGGTTTGGCCATTTTCCAAATGAAGTGAAGTAACAAACATCGGAATTCAACATAGGGTTTAAATTACTCCAGAGTGGGAGAAATGAGAAAAGGAGGAATTCTATTTATTTTCCTTTGGGGAAATCTGCAAGATGCTGCTGTGGTTCCAATGTCTGTAACTCTGCCACACCCTCCTGCCATAGTGATTTTGTTTAAACGTAAAAGCTAATCTATTCAATGGTTAGTTTACCTCATTTGAAAAGATGTCTGAAGAATCAAATGCAAAGGTGAGATACTTTTTTGTAAGCTTGCGTCGTTAGTCTATTTCATTTGTGTTGTGTTGAGTTTAGTTAATAAGATATTGTCTGAATTATGGAGGATCACCAACATATTAAATTGTGGAAAGCATTGTTATTGTGTATTGTGATCATTGTGATATTGAAGTTGTAAATTGTGTGAGAGTGTCTAGTTTCAGACATGAGACTGTGGCATAAATAATTGGGTAATGAATCATCCTGGCATTGCTGGAAAGTGAGACGATTGAAAATGCTCCTATTATTAGGCAGTGGAATAACAATCTGATCAAAATGAATCACAGTATTCTTAATGATCTTTTAGCCTTTTGTAATTGATAAGGGTGGAAAAAATCTGATAATATTTGTGTGTTTCATAGCTCATGATTGAGAATTGTAAAGAAAAGTGAATTTGAAATTTACATTCAAGGTTTGTAAGCTTTAAAAAGTGAAATGATAGAAAATAGGAGCAAGACGAAGGCGTTTGACCCCTCAGATCTCTTTGATCATCCAGTTTGATCATCTAACTCAAAAACCTGATCCCACGTTCAACCTCTTTCATCCCTTTTGCTCCAAAAGCTAGCTCTTTCTTGAAAATATACTAAATTTGGTTCTATCTGTTGAGAAAGTGGGAGAGGAAGTGCTGTAGTGGTATTGTCAAAGTACTAATGAGCGAGAGTAATACCCTCAGCACCTGGATTCAAATCTCACTGCAGCAATGAAAGTAATGAAATTAATTAAGGTCTGCTGATGACCATGAAAATATTTGGGTGGCATGGTGGCACATTGGTTTGCGCCAGGAATCTGAGTTCAGTTCTTGGCTTGGGTCACAGTTTCATTCATTCTCCTTGTGTCCGGGTACGTTTCCTCTGGGTGCTGCAGATTGTGGTCGGTGCAGACTATATGGGTGGAATGGCTTCCTTCTGGACTGTAGGGATTCTATAATTCTAAATTAATATGAATGAAATTTGAAAATATTTTGAATTTTGTTTTAAAAGATCACCAGGCAATTCCTTTTTCCTTGCTAGATGGAAATGTATATACTGGTCAGTGTTAACTTTCTTAATTTAAGTAGACATTTCCCATGCTGAAATTGTGAACTGAAATCCTTTGGCTTCCCAAACAGAGCCTCCATTATTCTTTCCTTATAAAGTGGAAATGGGTTGGAGGATGGAGTAGGAACATGGTTTTCTAGATCAAACAGCTATACTGGCATGGCAAAACATCCTCCAGTTTCAAGAATGACTTTACCTGTGGATACCAAATCGTGGCCTTTGATGATTTGGACTGAACCATTTACATTTGAAAAAAATGGCCATAACCCATTCAGGACAATTTGTTACAGAGAATGGGAGATGTGAACTCCAAACAAACTGCAAATATTTCTGTGTCTAATGAGAATCTCAAGCCTAGGGTTTTCCTGACATTGGAATAAATAAAAAAAAATCATATGACTTACATTTTCATTCACTGGAGAAGAGAACATTTACTTGAAAATTAAGGAGATTGTCATTCAAAAGAAAACAAAGACAGCAGTCAAGGTGGTTTTGTTCATTACTACTACTGTCTGTGGAATCTGCACATTCTCCTCATATCTGTATGGTTTCCTCTGGGGGCTCTGGTTACCTCCCACACTCCAAAGATGTGCAGGTTTGGTGGATTGATCATGTTAAATTGCTCCTTAGTGTTTTAGGATGTTGGTTTAGGAGATTGGTGGGGAAAATACGTGGGGTATAACTAGGTTTGATAAACTAGGTTTGTTCTCACTGGAGTGAGAGAGGTTGAGGGGTGACCTGATAGAAGTCTACAAGGTCATCAGAGACATGGATAGTCAGAAGCTTTTTCTCAGTCTGGAAGAGTCAATTACTAGGGAACATGGATTTAAGGTACACGAGGACAAGTTTAGAAGAGATGTGTAAGGCAGTTTTTTTTTGCAATAAGGGTGATGAATATCTGGAGCATACTGTCTGGGAAGGTGGTGGGAACAGGTACAGCTGCAGCATTTAAGGGGCTTCCAGATGAGTACATGAATAGGATGGGAATGGAATGATACGTACTCCGTAAATGCGATTGAGTTTAGTTTAAGAAGGCATCATGATCGATTCAGGCGTGGAGGACCAAAGGGCTTGTTCCTGGGCGATGTACTGTTCTTTGTAAGAAGTCTCACAACAGCATTTGATAGCACAAACTTTCAGAGTGCTGCTGCTCCATCGGGTGTGTTAACTGATGAAGGAGCAGGGCTCCAAAATTTATGCTACCAAACAAACCTGTTGGATTTTAACCTGGTGTTGTGGAACTTCTTACTGTGCCCATCCCAGTCCTACACTAGCATCTCCACATCATGACTATCACGGTACTGTTCTTTGTTCTTTCCTTCATCAAAGACCTTCCTTCCATCAAAAAGGTCAGATGTCAGGATGCTTGCAAAGGACTGCACAATGTTCGGCACTATTCGTGACTTCTCAGGTACTGAAGCATTCCACGTCCAAATGCAGCAAGACCTGCACAACTAGCAGGTTGGGGCTGACAAGTGGCAAGTCATATTCAAGCTGCACAAGTCCCAGACAATAGCTATCTCCAACAAGAGAAATTATAACCATCACCCCATGATATTGCATATCGTTACTATTGCTGAATCCCTCACTATCAATATCATGGGGTGGGGGGATTGCTAGTTGGAGAGTGGGATGAGAGTTACTATTGACCAGAAACTGGGCTAGCAATGTAAATACTGTGACTGTCAACCCAGGCTAAAGGCTATGGATCTTATGGTGAGTAACTAATCTCTTGACTCCCTGTCTACCATCTACAAGGCATGAATCAGGAATGTGATGGAATACTCCCCACTTGCCTGGATGAATGCAGTTCCGAAAACACTCTACAAGCTTCATACCAGCCAAGCCAAAGCAGTCCCGCTTGATTGCTACTCCTTCCACAAACATTTAGTCCCTCCACTAATGACAGACAGTGGCAGACATGTACACCAAAGTTCCTTAGGTGGCACTTTTCAAACACATGATGACTACCATTCAGAAGGACAAGAGCAGTATATACTTGGAATACCACCACTTAGAAGTCCCATCCAATCCATACCTTAGTAAACACACATATTTACGCTATCAATCCCTTTGATACTATTGGGCAATTTATCTTGGCCAATCCACCTAACGTGCACATCCTTGAACAGTGGGAGGAAAGCACCCAGAGGAAACCCATGCAGACACAGGGAGAATGTGCAAATGCTACATCGGCAAGGACCTGAGGCTGGAACTGAACCCGGGTTCCTGGTGCTCTGAGACAGCTGTGCTAACCACTGTGTTGCCATGCCATTCTTAGGAGAAGGATTAAAGAGGAAGTGAGGATTTCTTTTACACCCAGACAATGCTAGGGACCTATAATTTGCTGCCTGAAAGGGAGACACAGGCAAAATCCGTCTGGATGTGTGCCTGAAGTTCAGTGACATCCAAGGATTATGGGCCCAATGCTGAAAAATGGGATTGAGTTGGCTGGCTTATTTTTCAGATTGCACAGTCACAAAGGGCACATTGGCCTCTTCCTCTGCTGTAAACGTTTCTATACTTTCTAAATAATTGAAAAGGAGGAATGTGCAGCAATGTGGGGACAGAACAGAGCAATGGCAGGATGTAAACTGTTTCTTAGGAGAGCTAGCATGGAGACAATTGGCTGAATGGCCTTCTTGTATGCTCTAATGATTCTACAAGTCTGTGTTTGTATATTTCTAAGTTGATATCACTGACGATGCGGAATCATGGAGTAGAAAGGATGAAAGATGAGAAGGGCATCTAATTGAGAATAAAAGCAGGGGTAATTAGACAATGAGGGTTTCAAAGAAGGGGCAACTGAGTTGGGATAGGTAGAGGTGTTCAAAGGATAAGAGGGTGCCTGAGCAGTACAGCAGAGACAAGCATGTTATTTGGTGATGCCCTTCTCTATTGCCAACTATCAAGTTGCAAAGTTCATGCAGACTATTACAATATCACACATTTTTGATCAGATGTGTTTCAAATTAATTTTACAGTCAGTTAGGAGAACTTTGAGGTTGCAGTGAGAATTACACAATCATACATTCAGCCAGTGTATCCATGTGGAAAACTGATCAAGAAAAGAATAGAGGGAGGTCAGGGATGGGAACAGGGTTTTGAGTTGTTTGCAACAGCTGCTGACCCATTAAAAAGCATGATACCTGCAGCAGACTCGATCTGTTTCCACCCGAGACAGGAGCAGGGAAACTGGCTCCCTTATTTCAGAAAGATTTCAACCTATTGCTACACTTTTCTTTATGAATCTCCAAAAGCCCAGAACAGTGACAATGCAAAGCTAATGGAAAGTGGCTTATAAAGGAAAGAATCAGCTGACATCTCTGCAAAGTTCTGCACAAATTCAGGATTGCAGTGTTTAGCATTGCTGCCTCACGGTGCCAGGGATCTGGGTTCAATTCTCGGTTTGGGTCACTATCAGTGTAGAGTTTGTACATTCTCCCTGTGCCTGCATGCGTTTCCTCCAGCTTCTCCGGTTTCTTCCCACAGTGCAAAGATGCGTGAATTAGGTGGATTAGTCATGACAAATTGTCCATTACTGTTAGGGGGATTAGCAGGGTAAATATATGGAGTTATATGGATAGCATCTGGGTGGGATTGCTGTTGGTGCAGGCTTGATGGGCTGAATGGCCTCCTTCTACTCTGCAAAGATGCTGTGATTTCCCAAAGTGTTTGATGGTCAATGAAATGCAATGTCATCAGTCTGCAAATGTAGCAAGAGATTTGTTCAAGATCCCATCAGCATCAAGATGATAATGGCCGTGTACAAGTGGTAATATTGGACAATCTAGAATAAACTCTTTTACTCATATTCCAATAGTGCAACTAAATCTTTTACTCCTTCCTGATGGGACAGATGTGACCTTGATTTAACTAATCATCTGGACGCTGGCAGCCCCAACTGTAACACACCCGCAGTACTACACTGGAGTGTCAACCTAGATCATGGGTACAAGTCTTTGGAATGGGACATAAATCTAATACCTCCTAACTCACAGACATGACTGTTATCCACTGAGTCATGGCTGTTAGTGGAGTGGAAATAATCGCAGGCATGAAAGGTGGGAAGTGATAGATTTGTGGAAAGAAAGATTGAAAAACTGTTGCTCAATTCTGAATTCAGAGACTAAAAAAAATTAGTCGCTTTACTTTAGCCACTGCCAGTTGTTGAATCCATATAATCTCGTAGTTTGGGTTGAACTTGAGATTCAGAAGGGGAATAATGTTCTTATTTAACATTTAATGGGTGAATTAGGGCAGGAAAGATTAAAGGACATACACACATTAAATTCTGAACCAATGTGTTAACTACCTGAATTTAAATAGGTTAATAAGTTAACTAGTGGAATATCAGTGAGAAGTGTCGACTAGCTGCTGCAAACTGCAGTTTTAATGAGTATGATGATGGTCTGAAAGCAATGACGGGTGAGGATGGAGGGCTTTTAGAGTAAAGAACCAGGTATTGGTGAATAATTAAAGTTGGAACAAGGAGAAATGAGAAAAGGGAAGGTGATGATGAACAAGGTACAAGAGAAGGTTAGATAAAGGGGCAGAAAGGAATGATGGCAGAGAGTGGAGGAATTATTTATTTTAAGTGCAGAGATAAATGTGAAGGAATTCATGCCTATGAATTAAAATTTGCGGGAAAATTAATAAAAAAAGACGGAAGGGAGTGAGTATGGTAACGTTAGACTAAGGGTGATGTAGAGATTACCTGGCATTTTCAGAATGTCGGACAGAGTCTTGCAGTGATAGGTCCCAGTCGATCGGTAACATTCGGTCCACAGCCCCTGCAGTTTCAATTCATCAAAGAGGCGGCAATCGCTCACTCCTGTCGAACAGCTCTGAACCCATTCCTTGGTGCCAGTGGCGATCAGAATAGCAATCCAACCCAGGGAACTCAACACAAAGCCCAGTAAATGCAGACACACAGACGACATCCTGTCTTCAACTGAACGATCAATTCACCAGCACAAAAATGTGGAAATATTTCCGACAGGTTCTGTTTCTCCTGTAAAATATTCTTCTCAAACATAAAAAGCTTGACACCGTTTCTATGAACTCTCAGGAAACGCAAGGCACCCAGTTCTCCCAAGATAAGACCCTTTCATCAGTTGACTGTTTTCTTGTTAGAACAAAATCTCTTGAAGCAACACATTCAGAAAGTGAGGCTGAATCCAAACCCAAAGTGTAAGAAAGTCTCAGCTGAAATGCTGCAAGCCAATCAGGAGTTCAGAAATCATCTGGGAGTGGGGATTAGGGAACCAATCAGTAAAGGGAAAGGAAAATTGAGTATTTTTTTCTGTTAATGTCTGTTTCCAGTTATTGATTTCAAGTGACTGCAATCACATTTGTATTAGTTAATGTCAAATAATCGACAGAATCTGTTTACTCTGTAAGAAAGAAATAACGTTAATATCTCAGAATGTTCCACAGCAGCTTTGAATAAAAAGAGATACTTTTTAAGTGTAGTTGAAATGCTGGCAGCAGGACAGTCAATATGGGTATAGCAAGCTCCCACCAACAGTAACCGATAGGTTAATTCATAAGTATTGTATTTTAGTGAACTTTAAACATTAGCAAAGGGCACTGAGTACAGTCCCCCTGAGTTATTTCCAAACAGTGCTTGTGGGATCATTTACATCCACCTACTGTAGGGTTTAAAATAAATCTCTCTTCCAAACGATGGTGGGTCTGACAGTGCAGTACTGCAATGAGGGCACCAGTGCTAGATGTTATGCTCAAGTCCCTTGGATGGGGTTTGAGCTCACAACATCTTGACTGAAATGTAAGGTAAAGGCCCGTGTTGAGGGGTCAAATGTCAGCTGTGGCTTGTGGAAGGTAAATGTTGGTGGGGGGGATGGCCACTGTGTGGGTGGGTTCTCCTTCAGACCCGATCTTGAGAATTCACCTAACTCCTCAAATGGATATTATAGAACCCTTGGTGCTTGTCGGAAGGTTAGAGTGAGTTTTCTCTGCTGTTGTGGCCGACAATTCAATTTCAACCAACACCAATATAAGCAAAGTAATCAACTTCACAATTCATTCCTCTTTGTGGGATCCTTCCATGTACTTTTCCTTGACAAATCACCCCACTTCAAAGTAATTTATTGTAAGTGTCACTGTCAAACATTTTTGTGTTGTGGTAAAGTAATGCATATCTATAAAATGTTTATTTGTTATGGTTTAACTTCAGTCTATTCTCATGTATAAATGCATCTCAGTAGGCTTGAGATAGAGACCCAGAACTTGTTGCTTTCCTTGCCTCCCTAAGACTTCTATCACCCTCTAGTGCTGTATCCTTGTATTGCACCGTCGATACACAGCATTGCAGGGAAACACTACACCGTGTATTGCTTTCCAAGGGGTATCTGCTGAAGCAAGAAATCTGCCTGGATTTCTCACATTGATATACTTATTACTGTCAATCTGTGTCTCAATGAGATTCAGTGTCTCTGCTAGAATTTTCTCACCATTATTCCAGTATTTCTCACTCTGGTTGGATATTTTTGACCTCTCAGGGAAGCAAGTAATATGGGGAATGGGCAGGAAAGTGGAGCTGGCATTGATCAGTCATAATTATACTGAATGGCAGAACAGACGAGAGGACCATAATGGTGTAACCCGCCCCTATTTCTTCCGACTCTAACCACCCAGCACTGGGCAACTGGCACAGACATTCTCACAACACACCATCATCCCATATCAACTGAAACAGCAGGCTGTCACCTTTAAGACGTTATAAATAATAAACAATCAATGACCTTCAAAGAAAATTAAAGACATGTGTGTACTTTCTGGAGGCCCATTGATCTTTGTCCCAGGTTACTTGAAGCAGCATCCTGACAATTAATCCAGAATTAATAGAATCTCCAGGACATTTCTGGAGAATTGGCAAACTCACATTTTGGAGGTTTTGAAGCAGGAGGGAAATTAACAAAACAGCATGGGGAACAGGCCCTTTGGCCCATTATTCTTTTACTCTTTTAATTATAAAACAGCGTATTTTCTTTTAATTCACTCATGAGACATGGGCATCAGTGGCTAGCTGGCATTTATTGCCCATTTCTAGTTGGCTTGGGAGGGAAGTTGAGAGTTAACCATATTGCTGGTTCATTAATGTCCTCCAGAGAAGTGGCACAGCTATCGTCACCCAGTCTGAGCTGAATTGTTGAAGATAATTTTTATGTTCAAAGATTTTAGACAACTGAAACTTGCAGATCAACTATCACTGAAATACATTCTACCTATTTGTGATTGTGTGACGCTCTTTCCCTTTGTAACAATAAAAAAAACTTGGAGCCTTTCCCATGTTTAATGAAACATGAGGCAACAAGACATGTCTGCTTCCATAGCCCAAATGTAAAGATGCTATTCATTGCACCATAAGACCACCCACATGACAATTAGAAATGGGCACTAAATATATGTGTCAAAAACATGTGAAAAGAAATACAAACCGGCAGATGGGTTATAGATGTCCCAGGGAATCCCAGGGACAGCTCAGAGACTATCGCTGTTGCTGTGCAGACACATGGATTTGGGCCTGTGTCTGCAGGAGTTTGCGCGTTCTCCCTGTGGTTGCGTGGGTTTTCTCCAGGTGCTCTGGTTTCCTCCCACATCCCAAAAATGTGCTCTTAGGCTGATTGGGTAACAAATTGTCCCTATGTTGGTCTCTATATGTCGTTAAGATGTTAGGATGGCGGCGCGGGCTCGTTGGGCCGAAGGGCCTGTTTCCTGCGCTGTGTTGTTCTTTGTTCTTTGTTTGTTCTTGGAATCAACCAAACCTTGGGATTTCTTAAAGAAGAAATAAATAATTTTAATTTCAGTCTGTTCAGCTTCTCTTTATAACTGAATCTATCAAGTCCTGATAGCATCCTAGTAAATCTTTCCTGCACTCTTTCTAGTTTAATAATTTTCTAGTAGGGTGACCAGAATTGCACACAATTTTCCAAGTGTGGCCTTACGAATGTCTTGTAAAACTTCAACAAGACGTATTCAATGCTCTGACTGATGAAACCAAGCATGTCAAATTCACCACTTTGTTCATCTGTGATTCACTTTCAAGGAACTATGAATATGTACCCCTCAATCTCTTTGTTCTGCAATTCTCCTCAATACCCTACCATTAACTGAGTAAGTTCTGCCCTAGCTCAATCTACCAAAATGCATCACCTCCCATTTGTCTAAATCAAACTCCACCTGCCATTTGTCAACTCACTAGCCCAATTGATCAAAATCCCTTTGCAATCAGAGATAACTTTCTTCACTGACCATTATGCCACCAATCTTGGTATCATCTGCAAACTTACTAACCATGCCCCCTATATTCTCATCCAAATCATTAATATAAATGACAAATGATAGTGGATCCAGCACTGATCATTGAGACACACCGCTGGTCACAGGTCTCCAGTTTGAAAAAACAACCCTCTACAACCATCTTTGTAGCCAATTTTGTATCCAATTAGATACCTCACCCTGGATCCTATGAGATTTAACTTTATGCAACAACCTACCATGCGGTACCTTGTCAAAGGTCTTGCTAAAATCCATGTAGACAACATCAACTGCATTGTCCTCATCTACCTTCTTTGTTACCCCTTCAAAAAAACTCAATTAAATTTGTGAGACATGATTTTCCACTCACAAAACCATGCTGACTGTCCCTAATCAGTTCTTGCATCTCTAAATGCTGTAGATTCTATCTCTCAAAATACCTTCCAACAATTTACTCACCGCAGATGTGAGGCTCACTGGCCTGGAGTTCCCAGACTTTTCCCTGCAGCCGTTTTTAAACAAAGGCACAACATTTGCCAATCTACAATCTTCAGGTACGTCACCTGTAACTATCAATGATTCAAATACCTCGGCTAGGGGACCCGCAATCTCCTCCTTAGCCTCCCACAACATCCTAGGATACACTTCATCAGATCCTGGGAATTTATCTATCTTGATGCACTTTAAGACTCCCAGCACTCATCCTTTGTAAAATGTACACTCTTCAACTTTGTTTCCCCAAGTTCCCTAACATCCATGCTTTTCTCAACAGTAAATACTGATGAAAAATATTCATTTAGGATTTCACCTATCTTTTGTGGATCCACAAGAAGATGATCTTGTTGATCTTTAACAGGCCCTACTCTCCCCCTTGTTACTGTTTTGTCCATTATGTATTTATAGAAGCTCTTTGGATTCTCCTTTGTGTATTTTGTGTCCCTCCTGATTTCTTTCTTAACTTTACTCCTACACCCCCTATACTCTTCAAGAGATTGACTTGATCCCAACTGCCTATGCATGTCATGTGCCTCTTTCATCTTCCTGATGAAGGTCTCATTATCCCGAGTCATCCAAAGTTCCTGACTTCTGCCAGCCTTGCCCTTCACTCTAAGAAGAATATGTATACCCTGAACTGTGGTTAACATAGTTTTGAAAGAATGCCATTTACCAACATCCCTTTGCCTTCTCACAGGTTCCTCCAATTAAATTTTGAAAGTTCCTGCCTGATACCATCAAAATTGACTATGCCCCAATTTAGAATTTTAACTTTTAGGACAGACCTATCATTCTCTATAGCTATCTTAAAACTAAAAGAATTATGGTCACTGGTCCCAAAGTGATCATTCACTAACATTTCTATCACCTGCCCTTCCTTATTTCCCAAGAAAAGGTCAAATTTCCCCCCCCCCTCTCTAGTCGGGCCATCCACATACTGAATGAGAAATTCCTCTTGAAAATATTCAACAAATTCTCTCCATCCAACCCTCTAGTACTATGGCTATCCCAGTCAATGTTGGAAAAGACAAAATCTCCAACTATTACCACTCTATTTTTCTTGGTGCTATCAGTAATCTCCTTACATATTTGCTCCTCAATTTCCTGCTAACTATTTGGAGGCCTACAGTACAACCCTATTAAAATGATTTCCCCCTTTTTATTTCTCAGTTCTACCCATATAGACTTAGTGGCTGAACCCTAGGATATATCCCTCTCAGTATGACTGTGATGCTTTCCCTAATCAAAAGTGCAACTCCCCCTCCTCTCTTACCTCCTGCTCTATCTTTCCTATAGCATCTGTTACCCTGGAACATTTAGCTGCCAGTCCTGTCCCTCCCTTAGCCATGTTTCAGTAATTGCTGTAATATCCCAGTCGCAGGTACCCATCAGTGTTGATGGATACATGGGACTGTTGATAGGGCTTACCTGGGCAATTTCCCAAATCATTAGGTAGGTGTTATCTTGTAGCTTGGCTAGGGGTGAAGCTAGTCCGCTGGAATGCAAGACTTCAGTATCATTGATGGAATGTTGTCAGATCCCATAGCTTTCAGTTATGTAGTGTTTAGTTTAAATTATACAATTTAAGGGATTGAGTTCAGATTTTAAGATCAGAGAATAAAAAAGTAGGATCAGTAATGAAGCTATTGGATTGCCATAAAAGCCCAACTTATTCACCAATGTCCTTACACAGTCTGGTTTATACTGACTTCAGACAGAGAGTAATAGGTGTTGCCTCTTAACTCTCCTCTATGGTTCCAATCCCCCAGCTCAATTTAACTGTAAAATGTTTCATATCCACATTTAAAAGACATAAAGATCATGTTCTGGGCCATTAGATCAGGCAACATAGGCACCCACCCATAAACCACCGCCAACCCAACCCACCCAAACTTCGATTGGAGAATCATAATTACATACATAAAATCAAATATTACTCGTTTTGTGAAAGGTCAGTGGGAATTCAGGAAGTTTGGTTACTTCTAGAAAGGTTAAAAAAAACATGATCAACATACATAAGACGGGGTTTCACTTTTCAATGTATGTGTGAAGTTTCAGAAGTTTAAAAACTCTTTGGTAAGCACTTTGTCGTCCCCTAGTGACAGGATTATGTAATATCAGCGAAGTTTCTGGTTCAAGAACAAGTTAATCGAGTTTTAAGATGCCATATATCAGAGAACGAATAGGGGCTGCATTGCTGGGGCTGGAAGCTCAAAGTCTTAGCCACTTACTAATACAAAGTTGTCAACTAAGGCTGGATATGTGGCACTTCTGCCTTTGAATCAGAAACTTGTGGGATCCTTTCTTAATCCAAACAGTACTTTATGTACATAATCCAGATTGACAATCCCTGTGTCAGTATTGAGTGAATACTATATTGTGAGAGATAAAGGGTGGATTTTCCCACCTCGTTCACAGCTAGGATTCTGTGGTCTTGCTGCTGTGACTAGAGAGTTGACTGTGTGCCAAGTTCTCTGTTGTTGCTGGCTGCAGTGGTGGGGTGTGGATGGCTGGAGAATTTCAGCCATCATCTTTCAGGTGTTTGCCGGAATTCTACCGCCCATCCATCATGGAATCGGAGTGGCTGAGGGGCAGAGAATGGAAACGTCCATTGATCTTGGGCGGGAATTTCCAATCCGGCTCCAGCGAGGCCGTAAAATCCCACCCCATGTGATATCAAACATGGACTGCAGCCTTTCAAAGCAGCTCAACATCACCCTATTAAAGTTAGATAGGGATAGGTAATAAATGCTGGCCTAGTCAGTAATGCCCACATCCCAACCAGAAAGAACAGACAGGTTGGAGTAGTATTATTATTTCCTCATTTTACTGTTTTTTTTCTTTTGGGCTTGAGCAAATAAAGAAAGGAAATTGAGGCTCTGTTTGTCCCTGGTTAGAACATAGAACACTACAGCACAAACAGGCCCTCTGGCCCACAAGTTGCGCCGATCATATCCATACCTACCAGGCCTATATATAACTCTCAATCCCATTGAATTCCATGTACTCATCCAGAAGCCTCTTAAAAGACCCCAGCGAGTTTGCCTGTACCTCCACTGATGGCAGCCGCTTCCACTCACCCACCACCCTCTGATTGTGGAATAACAATAAAAAATAAGAAATGCAGAAATCAGAGACTCTAACATGGAAGAGGAATGTGTGGGAGGAGCAGTCAGTCAGTGATAGACTGAACGTCTGCAAGGTACTCAATGCATTAATAAATGACATTGGTAAAATATGAAGGATTACAGCTATGTGTTTACCTTATTATATGTTTAAGCAAAGTTATTACATAATTCATAAAATTGTAGAATTCCTATCGTGCAGAAGGAGGCCATTTAGCCAATTGAATCTGCACTGACAAGTCATCATTGTCTGCAGGAATAGTACCAGAAGACTGGAGGATAGCAAATGTTGTCCCTTTGTTCAAGAAAAGGAGTACAGACAACCCTGTTAATTATAGACCAGTGAGTTTTACATCTGTTGTGGGCAACATTTTGGAAAGGATTATAAGAGATAGGGTTTATAATCATCTAGAAATGAATCATTTGATTAGGGATATTCAACACGCATCGCGACTCACAAAGCTTACTGAGTTCTTTGAGAAGGTGATCAAAGAAGTGGATAAGGGTAAAGCAGTTGATGTGGTTTATATGGATTTCAGTAAAGCATTTGATAAGGTTCCCCACAGTAAGTGATTGCAAAAGATGCAGAGGCATGCAATTGAGGGTGATTTAGTGGTTTGGATCAGAAATTGGTTAGCTGTAAGAAGACAGAGGGTGATAGTTGGTAGGAAATGTTCATCCTGGAGATCAGTTACTAGTGGTGGACCACAAGGGTTTGTTTTAGGGCCACTGCTGTTTGTCATTTTTATAAATGACCTGGATGAGGGCGTAGAAAGATGGGTTAGTAAATTTGCAATGACACTAAAGTCGGTGGAATTGTAGACAGTGCGGAAGGATGTTGCAGCTTACAGAGGGATTTGAATAAGTTGTAGTGCTGGACTGGTGGCAAATGGAGTTTAATGCGGAAAAGTGTGAAGTGATTCACTTTGGAAGGAATAACAGGAATACAGTGTACTGGGCTAATGGTAAGATACTTGGAAGTGTGGATAAGCAGAGAGATCTCGATGTCCATGTGCATAGGTCCCTGAAAGTTGGCAGCCAGGTTGATAGAGTTGTTAAGTACGGTTGTTAATGGTATGTTAACTTTTATTGGTAGAGGGATTGAGTTTTGGAGCCATGAGGTCATGCTACAGTTGTACACAACTCTGACGTGGCTGCACTTGGAGTATTGCATACCGTTCAAGTTGCCACATTATAGGAAGGATGTGGAAGCACCGGAAAGGGTGTAGAGAAGATTTACCAGGATGTTGCCGAGTATGGTGGGAAGGTCTTATGAGGAAAGGCTGAGGGAGTTGAGGCTGTTTTTATTAGAGAGAAGAAGGTTAAGGGATGACTTAATAGAAGCATATAAGATGATCAGAGGATTCTGTTAGATGAGATGTTAGAGGTAAGTTTTTCACTCAGAGCGTGATGAGTGAATGGAATCAGTTGCCATCAGTGGTGGTAGAGGCGAACTTGCTGAGGTCTTTTAAGAGACTTCTGGATGAGTACATGGGATTTATTGGGATTGGGAGTTACAGATAGTTCTATGGCCTGGTATGATCGGCACAACTTGTGGGCCGAAGGGCCTGTTTGTGCTGTAGTGTTCTATGTTCTATGATTCAATGGGTTGGACAGTGAGAGCCTTTTCCTCAGATGGAGGTGGCTAGCATGAGGGGACATAGGTTTAAATTGAGAGGTAATTGATATAGAACAGATGTCAGAGGTAGATTCTTTACTCAGAGAATAGTAAGGGTGTGGAATGCCCTGCCTGCAACAGTAGTGGACTCACCAACATGAAGGACATTTACATCATCATCGGATAAACATATGGATGATTTTAGAATAATGAAGGTTAGATGGGCTTTAGATTAGTCAGCACAACATCAAGAACTGAAGGCTTTGTACTGTGCTGTAATGTTCTATGTTCTTTGTTCTAACAATCCCACCCAGGCCCTATCCCTGTAACCCTATATATTCACCCTACATATTTCCCTTACACTAGGGGCAATTTAGCATGGTCAATCTACCTAACCTGCAATCTTTGGACTGTAGGAGGAAACTGGAGCACCCGGAGAAAACATACACAGACATTGGGAGGATATGCAAACTCCACACTCAAGGCCAGAATTGAACTTAAGTCCCTGTGCTATGAGGCAGCAGTGCTAATCACTGTGCCACTGTGCTGCCCCATATTAATTGTTTGATTAAGTAATAAGTTCTAGGGATAATATTTAAGTGAACTAAAAAGGAATGTTTTGACCTGAGTTCTTCCCACACACCTTCTTTCCAAGTCCTATCCACATGGATCGTGACAATTAGATACCCCTACGTGCCGACTACCATGTTCTTTCTCTGACCGAGAGCAGATGTCCCAAAGCCTGACACTAGGTAGGTGCCTTTATGTGCTCTGTTTGTGATCACAGTTCTCTTCTCACCTGACGAAGGGAAAAGCCCCGCAAGCTAGTGGCGTTTGCTACCAAATAAACCTGTTGAACTTTAACCTGGTGTTGTGAGACTCCTGTGTTTACCCCAGTTCAATGCCGGCAGCTCCACATCATGACTAGGTGATTTGTTTTTCACTGCTCATTCACATCTTGAAGGAAAACACAAGTGCACAAAGGCATGAGTGACCCTCATTTTGCTGGAGTAGGAAACCTAGGAAAGATGGAGAAAGAGGTCTCACAGATACTGATTCTGCCCAACAGGAGACTATACTTGCAGATAGACAGACTATCGGAAGCCCCTTTCTCACTAGGAGTGCCATTCTTTCAAGGGGTGGACACTTACAGGCCTCCCTCTCCCTCCATGGCCAGATCCCCCCGTAATTCAATTGCACCCCTTCTTCCTGCCTTTCTGACTCACCCAGGGATTCCTTACCCTCCCATTTTTGGAGCTGTACCATGTATCTCTGTGTCTTGACACTTAGTTGCAGGCATGCTGCTTCAGTATCTCTTCCAGCCACTACAATGCTTTACCTGGATAGGCTGGAAAGCTGTCAGCCAATCTCCAAACCCTGATCTCCTCCCAAGTCCTGTCTGTTGTCAATCAATGCTCATTAGAGTGTAAACTATCTCCGTGGAAGTCATGATGTGGAGATGCTGGCATTAGATTGGGTTATGCAAAATAAGAATTCTCACAACAGCAGTCCAACAGGTTTATTTGGCAGCACAAGCTTTTGGACTGCTGCTCACCTGATGAAGGAGTAGAGTTCCAAAAGCTTGTGCAGCCAAATAAATGTATTGGACTTTAACCTGGTGTGGTGAGACTTCTTACCCTTTTAGAACATGTTGTTAGAACATAGAACATTACAGCACAGTACAAGGCCTTCAGCTCTTGATGTTGCGCTGACTAACCTAAAGTCAGCGGTGGGGGAGTTGGGGTAAGGCCTTACCCACTGGTTCTCCAGGTGGCTAGGATGGAGCCACTTGAAATAATTAGACCACAAAAATAGAAAGTGAAATATAACTGATCAACTATTAAAACTTGGAAAGGACAAACACCTATCACATACGGCTATCCATATATATTAGCAACAGTTAGAAAACTGATAGCAGAAGCAATATTACATGGTATAGGAAAAAGACACCCCTGAGACTGTTAGTGAGTCAAAGTACAGTAGTTTTATTTCAGAAGCTTTTGGGAGAGAACTGGTACCTATCTGTGGTTTACCAGGCTCCTCCCTGAAAACAAATAAGTGTGAGTATTTATACATCATGATTCTCAGCATCAGTCACAAAACAAATTCTGATATCAGTTAGGGCCCATAACACTTCTGCTTCCAGCCACGATGCAGCCCCCAGCTTTAGCCAGAACCTGCAGCTCGTCTTCAGTCAGGTACAGACATTGGTACAGTCATATTCCACAACTTTTCCATGGCTTCAGCAGCTTCTCCATTCATCTTTCAGCAAAATTGTGTTGTAATTTTGTCTGAAAATTTTTGAATCCAGTTTACATGGTTCATATTCATCCATGCACTATTGGTTTTGGATTTACCCAGCTAATTAGTTTAAATCTGGATGGCTCTCTGTTCTTCTTTTAGCCAGCTTGAAACTTCGAATACTATGATGGTTGTTCCATTATGTACTAAAGCTGACATTTGATCCACTTGATCCACCTCATTCTCCAGAAGCAGATTCAGCTCCTTCTTCAATGGATTGGAAAGAACCTGATCTAGGACTTATTCCTGAACACACTCTAGAAAGTCTTAATGCACCCTGTTTTTTATATTATGACCATTCCAGTCTATATTAAGATAATTAACATTCTTCCATTACTGTTACTCTACAATTTCTGCACCTCTCTGCAATTTTTGTTTTATGAATTATCGGGATGTGGGTGTTACTGACAGGGTCAGCATTTCTTGCCAGTCCTGAACTGCCCTCCATTTCAGAGGACATTTGAGTGTACGGCAGCACAGTGGGTTAGCACTGCTGCTTCACAGTGCCAGGGATCTGGATTCAATTCTCTGCTTGGGTTACTGTCTGTGTGGAGTTAGCACATTCTCCCTGTGTCTGCAAGGGTTTCCTCTGGGTGTTCTGGTTTCAAAGAACAAAAACAAAGAAAATTACAGTGCAGGAACAGGATCTTTGGTCCTCTAGGCCTGCACCAACAATGCTACCCAATTTAATTACAACCCCCACCCTTCCAGGGATCATTTCCCTCTATTAACATCCTATTCATGTAAAGGTCAAGATGCCCCTTAAGAGTAGTGAGGCTATGAATAAGGTTTCAAGATCTCAGGAGTGAACCGGCAGGCAGGAAAGTGGTTTGAAGTGTATCTACTTCAACACCAGGTGCATCCGGAGTAAGGTGGGTGAAGTTGTAACAATGCATTGGCACCTGGGATTTCGATGTTATAACCATTTCAGACACATGGATAGAGCAGGGACAGGAATAGTTGTTGCAGATTCCGGGGTTTAGATATTTCAATAAGATCAGGAAAGGTGGTAAGAGAGGGGGAGGTGTGACACTGTTAGTCAAGGACAGTATTACGGTAACAGAAAGGACATTTGATGAGGTACTAAGGTAGTATGCACTGAGGTTGGAAACAGGAAAGGAGAGGTCACCCTGCTGGGAGTTTTCTGTAGGCCCCTAAAAAGGTCCAGAGATGTAGAGGAAAGGATTGCAAAGATGATTCTGGGTAGGAGCAAAAATAATGGGAGACTTTAACTTTACAAACATTACTGGAAACGTAATAGTTTGAGTACTTTAGAGGGGTCAATTTTTGTCCGATGTGTACAGGAGAGCTCCCCGACACAGTATGCAGATAGGCCAACAAGAGGCAAGGAGATATTGGATTTGGTACTGGGGAATGAACCAGGCCAGTGTTAGATAGAGGTAGGTGACCACTTTGGTGGTAGTGACCACAATTTGGCTATGTTTACTTTAGCAATGAAAAAGGATAGGTAAATACTGCAGGGCAAGAGTTATAACTGGGAGAAAGGAAATTATGATGTGATTAGGCAAGATTTAGGATGCATACGATGGGGAAGAAAACTGCAGGGGATGGGTACAAATGAAATGTGGAGCTTTTTCAAGGAACAGCTATTGTGTGTCCTTGATAAGTATGTACCTGTCAGACAGGGAGGGAGTGGTCGAGCGAGGAAACCGTGGTTTACTAAAGAAGTTGAATCTCTTGTGAAGAAAAAGGAGACTTATGTAAAGATGAGACATGAAAGCTCAGTTAAGGAGCTTGAGAGCTACAAATTAGCCAGGAAGGACCTAAAGAGACAGCTAAGAAGAGCCAGGAAGGGACATGAGAAGTCTTTGGCAGGTAGAATCAAGGAAAACCCTAAAGCTTTCTATAGGTGTGTTAAGGATAAAAGAATGACTAGGTTAAGATTAGGGCCAGTCAAGGACAGTAGTGGGAAGTTTGCATGGAGTCTGAAGAGATAGGAGAGGTGCTAAATGAATATTTTTCATCAGTATTCACAGAGGGAAAAGGCAATGTTGCCAGGGAGAATACAGGCTATACAAGCTATTAGACTAGACTGGATTGAGTTTCATAAAGAGGAAGTGTTAACAATTCTAGAAAGCGTGAAAATAGATAAGTCCCCTGGGCCAGATGGGATTTATCCTAGAATTCTCTGGAAGGCTAGGGAGGAGATTGCAGAGCCTTTGGCTTTGGTCTTTAGGTTGGCATTGTCTGCAGGAATAGTGCCAGAAGACTGGAGGATAGCAAATGTTATCCCCTTATTCAAGAAGAGGAGCAAAGAAACCCTGGTAATTATAGACCAGTGTGCCTTACTTCTGTTATGGGAAAAGTTTTGGAAATGATTATAAAAGATAGGATTTAAAATCATCTAGAAAGGAATAATTTTATTAGGGATCGTTAACACGGTTTTGTGAAGAGTAGGTTGTGTCTCACAAACCTTATTGAGTTCTTTGAGAAGGTAACCAAAGAGGTGGATGAAAGTGAAGCTGTTGATGCGGTGCATATGAATTTCAGTAAAGCATTTGATAAGGTTCCCCATGGTAAGCTATTGCAGAAAACATGGAAACATGGGATTTAGGGTGATTTAGCAGTTTGGATCAGAAATTGGCTAGCTGTAGTTGATAAGAAATGTTCATCCTGGAGTTCAATTATTAGTGGTGTACCACAAGGATCTGTTTTAGGGCCTCTGCTTTTGTCATTTTTATAAATGAACTGGATGATAGTGTAGAAGGATATGTTAGTAAATTTGCAGACAACGCTAAAGCTGGTGGAGTTGTGGACAGTGCAGAAGGATATTACATGTTACAAAGGGACATGGATAAGCTGCAGAGCTGGGCTGGGAGGTGGCAAATGGAATTTAATGCTGAAAAGTGTGAGGTGATTCATTTTGGAAAGAGTAACAGGAATATAGAATACTGGGCTAATGGCTAGATATGTGGTAGTGTGGATGAGCAGAGAGGCTTTGAAGTCCATGTGCATAGATCCCTGAAAATTAGCACCCAGGTTGATAGGGTTGTTAAGAAGCAGTATGGTGTGTTAGCTTTTATTGATAGAGGACAGAATTTAGGAGCCATTAGCTCATGTTGCAGCTGTACAAAATGCTGGTGGGGCCACATTTGGAGTATTGTGTATGGTTCTGATTGTCACATTACAGGAAGGATGTGGTAGCATTTGAATGAGTGCAAGAGCTTCAGGTTTTTAGGTGTCCAGATCACTAACAACTTGGCCTGGTTCCTCCATACTGATGCTGTAGTTAAGAAAGGTCACCAATGCCTCTACTTTCTCAGGAGGCTAAGGAAATTTGGCATGTCCACCACAACATATATCAATTTTTGGAGATATACCATGGAAAGCATTCAATCTGATGTATCACAGGTTTGTATGTCTCCTGCTCTGACAAGATTAAAGAAACTACAAAGGATTGTGAAAAAAAAGCCCAGTCCATCACTCAAACCAGCCTCCCATCCATTGACTTGGAAAATGAACCAGCATAATCAAGGACTGAACATACCCTGGATATAGTCTCTTTCACCTTCTTTCATCAGGAGAAAGATACAAAAGCTGCTGCCATCAGCCTTTTTGAATGGAATATCTTTTTTTAAGTTGATCATTCTCTACATCCTTGCTGTGACTGTAACACAACATTCTGCACACTCTTCCTCCTTTCTCTATGAATGAAATGTTTTGTCTGTAAAGCACACAAGAAAGATGTCCAGAGATGTGCAGTAAGGTTGATTGGCCATGCCAAGAAATTGCCCCTTAGTGTCAAGGAATGTGTAGGTTAGAGGGATTAGTGTGTATAATACATATGTGTAGGGCCTGGCTGGGATTGTGTTCGGTGCAGATTCAAAGGGCTGAAGGGCCTCTTTCTGCACTGTAGGGTTCTATGATGATCTACGATGATCTACTTTTCATTATATGTTAATACATGCGATAATAACAAATCAAATCAAATTTCAGAACTTCTAATCTTACAAAATCAAAGCTGGTTGCATATTCTGAAATAAAGTGATTTCCTTCAAAAATCACAAGTTAAACTACATTAATTTAATGCACAGGGCTAATGTTTTAACACTTGCTTGTCTTTGCAAAATGGGAATTTAAAATTAGAAACTGGAACGGATAAATTTAATTGTTAGGGAGGTGAGAGGTTCAACATCAGTAATTCTTTAGCCTTGACTATTTGTGTTATTGGTTTAAGGGTCATATATTTTTCCTCCCTCATCAGGTGGAGGGTGATAATGAGACCAAGTCATGTTGTGAGTGGTGTCCCAGGGAAAAAAAATATAAAATCAAGAGAAACCAGAGTGTACTAGCCCCAGAATGCTGCATAAATTTATACTAGGTTGACATACTTTGATCATTTGACTAGTTATTTGCTATAACTAATCTGCAAATCAATTGCAAATAATTATCAAAATGTAACTTTCCTATACGACTAGGTCAATTAAAACTAGCACTATTCTGGGTTTTGCATAGTAAGTGACTCCCAGAACTTCTCTGAGCATTAACAGCCTCCGGTATACAATCTTTGTACATTTTCTTAGCTCTGCATGATCACTTTTATCCATAACTGCACAGAACAGCTCCCACCACTACTCTACAAGCTGGAAATGGTCCAAACTCCAAATATTTTCTCTCCCAGCAAACACACAGATGCATTGAATCCAGCAAACCTGCTTAAACCCCACCCATTTCCATGATGCTTTTAAACTAACATAACTCTTACTCCCAAATCAAAACATCTTTCTGGAATCCACTTCTTTGTGAGCAGTGTAGTCATCACAACTCCAGTTCTCAACCTAAGTAAGTTCACTCGTTCTTTTTATGGACCACTTTCGCCTATTCGTGCTCTACTAAATGAATATGTGTAAGAGTCTGAATTGCCATTTTCTTTCACTGGCAATCACAAAAAATGCAATGTTTTAACTTCACAGCAATAACCTTCCCAAAAATAAACATTGAACAAGATTTTCTGGTCCTGTAGGAATTGTAATAAGCAGAACAGAACATTTGGCAGACAGTTAAAAGGTGTGTTGATCACAGGCAGAAGTTTTGGGCTTGGACTGTGTGTGGCCAGAAAATCTCACAAATCAGCTTCAAAATAGTAATAGGAAAAAATGAACTAGATACTTGCAGCAACAGACGTTAGGGTGAAAACCATTTCAATAATGCCTTTCAAAAAACTCAGAACTTCCCACTATACATTACTATTAATTCCTCTGGAATTGCTGGCGCTATTGTCAGGAAAGCAACACTCAATTTCTTCACAGCAGGATTGGACAAATTGCAGAAAACAAGTCACTAAGTAATAGCAAGAATTTGTGGAGTGATAAGAGGGTTAAAGACCCCTCTTCAAGACAGCATTTGACAGAATATGAGAACAAGGAGCCCTGGCAAAACTGGAGTCAACGGGAGTCAGAAGAGAAAACTTTGTTAGTTGGCGTCATTGCTGGTACAAACGAATATGGTTGTGGTGATTGGAGGTTGACCATGGCAAAACCAGGACATTGCTGGCTGAGTTCCACAGGCTAGTGTCCTATCCCCAGCCATCTGCAGCTACTTCATCTATCTCAAAATCAGGAGATCAAAACATCTCTCTGGAATCAGGAGTGGGGATGTTTGCTGATGACTGCACAATGTTTGTTCTTGCAAAAAGTTCTCAACAATGCCAAGTGAGCAGTTCCTGCACTTAATCAGGTTGATGTGATATTTATTTAATGTCTTACTCAACATATCTCAACCTTGGCTGTGCAATTCTCCTTGACACATGCCCTACATTGAAACGTGAGTTCCATTTACAACCAAGATCCTAGAGATCGTCCAAGACCTCATGACACAGAGGCACATAGTGCCATCGCTGACTCAAGCAGACTCTCAAAAAAGCCTTCAGTGTTTCAATATGAGCACTGGGGATGTAACAGAAGTTAATTGTCATTGGAAAAGCATGTGAATGTTGTGAGTGCAGAGTATTGTTAGATTTAGATGTGAATTATTAAATAGAATAATTCTAACTTCTATTTAGCGTGCAAGGCTTGTGGGTAGAATGGGAGAAAAATAAAAGTAAATTATAACAAACAAATCATGAAACATATTGAGTGAAAGTGATTTTTTGAGGATATCGTCCAGCACTAGAATGTTCTAATTGAACGACAAACCACCTCCTCATTCTATAAATTGAGATCTCCAGGAGTAGAAATTTTGCGAACCAGTTTATAAATGTTGACTTCTTTGACTTCATATCTGCAGACAAGCTCAGTTTCAAAATAGTGAGACAGAATGTGATAGTTCTCACTGATTGATTTCTTGCTGTACCACATACTGGAGGCAAAATAAATGATGGTCTTTTCATTACTAAGATGCAGAAGAGTCTCAATAATTGAAGGAAGACGTTGATAAAAATATATAATATCCGATCCCAGGATATAGTCATAGTCTGAGGGGAACAACATGTGGTCACGACCCCAGAAAAGAGCACGGATTTTGACATAAGGTTCGAAAGTAGAAGAGATATTGAAAGAGACATTCCTTTCTATTTGCCTCAGAAGTTCTGGTTGGTCTGTAATGGTCACATCTCCACCTGAAACAAGAAAAATAGACCCATCTCTGTAATTCAGAAACATATGCTGATTAAGTGTGTTGGCCATGCTAAATTGTCCCTCATTATACCCAAGCAGGCGCCTGAGTTTGGTGACTAGGGGATTTTCACAGCAACTTCTTTGCAGTGTTAATGTAAGCCTACTCGTGATTAGTAAACTTTAAATTGGTATCTCTGCAAATAGATACATATACTAAACTTTGGGCAGCACAGTTTAATCTAGTTTTGGCCCATTTCGCTAACGATTTTAGGAGGTAACATCATGGATAAATAGTGATTTTCCATATCTGGCCTTTCATGGTAAAGCTTCATTCTAACAGGATGGCTGACCGAAAATGCTGACGTTTCACCATTTTAAATTTGCCATTGTAAAATTAGGCATTTGGTGGCGCCATTTGGAGGTAGTCCAGTTCCAGAAACAAGAAACAACATAAGAAGAGAAGCAGGTTACTCAGCCTGCAGGGCAGGTTCTGTTACGATGTCTCAAAGGGATTACGGCATGGCATCGCTAAAAAGAAGTGCTTTTCCACCCAGGTTTAATTTTGCTTATATTTTCAGCAAAACACACACACATTGCTCTGCAGAACTGACATCTTCAAAACTTTATGTCCCTATATGTCTGTTCACATGTGCCTAATCTTAATAAATGAATCTGAAAAATGTTCACCCAACCCTTTATGAGTATTAATGATTATATATGTCATATGCACCACATGTGTCTCAGCAGATATTATCTAATCCATGCCCCTTAAAAAATAAAATTTTGATCAAATGTGTACCACATTTCTTGCCTGTGGTACAGCAAGAAATCAATCAGTGAGAACTATCACATCCTGTCTCATTATTTTGAAACTGAGCTTGTCTGCAGATATGAAGTCAAAGAAGTCAACATTTATAAACTGGTTCGCAAAATTTCTACTCCTGGAGATCTCAATTTATAGAATGAGAAGGTGGTTTGTCGTTCAATTAAAACATTCTAGTGCTGAACGATATCCTCAAAAAATCACTTTCACTCAATATGTTTCATGATTTGTTTGTTATAATTTACTTTTATTTTTCTCCCATTCTACCCACAAGCCTTGCACGCTAAATAGAAGTTAGAATTATTCTATTTAATAATTCACATCTAAATCCAACAATACTCTTTGCACTCACAACATTCACATGCTTTTCCAATGACAATTAACTTCTGTTACATCCCCAGTGCTCATATTGAGACACTGAAGGCTTTTTTGAGAGTCTGCTTGAGACTGTCAAAAATATTTTGAGATATTTGAGATATTTTTCAAATATAAAAATATTTTAAATATTTTTAAAATATAAAAATATTTTAAATATCTTTTTAATTTTTAAAAATCTAATTGTCCATTGTGCCACAGATTTTTGGGTGAAATTTTCTGATTAATATTACTCTATGGTTGGGAAAATCATAGGCATTGATATTTTCACTTATGGCATTTGTGTGCACCTTTTATTTTAAAATCATGCTCTTTGTAGCTCATAGCCTTAGCTGATGTAATTGTTCTGAGCTGTCTATGAGGAGTTCTTTCATTGTTCCTCAAATGGTTTAAATGGGGTCTCAGATACTTTCTGGGATTAGTTTTATGTTCTGCTTTGTTGAGAGGTGATAGGAGTCTTTTTGATTTCAGTCAGCTTTGCTGCTATTCAGTTTAATTTTTAGAAGGGACAGCAACCTGGAAAGAAAGGTTTTTCTCTTCTCTATTGCTCCCTGGTTTTGGAAATTCTGCTGGTTAACTCAAAGCAATACATATTGCCTTCCTGAAGGAAATAATCTTCTGTTAGTGGCTTGCCTGGACTCTACCTAGTGTTCTGGGAAGCTATTCTGCCTTCGAGCTCTTCTGGGTGCATCATGAGAACTGCTAGAACTTACAAGACTGAGAGTTTACAATTCTCCAATCTAGAGGGCTCAGTTCCAGTATCATGTGAACATTAGTCTTGGCTGTGTTAAACGTACGGAAAGGATTTTGTCAATGGTAAGGACTTTTTTTGTTTGATTGGGACATCTTAGATGTATTTGTTAAAGTTAAACATTATTGTAGTTATTCTAATTGTTGTAATTGATAACAGTTATTGCTAATATTCTTATTATATGCATATTAACTTTATTCTTAATTAACTTTGTTCGATAAAAAAAACTCCATAGTGGTCATTTGAATCATACCTGAAGTGGAACATTTCATGCTTATCATAGCCAAGTTCAATGTGCAGAATGTATGATACAGGTGGGCTTCATAAAATAGTTTGGAGTTTCTGACCTGAACCATAACACACTGAAGTTCTCGGCTCTAATTTAAATGTTGTGATCCCTTGTCCTGAACTTCCTAACAAAATACACAATGATTAGCACTGCTACCTTGCAGCATCAAGGAATTGGGTTTGGTTCCCATTCAGGTCACTGTCTTATTTTTATTATTGCCACAAGTAGACTTATAATAGTACTGCATTGAAGTTACTGTGAAAATTCCCTAGTTGCCACACTCCAGTGCCTGATAAGGTAGACTGAAGGAGAATTTAACCTGGCCAATGCACCTAACAACCACATCTTTCAGTCTGTGGAAGAAAACCAGAACATCCAGAGGAAATCCACACAGGTATGGGGAAAATGTGCAGACTCTACACAGGTAGTGACCCAAGCTGGAAATTGAACCTGGGTCTCTGGTGTTGTGAGGCAATAGAGCTAAACATTGTGTCACCATGTCGCTCGGTCCAACTGTCTGTGTGGAGTCAACATGTTGACTCCATGTTTGCGTGGGATTCCTACAGGTGCTCTGACTCCGCACTCTCTTCCCCCCCGCCCCACAATCCAAAAAACATGCTGGCTAATTGCATTGACCATGCTAAATTCTCTTTCAGTGCATCTGAACAGGTGCCGGAGTGTGGTGACTTGAGGATTTTCATAGTAACTTCACATAATTAAATATGACACTAATTAAAAAGCTAAACTAAATAACAATTGTTTCCATTTGTGTACATTATGAAACACTTTTATTATCCTATCTACCAAATTTATGTTACCTTATAATCTTCATAGCTCAGTGTAATGGAAAATATACTGCATTTCTAATTTCTAATAATCTAACTCTTTTAAACTGGGTATTATTTTGGTGAATCAGAACTGTATGCTCTACAAGGCCAGTATATTTTTCTTGAGGTGAAACAACCAGGTAAATAACATTCAACCAGAACTTCACATACCCGCAAGATAACACTGGCATTGGAGATAGTTCAGAGAAGGTTTATTAGGTTGATCCTGGATAGGGAGAGATTTTCTTATGAGTAGCTTTGGCCTATAGTGGTTGGAGGTCAGACAAATGAGAGGTGATCTTATTGGCTCACAAAGGCCTCTCAAGGGACTTGACAGGGTAGATACTGTGAGGTTTTTTCCCACTGTGGGAGAATCTAGGAATGCAAGCTTACACCATTCAGAGCTTATAAATCAGAATAGGTTGTGGTATGAGAATGCAAGTGGAAAATGACAGAGAAAACTAGGTATAAAAAGGCAGTCATCATCTTGGGTTTCAGTGTCATTGCTAGCCAGAGGTACAAGTTAACAAAGTCAACCTGGCATAACCTCAGAGTGAGGGAATGCCCACATGAAACAGAGATGAGGAGGATTTTTTTTCTCTCAGGATGTAGTGGATCTGTAGACTTCATTACCACAGACAGCTGTAGAGGCTGGGTTACTCAGGATGTTCAAGGCTGAGATAAACAAATTTTCAATCAGAAAGGAATTAAACATTATTTGGGCAAGATGGAAAAGTGGAGTTGAGGATTATCACGTCAGATCAGTCATGATCTCATTGAATGATGGAGCAGACTTCTTTCCCTATGTCATTTGGTCAACACACACTCCTTCATATGCAATACTTTGAGATAAAGGCTACAAGTGTTTTTAGTAATCTGTATATAGACAAACTGTTAAGGATGTTGTGATTGCCATTTTAAATCACTCCCTTGCTTCACAGTTCCAAGCTGCAAAATTCAGCCTCAGAGATTGGAAACACATCACATAATATTATATCTGGAAAGAAAGATGGTTGTGGTTGTTGAAAATCAACCATCTCAGTCACAGGGCATGATTACAGGAATTTCTTGGGTGAGTGTCCCAGGCCCAAACATCATTAGCTGCTTAATGAATGGCCTTCCACTCATCATATGATCAGAAGTGGGGATGCTCACTGATGGCTGCAAAATGGTTAGTACATATTGCTGACTCCCGACTCTGTGCACATAGTAAGAAGTCTCACAACCCCGAGTCAATGTCCAACAGATTTATTTGGTAGCAAAAGCCTCCAGCTTTTCCAGTCCTGCTCCTTTGTCAGGTGAATCCCAGGTGTGTTTATCCCAGTCCAATGCCAGCATCTCCACATCTGTGTGCATATGCAGATGGGCTGGACAGTATTCAGGCTTACACTTAGAAATAGCAAAAGCTGTTTGCACTATAGAACAAGAGATAATCCAACCATATCCCTTGACATTCCCTGGCATTATCACTGAATTCCTTACTATCAACATACTGTGGATTATGCTTGGCTAGAAACCAAATTGGATAGCCATCTAAATATTGTGGATAAGAGAACAGGTCAGACACTAGGAATTATATGGACATAACTCACTCTCTAACTGCCTAAATACTGTTCACCATCTATAAGGTACAAGTGAGCAATGTGATAGAATATTTTCCAGTTGCCTGGATCACAGCGTCTGCAACAAAACTCAAGAGACTTGGCAGGACCTAGAATGGGGCAGCCTACTGAACTGGCACCCCACCCAACCACTGTCAACATTCACTCTCTCTGCCAGTGCTGCCAAATGGCAAAACTGTGTAGGATCAAAATGATGCATTGCAACAACTCGCATTGTCTCTGCCCACAGTAGCTTCCAAACTTGTCACCTCCATGGCTAGAAGGACAAAGAACAAAGAACAAAGAACAAAACAGCACGGGAAACAGGCCCTTCGGCCCAACGAGCCTGCGCCGCCCCCCCAATGTTCCCACCTCTACCCATGATCCCTGTCTATGTTTATAGATCTATGGATTAAAGACCAAATTTGAGACAATTTAGGGAGAATTTGTTTTGCCAATTAGCCTAATAGCACATCTTTGGGATGTGGGAGGAAACCGGAGCACCCGGAGAAAACCCACGCAAGCACGGGGATAATGCGCAAACTCCCACAGACACAGGCCCAAATCCATGTACCTGCACAGCACAGCGATAGTCACTGAGCTGTCGTGTTGCCCATCAAATGTTCCACGTCAAGCGTATATTAACGACATGAAGCACTAGGATACTCTCGAAAAAAAAATCCAAGAGCAGCCCCCTCACGACCCATCGCGTGTATGCCCCTCGTTAGACAAGTTGGACCAAAGCACCTATAGGATTAAAAAAAAGTACATCAGGGACTCCACCAGCTGCAGTTTCCCCTCCAAACTGCACACTATTGTGGCTTGGAAATATGTCACTTCATTGTCACTGTGTCAAAATCCTGGGACTCCCTCCCTGCATGCGAGGGTTCATGTTACAAATGGACTGCACTAGCCCCAGAGCCACATTCTTAAGTGTAATTTCGGATGAGTAAGAAATGCGGATATAGACAGCCATAACCACATCCCATTAAAATACGAAAAATGCACAAACACTTTGGTCGGCACAACATCGAAGGCCGAAGGGCCTGTTCTGTGCTGTAATGTTCTATGTTCTATGTTCTATATCTATGAGTAGTTCTATTCAAGTTTCAGAAAAATACTGTGTCTTAGTTCGTGTGGATGCACGAGATGTCTTTTACTTACCCAGAAGAGCGACAAGAATGCCCAAAATTCCAGTGCCTGCTCCGAGTTCAATCACCTTCTTATCCGAAAATCTGATTCCCTCTGCCTCAAAGTACTGACACAGAGCAAGAGCCTTTGGAACGAAACAACACAGTTCTATATTATGCAGCAGCGAAAGAGCTTTCCATTGATTCTTGTTCAATCAACACTTTTGGCAAAAAGAAAGTGATGTGAACTTACAGCATGCCAGACTGTGGTTCCAAACCCTAGTTTAGATAATGGACGCACCCCGATTTGTAAATGGAAACCGCAGACGTGGTAGTAGTCTTTCCTTGTGAAATCATCATCATCGTGGACATACTGAAAACAGCTTCTTTCCATTAGTTTTCTTACGTTTGTCTCGGCCATCACACTGGATTATTCTCGGTTTCAGACGGAGAAACCTGAGAGACGCAGTCTGTTCCCTTCACTTGATTATTTCTACATAAAAGAAAATGAGATTTTTGAATTGGAGCATTTGGAAACATCAAGTATTCTTTTCAGAACGTCAAAGACACAATAATCAAAATGTAGACACATTAAAATAGAAATTTCGCTTGGACGTTAATTGAAGATTCCCCGTGTCTGTTACAGCCTCCACATTCACAGCTCTGAACTGGATGGAGATGACAGTCGCGCGAGTCGGATAGCAAGTGATTCATTTGATGGTGCGTGTCTTCAGCAACTATCCAAACGACAATTCAGCGCATTGGCTCAACCGAAGAATGAAAAGTAACATTGAATATGTGAACCGCAGAGCAGCCAGTTGACACAATTGTAACATGAGGGAAGTATAAGTGTTCCAAACAAACTTGTACATTTTGGTCTAAACGGGACACCTCCTTCTGCTATGAATAAATAATATTGTTCCAAGAAACTGCTAAAACCATTTGTCAAACCATTTGTCAAAGTTTGTCATCCATAACAGAAATAACATTCAGCAATGAACAAATTAAAATGTTGACCTTGCTGTGCTGGAAATGCTTTCCAGATATTCAACTCCAAATCGTCGATCTTGGAACAGCAGCAAATGTAAATAAACATGATCAGGAACCAATGGATACACAAATAAACTTGCACGGATTCATTCAACCAAATGTCTTGGCATGTAGCATCCAACTTCTTTCGCAAGAGTTTTCGGGGTATTTAATCTCCATTGCAGCAATATCCCGATGTTGTCCCTTGAGTTTCTTTTTGTACTTTGAACATCTGTGCGTTAGGTTTATGACCTCAAATCCTTTGAAAACAATGAGTTAGGATTGTAAAAATAACATACGAACGTCTCAATTTCTGTTTGCAACATTCAGCTTAATTCAATGCGACTCATCCTTCACATTGAAGATTAGCCCTTTCAATGTTACCCGATCCTGAATGTCATTTCTGTGACCAGGATCGGGGGTGGTTTTTCAGATTTCGTCCATCATACCATCGATGAGATTCGATCTTTACTTCCATATCTTGGGCCATTTAGACTTATTATGGTTTCTTGACTTCATTTTGACACTGGGGCACCAGCTGTCTCATCCTTTCAAATCAACCTTATTGGTCGAATTTATGAATTATTTATTGGTGTCCTTTCTTCATTATTCTCAAGTACTGATCATTAGTTACAATCTATCATTTCTTTGTTTCCTGCAAGGATTCACCTTTCTCTTTTTTGTTTGGCATCATGTGAAAATGTGACACGCGGTATGTGAGTTCAGACCAGTGATGCAAAGAAAATATTCTTGGCATCGGTTCAGTATCTATTCCACCCTATTTCACCCACTTCCACGTAAGTTCTGGCTCTTTCTTACTCAGAAATCCGTCCTTAATCTATTCAGGGACTTTAGGTTCAGTCTTTGCAACTCTGAACTTGTATCCTAACTCTCTATATTCTGTTTTCAGGACCTTACCACAATTTTGCTGCTGAGGGGGAGCACATCCTCAATCTGTCCACTCACCCCTCAGAATATCCTGCCGCATCATAGAGTCTGGGGCAGGCAACGTATTATTCTGGTGTCACATCGGCCTTTGCAGAAACCTCTGTGTGTTCTTCTTAAATTCATTGTAACTATTGCTCTCGACCCCCACCTTTTTTCCCGTGGTACCTCCCTCCCACCCACCCCCCCCCCACCCCCCGCAACCCTTTCCCCCTCCACCCCGCCCCAACCCTCTCGCGCAGCTGAATCATTAGTGATGCCAAGGATTTGCTGCATTCCCCTCATAAACCACCTATGACTATCCATAATCTGTAGAGAGGGCAATGGAACCAGGGGCTCTTGCACCTACTGCCTATTATTTATACTTTATAAGGTGGGCATTCATTTCCTTTCTGACTGATCACTCTTTCCTGCGTTGTGACCAGACCACTGATGTGCCCAGGCTCATCCTTGCGGATGCTCAATAGTGACTCCCGTCGCAGCTCTGAAACATGGATTGGAATAGCTGTGGTTGGAGTCACTTCCTGCACATGTTGTCAACGCGGACACTGAAACTGTCACTGACTTCCCACATCGCACCAGGAGGTTGTTCTGCTTTGACTTCACTTGCCCTTAAACTACACTGAATGTTTCTTCTAATTGAAGATAATATAAATACTCACCTAGTCCCACTTACCAAGGCCCATGTCATTTTTGATGAAAGATAAAACAGGAAACGATCATGTCCAACCCTCTTCATCGATTTCCCACGGCGAACAAACTCCAATTTAAGCGCTCAATTGCAATCCGAAACAGCACTCCAGTTCAGTCGAAGGCAGCAATGCAAGACGGTCTGACATCACATTCTCCGGGTCTAACATCTAAATACCCGTCAAATTTGCTTATCAAATTAACTAGTTGAAGCTACAACCCTTTTAAAATTGGGACTAAAACTCGCCTTCCATAACTTTGAAAACAATTCGGAAAGCCATTGCTAAGGCAATATTACAAGGACTCCTTAATCAATGAAATTCATCAAAGGAATAGTATTAGTTGGGGAAGCATTGAGGCACAGCAGTGCTGCCTCACAGTACCAGAGAACTGGGCTGTCCAGCACTGAGTGACAGTTAAATTACAGCCTTGATTGACTGTGTGGAACTTGCTCATTTTTCCTGTGTTTGCGTAAGTTTCCTCTGGGTTCTCTGTTTTCCTTCCATCATCTAAAGGTGTGCGGGTTAAGTTGAGAGGCCATGCTAAATTGGCCCTCAGTATCAGGGGACTAGCAGGTGAAATGCATGCGTGTGGTTGCGAGTGTGGGAAGATAGTTGTTTGGATGGGCCAAGTGGGCTTCTTCTGTACTGTAGGGATTCTATGATTATATAGTTCGATTATCTGGCAGGTAACACTGTTCCTGGGAAAGGGAAGATAGACAAAATCAATGGTAATGAAGGCCAATTAAGCCAACATTTGGTTAAATTCTGAGGGCAAAATGATTTCTTTAAGAAATTGGAAATATTTATGAGAAACGTTTGAAGAGGAATAGAAGTATTTCTAAATGAGACGTTTATGCAGATAATGCCACACGTCAGGTAATCGGGAAACTTCAAAACACTCCTTGAAACCTCAAGGAATTGCATTTGTATTTTGTGCAATTAGGGATTCAACTAAATTTAGTCCATTTGAATTGATTTTTGGCCATGAGGTAAGAGGGTCACTTAAATTGATCAAAGAGAAATTGTGATTCAGGATTCTGAGATTACATTCTTGGACATTTAGGGGCGGCATGGTAACGCAGTGGTTAGCACTGCTGCTTCACAGCTCCTGGATCCTCAGTTCGATCCCTGGCTCGGGCCACTGTCTGTGTAGAGTTTGCACATTCTCCTCGTGTCTGCATGGGTTTCCTCCGTGTTCTCCGGTTTCCTCCCACAGTCCAAAGATGTGCGGGTTAGGTTGCTTGGCCATGCTAAGAAATTATCCCTTAATGTCCAGGGATGTGAAGGTTAGAGGGATTAATGTACGGGATTAATGTAGGGATATGGGGATACGGCCTGGGTGGGATTGTGTTCAGTCAAGACTCACTGGGCCGAAGGGCCTCTTTCTGCACTGTATGGTTCTATGAGTCTATGTGTCAAATTTAAGGGAGAGATTAAATAGAGCTGGTGAGTTGACTAGACAGCATTTAAAAATGGAAGAGATGAAGCAGGAAGTGATGAGTTTTTTTTTAAAACTCATCACTAGTGGGGATGAAATATTAGCACTAACATTTGTAGCTGACCCTTAAAAGCAAAGTTTATTGGGCTTGATCAAATTCAAAAGAATTAGGGAGAGGTGAATTATTTGATAAGAACGGGACAGAAGGAAAACTCACAGAGTGTATGATGTGGATCTGCTTAAAAGGTACATGCTTTCAAAAGGGAATAAAAACAGGGGATGTGTTATGGTTACAACTCAGAGTGATAAAATAAATCCAGATGATTCTGAAGTCAGCATTCTTCAAATTAAATTGAATGAAGGAGCAATATCAAATTGTGTGTGTGTGTGTGTATATAATACACACACATACGAAATGCTGTTCCAATTAAGCAGCATCGTTATGAGCTTAAACCATTAAAGTAAGCACAATCTCAAATGGAGAGTGAATGCATGCTTAAAAATGACATTGAAGTGGTTTGCAACGAGAGACAGTCACCCATGGTAATGATACTAAAACCAGATTTTATGGAACAACTCATAAAATCCCTACAGCACCGGAGAAGGCTATTTGACCCAGGGAGCCTGCACCGACAAAAATCCCACCCAAGCCTTATCCTTTACCTTGAATATTTACACTGCTAATTCCCCTGGCACTAAAGGGGATCTTCGCATGGCCATCTTTGGAGAGTGGGAAGAAACTGGAGTACCCAGCAGGAGACATAGAGTGAGGGTGCAAACTCCATACAAACAATTGTCTGTGGACTATAGAAAATTCAATACAGTTACAATGTCAGATTCGCATCCTATTACTCAATTTGGAAGACTGCATTGAGAAGGTGGGACAACTGATTTTTATTTCCAAACTTGACTTACACAAAGGAGACTGACTGCTACATTGAAAAGAAAGTGAAGATTTCGGATTTCATGGTCATACCAATTTAACATCATGCTATTTGGAATGAAAAGTGCCCCAGCCACATTGCAAAGGTGAGCCAATGAGGTCATTTCTTGATCACCCAATTGTGTGGTACATATAGATGACCTGGTGATTTTTAGTCATGATGTGGAGATGCTGGTGTTAGACTGGGGTAAGCACAATAAGAAGTCTCACAGCACCAAGTTAAAGTCTAACAGGTTTATTTGGCAGTATTAGCTTTTGGAGTCTCAGGTTCCTTCATCAGGTAAGTGAGGACTGGTGTTCACAAAAAAGTTGTATAATGGCTGGAATATGAATCTTTACATGTAACCCTGTAAAAACTCACATTCTAACCATTATCTTGTAAATTGAGTTTGGGTCTGTACATGACCTGTTGGTGAACACAAGTCCTTACTCACCTGAAGAAGGAGTCTGAGACTCCGAAAGTTAATGCTGCCAAATAAACCTGTTGGACTTTAACCTGGCGTTCTGAGACTTCTCACCAATTTTTAGTCAGACATGTAAAATCATCTATAACACCTGGCAGCACAGTGGTAAGTGGTTAACACTGCTGTTTCACAGCACCAGAGACTTGAGTTCAATTCCAGGCTTGGATCATTGTCTGTGTGGAGTCTGCACGCTCTCCCTGTGACTGTGGGGGTTTTCTCCAGGTGCTTCAGTTTCCTCCCGCAATCCAAAGATGTGTGGGTTAGGTGGATTGACCATGCTAAATTGACCCTTAGTGTCAGGGGGACTAGCTAGGTTAAGTGCATGAGGTTATGGGAATAGGGCCTGGGTGGGATTTGGTTGGTGCAGATTTGATGGGCCAAGTGACCTCCTTTGGCACTGTAGGATTATATGACTGTCATGGACTAAACTACTGTTGTTTAGATTTTATATATTTTACTATATAGAATACACATTGTGAGAAACTAGAATATTTATACACCCATCTTTAGATTTTATTTATATAGCAGAGTACTCATTGCATGAAAGCAGGACGTTTTTTAAAAATGAATGCATATTGATGGTTTTTTTCTAAAAAGGTCTGATGAAAGCGTCTTGACCAAAATATTTTAGCCATGTTTCTGTGCAGGAAGTATTTTATTGGTACCATTCTGTCTGCAACCAGCATTCTGTACTGTCACTGCAGCAGCATATTTACTTCTAATTGCTAGAAAACTTGTTTTAATAACGCTGTTCTGCTATTTTTTTAAAAATTCATTTATGGGATGAGGGCATTATAGACTAAGCTGGGATTTATTACCATCTCTATTTCCTCTTAAATTGAATGTCTTGCTTGTTCATATCAGCAGTTAAGAATCATGTAGGCCACAAGGGGAAATAAGGACAAATTTCTTTCACTCAAGCACATTAGCGAGTCAGATTGGTTTTCAAACAATCTACAATCATTTTGTAGTCAACACTAGACTTATTAATTTTAGACGTTTATTTCATTTAAATTCATTCATCATTGGCCGAGGTGGGATTCAAACTTTGATCCCCCCCACCCCTGCCCCCACCCCGGCCCCCTCCCCCAGAGCCATGCGTTTCTGGATTAAATTCCAGCAATGTGACCACGAAGCCACTGCCTCCTCTGAGATTTTGTGGATGAGTGCTTGATTGTGTTGGTCATGTAACATGCCAAAGCTAGACTTATACAGAAGATACAAGTTTTTAGATGTTGCTTTTCAGTTGAGAGAGAGCAGTGTCTCTTGTTTCTGTCTCCAAAATCTGGGGACTAGGAGATCGTTTACTTCTCTGGAGTTTTGTTGCTCTGAGGATATATGCTTCCCTGGAAACTGCTGTCTGGATCAATCTCTAGAAATGTTACACAGCTGGAAATCTAGCATCATTCAATCATCTCTTTCTCTGTGCTAGATTGTTCTGGAGAAATGATATTTCTATGGGGGATACTGCTGAATTAAAAAAAATGGAGATAACCAGCTATTGAGAATTGTATTTTGCCATATTTAAGTATTTTACCTGGTACCTGTTGCACAAATTCTTTTTGTCATATTCTAACTGTGTTCTTAAAATTTGTTTTGAGTAAAGCATCCTAGTGGGTCACTTGTATCATATTTAGAGGAATCACCTTATGTTCACTCTAATGCCAAAATCAGATGTAAAATTTTGGGTCTAAGCTAATGGCATAAAATACCATGGAATTTCTGATCTGCTCTTTAACAGGTGTCTCAGTGAAATATTTAAATTGGTAAAAGTTATGCTAGGTATTTTAATCATGGTTAAATTTTATTGTCGAATGAAGTTTGTTTTAATAAAGCTTCCTAGTGGATCAATAGAATTACACCTAGAATGAAGCACTTTATGCTGACGCCAGTGCCAAATAAAAATAACAGTTGGGACTAAGCAACTCTATAACATATCTTGGAGTTTCTAATCTAATCCTGAATAGTAGTGAAAGTTGTGAAATCAGCAACATTAAACTGAAGAGATATGCACCAGTTATCTCTTAGTAGAATAAGGGTGTGATTCAAATATGGACAGCACAGATTTACTTGACATCTAAGAATGTGCCAGAATAGCAGTATATCACGTAGAAGCATGGACAGTTAAATGAGTAATGCAGCTAGCAATCTTAATGCCTAATGTACTGATAATATCTTTGATCCCATTTACAAAAGAAACAAACAATAAGGTTAACAGGTTTCATTTTTTTTTAATCACAATTGGTGCTTGAACAACAGAAAAATAGAATTTCCTGACAGATTTTTCAGGGCAAACATTTGTGGCAATGTGATTCAGTTGGGACCATTGATTTATTTCGAGTTTGTCACAGTTTGAAATCCCACCAGCAAAACATAACAATCAGCTTCCTTAGTTTTAAACAAACAAAATAACTGTAGGAAAGGGAAATAAGTTGCAATAATGGCTTATATGTTACCATGTAAAATTAACAGGAGAATTATGAATACGAATTAAATACGAATTAAAAGATAGTTCTTGGTCAAACACAATACGTTATACATTAAGCAGTAGATGTGATTAAGATGTATTCCATTGTATCTCTCTGCAATCAGAAAAAGAATTCAGTGATCATGATGAGTCACACAATTTTTAAAAATCTCCACTTCCCTCATTTTGGATTTTAACTCCCCTCGTTCAAATATCAAGTCTTTAAATGCCTTCAAAGGCTGCATTGGCTTTGACTGCCTCAGTGAATCTTCATGTCCTAATGGTTCAATGTCATGCCCTAAGACTGTATTCCATTGGTTACACAAATCCACATTCCCAATGTTATTAAACTCTCCAATCTCTAAGCTGCAATGAGCTGTCAATAACTGTCATGACTTTTCTCAGCTCTAACTTCAGCAGGGATTAAACAACCTTTCATCGTCTATTCAGGCTTGCGAAGCTTCTACCAGGTCGTGCCTGTGCTCCATGTTTTCCAGGGATTGAGTTTGAACTGCAAACCACATCAGGTGCAAACTTCAATTAAGCCCTCTCCTAGAAAGCATACAGAATAATTGAAATGTGTAAGCTTCTTATTCTTGATCCATCTCCATGACAATATCATCTTTCTGGGTCCAGTAAATGACTTACAAATTACTTGCAAATCTCAAAGCAAAAAATGTCTCTGGAGTTCACTTCTTTGGAAGCAATATAGAAACCACATCTCTAGTCCACAATTTAAGTAAGCTTTGTATTTCATTTTGTTTATTCTTCTTCACTGTGAGGAACTAGAATTCACTGACTTGGTGAGAATCTATTGCCAATCCCTAACTACTCTCCAAATGTTGGTGGTGATCTGCTTTCTCTAATAGGTGAGAAAGAGAAAGCAGTGGAAGCACATATGCAGTGCTGATAAGGAAGGAGTTCCAGAATTTTGCGTTAGCGACAGTGAAGGCTTCAAAATATATTTCTATGCCAGATTAGTGAATAATTGATGGGGATCTTCTGGGTGATGGTGCCCCAGGATTCTGTTATTACTGCACGTCTAAATGGTCATGGTCATGGATTTGGAATCCTGTCAAATGAACCATGATGAAATCTTGTAGATGACGAATACTGCTGCTCCTATTCATCTATGGTGGAGAAAGGAAAAGTTTGTTGTCGTGGAGCCACTTAAGCAGTCTGTTTTTTTTTCCCTGGACAGTGTTGGACTTCTTAAGTAATGTTGGAGTTTTACTCATACAGGCAAGTGGAACATATTCCATCACATTCCTAAATTCCACCTTGTAGATTATGATGTAGAGATGCCGGCGTCAGACTGAGGTAAATGCAATAAGAAGTCTGCAACATCAAGTTTAAATCCAACTGATTTATTTGATAGTAAACTTGCAAGCTTTCGACTCTATGGCCTTCGTCAGGTGAATGAGGTGTTCTGGTCTCCAACAGCACACATACCAGCACTGTTTACAGATTACTGATTAGAATGCAAATCTTTACACCTAACCTGCTATTCAAGTGTTAAAATGGCTAACAATGTGAGTGGAAGGAGCACTGAGCACAGGTTAAAGAGATGTGCATTGTCTCCAGACAGCACAGTAAATGAGGTTTTTTGCTAACCCAGGCAAGTTATGGGGGTTACAGATAGTATGACATGAAGCCAAGATCCCTGTTAAGAATGTCCTCATGTATGTGCAACTTGGCTATCAGTCTCTGCTCAGCGACTCTGCGCTGTCGTGTGTCATGAAGGCCCCCTTGAAGAACGTTTACTCGAAGGTCAGAGGCCGAATGCCCGTGACCACTGAAGTGTTCGACAACAGGAAGGGAACAGTTTTGCCTGGTGATTGTTGAGTGATGTTCATTCATTCGCTGTCGTAGTGTCTGCATGGTGTCCCAATGTACCATGCTTTGGGACATCCTTTCTTGCAACATATTAGGTAGACAACGTTGGCCGAGTTGCAAGAGTATGTACCGTATACCTGGTGAATGGTATTCTCACGTTTGATGATGTCATCCATGTCGATGATCCGGCATGTCTTGCAGAGGTTGCAGTGGCAGGGTTGTGTGGTATTGTGGTCACTGTTCTCCTGAAGGCTGGGTAGTTTGCTGCAAACAATAGTCTGTTTGAGGTTGCACGGTTGTCTGAAGGCAAGAAGTAGGGGTGTGGGGATGGCCCCAGCGAGATGTTCATCATCATCAATGATATGTTGAAGACGCTGGAGAAAATGTCGTAGCTTCTCCGCCCCGGGGAAGTACTGGACAACAAAGGGTACTCTGTCTACCATGTCCTGTGTTCATCTTCTGAGGAGGTCAGTGCGGCTTATCGCTGTGGCACATCGGAACTGTCGATTGATGAGGCGAGTGCCATGTCCTGTTCTCATGAGGGCATCTTTCAGCGTCTGGAGGTGTCTGTCACGATCCTCCTCATCTGAGCAAGTTCTGTGTATACGGAGGGCTTGTCCATAGGTTGGTGCTCTTTCACTCACATTGTTAGTTACTTTAAGACTTGAATAGCAGGTTAGGTGTAAAGATTCGTATTCTAATCAGTAATTGTAAACAGTTTGTGTGCTGTTGGAGACCAGAACACTTCATTCACCTGACGAAGGCCATAATGTCAAAAGCTTTCAAGTTTACTATCAAATGAATAGGTTGATTTAAACCTGGTCTTGTAGATTATGGGCAGGCTTTGTGGAGTCATGAAATGAGTTAATTCCCAAATTTTGACCTACTTTTGTATCCTACATATGGCTAGTTTAGCCAAGTTTCTGGTGAATGATGACACCATGATACTAATAGTCGTGCATTCAGTGATGATAATGCTGCCGAATGCTAAAGAGCTCTGGTCAGATCTTTCTAGTTGGAGATAGTCATTTCTGGTGCTTGTGTGGCACAAGTGTCACTTGCTATTTATAAATCCAAGCCTGGATAGGGTCACAGTCTTGTTGCTTTTGGACATTGTGAAGTCATTAACACTGCTAAACATGTGCAACCATTTGTGATGTCTGCCTTTGTTGACTTTAAGAGGAAAAGAAGTCCATTGATGAAGCAGCTGAAAATGACGTGGAGATACCAGCGCTGACTGGGTTCGACACAGTAAAAAGTCTCATAACACCAGGTTAAAGTCCAATAGTTTATTTGGTATCACAAGCTTTCAAAGCGTTATTCCTTCATCATTCACCCAATGAAAGGGCAGTGCTCCGAAAGCTCGTGATGCTAATTAAACCTGTTGGACTTACTCTGGTGTTGTGAGACTTCCTACAGCTGAAATAGGTTAGGCTGAGGACCCTACCTACAGCCCAGAAGCAGAGAGGATCCCACAACACGTCTCCCCACTCCCGATTCCTATTGGCTTTAGTTTTACTACATGTCCTTGAGGTCACAATGTCACACCAGTTCAAATACGGTCTGATATCAAAGGTGGCCACTCTCACCTCACATGTAAAGTGTGTGTCTCAGTCTCTATCCTGACTGTCTTAGATAGACATGGATAACATTCCAAACTGCCTTTATCTTTTATGTGCCCTCTCAATAACCAAAGCCAGCACTAAGTTATTTTCATAATAACCTTCCTCAACTAGGAATTACTTTTATAATGTACACGAAATAGAGGTTTGCCATAAACAAAAGTGGAAAGAGGTGACACTTGTATTTCTATAGCGCATTACACAATCTCAGGCCTTCCCGAACTGTATTGGAGTTAATTAATTATTTTGGAATTGCCGTCACAGCAAAATGGCAGCTAATTTCATCGCAGCAAGATTACACGAAGAGAAATCAAACTCATCAGGAAGGGGTCAATGGCCTTTCATCAGAACTGACATTTCTGCCTGACTTATGAACATTTCCAGCATTTTCAATTTTTAATTTCGGATTTCCAGCATCCTGTGTTCATTTACGTTTTAAACCAGTGAATTATCTCTTTTTAGTAGAGTCGATTGATGCCGAAATGTTGGCCACAGTAGGTGAACTTGCAAATCTTCTTCAATAATACAATGAGAATATTTCTTCCATATAATCACATAGCTATTGCCTCTGATTGATTAATTTATGTCTAAATCAACATACTTCAGACGAGGCCAAGAAACTCGGATCCTTGAACTTGGGTCAACTGGTGCCTTGGACGAAGACACACAAACTCTCAACAAATCCCCTTTATTATACTCTGGCAAATTACCACAAACTGCGACTTTCACCAACTTTTAAAGATGCATCATAGAAGAATTCTTTCTGGTTGTGTCACAGCTTGGTATGGTTCCTGCTCTGCCGAAGAACGCAAAAAAACGACAAAAGATCGTGAATGTAGCCCAATCCATCACCCAAACCAGCCTCATATTCATTGACTCCGTCTACACTTTCTGCTGCCTCGACAAAGCAGTCAGCATAATTAAGGATCCCACCCAACCTGCGCATTTTCTCTTCCACCTTCTTCCGTCGGGAAAAAGATACAAAAGTCTAAGGTCACGCACCAACCAACTCAAGAACAGCTTCTTCCCTGCTGTCGTCAGACTTTTGAATGGACCGATCTCGCATTAAGTTAATCTTTCTCCCTACCCTAGCTATGGCTGTAACACTACATTCTGCACCCGGTCCTTTCCTTCTCTATGAATGGTATGCTTTGTCTGTATAGCGTGCAAGAAACAATAATTTTCACTGCATACTAATACACGTACCAATAATAAGACAAATCAAATCAAAAACGTATCAAACTCTACAACATAAATTTTAGTATAAGGGCGTCAAACTTCATTCTATTTCATTTAACTATTGATTGTTACACGCAAAGTACCTAAAATGTGACCAACTTTGTGAGACACGATGCATTAAAAAAGGATCAAAAGTTTCACAAAACATCCACACTCATGGCTTGTACTCAGGAATACAATTTGTGACAAGGCGAAATGTTTAGGTTCCATTCTAATGCGCTTTGTTCTGAAGTCTTCAAGTCTGAGATTCGGGGTCTTGCAGCTTTTTTAGCAGCGCTTGCCAGGCTATTGTTGCCAAAGTCCCCATGCCTTTTCTTGTTCTGCAGATATTGCTGGTACAGATCATGCTTCCAGTTATGCATTCACAGGACAGGCACTATTCAGTAAATGTTTGTTGGTCACAATTGCCGAAGAATCGTGTCACTGAGGAGTCGTAATTCTCTCAGGAGCACTGATAAAGCATAGCAACAATCACTGTCCAATCAGTTCCTGTGCATGATCCGTGGCTGCACTTCCTTTTCCTTGCAGCTCGCACAGTCTTTAGTCAGGTACAGAGTTCGCTCCTTTAACCATCATGGCTTCACTGGTGTCTTCACTTTGCTGGTCCCCATCAGACTACACCGAATACAGCCCTGTATTGAAGTGTGAGCTTCGTTTAAAGCCGGGATCCTAGACTTAACTTATACCCAATACCTTTGGCACAGCCGCAGAGGGCATCTCTTCAGGGGATGTGACAGAATGTTCTGCAAGTAATTTATTAATTTTCATTCGAAAATCCTGTATGAATGTTGTGAGAGAAATCAGGAATGTTGGATGTACATGTGATTTGAGTAGAATAATTCTTACTTCCATTTACTGAGCAAAACTTCTGGAGAAACTGCAAAAAAACTAAAACAATTTATAACATATGAACCTTGGAACATATTCAATGAAAGAAATTTCTTTAAAGATAGCATTCAGCGTTAGAATGCTCCAATCAAATGTCAAACCACATTCTCATTCTATCCAATCTCCAGGGGTAGGAGTTTTGCGAACCATTCTGTAAACGTTGATATCTTCGACTTCGTATCGGCAAACACGCTCAGTTTTAAAATACTGAGACATCATCGTGTAGCCGCTTTCTGTGATTTGGCCGTAGGTCATCCTGGAGGCGAAGTAAACGACGGTATTTTCGTTGCTGAGGTGTAGAAGAGTCTGTAGAATTAAAGGAATTGCATCAAATGAATAAATGATATCTGCGCCCAGAATATAGTCATAGTCTGAGGGGAACAGCGTGTGGTCACGACCCCAGGACAGGGCACAGATTTTGACGCGAGATTTGAAGGAAGAAGGGATATTGAAAGACACATTCCGTTCTATTTGCCTCAGCAGCGTCGGTTGGTCTGTAATAGTGACATGTCCACCTGAAACAAGAAAAATAGACCTATCTCAGTGAGTGATATCTCCAAAAGGGGACACATCATACACTTTAGTCCCAGGTAGCAGAATTACAATTTATCTTTCCCACATTTTGCTAAGATTCTGGGGGATAAGATCACAGGTAATAAATAGCTCTCCAGATCTCGGCACACGCAGCTAAGAATGATAATAACAGGAATAGCTGGTTAGAAACGTCCCTCATCTCTCATCGGCTACTCCCTTCCCATAAACAGCGCTTCTCACATTAACTCACCCACTGTCAATTACTGAAACCTCATTATACCGGCTGAAGGAGGGGAAGTGAAGTGGAGAGACATGAAGAGACGCCAACGGCCACCTGACGTCTCAGCGCGGCAGCCCGACGTCAGCAGTACCGGGAGAAGAGTGGCAAATGTGCGGTGTGAAGTCAAACAGTGGGAGCAGAGTCAGAGATCTAGACTTAGGGGCCTAGCCAGACAAGCAGACGCTGGGAAAAGAAAACAGGATCCATGGGGAAATGTGCTGGTTGCTCAAGAACTTCGCGACCGCGCTGGTCTAGAAGCTGGAAATTCTCTCCCGACATTGACTGCAAGTCATCTGAAATGTTTCCGAACTCCCGTGTATAAATGTTATTTCAACCATCTCTCTGAATAAAAACTTTATATTACTGCAAGATAATATTCCTTTGTATTCAGCTCTTTGCCATGAAGGCTAACCCTGCTTAGGCATTTGTCAGACAATTTGTGTGCATTGTGTGCTTGTCTCCTTAAATTGTTCTCTTATTTCATTGTCCTTAGCCGGCAAATTTAATCTGATTGATAATCTGAGTGATTGATAATATACTAAGTAGTATTAATAACACCAAACACCATGCAACCTAGCACACATTTCTGGTCATTAGCTCCATTCAAACTTCAGAAAATTATGTTTTTGTTCTTCCTGTGGGTAGATAAAATGCACTTAACTCACCCAAAAGAGCAACAAGAATGCTCAGAATTCCAGTTCCTGCTCCGAGTTCAATCACTTTCTTATTGGGGAATTTCATTCCCTCTATCTCAAAGTACTGACACAGAGCAAGAGCCTTTGAAATGAAAGAACATATTTCCATGTTACGAGTGTTACACAGGGATTCAGCACCGAAAGAGCGTCATTCAAACGGATGAACATGCAATCATGCAAATTAGAAGCAAGAGTAAACCTTTTGGTCCCGCGAGTGTGATCCAGTATGGCCTCACATTTATTTTCCAGTCTACTCCCTATATGTTTTGACTCTCTTATCAATCAAGAAATCAAAATATTCAATTACCTAGCCCATGTTTCACTCCAGGGGGAAGCATTCCACACATGAACAATCTGCCGAGAAAGTAACTTGCATTTTTCCATTTTAAATCACAGGTCCCCTATTTTAACCTGTTTCCCCAAGTTCTGAACTCTTCAATAAGGGGAAGTATTCTCTCCACATCTATCTTGTCATTTTCCCTCAGCATTTTGCATGTTACACTAAAATATCCTCTCAAATTCTATTGGAGATCGGGCCAAAATGTCCAACTTCCATAAGATAACATCCTCATCCCAGGAATCAGTCGAGTGAAATTTTCTTTAACTGTTTCCGATGGTATTTTATCCTTTTTTAAAGTTATGTTCAACTTTCCTTTCCGACCTTTGTTGATTCTCAGTCTCCTGCCGAAGATAAAGTTTAGCACCCGCTTTGGGCAGCTTCACAAAGAACCCAACTCTAAGAAGAAAAAATCTCTCCTTTCTCAAATTAGGAAATCAAAACTGTGCACCTGACACCAGATATGGTTGCATTAAATCCTCGCCCATTGATCGCAAAATTTATTTACTTTTAATCCCTATTCGCTTTGCTATAAATTACAAAATTCAATTAACTCAAGTAATCCCTTACTGTTTCTGCATATTACCTTTTTGTGATTTATCTACTAAGGCCATCAGACTCAGTCTGCACTGCAGAGGTTTGCAATCCTTCACTATTACTATAATGTTTTAATATTCATTTTGCAGATCCTGTCGATGTGAGGAATGATCCTTAATTTGCTGTGCTTTTAAAAGGACATGATCAACTTTCTTCCCGATTGCAGGATTAAACTGACAACAGCTTTAGATGACAGACATTATGCATTTGAAAGTTGTCATCCGAAAGTTGTTCTCAGTGATGCCTCACTCTTCCGCGGGCGGCATCATTGCATTCTTTGTCACTAAAATCACACAATTATTATAGCACGAAACTTGGTCACATGTATATATTTCTCACACATTTGAACAAATGAACAAAATTGGTGTTCATATGATCAGTCGTAATTATAGGGAGTACAGACAATGCAACTAAGGAGAAACTTTTCTCCATTGGGGAGGAATCAATAACCACGGCCATAGAGTTTAGGTAAGTGCAGGAGGATCAGCGGGGATTTAAGAAAAAACCTTTTCATTCAGAGGATGTAAGGAATCTGAAACCAAAAGGCTTGCTGGAAGCGGCGACACTTACATTTAAGAAGCATTTTAAGTTCACGTATTTATGTCACCAATAGGCTCACGTTAACACGACAATGAAGTTACTGTGAAAATCAGAACAAAGAAGAAAGAACAAAGAAAATTACAGCACAGGAACAGGATCTTCGGCCCTCTTAGCCTGCATCATTCTGCCCCACTGAACTAAAATCGCCTACCCTTCCAGAGACAATATCCCTGTATTCTCATCCTATTCATGTAATTATCAAGATGCCCCTTAAAACCCATTATCGCTTCTGCTTTCATTACCTTCCCTAGCAGGGATTTGCAGGCACCCACTATCATCTGTGTAAAGAACTTGCCTCGTACATCTCCTTTAAACTTTGCCCCTTGCACCTTAACCCTATACCCCTAGTAATTGACTCTTCCACCTTGGAAAAAAAGCTTTGACTATCCATTCTGTTCGTGCCCCTCATAATCTTGTAGAGTTCTATCAGATCGCCCCTCAATCTCCAGTTGAGGGGCGTTCCAGTGAGAACAAGCCAACTTTCTCTAAATTCCCCTCATACCTAATGCCCTCCATACCAAGCAACGTACCTGGTAAATCTTTTCTGTACAAAGCCTCCACATCTTTCTGGTAGTGTGCCAATTAGAATTGAACACACTTGTCCAAGTGCAGCCTAACTAAGGTTCTATAAAGATGCAACATGACTTGGAAGACTAAGTTGAATGTCCTGGCCAGTGAAGACAAGCATCCCAAATGCCTTCTTGACTAGTGCTCCCCCAATGATAGTACTCTGGTGCCTGTTTGGCTACATTGAGTGAGAATTTAGCATGACCAATGTACCTAACCAGCATGTCTTTCAGAATGTGGAAGGAAACTGGTGTACCTGGAGGAAACCCAGGCAGACACAAAGAGAATGTATAGATTGCACACAGCCAGTGACCCAAGCTGGAAATCGAACCTGGGTCACTGGTGCTATGAAGCAACAGTGCTAACCATTTATGCAACCATGACACCCTCAAATTCCCTCGAATCACCTCCAAATTTACTGCCACTTATCTTAATTATATTCCTTTGGTTATTGACCCCTACACTAAGAGGCCAAGTTTCTTCCTACCTATTATATCTATGTACTCTTAAGTTTGTACATCTCAATCGCTTTCCCTGCTCTAAGAAAAATGATACCAGCCTAACCAGCTTCTGTTCCTAGCTGAAAAAAAACTCAGACAACATCCTGGTGAAGCTCCTCTCCAGCATTTCAGGTGCAAACACATGTTTTCTATAGCGTGGTGACCAAAACTGTACGCAATAATCTAGCATTTTCATATAGCTTTGCGATAACCTTCATTCTTCTAAATTCTGTGCCTTGGCTAATAAAGGCCAGAATTCATACCTCTTCTGAAACTATCCTGCTGTCTTTGGGGATCTTAGGATTTGCATTCCAATGTTCTTTCTCCTCCTAGCATTCTATAGTTCATTGCCCATTCCCTTGCCTTACTTGCCCTTCCAAAGTGCAATACCTCAGAATTTTCAGTGTTATATTCCATTTGCCTCTTCTCTATCCATCCATGCAGCTCATCAATATCATCCAGCTAATCAGAAAAAAAAGCTAGCCACACTATGTCTTTCTCTGATTGGCATGATGTAAAGGATAGTGTACTATAGAGATCAGTGGTGAAGTCTCAAAGTTTTGTAATTTATCTAAATGATTTGATGAAAGGACATAAATTATGGTTGCTAAATTTGCTAGGTAGAAATGTATATTAGAACATAGACATAGAACATAGAACAATACAGCACAGAACAGGCCCTTCGGCCTTCGATGTTGTGCCGACCAAAATAAAAAGCAATGCCCCTCCAAACTAACCATTCCCTTCTCTTCCATATACTTATCAATTAACCTCTTAAACGCCACCAAACTTGGCGCATCTACAACAGCTGCAGGCAGGGCATTCCACTCCCTAATCACTCTTTGAGTAAAGAACTACCTCTGATATCCGTCCTATAACTCATACCCCTTAATTTAAAGCTGTGTCCCCTCGTGCTAGCTTTCTCCATCCTAGGAAAAAGGCTATCACTGTCCACCCTATCCAAACCTCTAATTATCTTATATGCTTCAATAAGATCCCCCCCTAGCCGCCTCCTTTCTAACGAAAACAACCTCAAATCCTTCAACCTCTCTTCATCGGACCTGCCCTCCATACCAGGCAACATCCTGGTAAACCTCCTCTGTACCCTCTCCAATGCCTCCACATCTTCTTATAATGTGGGGACCAGAACTGCACACAATACTCCAAGTGCGGCCGCACTAGAGTTTTGTACAGTTGCAACATGATGCTGCGGCTCCTAAATTCAATCCCCCTACCAATAAAAGCGAAGACTCCATATGCCTTCTTAACAACTTTATCCACTTGACTGCCTACTTTCAGGGATCTATTGACACATACACCAAGATCCTTCTGTTCCTCAACACTATTAAGAGCCCTACCATTAGCCCTATACTCCTACACATTTATTGTTCCTGCCAAAGTGCATTACCTCACACTTTTCCACATTAAACTCCATTTGCCACCTCTCGGCCCAGCTCTGCAACTTGTCCAAGTCACTCTGTAAACTAAAACACCCCTCTTCACTATCTCCCACACCACCAACTTTAGTATCATCTGCAAATTTACTGATCCATCCCTCAATACCCTCATCCAGATCATTTATAAAAATTACAAACAGCAGGGGCCCCAAAACAGACGCCTGAGGCACACCACTCGTCACCGAACTCCACGATGAATATCTCCCATCAACCACCACCCTCTGTCTTCTATCTGCCAGCCAATTCCTAATCCAATTAGCTAAATCACCCTCTATTCCACACATCTGCATTTTCTGTAGAGGTCTTCCATGGGCCACCTTATCAAACGCCTTACTAAAGTCCATATATACTACATCAACCGCCTTACCCCCATCCACCTCTCTGGTCACTTTCTCACAAAACTCAATGAGGTTAGTAAGGCATGACCTACCCTTCACGAAACCATCCTGACTATCCCCAATCAATTCATTTCTCTCTAAATAACTATAAATCCTATCCCTAATAATTCTCTCCAATACCTTGCCCACAACAGAAGTAAGACTCACTGGCCTATAATTCCCTGGAAGGTCTCTCTTCCCCTTCTTAAACAATGGGACCACATTCGCTATCCTCCAGTCCTCCGAACCACACCCGTAACCAACGAGGACCTGAAGATCAGAGCCAGAGGCTCTGCAATCTCCGCTCTTGCCTCCCAGAGAATCCTAGGGTAAATCCCGTCCGGCCCAGGGGACTTATCCAACTTCAAACCCTCGAGAATTTCTAGCACATCCTCCCTATCTAATACAATACTTCCCAATTTGCAACCCTGTACCTCAGTGTTCTCCATAGCTACATTTCCAGCACTCTGCGTGAATACCGAAGAGAAATATTTATTCAGTGCCTCACCAATCTCTTCAGGCTCCACGCACAACTTCCCACTGCTGTCTATGACTGGCCCTAATCTTGCCCTAACAAATCTTCTATTCTTAAGATATCGACAGAAAGCTTTAGGATTCTCCTTAATCCTATCAGCCAACATCTTCTCGTGTCCCCTCTTAGCTCTCCTCAATTCACTTTTTACCTCCTTCCTAGCTAATCTATAGCTATCCATTGCACTACCTGAGCCTTCAAGCCTCATCCTGACATACGCCTCCTTTTTCTTCTTAACCAGCAAATCAACTCTTTTCGTACACCAAGGCTCTCTTACTCGTCCATTTCCTCCCTGCCTGACAGGGACATATTGTGAAGAGGTAATAGTGTGAAGTGGAGGAATGGGGCTTAAATAAATTCAGTGAGTGGACAAAAATCTGGCAAGTGGTATGTAAGGTAGACAACTGGAAATTTGTCCATTTTGGCAGAAAAAAAACTAGCTTATTATTAAAATATGACAGATTATGGAGTTCTGAGTTGCAATCAGGGATCTAGCTGTCCTTGTACAACAATTACAAAAGGCAAGGATGCAAGTCCAACAGGCAATTGGGAAAACTAATCTAATGTTGTTCATTGTGACACTGAATATAAGCATGGGAGATTGCAAATGTACAGGGCACCAGTGCATGTGGAGGACTGTATGTGGACCAGCCAGTCTGGCCAAACTGGACCGAACCAGACAGAAGTCATGGGCCAAAGGACCAAAGTCATGGGCCAGCTGAACTGAAGTTGTGGGCCTAGTGGATTGGACCAAAGTCATAGGCTGACCAGATTGGACCAAAGTCATAGGCTGGCCAGACCAGACCAGACTGAAGTTGGAGGCCAGCTGGACTGGACTGAAGTTGAGGGCTGGATAGGCTGAATGAGTGGACGAGGACCTGGCAGATGGAGTACAATATTAGCAAATGTGAGGTTATCCGCTTTGGTAGAAATAATTTTAGGAGGGATTAATATTTAAAAGGCAAAAAACTGCAGCATGTGACATGCACAATTCGTGCACGAGGACCTTGGGGTCCTTGTGCACGAATTGCAAAAACCCAGTCTGCGGATGCAGCAGGTGATCAAGAAGGTGAATGGAATGTTGGCCTTTATAGTGAGGGGGATAGAATATAAAAGCAGGGGGGTCTTACTGCAACTGTACAGGGTACTGGTGAGGCTGCAACTGGAGTACTGTGTGCAGTTTTGGTTGCCACATTTGCGAAAGGATATACTGGCCTTGGAGGGAGTGCAGAGAAGGTTCACTAGGCTGATAGCGGAGATAAGGAGGTTAGGATGAGGAGAGATTGAATAGACTGGGTCCTGTACTCGTTGGAGTTTAGAAGGCTCAGGGGAGGACCTTATAGAGACATATAAGATAATGAAGGGGCTAGGTAGGGTAGAGGTAGAGAGATTCTTCCTGCTTAGAAAGGATAGCAGAACTACAGAGCACCGCCTCAAAATAAGGCGGGGTGGTGGTGGTGGTGGTGCAGTTTAGATCGGAGTTGAAGAGGAACTTCTTCACTCAAAGGGTGGTAAGTCTCTGGAATTCCCTGCCCATTGAAGTGGTGAAGGCTACCTTGCTAAATATATTTAAGTCACGGGGAGAGAGGTTTCTGAAAGACGAGGGAATTAAGGGTTATGGGGGAAAAGCGGGAATGTGGAACTGATCCACTTTAGGTCAGCCATGATATTGTTGAATGGTGGGGCAGGCTCGAGTGGCTAGATAGCCTACTCCTGCTCCTATTTCTTATGTTGTTATGTTCTTATGGAAGTCACAGGCTGGTTGTACCTAAGTCATGGGCCTGGTGGAATGGACCAAAGTCACAGGCCAGTTGTATTGGAGATAACATAGAACATAGAACATAGAACATAGAACAATACAGCACAGAACAGGCCCTTCGGCCTTCGATGTTGTGCCGACCAAAATAAAAAGCAATGCCCCTCCTAACTAAACCATTCCATTCTCATCCATATACTTATCAACTAACCTCTTAAACGCCACCAAACTTGGCGCATCTACAACAGCTGCAGGCCGGGCATTCCACTCCCTAATCACTCTTTGAGTAAAGAACCTACCTCTGATATCCGTCCTATAACTCATAACCCTTAATTTAAAGTTGTGTCCCCTCGTGCTAGCTTTCTCCATCCTAGGAAAAAGGCTATCACTGTCCACCCTATCCAAACCTCTAATTATCTTATATGTTTCAATAAGATCCCCCCGTAGCCGCCTCCTTTCTAACGAAAACAACCTCAATCTAACGAAAACAATAATGCGTGGAGATCTGAGATGCGGGCTGGTCAGTTGGCACCTAAGCTGTGAGATGGTCAGACTTAATCTAAGGTGCAGGCCAGTCAGACTAGGCCTATGGTGAGAATTGGTCAGACCATAAGAAAGGCGCAGGCCAATCGGATGTGACCTAAGACTCAGGTCATTTGGATTGCATGTAAGTCGCAGTATTCATTTTCTTACCTAATGGAAGGCATAAATGCATTAGAAGCAGCACATTGATGGTTTGCTAAACTAACACAGAGAACAGGCACATTACCTTAAGGAAATATTAGATAGGCTGGTTGTATCCATTGAAGGCTTATAAGAGAAAAAAGCAACTTGATTGAAGCAAGTCTGGCAAGAACCCTGGGTAACAAAGCATGTTGAGATTTTGGTCAAGAAAAGGAAGGAGGCATAGCTCAGATACAAGCAGCTGGAGCCAAGGGATTCCCTGGAGGTGGACAGAGGATATAGAGACATATTTAAGAAGGAAATAAAAGAACATGAGATAGGTTTGGCTGCGCGGATTAAGATGAATCCAAAGGAATTCTTTAAATATATTGAAGGAAAAAGAATAACTAGAGAGAGAATAGGACCCCTCAAGGACCAAAGTGGACACATATGTGTGGAATCGCAGGGGATGGTTGTGATTCTCAATGAATATTTCTCCTTTGTTTTATTGTGGAGAAAAACACAGTGACTTGGGAACCTGGGAAATCTGGTGGGAATGTATTGGATACAGGTCACATTATAGTAGAGGAGGCAATGTATATCTTAAAATGCATAAAGATGGATAAATCTGCTGGCCCTGACCAGGTATATCCAAGAATATTGTATGAGGCTAAAGAATAAATTGCATAAGCTCGGGCTCAAATAGCTGCATCATCTATAGCCATGGGTGAGGTGCTAGAGACTGTAGCGTAGTAAATGTTGTGCATTTATTCAAAAAGGGCTGCAAAGATAAACCTGGGAATTATCGGTAATTAAGCCAAATATCTTTGATGGGTAATTTCCCAATATGTATTCTGAGGAATAGGCTATACAGACATTTGGAAAGAAAGAGTTTGATCAGGAATCATCAGCATGACTTTGTGCATGACAGAACATGCCTTAAACATTTGCTGGAGTTCTTTGATGAGCAGGAAGTGAGCAGGAAGCTTGATGAAGGTTGGGGGGATGTTGACATAATCTGTATGGACTTCAGGAAGGTTTTTGATAAAGTTCTACACAGTAGGTTGCTCTGAAAGGCTAATATATATAGAATCTAGGGAGAGCTGGCAAATTCAATTGGCTTGATGGTGAGAAGAAAGCTGTAATGGTGGAAGAATGGTCATCTGACTGAAGGCCTATATCTAGTCTATGCTTCAGTGGTAAGTGTTGGATCCATTGTTGCATGTTATCCATATCAACAATTTTGATGACAATAGAACATAGAACATAGAACATTACAGTGCAGAACAGGCCCTTTGGCCTTCGATGTTGTGCCGACCAATTAAGAAGAAGCAATGACCCTCTAACCTAAACCATTCCCTTTTCATCCATAAACTTATCTACTAACCCCTTAAACGCCACCAAACATCTACAACTGCAGCTGGCAGGGCATTCCATACCCTTACCACCCTCTGGGTAAAGAACCTACCTCTAACAACCGTCCTATAACTACCACCTGTTAATTTAAAGCTATGTCCCCTCGTGCTAGCTTTCTCCATCCTAGGAAAAAGGCTATCACTGTCCCCCTATCTAAACCTCTAATCATCTTATATGTTTCAATAAGGTCTCCTCTTAGCCGCCTTCTTTCTAACGAAAACAACCTCAAATCAGTCAGCCTCTCTTCATAAGACCTGCCCTCCATACCAGGCAACATCCTGGTAAACCTCCTCTGTACCCTCTCCAATGCCTCCACATCTTTCTTATAATGCGGGGACCAGAACAGTACACAATACTCCAAGTGCGGCCGCACTAGATTTTTGTACACATGACGTTGCAGCTCCGAAATTCAATCCCCCTACCAACAAAAGCTAAGACTCCATATGCCTTCTTAACAACCTTATCGACTTGATTGCCAACTTTCAGGCATCTATGCACATATACACCAAGATCCCTCTGTTCATCAACACTATTAAGAATTCTACCATTAGCCTTATACTCTACACATTTGTTATTCCTGCCAAAGTGAATTACCTCACACTTTTCCGCATTAAACTCCATTTGCCATCTCTCGGCCCAGCTCTGCAACTTGTCCAAGTCTCTCTGCAAACTATAACACCCCTCTTCACTATCTACCACTCCACCGACTTTAGTGTCATCTGCAAATTTACTAATCCATCCTTCAATACCCTCATCCAGATCATTTATAAAAATTACAAAACAGCAGGGGCCCCAAAACAGACCCCTGAGGTACACCACTTGTCACCGAACTCCACAATGAATATCTCCCATCAACCACCACCCTCTGTCTTCTATCTGCTAGCCAATTCCTAATCCAATTAGTTAAATCACCCTCAATCCCATACATCTGCATTTTCTGCAGAAGCCTTCCATGGGGCACCTTATCAAATGCCTTACTAAAGTCCATATATACCACATCAACTGCCTTACCCCCATCCACCTCTTTGGTCACTTTTTCAAAAAACTCAATACGGTTAGTAAGGCACGACCTACCCTTCACAAAACCATGCTGACTATCCCCAATCAATTCATTTCTCTCTAAAAAACTATAAATCCTATCCCTAATAATTCTTTCCAATATTTTGCCCACAACAGAATTAAGACTCACTGGTCTATAATTCCCAGGAAAGCCTCTATTCCCCTTCTTGAACAATGTGATCACATTCGCTATCCTCCAGTCTTCTGGCACTATACCTGTAACCAACGACGACCTGAACATCAGAGCCAGAGGCTCTGCAATCGCCTCTCTCGCCTCCCAGAAAATCCTAGGGTAAATCCCGTCTGGCCCAGGGGACTTATCTAACTTCAAACCCTCAAGAATATCTAGCATATCCTCCTTATCTACTTCAATACTTTCCAGTTTACAACCCTGCATCCCAGTGTTCTCCACAACTACATTTACATCTCCCTGTGTGAATACCGAAGAGAAATGTTTGTTTAGTGCCTCTCCAATCTCTTCAGACTCCACTCACAACTTCCCACTGCTGTCTCTGACTGGCCCTAATCTTGCCCTAACCAATCTTCTATCCTTAACATATCTAAAGAAAGCTTTAGGATTCTCCTTGATCCTATCGGCCAAAGTCTTCTCGTGTCCTCTTTTAGCTCTTCTCAACAATGTACAAGGCATGATCATTAAATTTGCACTTGACATTAAAATAGATGGTAATGTGGACAGTGAGGAATGTTATCAAAAATTGCAGGAAAATATTGATTAGCTGGGGAAGTGGTCTGATTATGGCAAATTGAGTTCAATACTCATAAAGGCAAGCATTCCATATGTCTTCTTTACCACCCACTCCACCTGTGCTGCCGCCTTAAAAACTCTGTGGACTTGTACACAGACCCTCTGAGTATTTATACTCCTGATGGTTCTGCCATTTATTATATAGCTCCCCCCTCCACATTAGTTCTTCCAAAATGCATCACTCCACATTTATCTGGATTAAAATCTATCTGCCATTTCTCCACCCAATTTTCCTGCCTATGTATGTCCTGCTGTATTTCTGATAATGTTCATCACTATCCACAACTCCAGTAATCTTCATGTTGTCCACAAGCTTATTGATCACACCAGCTCTACATCTTCTTCCAAATCATTTATATATATCACAAACAGCACAGGTCCCAGTACAGAGCCATGCAGAACACTACTGGTCGCAAACCTCCAACCAGAAAAAGACCCCTCCACTGCTACCCTCTGCCTTCTATAGCCAAGCCAGTTCTGCACCCATCCAGCTAGCTCACCTTTTAACCTATGAGATATAACCTTTTGCACTAGCTTGCCATGAGGGACCTTGTTAAATGCTTTACTAAAATCCATGTAGACAACATCCATGGCCCTTCCCTCGTCAATCGTTATTGGCACCTTCTCATAAAACATGAACTTTGGCAAGTTCATGCCAAATTTGTGAGGCATGAATTCCCTGTACAAGACCATGTTGTCTATCGCTAATGAGATTATTCAGTTCTAAATGTGCATACATCCAATCTCTAAGAATATTCTCCAACAATTTCCCTACCACTAACATCAAGTTCACTGGCCTATAATTACCAGGGTTATCTTTGCTATCCTTCTTCAATTATGGAACAACATTTGTTATGCAAATAGACCAGGTTGGGCTGAAGGGCACTTCTCTGTGACGTTGAGTCTATGATTCCATGATTCTATATCCAGCGTATATCTGCTTCCTCTTGTGGGAGATTCTAGAACTAGATGTCGCTATTATTTAAAAAAAAGCGTCACCTCTTTAAGACCAAATTGGCGAATTTTGGAATTCTCTTCCTAAACAGTCCATTCATGCAGAGTCTTTGAATATTTTTAAGGCAGTGATTGATAGATTCTACATACTTATTGAATGGCGGCTCAGGCAGCAGTTGGCCCTTTGGTTCCTCCTTCTGTTAATTTGATTTTTCAGATGTAATCATGAGTACTGGTTGAGTTATGAAAGAAGCTTGGAGGGATTTGTAATAATTAATTTGGAATTATGTTGAAACATTACCTAGGAATAAAAGGTGAGACAAAAAATGACACAGACCAACTCAAGGGAAATGTGATTTCAAACTTAATGCGAGAAACTTGTTCACTGTGAGGTTTCATGAACTTTCAGCTAAATTTGGAAGGATAGGCATTTAATAAGCATATCCTTCAGTCCGTGTAACAATTATGTTGCCAACAGACATTCTGTCCTGTTTTGGAATCGTGTACTGTTGTAATATAGTTCAAACATGATCATACGAATCTGGACCGCATGATAACCAGGTAGTGGCAAATTGTTCCACCTGAAAAAGAATATTGAAGGAATTCTTGTGGGATTTAAAGCTTGGGTAAGCTACAGGATCTAATGAAAGAGACGAGCCAAGCTTAACTGGATATCTCTAAAAAAACAGGAAATGATTGTAGTTGACCGAATAGTCTGCTTCCCTGTTGTGTCCAGTTTTCGATGAAAAACGGTTATAAAGGATTATGTCTGTTAACTTGTCACTGTGAGTTCGTTCCAACCACTGTCTTTCCGCCCCTTCCACAATCTGCGATGAATTATTTACTTTGGAAACAAACTGAACTCGTATTCTGTACCAGGTAAAACTAGCCTGGGAAGATTAATACCATGATCGATGCGTCCCATTGATTTTTGTTCAACCAGCACATTTGGCAAAAGAAAAGCTCCATGAACTTACAGCATCCCAGACGATGGTTCCAAATCCTAGTTTAGATAATGGATACGTGCCGATTTCTAAGTAGAAACCGCAGACGCGGTAGTAGCTTTTCCTTGTAAAGTCATCATCATCATGGATACATCCATAAGAAATTCTTTCCATCAGTTTTTGTACGTTCCTTTCGGACATCTGGATTCTCCTTGGATCCTGACTGACAAACTTGAGAGACGCAGTCTGCCCCCTTCACTTGATTATTTCTATGTAAAAGAAAATGAGATTTTTGAATTGGAGCGTGTGGAAACGTCATTTGTTCTTTTCAGAACGTCAAAGACACAATAATCAAAATGTAGACACATTAAAATAGAAATTTCGCTTGGACGTTGACCGAAAATTCCCCGTATCTGTTACAGCCTCCACATTCACAGCACTGAACCGGATGGAGATGACCGTCGCGCGAGTCGGATAGCAAGTGATTCATTTGATGGTGCGTGTCTTCAGCAACTATCCAAACGACAATTCAGCGCGTTGGCTCAACCGAAGAATGAAAAGTAACATTGAATATGTGAACCGCAGAGCAGCCAGTTGACACAATTGTAACATGAGGGAAGTATAAGTGTTCCAAACAAACTTGTACATTTTGGTTTAAATGCGAGGCCTCGTTTAGTCGTGAGTAAATGACATTGTTGCAAGAAACAAATAAAATCATTTATCAATCCATAACAGAACTTACATTCAATAGTGGACAAATTAAAATGCTGACCTCGCTGTGCTGGAACTGCGTCACATTTTCCTGCATTTCCTGCCTGTTACTTATACTCTATAATGTGGGCACTAATTTCCTTTCTGGCTGTGCACTCTCTCCTGCGTTGTGATCAGATCATCACTGTATGTCTATCTAACAGGATCATCCTTGCGGATGCTCTATAGTGACTCCAGTCGCAGCTCTGAAACATGAATTCGATTAACTGCAGCTGGAGTCATTTCTTGCACACGTTGTCAGCCTGGACACTGAACCCGTCATTGACATCCTCCATCGCATAGGACGTTGAGTTATTTTGCCATTATTTATCCTGAAATTACATTGTTTATTCTGGTTGATTAAATTGGATAATGAGAAAGTAATACCCAAAGCGGATGAAATTATTGAGTTACCTTGTGGGGGCGGGGGTATCAAAATGACCTGAAATTATTATTACGATAATTAAATGAAGGTTGAAACCATGCTTAAACATAAGAAGTGAGTTGAAGCGAGTGATGCTCATCCATGGTAATGGTACCAAACCCAGGTTTCACAGCAAATTCTTAGAATCCGTACATTGCGGAAAGGGATCATTTGTCCCATTGAGCCTACACCACCAGCAATCCCACCCAGGCCTTATTCTGTACTCTTGCGTGCTTATCCTGACAATCTCCCTGACATTAAGGGACAATTTAATAGAGCCAACCTAGAGATAACCCTCACATCTTTGGAGTGTATTAAGAAAATGGAGTACCCGGTGGAAACACAAACAGACATTGGGAGAATACACAAACTCCACACAGACAATTGTGTGTTGCCTATAGGAATGTCAATGCAGTTGCAAAGTCAGATTTATATCCTATTCCTCCAATGGAAGGCTGCATTGAGAAGGTGGGATAAGCCATTTTTGTTTCCAGACTTGGCTTACACAAAGGATAAGGGTAGAGCAGAAGCTGTTCTCGACATGGACTTCAGTAAGGCTTTTGACAAGCTCCCTCATGGCAGCCTTGTACAAAGGTGAAGTCGTGCGGGATGAGAGATGAGATGGCAAGATGAACACAGAACTGGCTCGGTCACAGAAGGAACTCAGTAAGAATTTAACAACACCAATTTTAAATCCAACCGATTTATTTGATAGTAAAATTGCGAGCTTTCGACACTGTGTCTTCGTCAGGCAAATGCAGTGTTCTGGTCTGCAATAGCACTCATCAGCACAGACAGTTACAGATTGCTGATTAGAATGCGAATCCTTACATCTAACCTGCTATTCAAGTGTTAAAGTGGCTAACAATGTGTGTGAAGGGAATCCTGAGCATTGGTTAGAGAATTGTGTATTTTCTCCAGACAGCACAGTAAGTGAGGTTTTTTGCTAACCCAGGCAAGTTACGGGGGTTACAGATAGTGTGTCATGAAGCCAAGATCCCTGTTAAGACCGTCCTCATGTGTGCGGAGCTTGGCTATCAGTCTCTGCTCAGCGACTCTGCGCTGTCGTGTATCACGAAAGCCCCCTTGAAGAACATTTACCCGCAGGTCGGAGGCCGAATGCCCATGACTGCTGAAGTGTTCGCCCACAGGAAGGGAACTGTTTTGCCTGGTGATTGTTGAGCGATGCTCATTCATCCGCTGTCGTAGTGTCTGCATGGTCTCCCCAATGTACCATGCTTCGGGGCATCCTTTCTTGCAACGTATTAGGTAGACAACGTTGGCCGAGTTGCAAGAGTATGTACCGTGTATCTGGTGAATGGTATCCTCACGTTTGATGATGTCGTCCATGTCTATGGTCTGGCATGTCTTGCAGAGGTTGCTGTGGCAGGGTTGTGTCACAGAAGACAGAGAATAATAGTGGGAGGGTGCAATTCTGAATGGAGGGCTGTGAGAAGTGGCGTTCCTCAAGAATCAGTGTTGTGATTTACATATATTTGGAGGAAAATGTATCTGGTTTCCGGATGACACAAAGATTGGTGGAATTACAGATAACAATGAGGATTGTCAAAGGATACAGCAGAATATAGATCAGTTGGAGACTTGGGTGGAAAGATGGCAGATGGATTTATCTGGACAATGGAAGTAATGCAGATATACAGTAAATGGCAGAATCCTAAAAAGATATTGATAGGCAGAGGGTACCTGGTATACATATACACTGGTCACTCAAAGAGGCAATATAGATGGAGAAAATGGTCAAAAAGGCATATGGCATGCTTGCCTTCATTGCATTAGGTTTAAACATTGGCAAGCCATGTTGCAGCCTTATAGTACCTTGGTTAGGCTGCACTTGGAATATAGCATTTACTTCTGGTCACCACATTATCAGAAGAATGTGAAGGCTTTGGAAAGGGTGCAGAAAAGATTTACCAGGATGTTGCCTTGAATGGAGGGCATTAGCTATGAGGAGAGGTTGCAGAAACTTGGTTTGTTCACACTGGAGCTTGGAGGTTAAGGGGTGACCTGAATGGTGCCAGAATGGATAGTTAGAAGCTTCACGCGGGGTGGAAAAATCAATTACTAGGTGACATAGGTTTAAGGTGCGAGGGGCAAGGATTAAAGGGGATGTAGGAGGAAAGTGATTTACACAGAGGTTAGTGGATATCTGGAACTTGCTGTTGGTGGAGGTATTGAAAGCAAATATGGTAGTGACTTTTAAGGGACATCTTGACAAATACATGAATAGGATGGCAATGGAGAGATATTTTCCAAAGGTTTTAGTTCTGACTGAAAACCATATTGAAGTCCATGTTGAAAATATCCACTGCCCTACCTTCCTCAATCATCTTTGTCACTTCAGCGAAAAACTCAATCAAGTTAGTGATACACAACATCCTCTTCATGAAACCATGTTACCTCACATTAATTGCCCACTTATTTCCAAGTGGGAGTAAATCCTCCCTCAAAGAATGTTCACCAATAATTTTGCTCTCATTGATGTAAGGCTCATTAGCCTGCAAGTACTGAAATTACAAAGAGACACCATGCAAAATTACGCAAAACCATTCAAAGTGACCGTGGATGAAACTGATGTGGATGTTGGTGCTGTACCATTACACGAAGTTGACAAGAGGATAGAACGGCCTATTGACTATTATTCTAAAAGGCTGAATGGAGATTAGTTGAAATACTGGACCATTAAGAAAAAGGCCTTGAGTTTTCTGCTGGTCAGTTATCTGAGATGACTTTAAAAAAGAAACCAGCTTTGCATATTGGTTGTTCATTTTTTTTTTCTTAAATGGGATAGTTGTGACGACACTGTGTCTTTACCAAAGTATTTTAGTCGTGTTTCTGTGCAAGAAGTATCTCTGACTATATTGGTGCCATTCTGTTTACAATCAGCGTCGCGTATTGTCACTACAACGGCATATTTAGTTCAAATTGCTAGAATGTTCGTTTTAATGTGAACTGACGCTGCTCTGCTGTTGTTTAAAATTTATTCATGTAATGTGGGTAATGGAGGCTGGGACAGCGTTTAATACATATCCCTATTTGTCTCTTGATTTGAATGCCCTGCTTGGCCATTTCAGTGGGCCAGTTAAGAGTTAACCACACTGTTATGTGTCTTGAGGCACATGTATGCCACACTTGGTCAAGATGGCAAATTTCCTTCTCTCTAGCACATTAGTGAAACAATCGAAAATTGTTTTTAGACAACACGAGATTTTTAAATTCCAGGTTTCTGTATCATCCAAATCTCAAGATTGGCCATAGTGGGATTCGAAACTGTGTCCCCAGAGCTATGAATCCCTGGACGAATAGTCCAGCGATGATGCCACTATGCCAACATATTACATAGAACATAGAACATAGAACACTACAGCACAAACAGGCCCTTCAGCCCACAAGTTGTGCCGAACACATCAAAACCTACCCAGCCATAGACCTATCTATGATCCCCAATCCCATTGGATCCCATATACTCATCCAGAAGTCTTTTAAAAGACCCCAGCGAGTTCGCCTCAACCACCACCGACGGCAGCCGATTCCATTCACTCACCACCCTCTGAGTGAAAAACTTTCCCTAGCATCCCCTCTGTACTTGCTTCCCTGCACCTTAAATCTGTGTCCTCTCGTCGCGACCATTTCAGCCCTGGGAAATAGTCTCTGAGAGTCCACCCTATCTATTCCTCTCAACATCTTGTAAACCTCTATCAGGTCGCCTCTCCACCTTCGTCTCTCCAGGGAGAACAGTCCCAGCTCCCTCAACCTGTCTTCATAAGGCATGCCTCCCAATCCAGGCAACATCCTTGTAAATCTCCTCTGCACCCTTTCAATAGCTTCCACGTCCTTCCTATAGTGAGGCGACCCGAACTGCGCACAGTACTCCAAGTGTGGTCTGACAAGGGTCCTATAAAGCTGCAGCATTACCTCCTGACTCCTGAACTCAATCCCTCGATGAATGAAGGCCAGTACACCGTAAGCTTTCTTAACCACATCCTCCACCTGGGAGACCGATTTGAGAGTCTTATGGACCCAGATCCCAAGATCCCTCTGCTCTTCCACACAGCTAAGACTCCTACCTTTGATAGTGTACTCATTCATCCTGTTGGATCTGCCAAAATGGACCACAACACATTTATCCGCGTTGAAATCCATCTGCCACTTCTCCGCCCAGTCTTGCATCCTGTCGATGTCATGCTGCAACTTCTGACATCCCTCCAGACCATCCACAACACCACCAACCTTCGTGTCATCGGCGAACTTACTCACCCATCTCTCCACTTCCTCATCCAGGTCATTTATGAAAACGACAAACAGCAAGGGTCCTAGAACAGATCCCTGGGGCACTCCACTGGTGACCGACCTCCATGCAGAAAAAGAGCCATCCACAACCACCCTCTGCCTTCTGCAGGCAAGCCAGTTCTGGATCCACATGGCCAAAGCCCCTTGGATCCCATGCCCTCTCACCTTCTCAAGAAATCTTTCATGGGGGACCTTGTCAAATGCCTTGCTGAAGTCCATGTACACCACGTCCACTGCTCTTCCTTCGTCAATGTGTTCAGTCACATTTTCGAAGAACTCACTTAAGCTCGTAAGGCACGACCTGCCTTTTACAAAACCATGCTGACTATTTCTAATCAACCTAAACTTCTCCAAATGCTCGTAAATCTTGTCCCTCAGAAGCCTCTCCGTCAGCTTACCAACCACTGAGGTCAGACTCACCGGTCGGTAATTTCCAGGACTATCCCTGTTCCCTTTCTTGAAAATAGGGACCACATCTGCAATCTTCCAATCCCCTGGAACCTCTCCCATCTCCATCGACGATGCAAAGATCATTGCTGGGGCTCTGCAATGACATCCCTCACCTCCCACAATAACCTGGGGTACATCCCATCTGGTCCCGGAGTCTTGTCTATCTTGATAGCAATTAGAAGTTCTAACACATCCGCTTCCTTAATATCTACATACTCAATCTTTTCAGTCTGCCGCAAACTTGTAGTGCATCCTCCCAGATCACTTTCCACCGTGAATACTGAGGCAAAGTACTCATTAAGCACCTCTGCCATTTCTTCCGGTTCCATATAGACTTTTCCCTTTCACCTTTTATAGGTCCTATCCCTTCTCTTCTCATCTTTTTACTTTTCACATATTTGTAGAAGGCCTTGGGATTCTCCTTAATCCTACCAGCCAAGGCCTTCTCATGACCCCTTCTGGCTCTCCTAATTTCCTTTTTAAGTTCTCTTCTATAAGCCTTATACTTCTCTAGATCCCCAACATCTCCTAGCTCTGAACCTTTTATACACCTTTCTTTTCTTCCTGACCAGGTTCACCACAGCCTTTGTGCACCACAGTTCCCTCGACCTACCAAAACCTTCTTGTCTCACCGGAACGTTGTCGTGCAGAGCTCCAGAGAAGCATTCCTTGAATATCTGCCACCTTCCTTCTGTGCTTTTCCCCAAGAACACCCCCTTCCAGTTTATTCGCCCCAATATTCTGTAACATTTTCTAGATGAGTGCTTGATTAAGTTGATTTGCAGGTAAGATCGTATGACAGGTTGCAGTCGGACTTTCACAGTATATTCAATTTTTTAGATGCTACTTTCCACATTGCCTTATGAAGACAGGTTGAGGGAGCTGGGACTGTTCTCCCTGGAGAGACGAAGGTTGAGAGGTGACCTGATAGATGTTTACAAGGTGTTGAGAGGAATAGATAGGGTGGACTCTCAGAGACTATTTCCCAGGGCTGAAATGGTCGCAATGAGAGGGCACAGATTTAAGGTGCAGGGAAGCAAGTACAGAGGGGATGCTAGGGGAAAGTTTTTCACTCAGAGGGCTGTGAGTGAATGGAATCGGATGCTGTCGGTGGTGGTCAAGGCGAACTCGCTGGGGTCTTTTAAAAGACTTCTGGATGAGTATATGGGATCCAATGGGATTGGGGGTTATAGATAGGTCTATGGCTGGGTAGGTTTTGATGTGTTCAGCACAACTTGTGGGCCGAAGGGCCTGTTTGTGCTGTAGTGTTCTACGTTCTATGTTCTATGTGAGAGGATAGAATCTGTCGTTTGTGTCTCTGGAGTCTGGAGACAGGGAGCTGGCATTGACCTTCTTTACTTCTTTGGAGTTTGAGGATATATGTTTATCTGGAAACTATTGCCCTGATCACTCTTCCAAAATATTAAAATGCTGGAAATCTAACATCACACAACCATCTTTTGTTCTCCACTATATGGTTCTGGAAAAGTGATGGTTATGAGGACATTGCTGAATTAGAGTAATGGAGATAACTAACTGCTAAGAATTATATTTTGCCATGTTTGAGTCTTCTTTTTGTTCGCTGTTATTTTAAAGTTTGCTTTGATAAAAGCTTCCTAGTGGGTCAATTGTTTTATACTTGGAGTGAAACATCTTCACATTAATGCCAAAATCAAATGTAAAATTTGGGGCCTAGATTACCTTCGTTAAATACATTTCAGATGCTGATCTGCTCCTGAACAGATATCATGTTTAAATATTTAATTGCTAAAGGATATGCTAAATATAAATAAGTTTGTTTTAATAAATGCTTCCTAGTGGGTCAATAGAATCACATCTGAAATGTAACAACTTACACTGACACTAATTTCTCCACTTTCTCAGAAGACTAAGGGAATATATGTACATTAATACATTTTAACACAAGTGACAATAATGAATCAACACAATGCCAAAATAAAATTTAAAAAAAGCTAGCTAAAATATATTTGATTTAATTTGATTTATTATTGTCAGATGTATTAATGTACAGTAAAAAGTATTGTTTCTTGTGCTCTATACAGCCAACATACTGTTCATAGAGCAGGAAAGAAGAGAGTGCAGAATGTAATGTTACAGTCATAGCTGGGGTGTGGAGAAAGTTCAATATAATGCAAGGTAATTCCATTCAAAAGTCTGACAGCAACAGGAAAGAAGCTGTTCTTGAGTCAGTTGGCCCTTGACCTCAGACTTATGTATGTTTTTCCCGATGGAAGAAGGTGGAAGAGAGAATGTCTGGGGTATGTGGGGTCCTTAATTATACTGGATGTTTTGCTGAGGGAGTGGGAAGTACAGACAGAGTCAATGGATGGAGGCTGGTTTGCATGATGGATTGGGCTACATTCACGACCTTTTATAATTCCTTGTTATTTTGCGCGGAGCAGGAGCCATACCAAGTTATGGTACAATCAGAAATAATGTTTTCTACGGTGCATCTGTAAAAGTTGGTGAAGTTAAAGCTGACATGCCAGATTTCCTTATTTTTCCTACATCTTGGATTTCTAATCCAGTCACGAACAATAGTGCAAAATTGTGAAATCAGCAATATTATGCTGGCAAAGTGTCCACAAGTTTTCTCCAACTTTTCTCCAACTGGACACAAGAGTTTGATTCAAATATCAACTGGAGAATTAAACTCGAAGTGTAAGGATGTGCCAAAATGGCAATATATCACACAGAAGCACCAACAGTTAAATGATTAATGCAGCTGGCAATTTCATTGTCTGATGTACTGATCATATCTTTGATCCTATTTACAGAAAAAAAAACAATAATTTTAAATATGTTTTGAAATATGACTGATCGAGAGAAGAAATGACAGACGATATGCAGCATGGAGATGACAGGTTTCAAACTTTTCTTTAATCATAGTATCATTTAAACAAGTGAAAAATACAATTTTCCGACAGGTATCTCAGGGCAAATGTTTCACAGTCAATGTGTTGTGTGGCAATGTGATTTAGTTTGAATCATTAATTTATTTTCAATTCGTCACAGTTACACACTAGCAACTGGGCAGCAGGGACCTGGGTTCGATTCCTGGCTAGGGTCACTGACAGTGTGAAGTTTGCACATTCTCCTCATCTCTGCGCTAGTTTCCTCCGACAGTCCAAAGACGCGCCGGTTGGGTTGATTGTTCATGCTAAAATTGCCCTTAGTGTTCTGAGATACGTAGATTAGAGGGATTAGTGAGTAAATATATAGGAATATGGGGACCTGGATAGGATTGTGGTCGGTGCAGACGCGATGGGTCTTGTGGCCTCTTTCTGTACTGTGAGATTTCTATGATTCTAAAACATAACGATCGGAATCCTTGGTTTTAAACAAGCAAAGGAAAGGAAAATAATATGCAGTATACGAAATACACTTCAACATGTAAAATTAGCAGGAGATAAATATGAATTAAAGGGTATTCTTTGATTGAACATAACACAATGCACAGTAAGTGGTAGATGCGACCAATTCTTCTCCATGATATTTTTTCTGCAACCGACCCAGATTATAGTGACCACGATGAGTCACAAAATGTTGTAAAATCTTTGGGTCCTTCATTTGACATTTTAACTGGGATGGTTCAATTTGGGATGGGCAGCACAGTATCACAGTCGTTAACACTGCCGCCTTACAGTGCTAGGTCCCTGGTTTTGTTTCCCAGCTTTGGTCACTGTCTATTTGGAGTTCTCCCTGTCTCTGTGTGGATTTCTTCCCAATGCTTTAATTTCTCCCCACGATGAAAAGATGTGCTGCGTTCATGCATTTGTCATGCTAAATTCTTCGTCTTGTCTATTTCAACAGTCGGAGGAATGTAGTAGCTAAGGAATTTTCAGTTACTTCATTTCAGTGTTAATGTAAGCATACTTGTGAATAATAAATAAAGTTTGCTTTACCTCTTTTGCTTCAAAAACCTAGTCCTGTGTGGCCCCAAAATCTGCATTGTCGCTATCTGTCTCAATTATTCCTCATGTCCTAATGGTTCAACCCCGTTGGCGTCATCCCTGGAGACTGCATTCCATTGGTTACACAAATCCGCACTCCCACTGCTAATTCAGCACACGCTGAAATTAAAGGAATTGTTTCAAATGAATAAATGATATCTGCGCCCAGAATATAGTCATAGTCTGAGGGGAACAGCGTGTGGTCACGATCCCTGCAGAGGGTACAGACTTTGACGCAAGATTTTAAGGAAGAAGGGATATTGAAAGACACATTCCGTTCTATTTGCCTCAGCAGCGTCGGTTGGTCTGTAATGGTGACATCTCCACCTAAAACAACAAAAAATAGTCCTATCTCAGTGAGTGATGTCTCCAAAAGGGGGTAAACTTCAGTCCCAAGTAGCACAATTATAGTTTATTTTTCCCACATTTCGCTGAGATGCTTGGGAGTAAGACAGCAGGTAATAAATGGCTCTCTGAGTCTCGATACAACTGTAAAGAGTCATACTAAGAGGGATAGCTGGCTAGAAATTCTCCATACCTCTTGCAGTCACAGTGATACTCCCATGCACAGAGCCTCTCACATTACCTCAACAATTGCCAATTGCAAGGTGTCACTATGCCGGCTGCAGAGCGGGAAGTGAACGGGTGAGACATGAAGTATCAATATCCAACGACCAAGCGGCGTCTCATTGCGGCAGCCCATCGTCGGCGGGAGAACGTTGGGAAAATGGGTTCCAATTTAAACAGCGGGAGCAGAAACAGAGAAAGCTGGACTTTTCTGGTGCCGAGCCAGAGAAGCAAGACCTAGGAAAAGGAGGTCAGAGACATGGGGGATGGTGCTGATGGCTCAAGAGCCTGTTTCTGTCTTCAAAAACCCGCAGAAGCCTGTCTTCACAACTCCTCCAATCACAGTCATGAGCAGATTATGATTGGCGGAGCAACTATCTGAAAATATTTTCGAACTCTCCTGTATGATTGGCACTTCAACCATCTCTCTCAAACAAAACTTTTATATAATCGCAACATTACACTTCGTTTTGTTCAGCACTTTTCAATAAAAGTTAACTCTGTATAGACATTTGTAATAATCTGTATACAGACAAGCTGTTAAACATTGTGCGCTTGCCTCCTTAAGTAATTTTCTCCTTTCATAGCTCCTTACCGGCAAAATTAATCTGTAGTGATTGATAATATACTAAATAGTATTATTAACACCAAGTGCCGTGCAGCCGAGCACACATCAGTCATTAGTCATTGGTCATTAGTTCCATGCAAAATTTCGGAAAATTCTGTTTTTGTTGTTCCTAACTCACCCAGAAGGGCAACAAGAATGCTCAGAATTCCAGTGCTTGCTCTGAGTTCAATCACTTTCTTATCGGGAAATCTGATTCCCTCTGTCTCAAAGTACTGACACGGAACAAGAGCCTTTGAAATGAAAAGCACAGCTTCATGTTACAAATGATACGTTGGGATGGAACAGCGAAACAGCATCAAACAGATGAACATGCACACGTGCAAATTAGAAGCAAGAGTAAACCTTTTGGCCCAGTGTGTTCCAATATGGCAGATCTGATATGTCCTCACCTTTATTCTCCAGTCGATTCCCTGTATGTTTTGACTGTCTTGTCAGTCAAGAAATCAAAATATTCAATTACCTAGCCGATGCTTCTCTCTAGGGAGGATCATTCCACAAACAAACAATCCTCTGAGAAAGAAATGTGGATTTCTTCACTTTAAATGACAGCTTCCTAATTTTTGAACTATGTCCCCTAATTCTAAACTCTTGTTAGGGGGAATCTTTCCTTATGTTTATTTGTTAGTGTCACATTAGGTTTAACGCAATGAAATTAAACATTTTAAAGTTTATTTATTAGTCACAAGCAGGCTTACATTAGCACTGCAATGAAGTTATTGTGAAAATCCCCTAGTCGCTACACTCTGGCTCCTGTTCGAGTGCACTGAGGGAGAATTAAGTATGGCGATTGCACCTAACCAGCACATCTTTCAGAATGTAGGAGGAAACAGAACAACCAGAGGAAACATACACAGGCACGGGGAGAATGTGTAGATTGTGTACAGACATTGACCCAAGCCAGAAATTGAAGCTGGCTCCTTGGTGCTGCGAAGCAACAGTGTTAACCACTGTGCCAATATGTCATCTTCAAATTTTCTCAAATCATCTCCAACTTTACTTCCTGTTTTCTTAAATACATCCTCTCTGGTTATTGACCCCTCCACTAAGTGGACAATTTCTTCCTATCTATCATATCTATTCATCTCTTAATTTTGTACATCGCAATAACATTCCCCTCAACCTTCTGTGGTCTAAGAAAAACAACCCCAGCCTAACAGGTCTCTGTTGATAGCTGAAAAGCTCCAACCCAGAAAACGTCCTGAAGCTTGTTTGCATTATTTGTAGACCAATCACATGTTTTGTATATGTGGTGACTTAAGCTACATAATCTAGCTGTGGCCGAATAAACGTTTTCGTACAACTGTGATAACCTATGTGCTCCTAAATTAAGTGCCTCAGCTAATAAAGGCCAGCATCAATAATTCTTAGTCTGTTTTTCTGTCTTTAAGGATCCTAGGATCCAAGATTCCTCTTATCCTTTGTCCCTTCGAGTATTCTATAGCTCATTGTGTATCCCTTTGCCTTGTTTGTCCTTCCAAAGTGCAATATCTTACAATTATCAGTGTTAAGTTCAATTTGCCGCTGTTCTTTCCATCTATCCAGCTCGTTTGTGACGGTGGGAAAGTTAGTATGGAACTGTTAGAAATATCAGAGGTGCTCAATGAATACTTTACTTCATATCCACGGTGGAAAAGGATCTTGATTGTTGTAGTGTAGGCTTATGGTGGACTGAAAAAGTTTGAGTATGTGAGCACGAAGAAAGAGGATATTTTGGAGTTTTTGAATAACATCAAGATAGATAAGTTGCCGGGACTAGATGGGACATATATCAGGTTACTGAGGGAAGTGAGGGAAAAGATTACAGAGCCTCTGGCGGTGATCTTTGCATCATCGATGGAGATGGGAGAGGTTCTGGAAGATTGGAAGATTGCGAATGTGCTTCCTATATTCAAGAAAGGGAGTAGAGGTAGCCCAGGAAATTATTGACTGGTGAGTCTAACCTCAATGGTTGGTAAGTTGATGGACACGATCCTTAGAGACAGGATTTATGAACATTTGGAGAAGTATAGCATGATCAAAAATAGTCAGCATGGCTTTGTTAAAGGCAGATCGTGCCTTACGAGCCTAGTTGAGGTTTTTGAAGATGTGACTGAACAGATTGTCGAAGGAAGAGCAGTAGATGTGGTTTATATGGATTTCAGCAAGGCGTTCAATAATTTCCCCATGCAAGGCTTATTGAGAAAGTGAAGGGAATGGGATCCGAGGGGAAGTTGCTTTGTGGATCCAGAACTGGCTTGCTCACAAAAGACAGAGAGTCGTTGATAGGTCTTTTCCTGTTGGAGGTTGGTCACCGGTGAAGTGCTCTAGGGATCTGTTCTGGAACCCTTGCTGTTTGTGATTTTTATAAATGACCTGGATGAGGAAGTGAAGGGATGTGTTGGTAAGTTTGCTGATGACACGAAGTTGGGAGGTGTTGTGGATAGTTTGGAGGGTTGTCAGAAGTTGAAGCATGACATAGATAGGATGCAAGACTGGGCAGAAAAGTGGCAGATGGACTTCAACCCGGCTAAGTATATGGTTGTTCATTTTGGCAGGTCGAATGGGATGAAGGAATATAATATTAAAGGTAAGACTCTTAGCAATGTGGAAGATCAGAAGAATCTTGGGGCCCAGGTTCATAGGACTCTTAAATCAGCTTTACAGGTAGAGGATGTGGTTAAGAAGGTGTATGGTGTACTGGCCTTCATCAATCGAGGAACTGAGTTTAAGAGTTGGGAGATAATGCTGCAGCTGTGGAAGACATGGTCAGACCCCACTTGGAGAACTGGGCTCAATTCTGGTCGCCTCATTTCAGGAAGAACGTGGAAGCCATTGAAAGAGTCCAGAAGAGATTTATAAGGATGTTGCTTGGGTTGGGTGGCATACCTTATGAGGATAGGTTGAGAGTGCTCAGTCTTTTCTCCTTGGAGAGACAAAGGATGATGGATGACCTGATAGAGGTGTGTAAGGTGTTGAAAGATATTGATTGGGTGGATTCTCAGGGGCTTTTTTCCAGGGCTGAAATGGCTGCCAAAGGAGGACACAAGTTTAGGGTGCTGGGGAGTAGGTATAGAGGAGATGGCAGGGGTAAGTTTTTCACTCAGAGAGTGGTGGGTGCATGGAATTGGCTGCTGGTGGTTGTGGTGAAGATGGATTCGATAGGGTCTTTTAAGAGTCTTCTGGACGAGTACATGGGACTTAGTGGGATTGAGAGTTATAGGTAAGAGAAGTAAGTAGAGATGTGATCGGCACAACTTGTGAGCCTAAGGGCCTGTTTGTGCTGTAGTTTTTTTTCTATTTTCTATGTTTATATAATCCTAGCAAAAAGTTGCAAAGCCGTAAATAGGTTTTTCTCTGGGTTGGCGGGATGTAGAGGATGGTGTACCATAGAGAACAGTGCTGGACCCTCAAAGATTTTTAAATTTATCTAATTGATTAATGAAGGGACAGAAGCTCTGGTTCTTAAATTTGCCGATGATACAAAGATAGGTGGGAACGTAAGTTGTTAAGGTGTCATAGAGAGAGGAGGGCCTAGATTAGTTAAGTGAGTAATCAATGATAGGGCAAATGGAGTGTTGGGTAGACGAGTGTGAAATTGCCCATATGGCAAAAGAAATAATAAACTAGCTTATTATTAAATTGTGAAACATTGTGGAGTTCTGAGCTGCAAAGGTTTTGAGCTATCCTTGCGCATGAAGGGCAATAAATAATTAGGGTAGTTAATTCATTATTGGATATAAACAAACAACTGTGAAAGCTGGAATCTGAAACCAAAAGAGAAAATACTGGAAAATCTCAGCAGGTCTGGCGACATCTGGATGGAGAGAAAAGAGCTATGGGTTTGAATGCAGGTGACATCCTGTCAAAGCTTTGACAATGGGTCATCCGGACTCCAACCGTCAACTCTTTTCTCTCCTTAAAGATGCTGCCAGATCTGCTGAGATTTTCCAGCATTTTCTTCCTGTGGGTTCAATATAATGTTATGGTTCATTGTGATTGGGATTGAATGTAAACGTAGAGAAATTGTAATTATACATTACAATGTTGAGAACTCATATGGTGGACTGTACAGTATACGTTTTTTGATCTAATGAAGGACATAAATGCATTAGAAGTATTATATAGATGGATTGCTAAACTAGTACTCAGAGTAGTGTATTGTCTTCTGAAGAAATATTGAATACATTTGTTGTATTCACTGAAGTTTATAAGAGTAAGAGGCAACTTCATTGAAGCAAGGCTGGCAGGAGTAGCAAACCCAAGATGATAAAACAGATTAAAGTTTTGTCAGGAAAAAGAAAGAGGTATGACTCAGGTACAAGCAGCTGGAATCAAGGGATTCTTGGATGTACAGGGGATACAGAAATATGCTCAAGAAGGAAATTGGGAGGGCAAATGGGTGACAAAGAACAAAGAACAAAACAGCATGGGAAACAGGCCCTTCGGACCAACGAGCCCGCGCCGCCACCCCGATGTTCCCACCTCTACCCGTGATCCCTGCCTATGTTTATAGATCTATGGATTAAAAACCAAATTTGAGACAATTTAGGGAGAATTTGTTTTGCCAATTAGCCTAAGAGCACATCTTTGGATGTGGGAGGAAACCGGAGCACCCGGAGAAAACCCACGCAAGCACAGGGAGAATGCACAAACTCCCACAGACACAGGCCCAAATCCATGTATCTGCACAGCACAGCGATAGTCACTGAGCTGTCGTGTTGCCCATCAAATGGTCCAGGTCAAGCGTACACTAACGGACGTGAAGCACTAGGATACTCTCGAAAAAAAATCCAAGAGCAGCCCTCTCACGACCCATCGCGTGTATGCCCCTCGTTAGACAACAAGGTGGATCAAAGCACCTGTAGGATAAAAACAAGTACATCAATATCATCATCTATTTACACACTTCCCAGGGACTCCCAAGCTCATGATCCCTATTTTAAATCAGTTTTCTATACCCCTCCATTCCCATTCTGTTCATGTGCCCATCTAAGTATTTCTTAAATATCTCCAGAGTACCTGCCTCCACCACTTTACTTGGCAGTGCATTCCATACCCCCACCACCCTCTGTGTGAAAAAACTCCCTCTAGCATCCAAATTATACCTTACCCCTGTCACGGTAAGCCCGTGACCCTTCGTGCTATTCGAATCCATCCTAGGAAAAAGCTTAACCCTGTTTACTCTACCTATACCCCTCATAATCTTGTACACCTCTATTAGATTTCCTCTAAGTATACGTCTTTCTAAGGAAAACAGTCCCAATTTGCCTAACCTCGTAACTCAGACCTTCCAAAGCAGGCAGCATCCTGGTAAACCTCCTCTGCACTCTGTCCAGAGTCTCCACGTCCTTCCGGTAGTAAGGTGACCAGAACTGGATGCAGTATTCCAAATGATGTCTAACCAACGTTTTATACAATTGCAACATTAAAGGCCAGCTCTTGTACTCTATACCCCTTCCTATAAAGGCTACCATATCATATGCTTTCTTCACAACCTTCTCCATTTGCTCTGCCACCTTCAGAGACTTGTGCACCTGCACCCCCAGGTCCCTCTGCATTTCTATCCTCTTAATAGGTCTACCCTTTATCATATACCTCCCCCCCCGAATTCTTTCTCCCGAAACGCATCACCTCGCATTTATCAGGATTGAATTCCATCTGCCATCTATCTGCCCAAGCTATCAGCCTATCTATGTCCTGCTGCATTGCCTGTCAATGCTCCTCATTATCCACAAGTCCAGCCATCTTTGTATCATCTGCAAACTTCCTGATCACTCCACTTACTCCCTCTTCCAAGTCATTTATATATATTAAAAATAGAAGAGATCCCAGTATCGAGCCCTGCGGCACACTACTAGTGACCGACCTCCAGCTAGAAAAACACCCTTCCACTATTACCCTGTAGATCAAAACAAGTCAGGACTTACTCAGTTAATGGTAGGGCGTTGGGTAGTGTTTTTTTTTAAAAAAGAGAGCTAGGTGATCAGGTTCATAGCTCCTTGAAAGCGAAGTCATAGTTGGGCAGAGTTGTGAAGAAGGCATTCAGCATGCCTGGTTTCATTGGTCAGAACATGAATTCAGGAGTTGGGACGTCTTGTTGAAGTTGTACAAGGCATTGATAAGGCCACACTTGAAATACTGTGTACAGTTCTAGTCATCCTATTATAGAAAGAATATTATTAAACTAGAAAGAGTACGGAAGAGTACGATTTACAAAGAACAAAACAGCACGGTAAACAGGCCCTTCGGCCCAAGGGGAATTTCACAGTAACTTCATTGCAGTGTTAATGTATATTTTATTTGTGACTAATGTGTCGATTGATCTTACGATCATAGAATTTTACAGCATGGAAATGTACAGCATGGAATTGTATAGATAAGTACATGGGATTTAATGGGATTAAGAGTTATAGATAGGACTGGTTGGCATAGGTATGACCGGCACAACTTTTGGGCCGAAGGGCCTGTTTGTGCTATAGTATTCCATGTTTTATGTTCTATAATAAATAAACTTTAAACTTTTTAGAATGCTGCCGGAACAGAAGTTGGATAGACTGAGGTTTTTTTGCACTGGAGCGTAGGAGGCTGAGGGGATCTTATCCAGGTCTGTAGAATAATGAGGACCTGATCTTATATAGGTCTATAGAATAATGAGGGGGATAGCTCAGCTGGGTAGTCAATATCTTTCCCAAAGGTAGGGGAGTTTAAAACTAGAGGGCATAGGTTTAAAGTGAGAGGTGAGAAACACAAAATTGTCCAAAGGGACAATGGTTTCTATTCAAAGGCTGATGAGCGCCTGGAACAAGCTGCCAGAGGTAGGAGAGAGGCGGGCACAATCTTGTTTTTTGACAGTTACATGGACAAGATCGCTATAGAGGATCATGGACCAAACGCGGGTAATTGGGACTAGCTTAGAGGTTAAAAACAAGAGGCAGGCATTGACAAATTGGACCAAAAGGCCTGTTTCTATGCTGTAAACTTCTATGACCGTATGATCAATCAACACATTTGGCAAAAGGAAAGTGACATGAACTTAGAGCATTCCGGACCGAGGTACCATATCCTAGTTTAGAAAATGGATGCACACCGATTTGCAAATAGAAACCGCAGGTGCGGTAGTATTCTTTCCATGCGAAATCATCGTCCCCATACATAAAACTTTGAAAGGTTTTTCTCATCAGTTCTGTCATTTTCGTCTTGGACATTACACTGGCTTCTCCTCGGTCTCTGGTAGATAAATTTGAGAGGCGCAGTCCTCTCTTGATTCGTTCTACTTAAAAGAACATGAGATTTTTGAATTGGTGCAGTTGGTTATTTTTCGTTTGAGATCATCAAGGACACAATTATTAAAATTTAGAAACAATTACGCAGAAACTCCTCTTCGGCTTTAAAGTAAAATTCTTGCTGTCCAATGGGACGTCTGTTATCGCCGCTAGTCTCACTGCATTAAACCGGATGGAGATCAAAATTGCGCAAGTCGGATAACAAATAATTCATTTGATGCCGCTAGTCTTCTACAACTGTCCATTGGACTATTTATTGCATTGGCTCAATTGCAAAAGGAAAAGTAACATTGAATATACCGCAGAGCACCCAGCTGGAGATGTACATGTGCCATAGGAACTTGTACATTCTGAGCTGAACAGGGCGCCTCGTTTTTTCATCGGTAAATGGAAGTGTTGCAAGTGAAAAAAAAAGAAAGCATTTATCCATCACTGGTGTAAATTACATTTGAAAATGAACAAGTTAAAATGATGACTTTTCTGTGCTGAAACTCTTTCGCATTTTCCAGATATTCGAATCCGAATTGCCGAACTTCTGATCAGAACCCGGCAATTATCGCTAGCAACAAGTGGCAGGATTAGCAAATGTACATTTTAATCAATTGCGGAATGTGGACTTCGCTGGATTGGTCAGCATTTATAGCCCGTCTTCAGTTGCCCTTCAGAAATTGGTGGCGAGTTGCCTTCTTAAAACATTTCTGTGCCTGAGGTTCAGGTACAATCACACTGATTACACGGATTCGTCCAATTTGATAACTTGACATGATACATTTATGGAATCTAACTTCTTCATAAAGATCTTAAGTATTATTTTGTCACATGGTTTTTTGGAACATCCGAATCTCTCTCTCTCACAGCAGTCTTATGATATCTACGCTGTTGTAACTCTTTATAGTCATCAGTTCATTATTTCCACTTCTTCATCTATTGTTTTGACCATGGGGTGCAGAATTACATCAGCTCATCGATACCTGTTAGACACATTGAATCCTGATTCCATTCTGGCATCTGAGTCTTCATGATGTGGACAAGCCGATATTGAACTGGGTACGCACAGCAAAGAAGTCTCACAACACCAAGTTAAAGTCCGACAGGTTTATTTGGCATCCAAAATAATACTGAAAGCTTTCGGAGTCTCAGGCTCCTTCATCAGGTGAGTGAAGAGCTCTGTTCACAAACAGGGCATATGCAGACACAATTCTTCAGGATAGTTAGTTTTGCAAGCCCAGGCAATGTCCTGGCTGGATACAATCCACATCTCTTTAACCTGTGTTTAACCCTCTCTCCACTCACATTATCTGTACCTTTAAGACCTGATTACTTGTAAATACTCACGTTCCAACCACTATCTTGTAAATTGAATTTGTGTCTTTATCTGTCCTGTTTGTGAACACAACTCCCACTCATCTGATGAAGGAGCAGCTCTCCAAAAACTTGTCACTTGTGCTAGTGCTACCAAATAAAACTGTTGGAATATAATCTGATGTTGTGAAACTTCTCACTGAAGTTGTACAAGACATTGGCAAGTCCACACATGGAATACTCTGTACAGTTTTGGTCACCCTATTATAAAAAGGATATTATTAAATTACAAAAGTGCAGAAAAGGGATGTTACTGAGACTTGATTGTTTGAGTTATAAGGAGATGCTGGATAGACGGGGTAGTTATTCTTTGGAGCGTAGGAGGCTTCGGGGTAAACTTATAGAGGTCTATATAATAATGAGCGGCATAGACATATTTTCCCTAAGTGGGGACAGTAAAACCAGAGCGCACAGGTTTAAGGTGAGAGGACAAAGATACAAAAATATCCAGAGGGGCAATTTTTTAACACAGCGGGTAGTGAGTGCCTGGAATGAGTTGCCAGAGGTAACAGTAGAGGTGGGTACAATTTTGTCCATTTAAAAACGTTTAAACAGTTACATGGGTAAGATGGATGTAGAGGGTTATGAGCCAAATGCGGACAATTGGGACTAGCTTAGTGATTATAAAAGGGGCGGTATGTAGAGGTTGGGCTGAAGGGCCTGTTCCCATGCTGTAAACCTCTATGTCTCTCTCTCTCACTCTCTTTTTCTCTCTCTCTCTCCATATCCCTTGACTCCCTCATTAATCAAAAATTTGCCTCATACAGTATTAAATTTTGAACTTGACATTTGGAAGAGATTCGCAGTGGGACAGTAAATAATGGAAGAGAGAGAGAAAAAAATGTAGTCGGATAGACAACGAGAGAGAGCAGCAGAATGGGAGCCAGTGTCAGGGACAAAGAAAAAAGATTTTTCAAAAGTAAGAGAGTAATGAATAATGCGTTGCTAAGAGATAGGGTCAGAAAAAAAAATGGCAGTTTGCATGATTCAGACATAAAAATCACAAAGAGATGGTAAGTATAGTGGAGGGATGAACAGACAAATTAAGTTAATAATAATCAACACGGGAACAGATTTTGTGTTACACACACGTCTACCGACTCCACATGTAGTATTGACATTTTTTTCCATACAATCATATCGTGTCGATGGAGGAGGTGAATGGATTAGTCTCAGTTTTACTGGGTGATCTTGCCTTGATTGTTCAGTTTTACTGTGGGCCATAGAAAATGACTCAAAATAGCGAAACATATCAGTCAGATATCATACTACTTATGTAGGAATTTGAATTCCCCCAGATACCCATGTCTCCAGCTCCCTGAATTACAGACTGCTCCTTCAGTTCTTAATTAGAACAAATGAAGAGGCAACAATGTATTTTCTCCATTTTAAACAATTTGAACCAAAATGAACTGAAAACAACTTTCTTGTAATATTATTTAGCCCTGAAATGGCAACACATCTTGAAGTCGTGCAAGAATGCGAAGCCATGAGATTGTTTTTATTTAACATTGTTATGCTACACTCCAGCCGACTGGCAGAATCCTGCTGTTGTGTGTGGAACCAACAACACGCTTGGTTACAAACGAACAAGGCAACAGACGCTGATCTCCTAAACCATCCATCGACATTATTCTCGTTGAACTTTTAGGACGCAGTGTTGCCTTTATTTCGAGGGCTGGACTAATTTTGTCCCACTTGTCTAAATTATTTCGGAATTCAGCAGCCTCAGTTCATTATTCAGGAAACGGCGAACTGTGGCGATGATAGTGAGCGTCGCTCATTGTTTCAAAGGTTTCAGTGGACTATCCGAGATAAGCAACGCTTAATCTCATCTCTTTCAGAAGCACCTTGAGGGAGTTCAGAGATTGCAAACATCGTTTGAGTTGGTATTCTTAGAACCATTCACTGAGATTTCTGTCTGGTATATTCACACTCCTTATTTCTCTGCGCAAGAACGTACCTGGCCGTTATGTTTCGGCCTTTTATTCTTCAGTCACTCATCTTTATATTCGTCTGATATCTTTCACATCTCTCATTAACACGCTGATCCAGAATTGAAATTTCCATTCAGATTAGTGTGAATAAAACGATGAAAAGGAGTTTGCATTCTTGCATCAAGGGAATTTTTTCCTCTATGCCTCCCAGGTTTCAGTTTATGTTTCTTTCTCCTTCTCTCTATATCGTTTTGTGTGCTATTATCTTTGTTCACATTTCTCTTCGTATATCTCTTTCTCGCTGTTGTCTTGCCTTTGAATGTTTTTTTTTGCCAATCCTCAATCTCACACTTTACTGAGTTTCTTGAAGTTTTTATTCTTGTAAGCCACTCTATTTTGCTCTCCCTGCCTGTCCCTCTTTCCATGGCAGCATATCTCACAGCAGTCCGGAACTACTATATTATCGCCCAGGAGCTCTCGCTCAGCTTCACGGTATGTTAAAGCGCGTGCAAGATAAACTATTGGGTACAAATGCCGTGAAGAATTCATATGGTCTTCCGCAGATAAGGGCATTAGCACAAAATGAAAACTCCCCATACAGCGATCTCCTGGCCCTCTTGTTTTTCGTTGGTATTTCTTATCTTGCGATATTGTGTCACAATCTCTTGCCTTGAAACGTTGACGGTCAACGGCAAGTTCTCCGCTGTGCTCTCACTTTCTCAAACATTGATGTGGTTAATTGTCAGTGTGCTGGTCACAGCAACTGGCTTAAGCAAAATGCAGCATCTCTCGTGGGCTGACGTGAGTTTAACATTTTTAATGGGGATTGTGAATAGTGCAATCTGTTACATTTAATCTCTGATGGGAAATCAAACCCTATTGCTGATGTCTCTATTCATCTCTACACACTAAAACAGATGTAGAAAACAAAATCTTTGTTTTGTCAGGACATTTTTATGTTTTTTATATCCCACATGGTTTCATGGATGCGATCTGTATTGGCACATTTCATCTAGATTCGTACAGCCCTTGTGTAACGGTAATGCACTCGGTTTCCTCTCACTGGAGAGTTTCAGGAAGAACCTGACAATTAGAAGTCTGAGCGAGCAATGAACATAACAGCGAGATGAACATAAGCCCATTAAGAACTAAGCTCTCTCAGGGGAATTGCCTGGGCAACCAAAGTCGCCGCAATGAAATCCAGATGCGGCAGATTGGAGCTTCCTTTGCGACACATCATCGATATTCCCAGTTTGACTTCTCATTGCGTCGAAACATTTAAAACTAACTTGCAGCATCGATGCTGAGGAATCACCCGTGACTATAATCTCTGTACCAGGCGAACATTTTCTCTTAGTCCAGCCTATTTTTAAACTGTATTCTCTGCGGAGAATTGTGTATGTTGTCGTGTTCGACCGTTTATCGTCAGTCAGATTAATTCCTGTTCAACCGTGAACAAAGTAATGCGAGAATATATATAAACAGTAACGAAAAAATGAAACTGATTAGAGAATTTAACAGCGAGATGATCAAGACAAATGTGAGATTATAACTGATCGTAAATCATCGTTAGCACGGGGTAGTGCGAAAATAGTCAGGTAGAAATAATGCAAAATACACAGACGAAATGTTCTTAATTTTCCATGAACCTGGACTCTTATGATGTTTACCGTATAGTGTTTGCTAGGTGAAGTAGCGATAAATGAGAACCAACGAATAGGGAGTGTTTAGATTCGAAGAAAGCTTTTGATAATGTTCCACTCTGAAATTTATAAATCGAAATTAGAGCAAATGACTTTGAGTTATTTTACTGATGTGGGTTAGAACATAGAACAAAACAGCACGGGAAACAGGCCCTTCGGGCCAACAAGCCCGCGCCGCCACCCCGATGTTCCCACCTCTACCCGTGATCCCTGCCCATGTTTATAGATCTATGGATTAAAAACCAAATTTGAGACAATTTAGGGAGAATTTGTTTCGCCAATTATCCTAAGAGCACATTTTTGGGATGTGGGAGGAAACCGGAGCACCCGGAGAAAACCCACGCAAGCACGGGGAGAATGCGCAAACTCCCACAGGCACAGGCCCAAATCCATGTATCTGCACAGCATAGCGATAGTCACTGAGCTGTCGTATTGCCCATCAAATGGTCCAGGTCAAGCGTACACTAACGATGTGAAGCACTAGGATACTCTCGAAAAAAGATCCAAGAGCAGCCCTCTCACGACCCATCGCGTGTATGCCCCTTGTTAGACAACAAGGTGGACCAAAGCACCTGTAGGATAAAAAAACAAGTACATCAATATCATCATCTATTTACACACTTCCCAGGGACTCCCAAGGCTCATGATCCCTATTTTAAATCAGGTTTCTATACCCCTCCATTCCCATTCTGTTCATGTGCCCATCTAAGTATTTCTTAAATAACTCCAGAGTACCTGCCTCCACCACTTTACTTGGCAGCGCATTCCATACCCCCACCACCCTCTGTGTGAAAAAAAACTCCCTCTAGCATCCAAATTATACCTTACCCCCCTCACCCTAAGCCCGTGACCCCTCATGCTATTTGAGTCCATCTTAGGAAAAAGCTTAACCCTGTTTACTCTATCTATCCCCTTCAAAATCTTGTACACCTCTATCAGATCTCCTCTAAGTCTACGTCTTTCTAAGGAAAACAGTCCCAATTTGCCTAATCTGTCCTCGTAACTCAGACCTTCCATACCAGGCAGCATCCTGGTAAACCTCCTCTGCACTCTCTCCAGAGTCTCCACGTCCTTCCGGTAGTAAGGCGACCAGAACTGGACGCAGTATTCCAAATGAGGTCTAACCAACGTTTCATACAACTGCAACATTAAAGGCCAGCTCTTGTACTCTATATCCCTTCCTATAAAGGCTACCATACTATATGTTTCCTTCACAACCTTCTCCACTTGCTCTGCATCTTCAGAGACTTGTTCACCTGCACCCCCAGGTCCCTCCGCGTTTCTATACTCTTAATAGATCTACCCTTTATCATATACCTCCCCCCTACATTCTTTCTCCCGAAATGCATCACCTCACATTTATCAGGATTGAGTTGTGAATTAACAGAGAGAAAATAGAAGAGGATCATACATGCCATTCACAAAACTGTAGGTTGTTAATTATAATTATTGGGTTGTTAGAGAAAGAAAACTCTTCGTAATACATATAGATGGTTTTGATGTGAGGATCGAATATACTACTCCAAACTTGCTGATGATGCAAAACTGGACGGGAATGTCTGAGAAGGTTATTTGCTCTGGATAATGTGAACGAACTTTTTTATTCATTCAAGGTTCAAGGGTGTGCATGATGTTGGCTGTGCTACATTTACTGCCTATTTCTAATTCCTTTGAACGCAGTCATGTGTTGGACAATTTCAACGCGCAGATCACGGTCAATTTCCGTGGATGTGAAGGCATGCGTAGGCTAGACTTGGTAAGGGCAACAGATTTCCTTCTCTAAAAGATATTAGCGAACCCGAACTAAATTAGACAATGGGTTCTTTGTCATCATTAGCTCGATCGTGTTTTTTGTTGAAGTTAATTTTCATAACCTGTCCTCCTGGGATTTGAAGACGTAACACCACCTTGGTAACCAATACACCACGATGATAGTGTGGACATAGTTTGAATACACAAGGCGTTAGCAACCTCGGTAAAAAAAAATCAAAAAGGCGGAAAAAAAAATGAAAGGGTGAGAAACTTGAGGCGGCATGGTGACACATCATTAGCACAATTGTGCCCAGGGCTGTAGGAGTGGATGGGGAGGAATTTGTACAGTGTGTTTTGGAAGGGTCCTTGGAGCAGTATGTGGATGGCCCGACTAGAGAGGGGGCTATACTGGATTTGGTTCTGGGGAATGAGCCAGGCAGGTGGTTGACGTCGAGGTAGGAGAGCAGGTGTCAAATAGTGATCACAACTCTGTCTGCTTTAGGATATTAATGGAAAAGGATGAGACTGGCCCAAAAGGGAGGGTATTTAACTGGGGGAGGGCTAGATACGGCCAGATTAGGCAAGATCGTAAAGATACGGATTGGGATAAGCTTTTTGAGGGCAGGTCGACGAGGTACATGTGGGAGTCTTTCAAGGGAAAACTAAACTCTCTGCAGGAAAGATATGTGCCGGCAAGGAGGAAGGATGGGAAAGGTAGGATTAGAGAACCTTGGCTTACCAGGGAGATTGAGGATTTGATCAAGAAAAAGAGAGAGGCTTACATTAGATCTAGGCAACTAGGGACTGAGATAGAGCTGGAAGCTTATAGAGAGTGTAGACGGGATCTAAAAAGGGGTATTAGAAAGGCAAAAAGGGGCCATGAGGTGGCTCTGGCAGGTAGGATTAAAGAAAATCCAAAGGCATATTACACCTATGTAAGGAGCAAAAGGATGGTTAGAGGCAAGATTGGACCTCTTAGGGACAGTGGAGGGGATCTATGCTTAGAGCATGAGGGAATGGGGGAGATCCTGAATGAATACTTTGCGTCGGTATTCACGCAGGAGACTGGACAGATGTCTGTGCCTGATGTTGACAAAGTTGAGGATTGGGTGAGGGAAATAAGGATTACGAGGAAAGAGGTGTTGGGGCTGTTAGGCAGCTTAAAGACATATAAAGCTCCGGGGCCTGATGGCATTTACCCCAGGCTGCTAAGGGAGTTGAGGTAAGACTTGGCTGGGCCTCTGACGCAAATCTTTGTCTCTTCCTTGGACACAGGTGAGGTCCCAGAGGACTGGAGGATAGCAAACGTAGTACCGTTGTTTAAAAAAAGGTCAGAGGGATAACCCAGGGAACTATAGGCCGGTGAGCTTGACTTCAGTTATAGGTAAGCTAATGGAGAGGATCCTTAGGGACAGGATGTATGAGCATCTGGAGCGCTGCGGTCTGATCAGGGATACGCAGCATGGCTTCGTCAAGGGGAAGTCTTGTCTTACGAATCTGGTGGAATTTTTTGAAGAAGTGACAAAAACAGTTGATGAAGGACAGGCTGTTGATGTCGTCTACATGGATTTCAGTAAGGCGTTTGACAAGGTTCCTCATGGTAGACTGATAGAGAAGGTGAAGGCGCATGGGATACAGGGTCGGGTATGTAGATGGGTCGAAAACTGGCTCGGAAGGAGGAGACAGAGGGTATTAGTGGAAGGCTCTTTTTCCAGCTGGAAGCCTGTCACTAGTGGAGTGCCACAAGGCTCAGTACTAGGTCCTCTTCTATTTGTGATCTACATAAACGACTTGGAAGTAGGGGTAGGTGGTGAGATCAGCAAATTTGCTGATGACACCAAGATGCTTGGATTGGCGGGTACAGAAGAGCAGTGTCAGGCAATACAACAGGACATAGACAGGTTGGGAGATTGGGCAGATAGATGGCAAATGGAATTTAATCCGGAAAAATGCGAGGTGATGCAGTTTGGCCGGAAAAATGTAGAAGAGAATTATAGGATAAAAGGTAAAACTATAAGGAGCATAGAGACGCAGAGAGACTTGGGGGTGCAGGTTCACAAGTCTCTGAAGGTGTCCTCACAGGTGGAGAAGGTGACAAAGCAGGCGTATAGTATGTTAGCTTTCATAGAAAAGGGTATAGAATATAAGAGTAGGAGTTTGATGTTGCAGTTGTATACAACTTTGGTTAGGCCTCACTTGGAATACTGCGCCCAGTTCTGGTCTCCGTACTATCGGAAGGATGTGGAGTCCTTGGAGTGAGTGCAGAGGAGGTTTACCAGGATGCTGCCTGGTATGGAAGGACTGTCTTATGAGGAACGATTAGATAGACTGGGGTTGTTTTCCCTTGAAAGACGTCGGCTTAGAGGGATCTCATAGAGGTGTATAAGATTATAAGGGGTATAGATAGAGTAAATGGAGGTAAACTTTTTCCACCTTTAGAAATGGATAGGACGAGAGGTCATGGCCATAGGGTGAGGGGGGCTATGTATAGGACGAATATTAGAGGGCAGTTTTTCACACAAAGGGGAGTGGGGGTGTGGAATGCACTGCCGAGTAAGGTGGTGGGAGCAGGCACGCTGGGGCTTTTTAAGGGTCTCTTGGACAGCCACATGAGCGGTATGCAGATAGAGGGATATATTAGGACTGTTTAACTACGGCTTTTTTCCACAGGTAATTCGGTCCATAATTTGAGCACGCTTTCGGCAGGTGGTGCGGGTACAGCTCTTGGATGTTGATTCATGGGTTGCCTGGTACCTCATGTCGTACATGAGTGCTTTATGTGGACCACCTGAAGGGCACCATGACAGCTCAGAGACTATCGATGTGGCTGTGCAGACACTTGGAATTGGGCCGGTGTCTGCGGGAGTTTGCGCGTTCTCCCCTTGGTTGCGTGGGTTTTCTCCGGGCACTCCGGTTTCCTCCCACAACCCAAAAATTCGCTCTTAGGCTGATTGGGTAACAAGTTGTCCCTATGGTGAAAATTTTCCAAATTAGGATTAATATATATATTATTATATAGGAATATTAAAATAGGATAATGTATTTGGTATTACGGTGGCGCGGGCTCGTTGGGCCGAAGGGCCTGTTTCCCGTGCTGTGTTGCTTAATAAAAAAAAAATTGTCTGGCAGCGCCAGGAACCCGAATTAATTCCGGCCTCCGTAACTGTCGGTTTGGAGTTTGTTCCTATTGTGTCTGGCGGGTTTCCTCCAGGTGCTTCGCTTTCCTCCCACACTCTAAAGATGTTCCAGTTAGGTTGATTGGCCATGGCAAATTGCCCCTCATTGTCAGCGGGTTTAGGCAGGATAAATACCTGGGATGACTAAATAGGGCTTAATTGGGATTGCTGTTAGTGCAGGCTTCATACGCTCCATGGCCTCATTCTGCATTGTAGGGATTCCAAGATTCTGCGATAGGTTTTGATATCAAAGGTTTGTCCTGTTCTCCTTGTTCAAGTCCATTTAGACAACATCAACTGCCTCATCAATTATCTTCGTCACTTCCTCGAAAAACTCGATCTATCTCGATGATCAGCCATGACCTCTCTGAAAGGCCAAGGAGGTTGCAGAGTCCGAATTTTCTATTCCATCTCCTATGTTGCACAATTGGTAAAACGTACAAACATTGTATCTGCATACGATAGCTGGGGTTCGTGATACAACATATAATTTCTAATTCCCTTGAAAAATATTGATTCAAATATTGGATGTAATGGTGTAGAATCTACGGATCATGCCAAACTAAGATTTATATTTCTGACCCAAGTTTAGAAATTATAGAATATATTTGTCAAATAATCTGAATGACCAGCAGACGGGATTCAATAGGGACAGCGGAACAACTGAGTGCGCGCAGCCTGCTGGTGTGCAAAAGACTGAATGTAAACTGAAACAGAGAAACGTGTCTATCTATTGTAGAAACGCAATCAATCATAGTCAATGCAGTATATTAAGGAAATTGAATGCGAGAAACAACCGCAAACTATTCAGACAGCGCGTTCAACACATTGCCCATTTGTGGTTGCAAGAATAAGAGGAGTAGCCAAATGCGGGAAGAATTGAACGTCATCGGCTACAATTGAATTACGCACTATGATCTGCCTTTAATAAAGGTCTAACGCTATACATTCATGTGAATATTGTTGTCGACTCAACTGTGTTTAAAGGCGGAGAGGTTTTTTTTTGTAATTCTATCATCCAATGTAGCCATCGCTGGCTGAACCATTATTTATTGTCCATAACTAATTGCCTTTGAGGACATTCATGACTCAACCATCTACATGTGAATCTGCAAACGCATGCAAGCTAGATCAGATAAGTTTGCAAATGTTCTTCCCCGAAAGACATTAGTGAAGTGGATAAATTATTACAATAGACAATGGTTTCATGGTCATTGGACTTGTTCATTCCACCATCTGTGTGGTGGGATTCTAACCAGGGTGCACAGGCCATTACCCTGGGCCTCCGTATCGCTAGTCTAGAGGCATGGCCACAATGGCGCTCCCCGCATATCGTTGCATGATGCTATGAAAACAATGACATGATGCTCTTCCACATCTTACAAAACAGGATATTTTTGTTCGATACAGAATTTACAATTGGAGACACAAAGACCTACGAGGATTTGACTGCAATTTTCAGAATAACGGGAGGTCAAGTGAAATCCAGCTGAATATAATGCAGCAAGACGTCGGCCGTGCTGAGATCACCTACTACTCAGATTGACTTCGGACCCGGTGGTTTGATCTACACACATCACTTCTCAGTATGTGGTTTCAATTTAGAAATCGTCGTGAAACCAATAGTTGGGAGTTCCGAACGGTGGTCTGGAATGGTGTAAATTCACATCAATTTCATTTTGTAAAATGTGGTTGCAACTATGCGTATTTGTCATGTTACTTCACTCGCGAGGGCAAATTTGCACCAATTAGATTTAAAGTGAAGGTCAACATATCACATCGGATGCCAAGGAGAAGGGCAGACTAAAGAGATTGCCCTAAACTTGGATGTAATTACAGTCTGACTCAGGAATAGTTTATAGAATATATAGAACATAGAACACTACAGCACAAACAGGCACTCCGGCCATAAGTTGTGCCGATCATATCATCACCTACCAGGCCATAGAACTACCTGTAACTCCCCATCCCGTTAAATCCATGTACTCATCCCCAAGTATTTTAAAAGGCCCCAGCGAGTTCGCCACTACCACCACTGATGGCAGCCGATTCCACTCACTCACTACTCTCTGAGTCAAAAACTTACCTCTAACATCTCTTCTGTACTTGTTGCCCAGCACCTTAAACCTGTGCCCTCCCGTAGAGACCATTTCAGCTCTGGGAAATAACCTCCAAGAATCCATTCTATCTATTCCTGTCAATATTTTATAAACCTCTATGAGGTGGCCTGTCAACCTTCGTTTCTCCAGAGGGAAGAGATCTAGTTCCCTCAATCTATCTAAATAAGGCATGTCTCCCAATCCAGTCAACATCCTTGTAAATCTTCCCTGCACGTTCTCAATAGCTGCCACATCCTTCCTATAGTGAGGCGACCAGAATTGCGCACAGTACTCCAAGTGGGTCCTGACAAGGGTCTTTTAAAGCTGCACTATTACACCCCGACTCCTAAACTCAATCCCTCTATTAATGAAAGTCAGTACACCATACGCCTTCTTGACCATATCCTCCAACTGCGAGGTGGATTTAAAAGTACTAAGGACCCGGACCCCAAGATCCTCTGCTCCTCAAAACTGCTAAGACTCCTACCCTTGATATTATACTCCTTCATCCCATTGTTCCTGCCAAAATGGACCACTACACATTTATCCGTGTTGAAGTCCATTTGCCATTTCTCCGTCCAGTCTTGTATCCTATCTATGTCACACTGCACCTTCTGACATCCCTCCAGACTATCCACAACACCACCAAACTTTGTATCGTTGGCGAAGTTACTAATGCATCTCTTCGCTTCCCATCCAGGTCATTTATGAAAATGACAAACAGCAAGGGTTCTAGAGCAGATCCTTGGAGCACTCCACTGGTTACTGACCTCTATGCAGACAAAGACCCATCCACAACCACTCTCTGACTTCTGCAGGCAAGCCCATTCTGGATCCACAAGGCCAAAGCCCCTTGGATACCATGCCCTCTCACCTTCTCAAGAAGTCTTGCATGGGGGACCTTATCAAACGCCTTGCTGAACTCCATGTGAACCACATCCACTGCTCTTTCTTCATCAATGTGTTCAGTCACATTTTCAAAGAACTCAGCTAGGCTCATAAGGTACGACTTGCCCTTGACAAAGTCGTGCTGGCTATTTTTGATCATACTAAACTTTCTAAATGCTCATAAACCCCGTCCTTCAGAATCCTCTCCATCAACTTACCAACCACTGAGGTCAGACTCACTGGTCGGTAATTTCATGGGCTATCCCTGTTCCCTTTCTTGAATATAGGAACCACATCTGCAATCCTCCAATCCTCCAGAACCTCTCCCGTCTCATCGATGACACAAAGATCATTGTCAGGGGCTCTGCAATCACTTCCCTTACCTCCCACAGTAACCTGGGGTACATCACATCTGGTCCCGGCAACTTATCTATCTTGATAGAATTTAAAAATTCCAATACATCTTTCTTAGCAACCACATACTCAATCTTTTCAGTCCACCACAAACCTGCAGTACAACCTCCCAAATCACTTTCCACTATGAATACCGAGGCAAAGTACTCATTAAGTGCCTCTGCCATTTCTTCCAGTTCCACACAGACCTTTCTCCCTTCACCTTTTATAGGTTCTATCACTTCACTTCTCATCCTTTTACTCTTCATACATTTGTAGAATGCCTTGGGATTCTCCTTAACTTTACCCGCCAAGGCCTTCTCATGACTCTTTCTGGCTCTCTTAGTTTCCTTTATAAGCTCTTTTCTATTAGCCTTATACTCCTCTAGATCCTTAACATCTTCTAGCTCTCTGAACCTTTTGTGCACCTTCCTTTTCTTCCTGACTAGGTTCATCACAATCTTCGTGCACCACAGTTCACCACAGACCTACCAAAACCTCCCAGTCTCATTGGAACCTTGTCGTGCAGAGCTCGGGACAAACATTCCTTGAAAATGCACCACCTTCATAGAACATAGAACATAGAACATAGAACATTACAGCACAGAACAGGCCCTTCAGCCTTCGATGTTGTGCCGACCAAAATAAAAAGCAATGCCCCTCCAAACTAAACCATTCCCTTCTCTTCCATATACTTATCAATTAACCTCTTAAACGCCACCAAACATGGCGCATCTACAACAGCTGCAGGCAGGGCATTCCACTCCCTAATCACTCTTTGAGTAAAGAACCTACCTCTGATATCCGTCCTATAACTCATACCCCTTAATTTAAAGATGTGTCCCCTCGTGCTAGCTTTCTCCATCCTAGGAAAAAGGCTATCACTGTCCACCCTATCTAAACCTCTAATCATCTTATATGCTTCAATAAGATCGCCTCTTAGCCGCCTCCTTTCTAACGAAAACAACCTCAAATCCTTCAACCTCTCTTCATAGGACCTGCCCTCCATACCAGGCAACATCCTGGTAAACCTCCTCTGTACCCTCTCCAATGCCTCCACATCTTTCTTACAATGTGGGGACCAGACTGCACACAATACTCCAAGTGCGGCCGCACTAGAGTTTTGTACAGTTGCAACATGACGTTGCGGCTCCGAAATTCAATCCCCCTACCAATAAAAGCTAAGACTCCATATGCCTTCTTAACAACTTTATCCACTTGACTGCCTACTTTCAGGATCTATTGACACATACACCAAGATCCTTCTGTTCCTCAACACTATTAAGAGCCCTACCATTAGCCCTATACTCTACACATTTATTGTTCCTGCCAAAGTGCATTACCTCACACTTTTAAGTACTTCCTTAAGTACTTTCCCCCAAGAACACCTCCTTCCAGTTTACTCGAATAATTTCCTGCCTCGTGGCTTCATATTTCCCCTTACTCCAGATAAATACCTTCTTAGCCTGCCTCATCCTATCTCTTTCCAATGCTATTGTGAAGGATTGAGAATTATGATCGCCATCCACAAACTGCTTTTCTTCTTTCAGAGAGTGGTGAAACTCTGGAACTCTCTGCCCATTGAAGTGGTGGAGACTATCTCGCTGAATATGTTTAAGTCACGGGCAGATAGATTTCTAATTTATAAAGGTATTGAAGGTTATGGGGAGCACGCAAGTAAGTGGAACTAATCCACTTCAGATCAGCCATGATCTTATTGAATGGTGGGACAGGCTCGAAGGGCTACATAGCCTACTCCTGCTGCTATTTCTTATGTTCTTATGCTCGAGATTGCAAGGTTGTTTGAAAGCAATTAGTGGTGTGTGGGGATGGCCTTGATGATATGTTCATCTTCGTCAATGACATGTTGAAAGGTCTGGAAAACCCTGCAAAATCTTGCTATCTGTCCTGAGTAGAGATAATTCACACTTCTTTAACCTGTACTTAACTCTCTCTCCACTCATATTGTCTGCTCCTGTAAAGACTTGATTACATGTTCAGGCTCGCATTCCAACCATTTTCTTATATTTCAGTTTGTCTCTATATATGCCCCGTTTGCGAAACAAACCCTGCACTCATCTGATGAAGGGGCAGTGCTCCGAAAGCTTGTGTTACCAAATAAACCTGTCAGATTTTAAGCTGGTGTTGCGAGACTATTTATTGTGCCTATCCCAACCAGCAGCTCTATATCATGACCTTATTAGATTGCACAGCAGGCTTTAGGCTTTTAGACCGACACAAGCTCCCTCCTAGATCGAATATTCACTTCTATGTTGGCCTGTATTATAAGAAACTCGAATATGGAAGTAATGCTGCTCTGCTGCAATGATAGAGCCTTTGTGAGATTGATTTCAATTATTGTGCGCATTATGGCCTTCCTTGTACTTCCTCTAGCATCCAAATTATATCTTACCACCCTCACCCTAAGCCTGTGACCCCTCGTGCTATTTGAGTCCATCCTCGGAAAAGCTTAACCCTGTTTACTCTATCTATACCCCTCATAATCTTGTACATCTTTATTAGATCTCCTCTAAGTCTATGTCTTTCTAAGAAAAACAGCCCCAATTTGCCTAAACTCTCGTCGTAACTCAAACCTTCCATACCAAGCAGCATCCTGGTAAACCTCTTCTGCACTCTCTCCATAGTCTCCAAGTCCTTCCGGTAGTAAGGCGACCAGAACTGGACGCAGTATTCCAAATGAGGTCTAACCAACGTTTCATACAACTGCAACATTAAAGGCCAGCTCTTGTATTCTATATGCCTTCCTATAAAGGCTGACATACCATATGCTTTCTTCACAACCTTCTCCACCTGGTCTGCCACCTTCAGAGACTTGTTCACCTGCACCCCTAAGTCCCTCTGCGTTTCGATACTCTTAATAGGTCTACCCTTTATCATATACCTCTCCCCTACATTCTTTCTCTCAAAATACATCACCTCACATTCATCAGGATTGAATTCCATCTGCCATCTATCTGCCCAAGCTACCAGCCTATCTACACCCTGCTGTATCGCCTGACAATGCTCCTCACTATCCGCAAGTCCAGCCATCTTTGTATTGTCTGCAAACGTGTTGATCACTCCACTTACTCCCTCTTCCAAGTCATTTATATATATTACAAATAGAACAGGTCCCAGTACCGACCCCTGCGGCACATCAATAGTGACTGACCTCCAGCTAGAAAAACACGCTTCCACTATTACTCTCTGTCTCCTATTACCAAAGCCAGTTACTTATCCATCTAGCTACCTGTCCTTATGTCCCATTAGCTTTGACCTTTTCAACTAACCTCCCATGAGGGACTTTGTCAAACGCCTTACTGAAATCCATATAGACGACATCAACGGCTCACACTTCATCGACCGTTTTTGTCACCTCCTCAAAATTTCTACCAGATTCGTAAGGCACGACCTCCCCTTAATAAAGCAATTCTGCGTATCCCTAATCAGATCACAACGCTTTAAATGCCGATGCATCCTATCTCTAAGAATCCCCTCCAACAGCTTCCCTACCACTGACGTCAAACTCACCTGCCTATTTTAAAACACTCGAATGAGTGCCTTGTTCGAGTCTTTACGTCGCTCGTCGACGGTTTTGTCAACCTCTAGTGGAACCCCAGTCAAGGGCCCACTTGATCTTGATTGAGGTGCGTGCGTTGGGGTTAAAGCTAAAATGTTCTAACTCGGGAACGTGAGTTAAGTTCAGAGCTAAGATGTTGTAGCCAGGTTATTTACTGTCATCCCTGATGTTAATGGGCCTACTGGTGAGCCGTTTGTCTATACCGAGTGCACAAGTTACTCCAGTGGGAGGGTGGAAATTTGGGGAACAATTGGGCCAAATTAAAGAGAATCCAATTAAGTGACACTTTAGCCGTTGCCAATTAGCCTAGTTAGCACGTTTTTGGGGGTGTGGGAGGAAACCAGAGTGCCCGGAGAAAACCCAAGCAATCACAGGGAGAACGTGCAAGCTCCCACAGACATTGACCAAGGCCGGGAGTACCGCCCTGGGTCTCTGTAGCTGCACAGCCAACAGTGCTACTCACTGGTGCCCATACACCAGTCCGTGGTTAGCACGAGCTGCCGGCAGTGAAGTACTGGACAACTCTCAGATCGATACCCAAGAACCATCCAAGCACAACCCACCGAGTGCATACCCCTTGTCACTGACAAGGTGGACTGTGGCACCTGTAGATGGAATAGGTGTCGTTAGTAACATTTACACATGAAACACATGAAACAACACATACAAACAGTACAACAAACACCAGTGAGTCCACCATATGCATCTAAATGGTCTCCTTGTGGGCTATGAGCCCTGATGTCTGACAAGTGGCTAGCTTGTCTTGCGGTCTTCTAACGTCTCTCACCTGTCGTTGAAGATCCCCAGTACCGTAAGCGACAGGGTGAGGCTTGAGATTTACTGGGCGAATGAGTGGAATCTCTTTATGCCCAGGAAAGCCACGAGGCTGTTGTTCTTTTCCAGCTACTTGCCCCTGGCGCCAACAACAAATCCAAAGTACTGGGAATTCGGGCATCCAGTCAGTTTTCCAATCTCTGGTCCAAGGTGTTGGTACTTCAGGCACTTCTCCTGCCACGCCTTCTGCAAACTGTCACAATTGTTTTCGAAACAGACTGTTACATCCACCACTGCAATCTGCTGATCTTTCTCCCTCTTGAAGATGATGTCCGGCTTCCAGAGGGTGCCGTCTTTGGCGATGAGCCTCGGTTCCAGGTAGGATGTCCAGCCGTATTTTCCAACGTAATTGCGCAGTTGTTCCAAGATCTCACTGTGGCGCTTGATTTGGCAGTTCTTAACGAATGGGCAAAAGCCAGAAATATGTCCAAGTGTTTCTCAACCTGCCTCACATCTTCGGCAGGTTTTTGTGGCAGAGGGATTCCCTCTAGACAGGGTCACCCTCGTCGGATATAAGTTACATCGAAGCAACATGTTGTTGTTTAGGCGATAGGATTTTAGCTGATATGCAGCCTTCATTCAACTGTTGGATATTTTATCATTGTGATAGTAATGGACTCTCACTCCTTGAGATGTGAGCCGTCTCCATTTGTGGAATTCCCATTCCCTCCACCCTGCACTGCATATCTGTTCAGTGGCTTTCTGGGGCCTGTCTCTTCTGCAGCCAGCATTGGTAATGCGGCTCTTTTCATCGCCAATGACTCTATCTCATCATTGCTGCCGTCGTCGGTTGTTGTCTCTCAATGCCTTGAGAGACCTCACTTCTTCGATGTTCCTGCCAGCGTTCTGCTCGCAGAACTGGAGAGAGGCGTGAATGACTCGGTCATTTGAGGCAGACAGTGATTTCCATTTTCGGATCACCTCAGATGGAATCTGGATCTCGAGCTTGGGAATTCCCAGACCTCCATTCCGAGTCCGTGAATAGAGGATGCCATCTGCTGTAGGAGGTGGAAGGTGCAGGAATTGTTTGACAGCGTTGCGAATGATTTAATCCAGTTTAGTCAGCGTATTTTGAGACGCTTCTTACAGGATCAGATGATAATATAGTCTCAGGATGACATGGACTGTAAGCAACTCAACGCGTTGTCTTGGGTGAAGAGCTGCTGCCTGTAGGCTGGAGATCCAGGTCTTCAGCCTCTCTTCCCATGCTCCTTCTTCCACACCAGCCCACGGGTCTATCCGGTCTCCCAGGTATTTTTCAGTCTCTCCTGGGGGATGTACGCGATGTCTTCCTTCTGAATCTGCCAGTTTTTGCATTGGTTGTATATGAAGGTCTTCCTCTTGTTAGTAAAGTGGAATCCTTTGGTCTTGCTGGTGTTGACAGCAAGACCAGTCATTTCGCAAAAAGACTGGAGAATCTTCAGGTTTCGTGCGATCCCAGTATGCGTGTCACTGAGCAGGGTGATGTCATCTGAGAATGCAGGGGCCGAGCAGTTGATTCTTGCTCCGTCTAGCGTCATGCTGACACCAGATTTACCCGCTTCGAGACTACATAGAAGCAGATCCAAAGCAATATTGAATAATATTGGTAAGGGTGGATCTCCTTGTTTGACACTCCTCTCAATCTTTATTGGGGTGGTTTTGGACTTCTCGCCTTCCACCACCGTTGTGTTGCCAGTGTAGAGGTCCTGGCTGAGCTCTATAAAGGCTTTTGGGAGGTTGACTCTCTGCAGTGATTTAATGAGTAATTTATGGCCGACAGAGTCGAACGCTTTTGCCAAATCAACAAACACAACTGAGAGGTCCTTGTGGTTCTTCTTAGCTCCCTTCATGATGTTCTGCAACACTGTGATGTTTTGGTTGCATCTGGGAGTAGCTGCCAAAAACCCTTTCTGTCTTGGGTTTATCTTGACTGTTTCGCTCAGTCTCTTCGCCATGATTTTGGTGAACAGGCGCAGCAGCATTGGACTGATCATAATTGGTTGCCACTTGTCTATGTTTTTAAGACATTCCCTATCCTCACACTTTGGGATCAGGACTGTTCGACTCTGCTTCATAAAGTTCGGGATCGTTTTTGAAGCCAAAAACCAGGTGACGAGGCGAGGTATGTGGGTCTCCTAAGCCTTGCGAATATCCCGGATGTCCTCCAATTTCTGATCATCCGGTCCGGGCGCGCTGTCCTCGTTAATGCCCTTGATAGCCTGGGTAACCTCTTCCTCTGTGATTGGCTTCATCAACTCGCCATTATTGGTTTTCCCGCTGTATGGTTGGAACTTGTTGATGTTTGCTTTATTGTTTTGACTGGAGAGTTTCTCTTGAAAGCTTGCCTCCAGTTCCTCTATGGAAAGTGGACATTTCATCTGTGAAGGCGCGCCCATGATCTGCCAGGCAAGTTGGTGTCTATTGTTCTTATAGAGCAGTTGCTTTGCTCTAAAAACAGATTTCTCTTTTGCCCATCGTTTCCTCGCTCCGCTGTTAACCTTGTGCCTAGGCCTTCGGTTATCCTTCTCTCGTGCCTTCTCCTTCGGACCATCCTTTCCTTGCCCGTTAGTCGCACCCCCCATCAGAAGGTCGGTGATGCTCTCAATTATCCCCACTGCCAGGGCTCGTTTGTCGGGGTCATTCCTCACAGTTAGGAGCCTCTCGGCCTGGATGAGGTGTTCATCCATGTCCCTGTGTTTAGGGACTTGAGCCTGGGGCCGACTAGTGGTACTTACCTGCGGGACTGGCTCTCCGACATCTGCTTCCTCCGGCTCCTGATCTTGCTCCGAGTCTGGGTTTTCAGAAACAACTGGGACTGCGTTGTTTGCTGCTTTGCACATATTTGCAAATAGCCTGCGCTTGTCAGAGATTTGTTTGGCCGTTTTGGATGTTAGAATACTCCTAATCTCTTTGTTGATAAATCGTGTGCCAGCAAATCTCTTTTCAAGTTCTTCGAGGAGTGATTCCTCCTCCTTGGGCCTTCCCCGTTTGGCTGAAGGTTTGGGCAGTGCCTTCTCCACACGTTTTTCATTGCAAAGAATTGGATGATGGTGTCGCTCATGCTGGCTGAGTCCACCCTCTGTGGTAAAGGCCAACTCACAGGCGCTGCCCTTATACTGCCCAACTGCCAGGGGGTTCTCGCCCTGACGTTTTGGGTAGTGGCTGGAGATAGAGTGAAACTCCCCGGACTTACCATATCGAGAAAATTCGGTCACAATGTTCTTGATTTTGTGCACTGTCTTGAAATGGTCTCTAAAAGCTCCAACCGTGGGGAGTATAGAATTGCAGGGCTTGCAATACAACGCATCAGTAGGACAATGGATCACTACCTCTTTAACCTCTGAACGGTCTTCTGTAGGTTTGATTATAACAGTCTCGATGAAGGTGCCTTCGTCCTGGGCACCCCCATCGCTTGCGGTAGTTGCGATGTTTGCTTTAGCTCCCGTACCCTTGTTCAGGGCTTGATATGCCTTGTGAAAGAAGGTGCAGGTGGTTATCTCCACTTCCTTGGTTGGATGGGCCGTCCAGACCAACTTTTCTACAACAGGCTCTTCATCTTCCCATATTGGAGTAATAAATTCCTCAGGCCTGGGACCCGAGTCTACCATCCTATAGTGCCCAGCAATTTGACTTGGTCTCAAGATCAGATCTTCCGTTTGGGTCGAGACTGATTTTGTCACTAACCCTTTTGAGTTAGTTACTGTGTAACTTAGCCTTTGTAATGTTTCACAGAGAGCGGTTACTGACTCATCTGTGGGGTTGTTGTTTGTCCGGTTTGCAACCCAGCCGGTCTCCTGCCTTCCAGACAGACATTCACTTTTTTTCGCTGATCCAGCTGCTGAGACAGCCGGCTCACCCATTGCGTGGTTTTTGGAATTGGACATTTAGCCCTCGATCGAAATCGATCAAGGTTACCAGCGGGGCCCCGGGGAGGCAGAACCAACGTCTATGATCGTCAAAGCATGCAAATCTGATCACACACGGCAACTATGCCGGATTACTCTCTGGTGAGAGAACACCGTAAAGTCATGAGTCATAGTTACTCCCACCAAGGGTTATCCCTACTACCCGTTTTAAACAACGGTACAGCATTAGCTATTCTACAGTCCTCTGGGACTTCATCTGTATCCAAAGAAGAGACAAAGATTTGCGTCAGAGCCCAGTGTAAAATTCGAGTTTAAGGTAATTTTTAACATTTTCTTTTTGGTTAAAGTAGCGAGCGGTAGTAGTTTTTTGCCATTTTTTAAATTAACTGGAAACCGGAAGTTGTCATAAGGAGGCTTACTGGTAGCTGTAGTTTTTCTCTCTGACTCTATAAATTGGTACAGAGAAGAAACCCGATACTCTACACAGGTAGAGTATCCCACCCTGCCCCCTCCTCTAACCTAATAATAAAAGTGTGTGGCAAGTTTTTTTTTCTCTCTCCTGGAAATTAAAGTATCAGAGATGGCAGTGCAGGCAGTACGTTGCACCTCCTGTGGTGTGTACAAGGTGAGGGACACAAGTAGTGTTCCTGCTGATTATACCTGCAGGGAGTATGCCCATTTGCAGCTCCTTGAGGATCGTGTTAAGGAGCTGGAGCTGGAATTAGAGGAACTCCGGATAATTCGCGAGGTTGAGGTGGATATTGACAGGAGTTACAAAGAGATAGTCACTCCTAAAAGACATTCTTGGGTAACTATTAGGAAGAGGGGTAAGAAGAAATCGGGGAGACAATCCCCCGGGGCTGTTCCCCTCCAAAATACGTTTTCTGTCCTGGAGGCTACAGTTGAGGAAGAATCAACTGGAGATAGCCAAAGGGAGCAGGTCTCTGGTGGTGAGCTTACTGTGAACGCTCAGGTGGGTAGGGGAAATAAGAGATTGGGCCTGGTAATTGGAGACTCCATAGTTAGGGGGACAGATAGGAGAGTAAATAGTAATGAACGGGACTCAGGGCTGGTGTGTGGCTTTCCAGGGGCCGGGGTCCAGGACATCTCAGAGCAGGTGTTCAAGATTCTTAAGGGAGAGGGGAGTCAGCCCCAAGTCATAGTTCATGTAGGGACACATGGTGTACGTAGGACAAGGGAAGGGGATAATTAAACAGAAATTTATGGAGTAGGGGTGGAAGCTTAGGGCCAAAACAGACAGAGTGGTAATCTCTGGACTCTTGCCTGTGCCACGGGACAGTTTAGAGAAAAACAGAGAGAGGGAATGTTTGAACTCGTGGCTGCGGGGATGGTGCAGGAAGGAGGGGTTCAGGTTCTTGAACAATTGGGGCTCATTCTGGGGTAGGTGAGACATCTACAAGAGAGATGGTCTTCACCCAAACCAGAGGGGAACCAATATCCTGGGGGGAAATTTTGCAAAGGCTATGCAGGGGGTTTAAACTGATTCAGAGGGGCGTGGGATCCTGAGTAGCTTGGATGTTAAGAGGGACGAGAATAGGGGGGTCATAGACGAGAACTGTAAAGCACAGCTTTACAGAATAGGGCATGGTTTGAAATGCATATACTTTAATGCAAGAAGTATTCGCAATAAGGTGGAGGAACCTGCAGCTTGGATCAGTACCTGGAACTTGTGGCCATTTCAGAGACATGGATAGAGCGGGGACAGGAATGGTTGTTGCAGGTTCCGGGGTTCAAATGCTTCAGTCAGAGTAGAGAAGGAGGTAGAAGGGGGGAGGAGTGGCATTATTAGTCAAAACTGTGTCACAGTGACAGAAAGGAAGTTTGATGAGGACTTGTCTGTTGAGGTAGTATGGGCTGAGATTAGAAACAGGAGAGGAGAGGTCACCCTGTTGGAGTCTTTTATGGACCTCCTAAAAGTTCTAGAGAGGTAAAGTAAAGGATTGCAATGTCGATCCTGGACAGGAGTGAAAGTAATAGGGTAATTGTTATGGGGGACTTTAACTTTGCTAATATTGATTGGAATAGCTACAGCTCTAGCTCGTTAGAGGGGTCACTTTTTATACAAAGTGTGCAGGAAGGTTTTTTGACTCAGTATGTAGATAGGCCAACTAGAGGTGAGGCTACATTGGATTTGGTGCTGGGCAATGAGCCAGACCAGGTGTTAGACTTGGAAGTTGGTGAACATTTTGGTGATAGTGACCACAATTCGGTTACGTTCACCTTAGTGATGGATAGGGATAGGCATGAACCTGGGGGCAGTAGTTATAGCTGGGGGAATGGTAATTATGAGGCCATTAGGAGAGAATTAGGGTGCATAGGTTGGACTAGGAAACTACAGGGACTGGGAACATCTGAAATGTGGAGCTTATTCAAGGAGCAGCTACTGCGAGTCCTTGATAAGTATGTCCCTGTCAGGCAAGGAGGAAATGGTCGAGTAAGGGAACCATGGTGTACTAAAAAAGTTAATTCGCTGGTTAAAAGGAAAAAGGAGGCTTATGTCAGGATGAGGCTTGAAGGCTCAGTTAGTGCACTGGAAAGCTATAGATTAGCCAGGAGGGAGCTAAAGAGTGAGTTGAGAAGAACTAAAAGGGGACACGAGAAGACTTTGGCTGATAGGATCAAAGAGAATCCTAAAGCTTTCTTTAGATATGTTAAGGATAGAAGATTGGTTAGGGCAAGATTAGGGCCAGTCAGAGACAGCAATGGGAAGTTGTGCGTGGAGCCTGAAGAGATTGGAGAGGCACTGAACAAATATTTCTCTTTGGTATTCACGCAGGGAGATGTAAATGTAGTTGTGGAGAACACTGGGATACAGCGTTGCAAACTGGAAAGTATTGAAGTAGATAAGGAGGATGTGCTAGATATTCTTGAGGGTTTGAAGTTAGATAAGTCCCCTGGGCCGGATGGGATTTACCCTAGGATTCTCTGGGAGGCATGAGAGGAGATTGCAGAGCCTCTGGCTCTGATCTTGAGGTCGTCGTTGGTTACAGATATAGTGCCGGAAGACTGGAGGATAGCGAATGTGGTCCCATTGTTCAAGAAGGGGAAGAGAGACTTTCCAGGGAATTATAGGCCGGTGAGTCTTACTTCTGTTGTGGGCAAAGTATTGGAAAGAATTATTAGGGATAGGATTTATAGTTATTTAGAGAGAAACGAAATGATTGGGGATAGTCAGCATGGTTTTGTGAAGGGTAGGTCGTGCCTTACTAACCTTATTGAGTTTTTTGAAAAAGTGACCAAAGAGGTGGATGGGGGTAAGGCAGTTGATGTGGTATATACGGACTTTAGTAAGGAGTTCGATAAGGTGGCCCATGGAAGGCTTCTGCAGAAAATGCAGATGTATGGGATTAAGGGTGATTTAGCTAATTGGTTTAGGAATTGGCTAGCTGGTAGAAGACAGAGGGTGGTGGTTGATGGGAGTTATTCATCGTGGAGTTCGGTTACAAGTGGTGTACCTCAGGGGTCTGTTTTGGGGCCCCTGATGTTTGTAATTTTTATAAATGATCTGGATGAGGGTATTGAAGGATGGATTAGTAAATTTGCAGATGACACTAAAGTCGGTGGAGTGGTAGATAGTGAAGAGGGGTGTTATAGTTTGCAGAGAGACTTGGACAAGTTGCAGAGCTGGGCCGAGAGGTGGCAAATGGAGTTTAATGTGGAAAAGTGTGAGGTAATTCACTTTGGCAGGAATAACAAATGTGTAGAGTATAAGGCTAATGGTAGGACTTTTAATAGTGTTGATGAACAGAGGGATCTTGGTGTATATGTGCATAGATCCCTGAAAGTTGGCAATCAAGTCGATAAGGTTGTTAAGAAGGCATATGGAGTCTTAGCTTTCATTGGTAGGGGGATTGAATTTCGGAGCCGCAACGTCATGTTGCAACTGTACAAAACTCTAGTGCGGCCGCACTTGGAGTATTGTGTACAGTTCTGGTCCCCACATTATAAAAAAGATGTGGAGGCATTGGAGAGGATACAGAGGAGTTTTACTAGGATGTTGCCTGGTATGGAGGGCAGGTCTTATGAAGAGAGGCTGAGGGATTTGAGGTTGTTTTCATTAGAAAGAAGGCGGCTAAGAGGAGACTTATTGAAACATATAAGATGATTAGAGGTATAGATAGGGTGGGCAGTGATAGCCTTTGTCTTAGGATGGAGAAAGCTAGCACGAGGGGACATAGCTTTAAATTAAGGGGTGAATGTTATAGGACGGATGTCAGAGGTAGGTTCTTTACCCAGAGTGTGGTAAGGGTATGGAATGCCCTGCCTGCTGCAGTTGTAGATGCGCCAAGTTTGGTGGCATTTAAGAGGTTAGTAGGTAAGTTTATGCATGAAAAGGGAATGGTTTAGGTTAGAGGGTCATTGCTTTTTCTTAATTGGTCGGCGCAACATCGAAGGCCGAAGGGCCTGTTCTGCGCTGTAATGTTCTATGTTCTATGTTCTATGTTCTATTTTACCTCGCACTTCCCTCAGCAGCCTGGGATAAATGCCATCAGCCCCCAGAGATTTATCAGTTTTAATTCTACTTAGAAACTCTAACACTTCCTCCTCCGTATGGATATTTCCCTCAACTGGTTTACAGCTCCCTCAGAGACAGGACCAGTCAACAAACCACTCTCCTTCGTGAATACTGAAGCAAAGTATTCATTCAGGATCTCCCCCGTTCCCTCGGCCTCTAAGCACAGTTCCACTCCTCTGTCCCTAACACGTCCGATTTTTTCTCTAACTACCCTTTTATTCCTAACATAGAAGTAAAAAGCCTTTGGATTTTCCTTAATCCTATCTGCCAAAACCATTTCATGCCCCTTTTGTGTCCTTCTAACTCCCCGTTTGAGCTCCCTCCTACTCTCTCTATATTCCTCCAACGCTCTCTCCGTTCCCAGCTGCTTTGACCTAACACTTGCTATACATTACATATGCTTAAAAATTTTTAAAACACATTAAGAAAAAACAACTTGAAGTATCCTTTGTGTCTATTCCCTGCATCTAGAACAGAAAACAACTGTGTAAACAAATAGGCGTAAATACACACCTAGGATCGAATCATAGCATCATCGAAACATGCAGTGCAGAAGTGACCTTTGGCCCTTCGAATCCACACTGACAGATTAAAAATACCGGAAATCCCACGTAATCCCATCTGCTAGCACTTGGCTCATAGCTCTGAATGCTATGATACGCCAAATTCTCATCCAACCACTTTTTAACGGATGTGAGACAATCTGTATCTTCCACCCTCCAAGGCTATTACAGACCATCAACACCCTCTGCGTAAAAAAAAACGTTTATCCTCATACCTCCCCTAAACCTCTTGCCCGTCACAAGGGGAATTAATGTCTCCTTGTGACAAATCCTTCAACTAAGAAGAACAACTGCTCTTTATCGAGTCTGTCCATGCCCCTCATAATCTTGTACACCTCGGTGAGATCACCGCTTTGTTTTCCATATTCCAACGCAAACAATACCAGCGTTCCCAAAAGAGATGGGATTTGTACTGCTGGTGAAGGCGAATATCACGTCTGTACAACAGAGGGAAACTGCGGGGTGGGGGTGGGGGGTGGTGTTGCTCATACAGCGAGGTAGTGTGTGTCGAGTTCAGAAATAGGAAGGAGCTAGTCACACCGTTGGGGGTTTACTATAGACCGCTCAATAGCCAAGGGAGAGAAAGAGAAACGCATATGTAGACAGATTTTCGCAAGGTGTAAAAGTAGCAGGGTGATTGTGTGGGAGATTTTAACTTTCCCTATATTTACTGGGACTGACTTAGTACTAGGGGCATGAATGGGGCAGGGTTTGGATGGAGTATCCAAAATGGATTTTTGAAACAGCTTGTAGATAGTCCAAGTAGGTAAAGGGCCGTACTGGACCTGGTAGTGGGGAATGAGCACGACCAAGTAGGGGACCTGTTTGGGAACTGTGACTACAATTCAGTAAACTTTAAGGTATTGTTGGATAAAGACGAGGTATTAAATTGGGTGAAGATTGATTTCAAAAACGTTGAGCAAGATTTGAAGAATGCAGATTGGGAACAGTTGTTTGAGGGCAAATCAACGTTCGTTATATGGGAGGCTTTCAAGGTAAGTTGATAAGAATTCAAAACTGGCACATTCTTGTGAGGATGAAAGATAAGTATGGCAAGTTTTGGGAATCTTGGATAACAAGAGATATTTTGAGTCTCACCAAAGGGTAAAAGGGACCATTTCAAGGCTAGGGGGCTATGAGCACATGGAGCAAATATGGAGTTCAGGGAAAGTGGAAAGAAAATTAAGAAAGACATAAGGAGAGCTAAATAGGTCACGAAAAGTCATTAGTTAGCAGGATTAAGGAAAATCCCAAGGCTTTCTATACATATGTAAAGAGCAAGAGGGTAACCACGGAGAGGATTGGCCCACTCCAGGACAGGAGAAGGAATTTATGTGGAGCCATAGGAAATGGGTGAAATATTAAATCAGTATTTTGCGTCAGTATTCACAAAGAGAAGGACTTGATGAATGATTAGTCTTGAGTCCGGTGTGTAGATGTTTTAAGTCACGTTGAGATCAAAAGAAGGAGATCTTGGGATTCTTGAGAAACATTATGGTAGACAAGTTTCCAGGGCATTATACGAGAGACTAAGAGAGGCATGGGGGGAAATTTTGGGGCCTTTAGGGAAATCTTTGCATACCAACGGGATACAGGGGAGGCCCCAGAGAATTGGAGAATAGCTATCTTTTTCCCTTTGTTTGAGAAGAGAAACAAGGAAAATCCAGGTAATTACAGACCAATGAGCCTTATGTCAGTGGTAGGGAAAATATTGGAAAGGGGGGACTTACTCGCACTTGGAAATAAATGGACATATTAGAAAGAGTCAAGATAGTTTTGTGAAGGGGAGTTCGTGTCTCACTAACTTGATCGAGTTTTTCAAGGAAATGGTGAAAATGATTGATGTTGGTGTGGTAGTGTATGTTGTCTACAGGGACTTCAGTAAGGCCTTTGACAAGTTCCTTCATGGCAGACTGATATAGTAGGTGAAGTCACACGGGATCATGTTGAGCTGGCACGATGGATTCATCATGCCATGGATCCATGGCACGATGAATGAGCATCGCTCAACAATCATCAGGCAAAACAGTTCCCTTCCTGTAGGCGAACACTTCAGCAGTCATGGGCATTCGGCCTCTGACCTGCGGGTAAATGTTCTTCAAGAGGGCCTTCGGAACACACGACAGCGCAGAGTCGCTGAGCAGAGACTGATAGCCAAGTTCCGCACACATGAGGATAGCCTTAATAGGGATCTTGGCTTCATGACACACTATCTGTAACCCCCGTAACTTGCCTGGGTTAGCAAAAAACCTCACTTACTGTGCTGTCTGGAGAAAATAACAATTTTCTAACCAATGCTCAGGATTCCCTTCACACACACTGTTAGCCACTTTAACACTTGAATAGCAGGTTAGATGTAAGGATTCGCATTCTAATCAGCAATCTATGACTGTCTGTGTTGGTATGAGGGCTATTGCAGACGAGAACACTGCATTTGCCTGACGAAGGCACATAGTGTCGAAAGCTCGTGAATTTACTGTCAAATAAATTGGTTGGATTTAAAATTGATGTTGTGAAACTTTACTGAGTTTACTCTAGTCCAACGCCGGCATCTCTACATCACGATGGATACAGAAGTGGTTTTGTCATAGAAGACAGAGGGTAGTAGTGGAAGTGTGCATTTCTGAATGAAAGGCTATGACAAGTGGCAAGTGGCATTTCTCAGGTATCAGTGTTGTGATCTTGGCTGTTTGTAATATATATATATATAATGTATATACACATATACATATATAATATATATTTGGAAACAACATAACTGGTTAGATTAGTAAGTTTGCAGATGACAGAAAGTCTGGTGGATTTGCAGATGGTGATGAGGACACCCAGAGGATACAGCAGGATATAGATCAGTTGGAGATTTGGGCAGATAGATGGTAAATAGTGTTCAATTAGCATAAATGTGAGATTATGCATTTCAGAAGGTCTAATAAAGAAAAGAAATATACAGTAAATCGCAGGACCTTTAAGAGTATTGACAGGCAGTGCAATCTGGGTGTATAGCTTCTCAGGTCACTGCACGTGGCAACACAGATGGAAAGGGTCGCCAAGCAGGCATATGCATGCCTACCCTCATTGGCTGGGGCATTGAGCTTAAAGATGAGCACGTCATGTTGCAACTTTAGAGAACATTAATTAAGCCATATTTGGAACATAGTTTTCAATTCTGGTTGCCACATAAGAAGGAAGGAAGCGGAGGCTTTGGAAAGGGCACTGAAAAGATTTACCAGAGTATTGTCAAGTATGGGGAAGCTAGCTGTGAGAACAGGTTGGAGACAGTTGGTTTGTTCTCACTGGAGTGAGGGAGGTTGAGGGGCGACCTGATAGACGTGTACAAGGTTATGACAGGCGTGGACAGAGTGAAAAGAGAGAAGCTTTTTTTTCCCAGAGTCAATTAGTGGGGCATAAATTTAAAGTTGAGGGGTTCGGGTTGAAGGAGATGTACGAGGCAAGTTTTTTTTCACAGAGGGTGGTGGGAGCCTGGAACTCCCTGCTGGGGGAAGTAGTGAAGGCAGATACAATAGTCACTTTTAAGGGGTATCTGGCCAAATTCATGCATAGCATGGTAATACAGGTATATGGTTCCCTGAAGGGCAGGAGGTTTTAGTTCAGTCGGGCAGCATGGTCGGTGCGGGCTTGGAGGCTGAAGAGCCTGTTCCTTTGCTGTTTCTTTGTTCCTTGTTGCTAATGTGTTCCATTCCAAGCAGAATTCTGATGAATTTCCTCTGCATGCCTTCCAATGAAATCACATCCTTGGGACAATTTGGCGACCACGTGCTGAATACAATCTCCGCTCGCTGCGACGAACGGCTTTTAGGTTTGCCCGTCGCTCTTCTGGCATGCCCGGATTTTCCGTCAGGTACATAGGAGAGGACAGGGCAAGTGTGTTATTCCGTCTTTTTGACCCCCTCATCTGTCGCAGGCCTGGTCTCTCAGCTGTACTTTCTCAGATCTAAATTATAGAGACCTGCCTGCACAGTGTTTTTTCAATGTTGTCTAAACAATGCAGTTTAATCCTGTTTATTTTGCGAGTTGTCAATTTATTGGAAGTAGTTTGAGGGCCTTTTGCTTTTACGGCACTAAATCTACCTTTATACACGTGCACGTGGACAGATTTATATAGAAGAGTCATCATTTGCTAGAATGATGATTAGAATTAGATAACGTTTATTTTAAAAAAAAGACTGCTTGCTGTTTTGCAGAAGAGATTTTGTATTTGCATTTTTTATTTGCTCTTATCAATAGCCTAGGCGTAAATCAGATAACACTTTGTACCGTAACTCAACCTATGTTATGCCGCCAACTTAGCTCACTCGATTTTGTATTGCTGCTGCAGGCATAGCTTCAAAAGATCTCAGTGTTAGCTTGTGCGTTTATTTTCAACCAAAGATATTCAGATAAGCAGCTGTTCACGGCAACCGTTAGAAAAAACATTTCAGATAAATGGGTCAATGTTGACATCACTACTCAGAAACAAACAGAAATTTCCAGATTCACAATACACAGCTGGTTTACAGCCACAGCTGTGAAGGGGGAAAAAAACACGTATCAAACAAAAACTTGCCTAAATGCCTGAGTAGTTAATTCATGTTCAAGGTTATTTTAAAGCAAAGCAATGGAACAACTGATATTTGATGGCTGTTCATTTTTATGGAAACTATTGGATTATCATAGTTTCGGGAGGTTTCACCATTTGCTTCAAATAAATCATAGGCTTTCCGAGCTCCAGGAGCGGTAGAGTCAACGACAACACTTTGAATTTCGTGACATTTTCTGCAGATTCTTGGTCCATTATTCCTAAACTTCACTATTGCCTCCAGACGACCCTTCGTCCAAAATTTGACAAAGGTCATATGTATTCAGAACGCCAGCTTTTTTCTCTCCTGACAAATTCTGCCAGACTTGCCGAGACTTTCCAGGATTTTTTTTTCTCTTTTGATTTCAGATTCCAGCATCCACAGTAATTTGCTTTCATTATATGATTTAAAAGGTGCCTCGATGTACATCTGAATTGCATTAGCCTGGAAGACTAATGAGCACGTGTTACAAAGAGGGATTAAACTAAGCGACCAGTTCATCTTGTCTCCTGGTTGGCCGGTGCAGACACAATAGTCCGAATTGCTTCTTTCTGCGAAGTTATCTTTCTACAGTTATCTGGCTCTCTCTTCGATAAGGCGCATCTGAGTTACAATCGGGAAAACGCAAAAGAAAATCCAAAATGGCATGCCGCTTGTGGGCCCACAATCTCAGTTAGCAACCTTCAATTCCTATTGGATTCAGAAGGGTTGGCCAGGGTCCGCGCAGATTTGAGAAGTGTATCTTTAAAAGAAAATCTAACCAGTTACGTTCATAGAAACCACATGCACCCTCCACAATAGAGATGCAAAAAAAATTCTCTGTTAGGCGAAATTAATAGGAACATTTTAAAATATTTGCGTAACTGAAGATAGAATTGTGAAGAGCAGTTGCACTGTCTCTAGTTTCACGTTACAAAGAAATATGTCCCTCTGCTTTCTACTGCTCACGTGATCACTACCTGCGACTCCACGGACTCACTCGCCGGATCAAAGTGTCCCTTCCAGATCTGTTATCCTTTCGTTCCATGTTCTGTTTCACGGTTATTGCCTTCAAATATCGATCCCAAATTCAAATGGAAAACGCCGGGGTGCTGCCTGCTTACAACGCGAACGCATTTGGACCATGCGAATCTGATAGAGATAGGGCTTAATAGTTTCCCTGTAGGAATCTTCCCCAGTAGTAAGTTTGGGCTACAAGAATTTCTTAGTATCGCTTGGCATTTCCTGGTGCTTTAAATTAATTCCATACCTCTTCAAAGGGGAATTCGGAATCAATTGCTTTGGCGTGGGACTACAAGCATCATATAAAGATCAGAGGGAATAAGGGCGGAATATATCTTAGTTTAAACTTTACGTGCGAATCTTGGTAGACAATCTTACATACGTTTCTTCATTTTTTCCTGATACTCATTTCAAAATTAAATTAACATTAAATTTAAATCTGAAAATTCACGTTGTAAGTTGAAACCACTTTCCCAAATTGCGTAATAAGAACAATTTTACAGTTGTGCATGTAAGTGAACTGTGTCAGTGATTCGAAGAAGTATAGATTGATGCGTTGTTTTCCATTCATTCATCTATCATCTATAGAGTTTATTACACAATACTAAAAGAAATTGCTGATATGATCTTTGTGTCATCTTTAGCCACAAGAGAAGTATCAGAGGAATGGAGAGAAGCTAACATTGATCCGCTGTTTAAGAAAGACAAAAGAAACAATCCTGGAAATTACAGGCTTGTGGGACTTACATCAGTAGTGGGGGCATTATTGGAGAAGATTCTTTGGGACAGGATGTATTCACATCCGATAGAAAATAGGCGATAATGAGTGATAGGCCACATTGCTTTGTGAAGGGGATGTCGTGTCTCACAAACTTGATTGAGTTCTTTGAGGAAATTACAAGAAATCTTTTTCAGGGCAGGGTAGTAATTGTTTTATACATGGACTTTAGTAAAACCTTCTATAAAGCTCCTCATGGCAGGCAGATACAGGGAGTAATGTCATATGGGAGCCTAGGTGAGTTGGTAAGATGGATGCAAAACTGGCTTGAGTTTGGAAGCAGAGTGTGGCATTGGACGAACAGAGTTCCACAAGGATCAGTTCAGGACAATGTAACTGGTCTGATTAATAAATTTTACAAATAATACCAAAAATGGAGTTGGGAGAGTAGAGAATAATGGGTAGGATTACAAAAGGATACAGCAGGATATAATTCGGCTGGAGACTGGGCAAAAGATAGCAGTTTCAATGTAACCAGCATAAATGTGAGGTTATGCGATTTGCAAGATCTACTGCAGAAGAAAAGTATACAGTATATGGTGAAGCACTTAGAAATATTAGCATACAGAGAGATCTAGGCATGCAAATCTACACTTCCCTGAAGGTGGGCAATGAGGTCAAGAGACATATGGCATACTGGCCTTCATCGGTCAGTGAGTAAGGAATTGGAAAATCATATTGCAACTGTATGAGATTTTGGTTCAGCGGCATTTGGAGCATTGTGTGCAATGCTGGTCGCCACACTATTGGAAGGATACTTATGCATTGTTAAGAGTGCAGAAGAGATTTACCACGATATTGTCCGATTTGGAAGGATATGGACTATGACGTAAGGTTGAATCAACTTGGATTGTTTTCACTGGAGCGTCGGAGGAAGGGCGACGGACAGAAGGGACTTAATAAATAAGCTCAATAATATTGCAATAAACTTTATTGAAACACAGCGTCATTAACTGCGATTGCCTGATAGGTTGCAATATTTAATTCAGATCAGAAACCTTCCGGCAATTTCAAGTTCACAAGCCCCTCCCCCACCATTCCCCACGCCTTAATTGTCGTTTTGCCTAAATTGGTAATATTAATTTCATCTCGCTAACACAGAAAAGGAACAACATAGTTCATTGGCAGATCAAAACTTAAGAATCACTTTCCGCTGAATAAATAGAACCCCTGATGGTTAAAAGTTTTCTACTGTCAGCACGTTTAAATGCAGTTTCTCTCCACATCCATTCATCAGTCCTCCACAATGTCTCCATTCTATAGCCGCCGCGAAATGCAGGTCTTAGTGATTTTCGTGCTGATTTTGGAGGTTTCAATGGGTAAGCATGTGTTTACTTCGCTCTCCTGAATTCCAAAAAAAAAGATGCCTTTCCTCGGTGAGGTTAGGTGCCAAATAATCAGGCAGCATCCATCACTGGCTATTCAAGTACGTTACTTTAGTTAACGCTTTCCATCCTACTGAAAATCGCAGCCTGTTAATGGTTATAATTTTCAGTGTCTAGGAATAGAGCGGTGGTAAAAGGCCGATCTGAATTTTATAGTAAATGTTTCTACAGTAGGAGGCATTACGCATTTCTTATTATTTGCATTGATTATGGAACAGATTTCCGGAAACTAGTCAGCTGCAATAGAATTATATGGATAACTAATTCATTAATGAAGGGATTGAATTTAGGAGTAGGGAGGTAATGCTGCAACTTTATAAGACCCTTGTCAGAGCCCACATGGAGTACTGTGCGCAGTTCTGGTCGCCTCACTACAAGAAAGATGCCTCATGAAGATGGGTTGAGGGAGCAACGTCTCTTCTCCCCTGGAGAAACGAAGATTGAGAGGCGACCTGATAGAGATTTATAAAATGTTGAGATGAATCGATAGAATGGATTCTCGGAGGCTATTTCCCAGGGCTGAAATGGTCACTACGAGAGGACACAGGTTTAAGGTGCTGGGCAGCAAGTACAAAGGAGATGTTAGGGGAACGTTTTTCACTCAGAGGGTGGTGAGTGAATGGAATCGGTTGCCGTCAGTGGTGATGGAGGCGAACTCGCTGGAGTCTTTTAAAAGACTTCTGGATGAGTACATGCGATTTAACGGGATTGGGAATTACAGATAGGCCTAGTAGATATGGGTATGATCGGCGCAACTTGCGGGCCGAAGAGCCTGTTTGTGCTGTAGTGTTCGATGCTCTATGTCCTATATGTAACCAACTTAAATATTTGGCAAACCATCTTACTGGAACGCAAATTCTGGAAGCTCAATATTCCATTGTTTGAGTCATTAGGCAATTATCTTACTCCAATAATGATATAATATTATAGGTCTGATCTATTGAGTTAAATCAAGCATATATTGTAAGTTTTTTTTTAATATACGGAATGTTCTTCGATACGTTGAAACATATCTCCAACATAACGTATTTACAGACGTAATTCTCCATTATGCAGCTCTGGTTTTATTTTATGAATTTGTATCTTTCAGTTAGTAGTAAGTCAAGCAGGGTCACAGAAATACATATCAGTGAAGTGACTTAATTGAAAGATTGCACTAGGTTTCCAGTTTCAATCCGTTTTTTTGTAAATAAATCCTTATTTGGGAACATTATTTCATTTCATGCATCTCCACTATCACTAACAGACAGGAAACTTGAAAACAAAGACAAATTGGAGCCTCAGGGAAATTGGACCCAGACATAGAAATTTAGTTTTGTTCCTTGTTGTTATAATCTTCAATCAATTCAACCTTCAATCAGTATGGTTATTTCGCAATTTTTAATGAATAAGTTGGCAGTTTACGTAAGGCACCTTTCATTGTTACCCCATTTTTTGACACTGATTTTTAACACTCCAATACCAGAGCTTGTCAGAAACCGATAGGTTTACGGAACTTAACGCATATCTAAATTATACATCTTAGATATCTTAAAGTTATCCCAAGTAAATCTGGTAACAGTGAAAGCCTTTTCCGCCCACTTTGGATCAGCTCCCACAAACATAATTACCTGACACTTTATGTAATAATATAAGATGGCTCTTGGACATGAAGCATCGAATTCCACATGCGCATTCCACAATTACATCCGTAACAGCTTTTTTCAAGTTTGCGCAGGATTTACGTGAAACAGTTCTGAGGTTGTTTCTCGTTAAGGGGGCGGAATGTGGAGTGCACGGTGAGGCGGCTTTCATGACGGTGGTGCAAATATTCAGTTAATTTTCGGTGATATTGGAATATTGTGAAATATTGGAAAATGCTAGACTGAGCAGGACTTAACAGTCAACTAACTTAGTGATATTCAAATAATCTCACATTGCACTGGTGACAGCTCTGCCGTTAACTAGTTTTCCAGTCATAAATATTTTACGTGACCTGGGATTTGTCCGCGTGTTAATGAAGTTGAAATTCGGCACGATTCTTGAGAGCTTGACGCCTGATACTAACTGCAAAAGACAAGATTGCAAACTATTTTCACGCTTCGAAATAGAGAGCAATTTGTATCAAATCTGTGGCACAACATCTGCTTCTTTCAAGCGAAAATAAGATTCATAAGATGCTACATAAGTCGCACATTTGATTTTATCGAATGTGTGGCATAGCCAAGTACAGATGTCGGGCCTTCGCAGAGACGTAAATCAATCTTCATAAGTGTGTTTTTTTGAGAGAATGTCAAACTCCATTATGCAAAGATTAACCTCATCTGTATTCACCTGAAAATATGACGAGCACCCAGCGCAATTCAAATATAAAAGTCTCTCTCTTTTCTTGAGAATTATCCTAAAACCACTTCATTGACTTATTTGATCATATATTAAAATAATTGATATGCTACTGTACGTTAGATGTGCCAAGCTAATGTGCCCCCGATTTCGGCATTTTATTTCATGCCTGTAATCGCGACTGCCCATCAGCCTCTCATTGCAGAACCCATCAATAGAAATGGCTACAAGTGACAGAGAATCCACAAACATTGGCCTTTGTGGGAATCTGAATTTCGACCTCAGTAAAAGACTAGTTTTCTCAACAAAAAATGCATCTACAACATCTTAAATCGGGTCTCACATCTGGTAGGTCGATGTTGAAGTTAAGTTGCTTAACAGCCGGTCACTCGTTTCTCACTCAGGGCTGCTCAAAAATGAACAGCATAAATCTGCGATGGCAACAGGTTAACTATTCCCTGCTGTAGCTGCGAGCACCTCCGATTAAATCGCTAACTTGATAGAAGTATTTACAATTGTTAAAAACAACAATTAGGTGGCAGAAATGAATACTGAAACGAGGACTTGTGCTCAACGCGGTTTTTAGGACTTGGTTTAAAGTTGTGCCTCAACCAATTCTGTAATTGCTTTCAAAATGAGCTGCAAAGTCAGCACAAGGACGAAAAATATTTCATCAGCGTTCAAATGTAAGAAGTCACCAATTAACCTCCTTTCAAATATCACAGAACGAAAATGGATGAAAATAAATAAACCTTGTTGGATCGAGTTACTTCGATGTTCGGAAATAGTAGAAATGCACAGAATAAAAAAAATGTTATTGACAATACTACCATTAGATGTGGATCCATGAAAAGTTGCCACTTTGTGGTTTGCTGAATATTTTAAATATTTATTTTATTCTATAATGGAATGCTAGCTTCGCTTTGAGGCCTGCGCTTATTCATCTTAATTGCGCATCAGAAAGTATCGGTTCACCGCCTGGTAGAATGGTTGCTGTCAGTCTGATGTAGGTACCCCTACAGTGCAGTAAGGAAATGAGCTCCTGGATTTTTATCAACTAACATAGTTCTCAATCAGAACTGTACGTTGCTTTGGCAAGAAATACAGATGACACTGCTACTATGCATCTGTTGTCTTTCTGGGTGTTATGGGTCAACTGTTTGGGAAGCGCTGCAGAAGTGGCCAGCTCTTCTTTTAGGCGTGAATTTTTATATTATAGGGTCCGCTACCAATCTTTTAGTACAAGAGAAACTAATCATTAAATGCCCTGATTCAATCAGATTGCTTCAGTTTGGATTATGTTCATATTTTTGAGTATTGATGGAGCCGTCTTCCATCACACTGTTTACTTCTGCATTGAAGGTGCTAAACAATATTCCGCGAGTCAGAATATGGATTATTCGCCGCAGAATTTTCATTCCAAGAGTATTGCAGTCTCAGTGTTTGTATGATTAGCTCAGTGGAATTCCTTCTCAACAGTAAATCCAGGAAGTAAGAAAGCCGTGCAGATTTTCGCTTCTTCGAGATGATTATTGCCTGGAACGTTTTACTCAGAATATTAGTTACCGTTCAAAGACTAATGTTATTTAAGTCTTGTTGAATAAACCCGCATAGACCCACGGAAATGCGCAAATTCCACATATTTAACGGCCCGACGTATGACTTAAGTCTATAAGAACCGCCCCCCCCCCCGCTCCCAGCCTCTTACGTTTCCGAGAAAGAAGTCCTAATCTATCCAACCTCTCCTTATTACTGAAGCCATCATGTTGGGGTAGTTTTCCTGGCGCTGTGACCCAGCAGTGCTAACCATTGCTCCACCGTGCCCATTTCCCACCCCATTTCTGACATTACAATGGAGGAAATGTAAATGATGATGCTAGTGTAGCTGTCCAGGCCAATATACTTTTACGGTAGATTTACTGGGGTTGTGATTATTGGCTTAAATCAATCACACCAATGACTCCAATCGTTGCAGAACATTCCCCCAAATTTCCATTAACTTAATATTTCTTGGATTCTTGGAGTTGGTGGCGTTCTGGTATTGCCAGTGTTCTAGCAACTGGCTACCAGGGACCACGAGTTCGAATAACAACACGGCTGATGGCAAAACTTGAATGAGTGAAAATCTGGAATTCGAGGCTTAATTATGGCCATAGAAAGATTGTCGGTTATCATAAATAAACAGCAATGACAAACTCAGCCTAATGACTCTGAAATGTCCTCCCTGCAAACAGCCGGAGTCTTGTGTCACAAATGAAGAGATATACCAAAGACTTGTCAAGAATCCCTTCCCCCGGCATTGCATCTTAGCGACAACCTCTCAGGCACCACCACTTCCCTACCTGTTACACCGTCAGATCAATTCCAACAGAGCTGGAATAGTGAACCACTGTCTGGATAGAGATGAGTTAAAGGTTGATCGCATGAGCAGTCTTGGCGTGAGACCAGTCATTGGCAGGGGCACCTCCAGATAGATTCATAGAAGTTCACAGCATGGAAACATGCCTTTCAGCGCAATTTGTCCATGCCTCCACTTTAAAAAAAACCTAAGCTAGTCCTACTTGCCCACATTTGGCCCATATCCCTGTACACCGATTTTACCCATGTAACTTTAAGTACTTTTTAAAAGACAAAATTGTACCGCCTCTATTACTATCTCTGGCAGCTCGTTCCAGACACTCACTACTCTCTATGTAAAAAAAGTACTCTTCTAGGCACTTCTGTATTTCTCCTACTCACCTTAAACCTATGCCCTGTAGTTTTAGACTCACACTCCTTTGGGAAAAGATATTGACTATCTGGCTGCTCTATGCGCTTTGTTATTTTATAGACCTCTATTAGAACGTCCCCGCCCCCCGACACCCCACCCCAGCCTCTTACGTTTCAGAGGAAGAAGTCCCAATCTATCTAGCCTCTCCATATTACTGAAGCCATCATGTCCGGGTAGCATCCTAGTAAATCATTTCTGCACTCTTTCTAATGTAATAATATCCGTTCTATAATAGGATGACTGGAACTGTACACAGCTTTCCAAGTGTGGCCTTAATAATGTCTTGTACAACTTCTACAAGGCGTCCCAACTCCTTTATCAACGTTCTGACCAATGAACCAAAACTTGATAAATACCTTCTTTCACCACTCTGTCCACCTGTGATTCCACTTTCAAGGAACTATGAACTTGTGCCTCTTGATCACTTTGTTCTTTAACTCTCTTCAACACCCTATGATTAAGTAAATAAGTCCTGTCCTGCTTTAATCTACCAAAATGCACCACTTCACATTCACCGAAATTAAATTCCATCTGCTATTCGTTAGCCCACTGGCCCTATTGATCAAGATCCCGTGGCAATCCAAGATAACTTTCTTCACTATCCACTATGCCACCAATCTTGGTGTCATCTGCAGACTTACTAAGCATGCCTCCAAAATTCTCATCCAAGCCATTAATATAAATGACAAATAACAGTGGACCCTACACCGATCCCTGTGGCACAACGTTGCTCCAGTTTGAAAAACAACCCTCTGACTTCTGTCATCAAGCCAATGCCACTACCATTTTCGTTCATTAGCTGATGAATGCATATTCTTTAAAAGTGAGGAAGCATTAAGAATGATAACGGCCCAAATGCAATCTGGGAGGGGGATTTCAAGATCCTTATTGCATCACAAATAGAGAGCGATGTAATTAGGTTCTAAATATTACAACAGCTAGATAAAAATTTGAAATGAAAAGTGAAACTGTTAAAAAAACGTCCGCAGGCTCAACACTATTCCTGGGGAGAGAAATAAAGCTAAAGTTTAGAATCCGGGTGACTCTTCGTCAGAGCTGACAACAATTGGAAGTAGAATAAGATTTATGCTATTGTGCGGGTGGGGTGGGAGTTCTACGTTGCGGTAAGAGGTGGGGTGGTGCTGTGGGGCACGCACTGGAACACACCAGATACACGGGTACTTAGTTTTATAACAGTAGATTCAGTAGATATCTTAAATTCCTTTAACCCCCCTCTCCCCCCCAAAAAAACTTTGTAACATCGAGTACACTTAGTCATTTATTGATGTCACATGAAGTGAACCAATTTGGCTACAGACTTTCTTCTCTGATACTGGGAATCTCAGAAGGAGGCCGAAATGAACAATCTACTCGGCATTTCAGACCGATGATAGTTTCAAATTATTCCACCTTGTATTTTTCATAGATGTTCTAGCTTCCCCAATTCACTGTTGGATTTGTTGTCGGGTTGCCTTTTCCAGGTAGTTTCTTTGATCTCCACAACCGTTCGTAATTGAATTGACATTGCTGTGGATCTTTGGTCTAATATTCTAGCTACGTAACTATTTAACTGTATATTGCAAGCTGGTTCATATGTTTGACACCCATTTTTTTCTTGAACTCCAGCGAAAACAATTTGGCATTTCTGTTTCTAGCATGACTGGTATTACTCCTCTACATGTTCCTCTACATTCGTCGATGAAACAAGATTGACCCTTTCACTTTTCACAATGCAAAGTGCGAGATATCCCAGACAATGCATTCAGAAATTGTGTTAAGTAGAGTTATATCACTGCTCATTGTTCGTAGCGCATCGTGGATGCCAGTACTTGATCTGGCAGACCTGCCGGTCTCTATTCCACTTTACGAGGAGCGAGGCTCACACAATTGGATAAATTGATGCCTCAGTTTGAAAACATGATTCCATCTCAACAACCATTGAGCAGTGGAGCAACAGGTCCACAGCAGACGCCATATTCTTGGCTTTGCATTCAACCCTGGAAAATCTCGTTGAGAAGAGACTGATAGCCAAGTTCCGCATACATGATTATGTCCTCAACGGGGATCATGGGTTTGTGTCATACTATCTGTAACATAGAACATAGAACATTACAGCGCAGAACAGGCCCTTCGGCCTTCGATGTTGCGCAGACCAATTATGAAAAAAAAGCAATGACCCTCCAAACTAAACCATTCCCTTTTCATCCATAAGCCTATCAACTAACCTCTTAAACGCCACCAAACTTGGCGCATCTACAACTGCCGCAGGCAGGGCATTCCACTCCCTAACCACCCTCTGGGTAAAGAACCTACCTCTGATCTCCGTCCTATAACTATCACCCCTTAATTTAAAGCTGTGTCCCCTCGTGCTAGCTTTCTCCATCCTAGGAAAAAGGCTATCACTGTCCACCCTATCTAAACCTCTAATCATCTTATATGTTCCGATAAGGTCTCCTCTTAGCCGCCTCCTTTCTACCCAAAACAACCTCAAATCCCTCAGCCTCTCTTCATAAGACCTGCCCTCCATACCAGGCAACATCCTGGTAAACCTCCTCTGTACCCTCTCCAATGCCTCCACATCTTTCTTCTAATGTGGGGACCAGAACTGCACACAATACTCCAAGTGCGGCCGCACTAGAGTTTTGTACAGTTGCAACATGACGTTGCGGCTCCGAAATTCAATCCCCGTACCAATAAAAGCTAAGACTCCGTATGCCTTCTTAACAACCTTATCGACTTGACTGCCTACTTTCAGGGATCTATGCACATATACACCAAGATCCCTCTGTTCATCAACACTATTAAGAATCCTACCATTAGCCGTATGCTCTACACATTTATTATTCCTTCCAAAGTGCATTATCTCACACTTTTCCACATTAAACTCCATTTGCCACCTCTCGGCCCAGCTCTGCAACTTGTCCAAGTCTCTCTGCAAACTATAACACCCCACTTCACTATCTACCACTCCACCGACTTTGGTGTCATCCGCAAATTTACTAACGCCTGCGAATTGCCTGGGCTTGCAAAATCTCACTAATTGTCCTAGCTGGAGACAATATACATTTCTTTAATCTGTGCTTAACCCTCTTTCCACTCTCATTGCCTGTATCTTTAAGACTTGATTACCCGTAAAGAATCGTATTCCCACCATTATTTTATAAGTTGAGTTTGTGTCGTTATATGCCCTGTTTGTGAGCTGAAATCCCACTGACCTGAGAGAGGAACAGCGAGCGCTCTGAAAGCTAATGGCTTTTGCTACAACGTAAACTGTTGGACATTAAGCTGGTGTTGTGAGACTTCTTATTGCTTTACAAAAGCAACAAGTGATTTGATTGAAATATTTAAAATCTCTGAGGGCTGCATGAAAACAGAATGTTTCCAATTTTGGGAGAATTTTTGGGAGGTGTGTGGAGCTGCAGTCTCTACGGAACCAGGTTAAGGAACTGGAAATGCAGCTTGAGGACCTTCGTCTCATTAGAGAGAATGAGGAGATAATTGATAGGAGCTATCGGCATGTGGTCACACCAGGGCAACGGGAAAAAAGCACGTGGTAACTATTAGGAAGGGGAAACCTCAGGTGATGGAGAGCACACAGGTGGATGTCCCCCTTCATAATAAGTACTCCTGCCTGAGTACTGGAGGGAGGGAGGGCTCATCCGAGGGAAGCAGCGGTGGCCAGCTCTCTAGAGCTGAGCCAGTACGTCAAAAAACTAAGAAAGATAGAAGCAAGGCAGTACTAATAGGGGACTCCATAGTGAGGGGTTCAGGCAGGCGTTTTTCTGGATGCAGTCGAGAGTCGCGGATGGTAGTTTGTCTCCCTGGAGCTGGGATCCGGGATGTCTCTGGACGCCTCCCAGACATCCTGAAAGGGGAGGGTGAGGAACCTGAAGTTGTAGTTCATATAGGTACTGCTGACTTAGGCAGGAAGAGGGAGGCAGTCATGAAAGGGGATTATAGAGAACTGGGTAGGAAGCCGAGAAAGAGGAAAGTGAAGGTAGTAAGCTCAGGATTGCTGCCTGCTCCTCGGGAGAATGAGAGCAGGAATGGAATGAGGTGGAGGATGAATGCGTGGCTGAGGGACTGGAGCAGGGGGCAGGGATTGAGGTTCCTGGATCATTGTGACCTCTTTAGGGACAGGTGTGACCTGTACAGTAAGAACGGGTGGCACTTGAATCCTAGGGGCACTAATGTCTTGGCGGGAAGACTGGCTGGTGCTACTGGGGGAACTTTAAACTAGAAAGGTTGGGGGGAGGGAATATTGATGAGACTGAGAACAAGGAGGTTAGCTCCCAGGTAGGGAAGGACTGTAGACAGTATGACAGAGAAGTTAGACGGGTGGTGGAGAAGGGAAATATCCGGACTGAGGGGCTGAGGTGTGTCTGTTTTAACGCCAGGAGTGTAGTAATAAGGTACATGAGCTTAGGGCGTGGATTGCTGCTTGGGAATGTGATGTGGTGGCCATTAGAGACTTGGATGTCTCAGGGACAGGACTGGGTACTACAGGTGCCGGGTTTTAGATGCTTCAGGAGGGACAGGGTTGGGGGCAAAAGAGGTGGTGGAGTGGCACTGTTGATCAGGGGCAGTGTCATGGCTGCAGAGAAGGTGGATGACATGGAGAGAATGTCTACGGAGTCTCTATGGGTGGAAGTTAGGAACACCAAAGGGTCGATAACTTTGCTGGATGTATTCTATAGGCCGCCCAATAGTGACAGGGAAATTGAAATGCAGATAGGGAAACCGATCCTAGAAAGATGTGGAAATAACAGAGTTGTCGTGACGGGAGATTTCAATTTCCCAAATATCGACTGGAATATCCCAAGGGTAAGGGGTTTGGATGGGGAAGAGTTTGTTAGGTGTGTTCAGGAAGGTTTCCTGACACAGTGCGTGGATAAGCCTACGAGAGGAGAGGCTGTACTTGACCTGGTGCTGGCTAATGAGCCAGGACAGGTGTCGGATATCTCGGAAGGAGAGCATCTTGGGGATGGAGATCATAATTCTATCTCCTTCACGATAGCAATGGAAAGAGATAGGATCAGACAGGCTAGGAAGGTGCTTGTCTGGAGTAAGGGGAAATATGAAGACATCAGGCAGATAATTGGACGAATAAACTGGAAGGAGGCGTTCTTGGGGAAAAGTACAGAAGGAAGGTGGCAGATATTCAAGGAATGTTTGTCTGGGGCTCTGCATGACAACGTTCCGAGGAGACAAGGAGGTTTTGGTAGGATGCAGGAACCGTGATGCACGAAGATTGTGGTGAACCTAGTCAGGAAGAAAAGAAACGTGTACAAAAGGTTCAGAGAGCTAGGAGATGTTAGGGATCTAGAAGAGTATAAGGCTTGTAGAAAGGAGCTTAAAAAGGAAATTAGGAGAGCCAGAAAGGGTCATGAGAGGGCTTTGGCGGATAAGATTAAGGAGAATTCCAAGGCCTTCTACAAATATGCGAAAAGTAAAAGGATGAGAAGAGAAGGGGTAGGACCTATAAAACGTGAAGGAGGAAATGTCTGTGTGAATCCGGAAGAAATGGCAGAGGTGCTTAACGAGTACTTTGCCTCGGTATTCACTGTGGAAAGTGATCTGGGAGGTTGTACTACAGGTAAAGATTGAGTATGACGGAATAGACGGAAAAAATTGAGTATGTGGATGTTAGGAAAGAGGATGTGTTAGAACTTTTAAATTCTATCAAGATAGATTAGTCGCCGGGACCAGATGGGAAGTGAGAGAAGTGATTGCAGAGTCCCTGGCGATGATCTTTGCGTCGTCGATGGAAACGGGATAGATTCCGGAGGATTGGAGGATTGCTGATGTGGTTCCTATTTTTAAGAAAGGGAACAGGGATAGTCCGGGAAATTACCGACCGGTGAGCCTGACCTCAGTGGTTGGTAAGCTGATGGAGAGGTTTCTGAAGGACAAGATTTATGAGCATTTGGAGAAGTTTAGAATGATCAGAAATAGTCAGCATAGTTTTGTCAAGGGCAGGTCGTGTCTTACGAACCTAGTTGAGTTCTTCGACAATGTGACTGAACACATTGACGAAGGAAGAGCAGTGGACGTGGTGTACATGGACTTCAGCAAGGGGTTTGATAAGGTCCCCCATGCAAGACTTCTTGAGAAGGTGAGAGGGCATGAGATCCAAGGGGCTTTGGCCTCGTGGATCCAGAACTGGCTTGCCGGCAGAACCAGAGAGTGGTTGTGGATGGGTCTTTTTCTGCATGGAGGTCAGTCACCAGTGGAGTGCCCCAGGGATCTGTTCTGGGATCCTTGCTGTTGGTCATTTTTATTAATGACCTGGATGAGGAAGTGGAGGGATGGGTTAGTAAGTTCGCCGACGATACAAATGTTGGTGGTGTTGTGGATGGTCTGGAGAGATGTCAAAAGTTGCAGCGGGACATAGACAGGATGAAAGAGTGGGCAGAGAAGTGGCAGATGGACTTCAACGCGGATAAATGTGTAGAGGTCCATTTTGGCAGGAATAATGGGATAAAGGAATACAATATCAAGGGTAGGAGTCTTAGCTGTGTTGAAGAGCAGAAGGATCTTCGGGTCTGGGTCCATGGGACTTTTAAATCGGCCTCGCAGGTGGAGGATGTGGTCAAGAAGGCGTATGGTATACTGGCCTTCATTAATCGAGGGATTGAGTTTAGGAGTTGGGAGGTAATGATGCAGCTTTATAAGACCCTTGTCAGACCCCACTTGGAATATTGTGTGCAGTTCCGATTGCCTCACTATAGGAAGGATGTGGAAGCTATTGAAAGAGTGCAGAGGAGATCTACAAGGATGCTGCCTGGATTGGGAGGCATGCCTTATGAAGATAGGTTGAGGGAGTTGGGACTCTTCTCCCTGGAGAGACGAAGGTTGAGAGGTGACCTGATAGAGGTTTATAAAATGTTGAGAGGAATAGATAGGGTGGATTCTCAGAAGCTATTTCTCCGGGCTGAAATGGTCGCTATGAGAGGACACAGATTTAAGGTGCAGGGAAGCAAATACAGAGGAGATGTTAGGGGAAAGTTTTTCACTCAGAGGGTGGTGAGTGAATGGAATCAATTGCCATCGGAGGTGGTAGAGGCCAACTCGCTGGAATCTTTTAAAAGATTTCTGAATGAATATATGGAAACGAATGGGATAGGGGGTTATAGATAGGTCTGTGGCTTGGTAGGTATAGGTGTGATCGGCACAACTCGCGGGCCGAAGGGCCTGTTTGTGCTGTAGTGTTCTATGTTAATCTAAAACCCGGGACTATGGTTTAAAAGTTATTGGGACATTCATTTGAAAAAGAAGTGAGGTGATTTATTTTTCTATCTTAGAGTGTGGTAAATCTTCTTGAAAAGGAAGTGGAAACGTAATCTTGGAACAATCTTAAGACAAAGCTGGATAGATTCCTGATAAATAATGGAGGACATGTTAGCTGGCGAATAGGCTGCAGGTCACAATAGGATCACACTTCTGTTACTGAGAATTACTCAGTTAATAGTAGGGCGTTGGGGAGAGTTTGAGAACAAAGAAACCTCGGAGTACTCGTTCATAGTTCCTTGAATATGGAATCAAGGACGGACAGGAAGTGAAGAAAGCATCAGGCATGCTTTGCATCATTTGGCCAGAACATTAATTGCAGGTTGTTGGTAAGTTTTGGTGAAACTGGACTAGACATCGGTAAGGCTATGCCTGGATGTGTAAAGGCATGGTCACTCTGATGTCAAAATTATATTATTAAAGTAGAAAGAATGCAGAAAAGATGCACCACCCGGCTGCCGGGCCTTGATAGTTTGGGCAACAAGGAGAGGCTGGGTAGACTGAGACTTTTACCCGGAAAGCGCAGGAGTTTTACGGGTGATTTTATTGTGATCTATAAAATAATGAGGGACGTAGATAATGTGGATCGTCAATATATATTCCCAGTTTAAAACTGGAATATATAGGTTTAAGGTCAAAGGGGACTGATACAAAAGGATCCAGAAGGGCATTTTATTTTCACACAGCGGGTGCTGAGTGCGATAACTAACTGCCAGATTTAGAAATAGAGACGAGTACAATTCTGTTGGCCAAACGCGGGCAATTGGGAATAGCTTAATGATAAAAGCTTGGCGATATGAAAAGTTGGGCCGAAGGACCCGTTTCCATGCTGTAACCCTCTATAATTCAATGAATGGCAGAATAGACCAGAGGGGCCGAATGGACTACTCCAAATTCTAATTCGGACATTCGCCACAATTTCAAGCAAAATTAAAGTGGGTGCTAAATGCTGGTAGCCGTGAATAAATGTTCTATCTTTTAATTTAGTACAATTTAGCGAAATAAGGGTGTCAGGACGAATGTGATTGGGTTGGGAATTCTAATCATTTGTTTATCCGTTGCTCGATAAGATAATTGAATGTGACTTAAAACAGGCAATAGATGAAGACACTTAAAATCTCCCTAATTAGATCAATAATTCTGTCGTGGAATTTGAGCATCGGAAAGGGTGAAAATCCAAAGTGGATATATTTTAAAGTGGCCGAAACTGTGCAGTTCCCATCATGGCTTTTGTTTACAGACCTGGAGATCTAATGGTTGGCAAGACATTAATGTCCATTAAATGAATGCAGAAGGGACCACAAATATATTGACCGTCAAAAGTAAAATTTTGTGAAAATATTATGAGGATAATTATAAAATTATGAAACATGATTCACGCTTTCCGTTGTTTAAGCCGAACGGTTAAAATGAATTGAGAGCAAGCAAATCATTAATCAGCTTGAACTGACGACGAGGCGCATAAAGACGGGACTTCAGATAGAATTGATTCTTGTAATACTAAACCTGACTAGATTACCAGGGACGTTTCTTGAAGCGAAATGGACGTTGTTTCTGATGTTGGTCTGATGCATGGAAATATTTTTTGTTCATGACATTTGTGACATTTTGTCAGCGCCAAGTCTTTCGAGACTTTGGAGACCCAGAGGAAAGATAGCTCAGGGCCAATGTTCAGTCGGTAAAGTGCTTTTGATTAATTGCACCTGCGTTGTGTTTAAAGATGACTTTGAGGTTTGTTACATATTTCGGGCAAAACTGGGCAGAGGGAGCAGATGCGTGGATCTGGCTACATTAATCATCCAAAGAGTTGACACTGACTCGTTGGACATAATAACTTCTTAAGCAGTATTATTCTTCAATTATATTCTTCAAACAAGTGTAATATGGATTCAGGGTTCCGGAAAGTATACAGAATTGTACACTTTCCGGAATTGTTTGGACAGTGATAGCCTTTTTCCTAGGATGGAGAAAGCTAGCACGAGGGGACACAACTTTAAATTAAGGGGTATGAGTTATAGGACGGATATCAGAGGTAGGTTCTTACTCAAAGAGTGATTAGGGAGTGGAATGCCCTGCCTGCAGCTGTTGTAGATGCGCCAAGTTTGGTGGCGTTTAAGAGGTTAGTTGATAAGTATATGGATGAGAAGGGAATGGTTTAGTTAGGAGGGGCATTGCTTTTTATTTTGGTCGGCACAACATCGAAGGCCGAAGGGCCTGTTCTGTGCTGTATTGTTCTATGTTCTATAATTGATCAGGTACCCTGGGCGTGTTCATGTTCAGTGCTCTTTTAATACGAGTAACAATCTTTGTTCTTAGACTTTCAGGATTTATGTTATCCACCTTTTTGTGCTCCAGTTACAACAGCGCAATCCTCTGCGCAGCCTTCCCGTCAAAGTTATACAGTTGATGGAGTGAATGACAAAGGTAAACGTTTTCAACATTTACTTAAGTATGGCAAGGATGATCTAAGGCAATCGCTTTTGAATCATTACAAACTACTTTAACATTTAACACTAAAGCTTTGGGCGATACGGTAGCATAGTGGTTAGCACTGTTGCTTCACGACTCCAGAGACCTGGTTTCGATTCCCGGCTTGAGTCACTGTCTGTGTAGAGTCTGCACATTCTTCTCGTGTCTGTGTAGATTTCCTCCGGGTGCTCCAGTTTCCTCTCACAGTCCAAAGATGTGCAAGTTAGGTTCACTGGCTATGCTACAATTGTCTCTTAGTGTCCAGAGATGCGTAGGTTAGAGGGGTTCGTTGGTAAATATGGAGGCAGGCCTGGGTGGTCGCTGCAGACTTGATGGGCCAAATGGTCTCTTTCTGCACTGTAAGGATTCTATGATTCTATGAAACTTTCTTTAATCAGAAAATTGCCGTTCCCCTTCAAATGTTTAACAGATATCAGAGACGTGCGTCTAGTGGGCCGGGAGGCGCCATGTATCGGGCGACTGGAGATATACTACAGAGGTCAGTGGGGCTCCGTCTGTAGTACCCGGTGGGATTCAACTACTGGAGAAGTCGTTTGCAGACAAATTGGTTGCAATGTTTATCACACAAAAATCACCACCTCAATATCACAAGATACTGCGCCTATTTTGATAGATACATTTCGGTGCAATGGAACTGAGTCGTCACTGTGGCAGTGTCCATTCAGCACTGCGGATGGGAAGAACTGCGAAAGAGGGGAACTGCTGGGCTTATTTTGTAAAGGTATTTATCCTTTAGTTATTGTTGAATATTTTGTATTCTGTACTTTAGTCGTATCATGTCATCCGAAGTGTATTGCATTCCCGATTAACAACGCAATGAATAGAAAGACAGGTCATTTAAATGAAACTGCCTTGAATTCCAGTCCACATGATTCTGTTTACTGACATCATCCTAAATCTGCACATTAGCTTCTGCACCTAGGACGAAGATTCCAACGCCACCTCTCTCAATTGCTCCTCTATCTGTGACTTTGAAATTACATGGACGAACACGGAGGTGAATGAACAAGTTATTTTCAATGGAACATTGAGAAGAATAGAGCTATTGTTTTCTGCCTCTACCAAATGCAAATCACTCTTTTGCCATAGAGTTCAGTTGGTCCTCGGACCATTTTCTAAGGCTGAAGCACGGATTGTTAACAAATTCGATTTTATATTTCATCGAAGATGTGTTTCTGACGACACAATTGTAGCAAGCACTAAAGCCACATGTTCACACCTCTACATTATCACTGAACTCTGAAACGTAGAGTCATACAACATAGAAAGAGGCTCTGTGTACTATTCGATCTGCACCAAGTACCTGCCTATTCTAATCCAATATTCCAGCACTTGATAAGTAACGTTGCATATTATACATTTCAAGCAGTCGTATGAATTCTGCTTGAATGTTCTGAGTGTCTTCCCTCTAAGACCGTTTCAGACAGTGAGTTCAAGATTCTTAACATCCTTTGCGTGGAAAGATTTTCCTCGAATCTTCATGAATGTTCTGCCAACAAGCTTAAATATGTTCCCCTGATTATTGATTATTAAGGGGAAAAGCTTTTTTCCTATCAACACTATATATGTCCATCAAAGTGTTTTACAATTCAATCAACTCAAACCGCCCCCTCCCTGGCCCTTCCCCACCCCTCAACTTTATATGCTGTAAGGCTAACCGGTCCCTTTTCAATGTTGAAACGCTCCAGCGTCCGGCAACAGACCAATTAATTTCCTTAGCACGATTTCTAGTGCAAATGCATCCTGTATTTCTTTGGAGATTAGAACTGCAGAATTTTAGCTGTTGTTTAATAACCGTTTTGTACAACTCCATCTTATTCCCCCCTCCTCTTAAATTTCTCAACTAATAAATACAAGTATCACATGTGCATTCTTAGCCTACTTATCACCTGTGCTGATGTTTTCAGGGAGCTATGAACATGCGCCCCAAGGTGTCTCTAGTTCCTTGTACTTCCTGGCGTCCGACCGCTTGTTGTTATTCCCTTGCCTTGAAAGCTCTCACCAGTTGCGTCATCTCATACCTTTCCGGGTTAAATTACATTTCCCACTGTCCTGACCATCTGACCAGCTTATCTATCGCACTGGAATTTAAGGATTTCTTCCTTATCAGGCCACTATTATTCTGCCATCTTTGATTCATTGGATCTGCTGCTGACCTATGCATCTTTAGTCCAGAACTTTTTTTGAACTCTGGCTGGTATCCTTAATCTTTGCCTCAATAAATTTGTCATGATCGAAAATATTCCTTTCCATGTCCCAGTTCACACCAAGTCCTATTCGCCCATCACACCAATTTATGTTGATCTATACTGATTTCCTTTCATAAAAGCATGCACTTTACTATTTTGAATCTTGTTGTTTTAATTATATTCATGGCCTGGTCATAGCATATTGTTGCAACATTCCGAACTAAAATCCCGTTATGACATCTGAAGGTATTTAACGCTGATTTATTGAGAATTGCCAAGTTCAGTCACCCATAATTTATGAGCTTCCACGACCTTGGCCATGAAATTGTTCCTTTGAGCCCAGATGTCTGTGTGTTCCTCCTTTCAGACTTGACATGAACAATTACAATTTGTGCAACATTATTAATATTTCCTTATTGAATATATGGATGTGGAAGCTTTGGAGAGGGCACAGTAAAGATTTGCCAGGATGTTGCCTGGTATGGAGAGCATTAGTTATGAGGAGAGTTTGGAGAAACTTGGTTTGTTCTGACTAGAATGATGGAGGTTGAGGGGAAACCTGATAGAAGTCTACAAGATTATGAGAAGCATGGTCAGAGTGGATAGTCATAAGATATTTCGAAGAATGGAAAACTCACTTACTAGGGGGAATAAGTTTAAGATGCGAGGGGCAAAGTTTAAAGGAGATGCACGATGCAGATTTTTCATACAGAGAATAGAGATTGCCTGGAACTTATTGCTGGGGGAGGTAGTGGAAACGGATACAGTAGTGATTTTTAAGGGGCATCTTGAGAAGTACACGAATAGGATGGGAATAGAGGAATATGATCCCCGGAAGGGTAGGTGCTTTTAATTAAATTGGGCAGCATAGTCGTGCAGGCTTGGAGGACCGAAGAGCTTGTTCCTGCTTTAATTTTCTTTGTTATTTGTTCTTTATATGCAATTTTAGTCTATAATGTTTTTGTGAAACATTCAGGACATTTCCTACGATAAAAGTGCCATATCAATTCAAGTTGCCGCTGTCCGACCACCATCAGAAATTATAGAGTTTTTTTTTTGAAGAGATAACCAAGAAAATAGATGATGGCAGCGTGGTAGATATCACCTACGTAGACTTTAGCAAAACCTTCGACGCGGTGGACTGGTCAGTAAGGTTATTTCGCATGGGAGCGAGCCATTTGGGTATAAAATTGGCTTGTCAGTCCGAATAAGAGATAAATGTAGAAGATTGTTTACCAGACTGGAAGTCTGTGACTAATGATATGCATAATGTAGAGATGCCGGCGTTGGACTGGGGTGAACGCATTAAGAAGTCTGACAACATCAGGTTTAAGTCCAACCGATTTATTTGATAGTAAACTCATACAAGCTTTCAAGGCTGCCCTCTTCGTCAGGTGAATGAAGTGTTCTCATTCACCTGACGAAGAGGACAGCCTCGAAAGCTTGTATGAGTTTACTATCAAATAAATCAGTTGGACTTGAACCTGGTGTTGTCAGACTTCTTACTAATGTTATCCTGCATATTATTTCAAACCCGTGCTAAGTCCACTGATTGTCATTTATACAGAAAATTTGATTGGACTATAGGAGGCACGGTTAGTAAGCATGCAGATGGCAAAACGATTGTTGATGTTGTGAACAGTGAAGAAGATTGTCTAAGACTGCAAGGGAATCTTTATCAACTGGGCAGTGGGCCGAGATTTGGCGGATGGAGTATGATACAGATAAATGCGAAGTGCTGCGTTTTGGTAAGATGAACCATGCCAGGACTTACACAGTGAGTGTTGGGGCCCTGGCGAGTGTTGTCGAATGGAGCCACCTAGAGTTGCATAAATTTCATTGAAATTTGCATCATAGTGTGCTGAAGAAGGCGTTTGGCACACTTGCATTCATCGGTCAGTGCACTGAGTATGGGAGTTGCGAAGTTATGTTACAACAGTATTAAGACATGGATGGGGCAATAGTTGGATTACTGCATGCATTTCTAGTCGCTGTGCTTTGGGCAGGATGTCATTACATTGAAAAAGGGTGCAAAAAATGATTTACAAGGATTCTACCGGGACTGGAACATTTGAGTTAAGCGGAGAGGCTGAACAGGCTGGGGCATTTTTACCTGGAGCATGAGGGATGAGCTTGCCTGGGTTTATAAAATCACAAGGGTTAAAAAGGTTAATAGCAAAGTCGTTGCCCCACGGTAGTGGAATCCAAACTAGAGGGCATACACTTACAGTGAGAGGGGGAAAATTATATATATAACGAACTGACAAAGGAGGTGGTTGATGTAGGTACAATTACAATATTTAAAATACATTTGAGCAGGTACATGAATAGGAACATAGGCAAGTAGGATATGTTCAGCTTGGGAAAGCTGGTTGGTGTGGGCGAATTGGGCCAAAGGGCCCACCTCCTTGCTCTTTACCTCTATGATTTTAAGTGCCATAGAGCGTACAGCTAATTTGACATCATGGTTCCCCATGCTCGCCAATGATGCTATGAGCCCTATGATCAGATGGCTGTCTATGTTAGATGCATGTTTTTGTATGATTTAGTACCTGGGTACTTCTCACTATTTGCATTTGTCTCTTTGATAATAGAATTCAGAGCTTACCATTAAATGTATTAATTAATATGATTACTTTCCTATCAACAAGACTGAGCAAGCAATTAGTGCCACGTTTTCACCTTAATCGGAGCAGGATCAAGTTCATATTTCCGTAGGTAGTTCATCATTTCTTACTACTTTATTTCCCTTTCCCTTGCCCTCTTCATGATTTTGAAGAATTGGATTTTCTATTCAGAGAATATGACTAACTTAAGGACATACAAATAGCACATATATCCGATCCAGGAGAAAATGCAAAATAGTTCTTTGGAAGGCTAATTTCGACGGGAAATGTTAATTATACTTTCCCCACCACATATGTCCCCAGATTTGTTGAGTCTATTTGGCATTGTTTTCTTTTGGAATAATTTAGGCGATGCAGTCGAGGAAACGTTTTGTAACATTTGTAAAAGGCTGTAAAATTGAATCAAGAAGGCCAAACAGAAATAATTTTCCTTTGACAAACTGACATTTTTCCTAATTCATTCTTGTAGGGTTCTCGGCCAACATTTGTTGACCAAAATGCTCTTGAAATGAATGACTTGCTCAATTAATAAGCAAACACATTGGTGAGTGTCTGTTGTCATATCGACCAGACCATGAAATAAACACAAATTTACTTTTTAAAGGACATTAGTGAACCACATGCATTTTGATGATGAACAATAATCTACACGATATATTTAGTTTTTGGAGTCATATCATGCTGTCTTCATTCGAAGGAAAATTACCCTAGGTCTTTGGATTATTTATCCATTGACAAAACCACTACACCACCATTTCACTCCAAAGCCATGAATGTCTTTGTGCAGATCTGTTTTGCTGGAATAGTTGGGGGAATTGATGGGGACTACTTTATTTTCCGCGTTCCAATTATAATACCGGAACATGCGTGTGCATGCAGGAGATGACAAAAGTTTCAAGGAATTTGAAGAAGAAAGGGACTTTGGAAATTGTATTTTAATTTTGTAAGGACAGGGGACGAAGGGCTGGATTTTCATGAAAGGGCGATTATGTCATGTTTAAATGAAAATCAAACAGTATTGATAGAGACAGAGAAAACGGTTTTCAACATTGTTAACATGTAAACAAGGACTGCAATTTATGTCAACATTTTAGTGGGAATACAGTTGACAGAGAAGGAAGCGGGCAAATTGAATTCTTGGAAAGATGATTAGAGAAAAGCTGAAAAAATGCGAGTTCAGGAAAGGGCGGTGGAAATTTCTAAACACAGCTAGGCAGGTGCTATTGTTCTGAGGCAAATATATAGAGTCAGATCCGTGTATACAGGTGGAGCCAACAGGAGAACAATGTTCTTGATGATAGATTGATCTAAAGACTAGATGCCCGGAGTAGCATGCAGGTTACAGTGTTGTTCTGGAATGGTGAGAACCTTTAGAAGACGAGAATAGAATTCGCCTACGTTATACGTGGTTCAGCCAGAGTTGGATGTTGAAAGTAGTTATCCTCCACATTATTTCAAACCTGTGTCACATCGACTCTGGAGAGTAGTAGTTAGGGTATACCAGGTGGCAACTGTCATTACAAGAAAGAAAGGATTGTCATTACTGGGGAGTTCAGTAATCAAGGTAAAAAGATAAGCTGGTGATGAGGAAAGAAGTGCCTGCAAATATTGCGCAACCAAAGAAAGGACAATGGCTAACAAGTATGACCTTTACAAATTATGTTACAGTTGAATTGGAATTAGTGGACGGAGGCAGTATTGAGATGCAGAATAGTGGCATATTGGAAGTGATACAAAAAGTGATCACAGATGATCTTCGTCGTAATTCATGTGATGTGGTGGGCCCGAGCAGGTTCGAACACGGTGGAAGAAGGCGAATCTGCATTGGGAACTTATTTAGGAGGGAGGTATTTGGAAAGGATAAGAAGAGAAAGGAGTAAAAAGAGAGTAAGCACTATGGGTTCAAATGTATGTTGAAATCACGAAGGATGTGAAGTATTTTGCGACAGAGATTGCAGGACGAAAGCGCGGAAGGTATATTGATGAGGCATACGTTAGTGTGCTGGCATGGGGATAGAGAATTGAGATGTTGAATTAAAGAAATGGATAATACGAAATGTTTAGGGGAGCAAAAATTCCGTACCTGTCAGGATTATGTGCAGATAACGTTCTGAGATGATATAAACTACCGTTGTTCCGACCATGATCACTAAATGATCGAACTATACACAGGCAGCAAAATGTCATTAAGGGGAAATGTGCGATTATGTTTCCCTCACTCGTTTTTTTTCTTGGAAGGGGGCGCTACGAGGTAAGTGCTGGATGTGAGATGATGGTAGTGGTGGGAGCGCTGGGCTTTTATATTGGCAATGCCATTGGAGTAATAATCAAGAGGCTTACAGCTCTAATTGAACGTAGAATGAATACTTCAAAAAAGTCTATCATGTTGTCCATTCACGATGATCCAAATAAAGCATAATCATTTTGGTTTCATGTCGTTAAAATAATTATTTGTTTGCCTCATTGTTCTCCACTTGTGTCTTTTTTTCTACCAACTTCGTCGAGAACGGAATCATTAAGCTATTCTTCATAAACTATTCAATATTTCCAAAATATATTTCTCGCTGTTCTGGAATTAGTTCTGTATCGATTGCAGCACTTCCCTATAATCTGTGCGAGCTAGTACTAGTACTTATGTTAATGTAATTGCACTCGGCAAGCATATATTATTCACTATGTGGTATGTTTTTCTTATATATAAAGATAACATCTTGTGCTGGAAATGTACCTTCATAGAGGGCGGGATTTCGTAACGTCTGCTGAATCCATAAGTTTGAGCAGGCTGTTAGTTGTCTGTCAAATCGGTGTATTCTAACCAAGTTGAATATCCTGAAACTGAACTTTATTCCATAACAGTCAGGCAAAGAGCAGCGCTGACGGATGGCGGTAGCCCATGTGCTGGGAGAGTTGAGGCCGATAGTTTCCAGTCCTGGCGTACTCTCTGTGGTCGGAAGTGGGATATGAACGAAGCTCAAGTTTTCTGTAAATACTTGAACTGTGGCTACGCTGTATCTGCGTCAGGGAATTCTCAGTTTGGGGTTGGTACCCATGCTATACTGAACGTTGAACTTCGCTGCAAGGGCACAGAGAATGACCCCTGGAAATGTGCAAAGAGGCAATTAACTCATAGCAACTGTTCTATTAAAGAGGAAGCAGCTGGTGTTGTTTGTTCAGGTAAATATATTCGTTTATAAAATTTGATGATAACGACATTTGACCATGCTACAGCAGGGGACACATTGGTTTTAACTGATCGTATGTTGTTAGCGATAATGTGATAGTGGAATTTTTAAAGTGCATCCAGGAGAGATTTTATTTCAATACGTATATAGCGCTATTAGGGAGTGCTAGACTTATTTCGAGGAAATTAAACAAGGCAAGTAGTCGAAATGTCAGTGAGCAAGTATTTTCGTGATTTGATCAAACCTTATAAGCTACAGTCATTTTACAAAGCAATACGGATAGTCGAGAAATGACACGCGTCAATTGGAGAAAGTCTGATTTCAATATCATTAATCAGAATCTGGTTAGAGTTGATGATCAGTCGCTTCTTGCAAATAAGTCTGGGAGCCTCTTAAAAGTGAAATAGTGAACGTCCAGTGCCAACTTGTTCGTCTGGGAGTGAAGGACAAGGATAGTACGTCAATGTAACCCTGTATACAGACTACAGACATCTTTGGATTTCACACCAAATCACCACCACCCCGGCAGATGCTTGTTATGCTGTGATTCAACTGGTCACATCGGAACTGAATTTTTCAGAATGTGGTATACACTTTCTATTCCCAAATTGCATGATTGGAATAATTCAGTTAGATGCATGTCCAATATTTCAATCTTTCTTTTACTATTCACCTGGCTTGGGCGAACATATGTATTCAATCTTCCACGCAAACTCATGGTACTCTGTCACATCAACAGAACACGACTGCTTCATATACTGCATCAAGACTTCATAGACCTAGCCAACTTCACTACGCCCGCACATTTAGCTAAGAGCTTCTCCCTGCCTCTTTCACTTTGGTGAAGAGTTCATGGTTCAGATTCCTGTTCTTTGTCACTTTTAATTTAGTCTCCATGGGATGCCTCTTTTCATTGCTGGTTTCTGATGGGCTCTTATCTCTTTGGCCTTGCTTTCTGCCCCGTATCTTTTTTTCCTTCATGTACTTGCAGGATCTGTGAACCCTATTTTGTTTCTTGCAGAATCTTCCTTCAAAGCTAACTCAAAAATGTTTCTGTTGTTCATTGTGGCCTCTCTATCCTAAGCAACCCAAACTTGTTTTTAATGTGGATTGCTTTCACATTTAAATCCCGAGTGGGAGCATAGGCATATTTAAAATGAAACGAAGTTATAGACGCATAAGAACCTTTGTTTAACACGAAGCTATCGAGTTTTTAAATTTTTTTAGCATACAAGTGCAGAAAAGCAATACGCTTAAACATCAACTTGTATCTTACTTCTAATACCTGCAAAATTAATATACATTGTTAAAACAAATTGTATTTACTGACAGTCACCTCATCAAAAATATACTCATGACAATATTCTGAACATTGCTTCACAGTACACGTTTTGCACGGAAGTGCCGAATCATTTGGTTTACAACAGTGCGGTTTCCAATTATAATTGATTGGTGTTGGAACTACTTTCCCCAGCTGGTCACAATATTATGTCAATGTATGCAATGTTAGACAGGAGTGCGCACGGTAAGAAGCCTCACAACACCAGGTTCAAGTCCAACAGGTTTTTCTGAAATCACGAGATTTCGGGAAGTTCCTCCACTCACCTGACGAAACAGCAACGCTCTGAAAACTCGTGATTCCAAATAAACATGTTGGATTTGATGTTGTGAGACTTCTTGACTACTGTGAAATATCTCCCTTTCCATTTCCAGGCACTTTTCGAATGGCGTTTCCGTAACTTCTGTAATAAAGTATTAATGACAAACTAAAGAGGAGGCGATGGCTTAGTGGTATTGTCACTAGATTATGAATGCAGAAACTTAGTTAATGCTCTGGTGAACTGGGTTCGAATTCCGCCACAGCAGATTGTGGAATTTGAATTCAATTAAAAATATCTGAAATTAAGAAACTACTGATGACGATGAAACCATCTTTTTTGTCTCAGAATTTAGAGTTTGGATAAAACACAGCCAACTCAGACAGAAAAGAAAAAAAAATCACGATCTGAATATCCTTTCAGGAATATCCTTTAAGGAAATCTCATACTATCGATTAAAACCTACAGGACACAGACAGCCGCGACTGATTGGCGGAGCGGACGGCTGCTCTGGAAGATTGGAGATAGTGCATGGAGATACCTGGGGGACAGTGTGTGATTCTGATTGGGATTTCCAGGACGCCCGTGTGGTTTGCGCATCACTGAAATGTGGAGATGTGATATCAGTATTCGGCGGGGCTCACTTTGGCAAGGGCAGTGATCCGATATGGCAAGATGCTTATGAATGCCGTGGAAACGAGACGAGCCTCTGGGAGTGCCCCACCACACCAGTAAATCAGCACAACTGCACGCATGACCATGACGTCAGTGTGATTTGTTCCGGTCAGTGTTTCATTCCTTCCAACATCAGAGCACAGATAAATTCAAACTAGAGCGATTTTCCTGGAGATATTTTTTTTTTCTGCACTGCTATTGCTTATACGTAAAACATTATTGTTATACAGTTTGGGGACCAAAATACATTTAGACTTGGGGTATTATTTTAACTATTGGTGTCAATTTAGTTTATTCACCATTTTCATTGAAACACTTAAAGAATAATCTTTAAGAAGACTCACAACACTAGATTAAAGTCCAACAGGTTTATTTGATATCACGAGTTTTCGGAGCACTGCTCCTTTATTAGGTGATAGAGTCATAGATTCACAGAGAATTGCAGAATGGAAACAGGCCCTTTTGTCCAACTCGTCCATGTCATTAATTAAAAACTCCTAAGATAATCGCAATTACCCACATTTGGCCCATATCCTTTTTTATCCATCGTACCCATTAAACTATCTAAATGCCTTTTAAAAGACAAAATTGTTTCCGTCTCTAGTACTACCTCTGGCAACTTGTTCCAGACACTCACCACGCCCAGTGTGAAATAATCGCCCCTCTGGACACTTCTGTACCTCTCTCTCAGCTTGAACCTATGGTCTCTAATTTTAGCTTTCCGTACCTTTGGGAATGGATATTGACTATCAAGCTGATTTGTGCCCCTCGTTATTTTATAGACCTCTATAAGATCACTCCTCAGCTTCCTACATCCCAGTCTATCCAGCCTTTCCTTATAATTCAATCCTGGTGGCAGCCTAGTAAATATTTTCTGCACTCCTTCTAGTTTAGTAGTATACTTTGTCTAATAAGGTACCCAGAATTCAACACAGTATTCCAAGCGTGGCCTTACCAATGTCTTATATAACTTCAACAAGTGGTAGGGTTTTGTGGCGTTGTGGTCGCTGTTATCCTGGAAAGGGTTAGTTTGCTGCATACAGTGGTTTGTTTGAAGTTGCGCAGTTGTTTGAAGGTAGGTAGTTTATTTAAATGTATTTAAATAAATATATTTTAAATGATATATTTATTCATAATTATAATGTATAATAATTTATAATTTATCCATGACAAATTATGGATAACCGAAGATGAAGCTGACTCACGAGACCTTAGCTAGACAATTTGCCCTGGAATTCCGATATTATTTTTCCAAATTCTCGTAAAAATGTCCATAAAAATTTCAGTAAGGAATCTCGCAACACCAGGTTAAAATCCAATAAGTTTATTTGATAGTAAACCCACAAGCTTTTGGAATGCTGTTCCTTCGTCAGGTGAGAGGAAAGTTCTGATCAGAAACAGGACATATATAACCACGCACAGTTTACATAACACTGATTAAAATGCTAACCTTTATAGCTAATTTGCTGTTTAAGTCTTAAAGGTGCAGACAATGTGAGTGGAGATAGCATTAAGGTTAAAGGGATGTGCATTGTCTCCACTCAAGAGAGTAAGTGAAATATTGCAAGTGCAGGCAACTAATGGGGGATACAGATAGTGTTCTCGGAGCCGAGATGTTACGTTGCAACTGTACAAAACTCTGGTGCGGCCGCAATTGGAGTATTGTGTATAGCTTTGGTCGCCACATTATAATAAAAATGTGGAGGCATTGGAAAGGGTGCAGAGGACGTTTAGAACATAGAACATAGAACACTATGCATAGAACTGCCCAGTGAAGCAGTTGAGGCTCTCTCATTGAATGTTTTTAAGACAAGGATAGATAAATTTGTGAACAATAAAGGAATTAAGGGTTATGGTGAGTGGGTGGGTAAGTGGAGCTGAGTCCACAAAAAGATCAGCCAGGATTGTGGAGCAGGCCTGAGGGGCCAGATAGCCGACTCCTGCTCTTAGTTCTTATGTTGTTGTGTTTATGTTCAAATGTTCTTTAACCCTACCAGACACTCCAGATAATGAACATGAACATCCCTGAAGGACAAACAAGCAAATAATAGTGCAACTGTACAAAGCTCTAGTGCAGCCGCACTTGGAGTATTGTGTGCAGTTCTGGTCCCCACATTGTAGGAAAGATGTGGAGGCATTGGGGAGGGTACAGAGGAGGTTTGCCAGGATGTTGCCTGGTATGGAGGGCAGGTCCTGTGGGGAGAGGTTGAGGGATTTGAGGTTGTTTTCGTTGGAAAGGAGGCGGCTGGGAGGGGATCTTGTTGAGGCATGTAGGATGATTAGAGGTTTGGATGGGGTGGACGGTGATAGCCTTTTTCCTGGGATGGGGAGGGCTGGCACGGGGGGACACAGCTTTGAGTTAAGGGGTATGGGTTATAGGACGGATATCAGAGGTAGGTGCTTTACTCAAAGAGTGATTAGGGAGTGGAATGCCTTGCCTGCAGCTGTTGTAGATGCGCTAAGTTTGGTGGCGTTTAAGAGGTTAATTGATAAGTATATGGAAGAGAAGGGAATGGTTTAGTTTGGAGGGGCATTGCTTTTAATTTTGGTCGGCACAACATCGAAGGCCGAAGGGCCTGTTCTGTGCTGTAATGTTCTATGTTCTATGTTCTATGTACTACAGCACAGAACAGGCCCTTCGGCCTTCGATGTTGCGCCGACCAATATAAAAAGCAATGCCCCTCCAAACTAAACCATTCCCTTCTCTTCCATATACTTATCAACTAACCTCTTAAACGCCACCAAACTTGGCGCATCTACAACTGCTGCAGGCAGGGCATTCCACTCCCGAACCACCCTTTGGGTAAAGAACCTACCTCTGATATCCGTCCTATAACTATCACCCCTTAATTTAAAGCTGTGTCCCCTCGTGCTAGCTTTCTCCATCCTAGGAAAAAGGCTATCACTGTCCACCCTATCTAAACCTCTAATCATCTTATATGTTTCGATTAGGTCCCCTCTTAGCCGCCTCCTTTCTAACGAAAACAACCTCAAATCCCTCAGCCTCTCTTCATAAGACCTGCCCTCCATACCAGGCAACATCCTGGTAAACCTCCTCTGTACCCTCTCCAATGCCTCCACATCTTTCTTATAATGTGGGGACCAGAACTGCACACAATACTCCAAGTGCGGCCGCACTAGAGTTTTGTACAGTTGCAACATGACGTTGCGGCTCCGAAATTCAGTCCCCCTACCAATAAAAGCTAAGACTCCATATGCCTTCTTAACAACCTTCTCGACTTGACTGCCTACTTTCAGGGATCTATGCACATACACACCAAGATCCCTCTGTTCATCAAGACTACTAAGAATCCTACCATTAGCCCTATACTCTACACATTTATTATTTCTGCCATAGTGCATTACCTCACACTTTTCCACATTAAACTCCATTTGCCACCTCTCGGCCCAGCTCTGCAAGTTGTCTAAGTCCCTCTGCAAACTATAACACCCCTCTTCACTATCTAAGTTTACCAGGATGTTGCCTGGTATGATGGATAAGTCTTATGAGGAAAGGCTAAGGGACTTGAAGTTATTTTCATTGGAGAGAAGAAGGCTAAGAGGTGACTTAATTGAGACATATAAGATAATCAGACGGTTAGATAGGGTGCATAGTGAGAGCCTTTTTCCTCGGATGGAGATGGGTAACACGAGGGGACATAGCTTTAAATTAAGGGGTGGTAGTTATAGGACAGATGTTAGAGGTGGGTTCTTTATTCAGAAGGTAGTAAGGGCGTGGAATGCCCTGCCTGCAGCAGTCGTGGACTCGTCAAGTTTAAGGGCGTTCAAACGGGCAGTGGATAGGCATATGGATAGCATCGGAATAGTTTAGAATTGAGGGTCATAAAATTGGTTACATTGGTCGGCACAACATTGAGGGCCGAAGGGCCTGTACTGCGCTGTAATGTTCTATGTTCTATGAACCCAAATCCCCTGTTAAGACCCTCCTCATGTGTGCGGAACATGGCTATCAGTCTCTGCTCAGTGACTCTGCGCCGCTGTGTGTCGTGAAGGCCACCTTGCAGAAAGCTTACCGGAAAATCAGAGGCCGAATGCCCATGACCATTGAAGTGTTCGCCAACAGGAAGGGAGAAGTTTTGCCTGCTGATTCTCGAGAGATGTTCATTCATCCTTTCACGAAAGGATGTTCCCGAAGCATGGCACATTGGACAGACCATGCAGATGCTATGACAACGGATGAATGATCACCACTTGACAATCACGAGGCAGCAGTGTCCCCTTCCTGTGCTTCGAAAATTCTCTTTGTGTGTACTTTCAAGTTAAACATGCAAAACCGTTTTCAATTCAAAATAAACCAGTTCAATAAATATCATTGCTTACGTACCTAGGTCAAAAAGGACCTCGACTTGTTGGTGGTAATAACACCTGCTCAGGGAGAGTAGAGATCTTTCAGGATGACACTTGGAGTACAGTTTGCGACACCTACTGGGACGTACAGGACGCCAATGTGGTCTGCAATCAACTGGGTTGTGGAACCGCGATATCAGCTCCAGGAAATGCATTCTTTGGAGAGGGAAAAGGTCCAATATGGAATGATATTCACGAATGTGTCGGCAATGAGATGCGTTTGAAAGATTGCCCCGTTTTATCCAAGGGGCAGCATTCGTGCACGCACAGGAATGATGCTGGGGTCCTCTGTTCCGGTCGGTATCATTTATTGTCAAGGAACTCATGACTGTTTAGTTACCAGGCATGTTGTTTTTATCCGGTATGTCCGATATCATGTCATTTTTAATTTGCGCTAAATTAGGCAATGTAATGCAAATAACCAAGATTAAGGATTATGCTAATTTGTCTTATTCTCATTATCAGAGGAGATTGCAGTGATTTTTATTCTTTTGAGCAATGAGGACCAATTTGTTCAGAATGCCGAAAGGTGCACTGGATGCACCTTTTAAACCTCTAAAGTCTTTTAGAACTTGTATTCCGAATGAATGACATAATTTTGTCGTAATACGAATTAGTCTCAATCGGGTGTGGGTAGGTTAATTCAAAGTGCCCCGTTAATCACTAAGATTCAACTAGGTATGTACTTCAGTTCAAAATAAATTTAACTATCTTGCTCCCGAGTTGTTGTGAACATCTGTTATAAAGGATTGCACGAAGCAGCTCGTAGTGGGAGTCTACACAGAAGCACTTTTCACCTCTGTGTATTTCAGTATCGAGTCATTGTTTACAGTAAGTCCAAATCAGTGTATAATTCAATCCTAACTGGCTGTAGACAATTCAGACCCAGTGGGTATGCATGCCGCCCAGCTACACTGATTGTAGAATCAACGCATTCAGACACACAGATACCTAAATAAGCATTATACAGTTCATAAATCATCTTAAGATAATATATTAAGAAATATTAGTTTAAATATGATGCAACCACTAAGTAGACAAAGTATATATCCCGGAACACTTAAATCCGAGATGGCAGATAAATATTTGGCACATCGTGTGCTGTTCTCCTCTTATTATTTCTCCACTTCCATTGTGCACTATCGGTTCAGCAGCAAATCGATCCCTCAGTGGGACATTCCCGTATAGAAAAAAGAAAAGTACAGCAAAGAAGCAGGCTCTTAGGCCCTCCAAGTCAGGCCCGATCATGATGCGCTAACTAAATTAAATAAAACCTGATCTTACACAGTCTGTTTCCCCTTATTTCCTTCCCACTTATGTACTCTTCCTCACTACGGAACCAGTGTCTCAGCAAAACGCACACAATTGAAGTTCCGTTCTCTTAACATGTCCATAGGGAATGACAGAAATATCTCCAAGAGAAAGCTGCCTTATTTGTCTGAAATACACTTCTCTTTCATTTGAATGTGTATCGATGCTAATTTTTAAATATTCTTTTGAACTATACCTAAGGCATAGCAAATAAAAGTCTCACAATATCAGGTTAAATTTCAACAGATTTATTTTGAACCACAAGTTTTCACCAGGTGAATAGAGGTGGGTTCACAAACATGACATACATAGGCAAAGGCAAATTGCAAGCTAATTACGGATTGAAATGTGAAAAGTGATTGGAATGCGAGGCTTTACAGATAATAAAGTCTTTACAGATTCAGCCAGTGCAAGTGGAGAGAGGGATAACCACAATAGAACATAGAACATAGAACATTACAGCACAGAACAGGCCCTTCGGCCTTCGATGTTGTGCCGACCAAAATAAAAAGCAATGCCCCTCCAAACTAAACCATTCCCTTCTCTTCCATATACTTATCAATTAACCTCTTAAACGCCACCAAACTTGGCGCATCTACAACAGCTGCAGGCAGGGCATTCCACTCCCTAATCACTCTTTGAGTAAAGAACCTACCTCTGATATCCGTCCTATAACTCATACCCCTTAATTTAAAGCTGTGTCCCCTCGTGCTAGCTTTCTCCATCCTAGGAAAAAGGCTATCACTGTCCACCCTATCTAAACCTCTAATCATCTTATATGCTTCAATAAGATCCCCTCTTAGCCGCCTCCTTTCTAACGAAAACAACCTCAAATCCTTCAACCTCTCTTCATAGGACCTGCCCTCCATACCAGGCAACATCCTGGTAAACCTCCATGTGAGGCAAAATGTTTTCTCTATGATTCCCTTTGATTCCAATTTTACTCAGGACTCTTTCTGCCACGTTCAGTCAAATGTTGTCTTGAATTCAAAGGTAGACACATACATCTCTCCTCTCGAATTCCACAAGAGATTGAACCAAGAGAAAAATAATAGAAGGCCTTTAGTGACTGTTGAGGAACTCAAACTGTGAGCATGTCAGTGAGCATGTTGTTTCTGATCAAGTGCCCCTTTCTCCCCTTCGTTGAGAAACATTTCATTTATTCTTTGGTCTTCAGCTCTTTTTGTCAGAAATTGAGCAATGTGGAAAAGACTGATTGTTACTCTCTTTGTTTAGACACCTTGAGGGGGTATTTGCTGTGAACCACATTAATGAGCCTCCAAATCGCTTAGCTGCATTCAGCTTAGATTATTAAGACTGTACACTTACACTTATTCAATGCTCATGACATATCTGCGTCGATAGCATAGCGACTGACTGAGCTTGGACTGTTTTGAAGGGCATGGCTAATGAGAAAAGTTCAAAAGTACAAACGTTCAACTTTTATCTTTGCGTTTTCAATATTACTTTGAGAAACACTGAATAGGTTTTGATCAACAAATTTTATTCCTACAGATGAATTGCTGCAGATGCGACTGGCCAATGGGGAGAGCCTTTGTGATGGTAGACTGGAGGTGTATTACGGTGGGGTATGGGGGAGAGTGATTGACGCTGAGTGGAATTTCAATGATGCAGATGTAGTTTGCAGACAGCTCAACTGCGGCTCGGCAATAAGTGTTTATGACCATGTGCGGTTTGGTAAAGGCCTTGGCCCAATCTGGATCAGCAATGTAAGATGCAATGGAAGTGAAAGCTTCTTGTGGAATTGTAGTTTTGAACAGACGGATCAATTATCTGTCGCAGGTGACGTCGGCGTGGTTTGCTCTGGTACGAACTTCATTGGTTTTCTAAATAAAATTTCTCAGATTATTGCGTTTTAATTATATACTCATCAACGCTACATATCCGGCATACAACACTGGGTCAAAAGTCGAATAAAATAATGCAATCAATAGTAAATTCAATAGAGAATTTAGGGGAAACGTATTCAATCGGAAAGTGAAAGGCATGAAATTCACGGTCCGGAGACGTTGAGTCGAATATCGCATGCAAGAGGAAACTGAATAGCACAGGGGAAAAATGTTTTAAAACGTAGTTTAATTGCGGAGATGGAAAGGTATTGGACTGGCCGGTTTCTCTACAGTAGCTATCTCAGAATCCTTCTGAGGTATCAAGGGTAATTTTGAAAGGAAGCACAAATATTGTGGAAAACATAAACAGTGCCCCACACATTAAACATTCTACAGGGTAATGTCTTTTGTCATAATGCACAGGCATTAAACTCATGTTTAATTTATACATGAAGCAGAGAGAAAGGTGAGTGACGAATTCTAAAATCGAAATGTCACTTCAGTCCCTTCCTGTTGTAGTTTTTTTCTTTATTCATGTAAAACACCATGGTGGTATAGTTCTGTTTATGCCAAAATTAATAAATGCTTTTGCATTTTGGAAAACAAATAACTAGGATTGATTCTAGTTATTTTAGTAGCGTTTCTGTTGTACGAATTGAGCGTTTGATGGAAGCGTAATGAGCCGAGTAGACACCTTCTAACATATTTCTTCTTGTTCTTCAGATAATATTCAGGTGAGATTGATGGATGGTGGAAGTCGTTGTGCTGGAAGGGTGGAACTTTACTACAAAGGAATCTGGGGAACTGTCTGCGATGACTCTTTGGATATAGCAGTCGCTCATGTTGTTTGTAACCAGCTGAAGTGTGGACAGGCTCTGAGTGCCACGGTTTCTGATTGGTTTGGTTTAGGATCAGGGCCTATCTGGTTAGACAATCTGAATTGCACAGCAAACGATTCTGTCCTCTGGGAATGTCTGGCGGGCCCGTGGGGTGAAACTGACTGCAATCATAAAGAAGACGCAGGAGTGATCTGTTCCGGTGAGATGAGTTTTCAAATATTCCGACTCTTAACTACTGTTCAAGAAACCGGTTTGTTATCAAACTGGGGAAGACCATGCTCGTCAATGAATTTGGCAATTTAAGCCTGCTGCATCAGTCAACAAGAAATTGGCCTATAACTACCTCGTATTCTAATCTCGATTTACGCAAACCTCACAGATGAACTGGAGAATACCCCTCGGAAGTTTGCAGATAAGGTTTTCTGGGGCAATTGTCCAAAGTGTTAACATCACTCAGACAATTGCACTGAATTGAGAACCATCCAGGATAGGGATTTAAATCGCAAACTCGGATGGTTCTGCCAGTAATATGCTTACGTATACTTTGAAAAGCTGAGAATAAATGAAAGCAATTATAACGCCAATGCAAATTGAGCAAATATCCAACTCGGCCCAGGAACCTAATTTTGCCCAGGGCCCGAATGCCAAAACTGATTTGATCCACTCTCATGATATTCCACACAGCGAGTACAAAATGCTCCACATCACACAACTCTCTCCCAAACTACCCCATTCCTCCCCTGATCCAATAATGGTAATTGGATACAGAGTATTAATCCAGAGGGAATTATGGTCATGTCCATGAGTGGGTTAGGTGGATTGGCCAAGGTAAATTGTCCCTTAGTGTTCCAGGATGTGTAGGTTAGAGGGATTAGCGGGTAAAATGCAGGGATAGGGCCTGGGTGGAATTGTTGTCGGTGCAGACTCGATGGGCCGAAAGGCCTCTTTCTGTATTGTAGGGATTCTATGTTAACAGACAGTTATTTATTTTCTCAGCGGTTTCCGCGAAAATAATTGACTTTTTGCTGTTTTGTAACACATGATCTCATTAACTTACCATAATATGTCCTGCTCGTGATCACATGATTCCGCATGTAGTGCTGTGAGTTTGACTTGAAAAGAATAAACGTCGCTATACTTCTCTACAGAGCACAGGGCTGTACGGCTGCAGAATGGAACGAATTCCTGCCAAGGTCGAGTTGAGGTTTTCTATAATGCGACTTGGGGAACAGTTTGTGAAGATTTCTTTGGACTTAAGGATGCAGAGGTCGTTTGTCAGCAGCTCAGCTGCGGACCTGCTCGATCTGTGGATTATGATGTCACATTTGGAGAGGGCTCTGGACCAATCTGGCTCGATGATGTGAACTGCCGATTGCACGATTCGCTGTTATGGCAATGCCCATCTTCACCATGGGGTCAACATAACTGTGACCACCAAGGTGATGTTGGAGTTATTTGTTCAGGTAACATTTGTAAGCGGAGCCTATTTTTTCTTGGAATGTTTCAGTATTTTAGTACTTTAGTATTTCTACAATCGTTAATTTTGAATTCATCCAAATGTCTGGTGTCCATGCCTTAATTTTTTGCAGGGCCTTTTCCGCTTTCACTGTGATCATTGCCCGACATTGACTCCAGTTCAAGCAAAATCTTGAGTTCGAAGTTTTCATTCTTGTTGTAAATTCCTTCATGGTCTTCGTTCTCCTTATTTCTATAGAAGTTCCCAATACTCTCCGATGTAAATTCGCTCCACTTGTCGGTTCACAATTATTGTTAATCCTCCGTTGGTGGCTGTGCTATCAGTTATTTCGGCCTCGATCTCTCTTTGGATTAATTTTCCTTCTTTTCTTAAGATTGCAAAATAACGGCCAGGTCATCAGAAATAGCACCTTCTGATGGGTTCAGAGTCACCCTTTGTTTTGTGATGCTCCTGTGCTGTGGCTTTCGACGGTGAATGTGCTATCTGAATTCATCCTGATACTGAATAATTGGACGCTTTTCTTATTTCAGAAAAAAACCCAATGGAAATACGCAACGACGGAAATACGAGGATAAGGAACACGGGACAGGTTTCAGACGATGCCCGTAATCATTGATTAGAACATTTATAAAATCATAATGCTGATTTTGTTCTTTCATTTATTTGCATTTTTGTTTATTCTTAAGTAGACGTTTGCAATTTGACTTTCACCTCACTTATTATACTATTATTTCCAACGTTTAAAAGTACACCGGTGCGTACGTTTGACAAGTTAAAGATAATGCGCGATTGGATTGCCTTTTTGCCTGTAGATTTCACACTTCTCAGGATATTATTTCGAGGATAGCGATAATAAGATATATAACATAATTCGTTATTTAAATCAATTGAAAAGTTTCAAAATGCCTCAGTTACGAATAGAAAATATACGCACCAGTTCCATCCAACATGTAGTCATGTCTTGGGTCAGGTTAGAAGACCCAAAGCACCTTATAGAGACCACTCGACCTTACATTTTGCACCTTGAATTTGGCTGGGATGAGCACGACATTTTTGATTTCAAATATGATTCAGCAACTGTCGTGGTTCCCCAGGACGACAATGTACTTTTAGCTTATTAAATGAGAGTCTGAGCCTTGATTTTCCAGGAAGTAAGACTTTATTCTCCAGCACACGAGAATAAAGCCGGGATGTCCGGAACACTCCAGTGAAATGCTCACTTACAGCTTGCCTTGTACAGTTTGCAGATACATGCCCTGAGATTCTTATCTCATCCTCAAGGCTGGCTTATCTTTAACCACCATTAGTGCTGGCTCTGCTAATAATTTACCTTGTCGTGGATTGGTCACTAATCGATGCATTTACTACTCTGTGAAACCAGTTTGTTTCTACGACAGTTCCGACGTTTGCCCTCACCCCATTAACGTTGTTTATACACAATGGCGACTTAGCTAGACTTTAAACTAAGTGACAAAGAGAATATACCCCATCCCTGTATTCTGGGCCATAGTGTGACCATAGTTTCTCAAGGTTTAACTGCCTACAGCTGCTTACACTCAATGTTTAATAAATGCTTACCATTCCTGATTCTATCACATTAGCCACCATACATTCAATTACATTAATTAACATACTGGGCTCATTATATTTCAACATCCTGCCCATCGCATGTTGATGAGACTATATTTCGCATTTTATTACTGCTACTACAAATATTCTCTCACACATATTTTACTGCTGCTACTACAAATATTCTCTTACACAACTCACAAAGTTTTTATCAAACAACGTTTATTTAAGAATATAGTTAGCATGTACAGAAGAAAATTAGCAATAACTTTTATCAAATACAAAAAAGAAAGAAAAGAACCACAATATTGTATTAATGATATTAAAACTGCTGCAACAAACCAAAACTTTAATAAACAAACCCTTTTGACAGCCTTAACGCAACATAGATTAAAATCTCGCCGGAGTGGAGTTGAGTCATTTCGAAGGCTGCACTTTCCTTCCGGAAGGCAAAGTGTTGCCTTGAGGTAACCAGCAGAATGTCCAAAAAGAACTAGGAAACAGAAAAAAGAAGCATCAATTTCTTTCGTGATTGATGCTTCTGCTAAAAATAGAACAAGTTAACTTTTGCCTCAGAACTGTTAAAAACGGAACTCTTAAACTTACTGGACAGAAAAAAGAAACTGACCAGAAACAAAATCACTTCTTCTCCTAACAATGCAGGATCGTAAAAAAAATCCCAAAGCAAAGATAATCAGTCCCCGCTTAAAGTATTGAAGTAGCACAAAAAAAGGACTCATTGTAGTCAGCTCCGCAACAGTATTGACATCTCAGAAGTTGTGAGGTAAGAAACCATGATTTAAAAAAAAAATCTTAAAGATACAATAACAGCACAGTCGGTAGGGAGAAAGGCTAAATCAACATGTAATTATCTAGGATCACACACGTTTAGAGTCATAGAGGTTTACAGCATAGAAACGGGCCCTTCGGCCCAACTTGTCCATGCCTTCCTTCTTTTTTTAAATTTGTAAGGTAATCCCAATTGCCAGGATTTGGCCCAAATCTCTCTATACCCATCTCATCCATGTAATTATCTAAATGTTATAAAAAGGACAAAATGATACCCGCCTCTAATACTATCTCTGGCAGCTTGTTCTAGACACTGTGCAAAACAATTTCCCTTATGGAAACTGTTATATCTCTCCCCTTTTAATCCCCAATGCCTTCTAGTTGTAGAGTCTCCTTTCTTTAGAAGAAAAATATATTGATTATCTAGTTGATCTGTGCCCCCTGATTATTTTATAGACCTCTATAAGATCACTGTAAGTCTTCTAGGGATACAAGTCTCAGACTATTCAGCCTCTCCTTATAACTCAAACGATCAAGTCCTGGTAGCAGCCCAGTAAATCTTTTCTGCACTCTTTCTAATCCTGTAGTATCATTTCCACAATAAGGTGACCAGAACTGTACACCGTATTCCAAATGTGGCATTACCAATTTCTTGAACAATTTCAACAGGACTTCCCAACTCCTTTAGTCAATGTTCTGACTAATGAAACCAAGCATGCCAAATGCCTTCTTCACCATTTTGCCCAAATGTGACTCCTCTTTCAAGGTGCTATGAACTTGTGCCCATCGATATCTTTGTTCTATGACTCTCTCCAACACAATTTCCATTAACTCAGTAAGTCCTGTCCTGGTTCGATGTACCAAAGCGCATCACATGCATTTATGTGAATTACATTCCATCTGCCATTCATTAGACAACTAGCCCAATTAATCAAGATCCCGTTGCAATCCTAGATTGAAAGCCAAGAAAAAAAGGAATCAAGAAAGCTAAAATAGATTATTACACTAAACTAGCTCAGAATATAAAACAAATAGCAAAACTTTCTACATATATATAAAATGAAAAGGAGTGGTGAAATTAAACATTGGTCCTCTAGAGGACCAGAAGGGAGATGTAATAACTGGAAATGAGAAAATGGCTGAGGCATTGAACAATTATTTTGTGTCAATCTTCAAAAAAATTAAAGACAGGAAGACTATGGCAGGTGAGAACCTAGAAGCTATCATTATCACGAAAAAGGTAGTGTTGGGCAAGTTAAAGGTAGACAAGTCTCCTGGTACTGATGGAATGCATCCTAGGGTACTAAAAGAGATGGCAGAAGAAATAACAAATGCATTAGTGGTAATTTACCAAAATTCGCTGGCCTCTGCGGTGGTTCCTGCAGATTGGAAAACAGCAAATGTAGTGCCACTGTTTAAAAAAGGTAGACAAAAGCAGTTAACTATAGATCAGTTACCTTAACTTCTGTAGTAAGGAAAATGCTTGAATCTATCATCAAGGAAGAAATAGTGAGACATCTGGATGTAAATTGCCCATTGGTAAGTCGCAGCATGGATTCATGAAGGGCAGGTCGTGTTTGACTAATTTGGTGGAATTCTTTCAGAACATTATATGTGCAGTAGACAATGGGGAAGCAATGGATGTGGTGTATCTGGATTTCCCGAAGGCATTTGACAAGATGCCGCACTAAAGACTACTACATACGATAAAAGTGCACAGTGTTACGGGTAATGTATCAGCATGGATAGATTGGTTAACTAATAGAAAGTAAAGAGTGGGGGTAAATGAGTGTTTTCTGGTTGTTGATCAGTAAATAGTGGCGTGCCTCAGCGTTTAGCGTTGGGATCACAATTGTTTACGATTTATATAGATGATTTGGAGTTGGGGACCGATTTGTGTCAAAATTCGTAGATGACACTAAGATAGATGGAAGGGCAAAGAGGACACTAAAAATCTGCAAAGGGATATAGATGGAATGCAATGTTGGTAAACGTGAGATCATCCATTTTGGTAAGATTAACAGCAAAATAGACTATTATTTAAATGGTAAAAAAATGCAACATGCTGCTCTGCAGAAGGACCTGGGTGTTCTTGTGCAGGAATCTCAAGGAATTGGTTTGCGGGTGCAGCAGGTAATTAAAAAAAAGACAAATAGAAATTTGTCCTTTATTGCTAGAGACATCAAGTTTAAAAACAACGAGATTATGTTGCAGCTACATAAGATGCTGGTGAGACTGCACCTGGAATTCTGTGTACAGTTTTGGACTTCTTACTTGAAAAGGGATATGCTGGCACCAGAGCGGGGTGTATGGGAGATTCATTAGGTTAATTCCAGAGTTAAAAGGGTTGGCTTATGAGAAGAGACTGAGTAGAGTAGAACTATACTCATTGGAATTCAGAAGAATAAGGGGAGATCTTACAGAAACATGTAAAATGATGAAACGAATAGATAAGATAGAAGCAGGGAAGTTGTTTCCACTAGCGGGTGAAACTAGATCTAGGGGACAAAGCCTCAAAATAAGGGGAAACAGATTTGGTACTGAGTTGAGGAGGAACTTCTTCACACAAAGGATGGTGATCATGTGGAATTCCCTGCCCAGTGAAGCAATTGAGGTTACTTCACTTAATGATTTTTTAAGACAAGGATCGATAAATTTTTGAACAGTAAAGAAACTAAGGGTTATGGTGAGCAGGCGGGTAAGTGGAGCTGAGTCCACAAAAAAGCAGCCACGATCTTTTTAAATGATGCAGCAGGTTTGAGGACCAGATGGCCTACTTCTGGTCCTAGTTCTTATGTTCTTACAACCTTCTCCACTGTCAACATGCTACCATTCTTGGTGTCATCTGCAAACTTACTAGCCATGTTTCCTAAATTTTCATCCACATCATTAATATAAATGACAAGTAGCAATGGACCCAACAACAATCCCTGAGAAACACTGCTGGTCGCAGGCCTTGAAAAATAAGTTGCTCCAACCATCCTCTATCTTTCGTCATCAGGCCAATTTTGTATTCATTTGGTTATCTCACAACAGATCCTATCTTTTTTAACACAGCACAAGACCTTATCATGTGGTACATTGTCAAAGGCCTGGCTAAAGTCTATGTGGACAACATCAACTCTACTGTCCTCATCTAACATCTTGGTTAATACTTCAAAAACTGAATCAAAAGTGTGAGACATGATTTTCTATTTACAAAACCATGCTGACTGTCCCTAATCAGTCCTTGCATCTCTAAATTCCTTGCCATCCTTTCTCTCAGAATACGTTCTGACAACTTACCCATTACAGGACTCAGCAGCCGGCAGTTCCGAGCCTTTTCCCTGCAGTCCTTCGTAAGCAGAGGCACAGCATTTATTATCATCCAATCTTCAGGCACATCATTTGTGGCTGTCGATGATTCAAATTTCTTTGGAAGGTGACCCGCCATTTCCTCCCGAGCCCAAAGTCCTGGGATGCTCTTCACCAAGTCTCGGAGATTTATCTATCTTTAAGCGCTTTAAGATTTCTAGTAACTCTTTGCCTGTGACATGTGCACTGCTCAAGGCATTGCTATTCAATTCCCAAGTTCCTTAATGTCCATGTCTTTTCAACAGTTAATACCGGTGAGAAATATCCATTTAGAATCTCAAACGTAGAATCATAGAAACTTCACATAGCAGGATTTAGGCAGTTGGCCCATCGAGTCTGCAACGACCACAATCCCACATAGGCCCTCCCCCCATGCCCCTACATATTTACCTCTAATCCCTCTAACCTACGCATCTCAGGAGTCGAAAGGCAATTTTTAGTATGGCCAATCAATTTAACCCGCCCATCTTTGGACTATGGGAGGAAACCGGAACACCCGGAAGAAACCCACGCAGACACGAGGTGAATGTGCAAACTCCACGCAGACAGTGACCCAAGCCTAGAGTCGAACTCAGATCCCTGGGCCTGTGAAGCAGCAGTGCTAACCACTGTGCTACTGTGCCATCCATAACATCTCTTGCTGATCCACTAATTGATAATGTTCGTGATCGTTCAGAGCCTGACTCTCTCCAGACTACTCTTTTACCCTGTTATGTATTTGTAGAATATGTTCGGATTCCCCTTTACCTTATCTGTTAAAGTATTCTTATGTTCCCTTTTTGTTCTCCTGATTTCTTTCGTATGTGTTGAGATGAATGGGAGAAGGATAGAAAGCTGGTTAGCAGAGAGGTATCAAAAATTTGGCAAAAATAGTTTTTTTTCCAATTGGTAGGCAGTGGCTGTTAGAGTACCGCAGGGATTTGTGTCTGGAACACTACTCAAGTTATATACTAATGATTTTGAAGAGGTATCTAAATGTATATTCTCCAAGTTTGCAAATTATACAGGAGAACAGGAGGGCGAGCTCTCAGGGCGATGCAAAGATTGGGTGGAGAGGTAATGGTGTAGTGCTATTAATGCTCCCCACGATAGGCTACTGCAGAAAATGCGGATGCATGGCATTGAGTGTGATTTAGCAGTTTGGATTAGGAATTGGCTAGCTGATAGAAAACAGAGAGATTGATGGGAAATATTCAACCTGGAATTCAGTTACAAGTGGTGTACCTCAGGGATCTGTTCTGGGGCCACTGCTGTTTGTCATTTTTATAAATGACCTAGATGTGAGTGTAGAAGGATGGGCTAGTAAATTTGCGGACGACACCAAAGTCGGAAGAGTTGTAGACAGTGAGAATGGATGTTACAATCTGCAGAGGGACATAGATAAGCTGCAGAGCTGGGCCGAGAGTTGACAAGTGGAAGTTAATGTGGAAAAGTGCGAGGTGATTCATTTTGGTAAGAATAGCAGGAGTACAGAATATAGGGCTAAGGGAAGGACTCTTAGTAGTGTCGACGAACAGAGAGATCCCGATGTACTTGTGCATAGCTCCCTGAAAGTTGGCACCCATATTGATAAGGTTGTTAAGAAGATGTACGGTATGTTAGCTTTTATTGGTAGAGGGATTGAATTTCGGAGCTGTGAGGTCGTGTTGCAACTGTACAAAATTCCGATGCGGCTGCACTTGGAGTATTGCATATGGTTCTGGTTGCCATATTATAAGAAAGATGTGGAGGCATTGGAAAGTGTGCAGAGGAGGTTTACCAGGATGTTGCCTGATATGGTGGGAAGGCCTTAAGAGGAAAGGCTGAGGGACTTGATGATATTTTCGTTAGAGAGAAGAAGGTTAAGAGGTGACCTAATTGAGGCATACAAAATAATCAGGGGATTAGATAGGGTGGATAGTGACAGCATTTTTCCTCGGATGGTGACGGTTAACACGAGGGGGCATCACTTTAGATTAGGGGGTGGTAGTTATAGGACGGATGTCAGAGGTAGGTTCTTTACTCAGAGAGTAGTAAGAGCGTAGAATGCCCTGCGTCCAGCAGTTGTGGACTCGCCAACTTTAAGAGCATTCAGATGATCAGTGGATAGGCAAATGGATAATATTGGAATAGTTTAGGTTAGAAGGCCATTAGGTTGATCTGCGCAACATCGAGGGCCAATGGGCTGGTACTGTGCTATAATGTTCTATGTTTTATCATTGCTAGACCATTAATGCAGAAACTCAAAAAGCGCTCTAGAGAACGGCCTTCGATTCCCGCCATGGCTTATGGAATTTGTATTCAGTAAAAAAAAATGGAATTAAGAATCTACTGAAGAACATGAAATCACTGTCATTTTTCTCAAAAAATAATCTGGTTCACTACTCTCCTTCCAGGAAGGAATTTGTCGTCCTTCCTTAGTTGGCCTACACATGACTCCAGATTCACGGCAATTGGTTGAATCTAAACTGCCCTCCAAGGACAAGCAGTACGGTTAATAAATACCGCCCAGCTAGCGATGCCCTTGTCTCCAGAATGGATATATAATAAGAATTGTTTTATTTCGATTTACTGCAATTGCGTATTGTGTGCAGTTTTGATGTCCTTATTTGAAGAAGAATGTCCTTGTTTTCGAGGGAGCGCAGCAAAGCTTTATCAGACTGATTCCCGGGAATAGCAGGGCAATACTCGTATGAAAAAAAAAACTAAGTTGGCTAGAATTATATTCACTCTCGTTTACAAGAATGAGGGGAAATCTCATAGAAACTTACAAAATTCTCACAGGCAGAGACAGTGTGAATTCTGAAAGAATATTCCCGATGCTGGGCGAGTCCAGAACCAGGGGTCATATTTTGAGGCGAATTGGTAAAGATTTTTAGAGTGACTTTAGGATGAATTTCTTCACGCACACTGTAATGGATCTGTGTAATTCAGTACCAGAGAAAGTAAAGGCCAAGCCGTTATATGATGTTAAGGAGAAATTGGACATACCGCTTGGGTCTAAAGGGAGCAAAGAATATGGAGAATAGGCGGAATTAGGATTTTGAATTTCATGATTAGACACGATGAAAATGAATGGTGGAGCAGGCTCGAACGGCCGCCACTTGCTTCAGTTTTCTATGATTCTTTGTAAATTCTGGTTTTGTTGGACTTCAGTTAACACCTCTGGTGGGCGATATTCAAAGTTGTTATTCTGAATTCTAGAGCATAGAACAATACAGCACAAACAAGCCTTTCGGCCCACAAGTTGTGCAGATCACATCTACCAATACACCGACCTATCTATAACCCCCTATCCCATTCGTTTCCATATACTCATCCAGAAGTCTTTTAAAAACCCCAGCGAGTTTGCCTCAACAACCTCCGACGGCAGCCGATTCCATTCACTCACCACCCTCTGAGTGAAAAACTTGCCCCTAACATCCCCTCTGTATTTGTTTCCCTGCATCTTAAATCTGTGTCCTCTCGTAGTGATCATTTCAGCACGGGGAAATAGTCTCTGAGAGCCAACTCTATCTATTCCTCTCAACATTTTATAAACCTCTATGAGGTCGCCTCTCAACCTAAGTCTCTCCAGTGAGAAGAGTCCCAGCTCCCTCAACCTACCTTCATAAGGCCTGCCTCCCAATCCAGGCAGCATCCTTGTAAATTTCCTCTGAACTCTTTCAATAGCCTCTACATCCTTCCTATAGTGAGGCGACCAGAACTGCGCACAATACTCCAAGTGGGGTCTGACAAAGGTCTTATAGAGCTGCATCATTACCTCCTGACTCCTAAACTCTATTCCTCGATTAATGAAGGCCAGTACACTAAGTGTGCAATGAAGGCCAGTACACAAAGTGTGCATTGTAGCAACTGTTCTTCGAAATATTTCAAGTTTGCTATTGCCTGGCAACAAGCTTGTTGGAAAAATAAAAGCGTTCAATATAATGAGGGTCTCTGATTAAACATCAATAATTACTGAAGCGAAGTGGACTCATACTCTGCGTTCTGGTCAATTTATTTGGCGTGATGTGGTCCAGCAGACGATCCCAAATATTGGGCAATTTCAGGATCTTTAGCATGAGTGACGGCGAACAGTGGTACAGTAGGCGGACATTTAAAACAGGAAAAACACGTTAAATTAATTGCACCCAATTGCCAGTTAAAGTGTAAATATCTCACTGGTTATCTTTGCTCCAGAGTTGCGGCTGGCTGCTGGATTCAGTAATTGTTCTGGACGAGTTGAAATTCTCTTCAGTGGTACGTGGGGAACGGTTTGCGATGATTCCTGGGATATTAACGATGCTGCTGTCGTTTGTCGACAATTAAATTGTGGCGAACCTTTATGGACACCAGTAGAGACGCGTTTCGAACAACAAAATGGCACAATTTGGATGGACGAGATTAAATGCAAGGGGAGTGAACTATTCCTGTGGGACTGCCAATTTTCATCATGGGGCGATCATGATTGTTATCATAAAGAGGACGTGAATGTAATATGTTCTGGTACGTGATTTAAAATTAAACCTAGATTTTATAATTAGTGATCTTGCTTTCAAACCCCTCCGTGGATTTGCCCACACGTTTTCTTTATGACCTCAAGTTATCCAACACCAGACAATTCTCCTATTCTAAGCTCGCCGCAGGCCTGACTGTACTCGTTCCAACATTGGCATCTTGTCTTTATCTGCCTAGACGCACCATACATCATACCTCTCTAACACCATACCTCTGTTTCCTCTTTTAAGTTGCTTCTGAAAAGCTACCTCTTAGCCCAAAACTTTGCTTATCCTTTCAGACTGTCGCTACTCCACTTTGTTTCAAGTGAATAGCATTGGGACACTTACGCTACACTAAGGATTCTATACGAATGAAATGTGTCCTGAGTATAATACAGTTTTACAATGACTTCCAAAGGCGACTGGATAGTACATATTATTTTTGGTGCAAGCAACAAAAAAATGCACTATTAGTTTACCTGCAGAGTGACATATTTCGTATTATTTTCCTGATGTTTAAATTTACATCACATGTTTTGGAACACGTTAGCGTGCTGGTTGAATTATTTATATTGAACGATTGAACATTCTGCAAGGATGATTCTTGTCTTGGGATGTCATCTGAGTTGCAGAAGCTAAGTTATACTGCACATGAAAAGCGACTGCATTTGTAATCTTTCATCATCAGCATCAGCTGCTACGATCAGCGCATGATGAATAGGTCATGCAGCTCTGTCGGTCTGTCCATGTCCCTTCATGTTTTGCACCTGCCACGGGTTTTAGAGATCCCTGTGTTGAAACTTCCAATTCTCTTTTCCTAGCGTCTCGCCCGTAGTACTTACCATTCAGTAAATACTCGAGTTATCGATTCAAAGACCAAAATGTATCAGCTCAAACTTCCCCACAAAGAACAACAGAAGCATAGAAAAGTCACAGCAGAGAAGGAGGCGAATTGTACCATCTTGACCATGCCTGCCCAGGGACACCTAGGTGCCCTTTCTGATCCCACGTGCAACCAACCAACTGCACTGTAGCTTCTCGCACTTAAAGTGCAGATCCAGTTAGATTTTTAAAGGGTTTCGGATTTCTGCCTTTGCCATCATCTGGGACAGCGAACTCCAGGTGCACACTCCTGTGTGCAAAACGATATTATTATCTCCCTTCAGTACCACTTTTGACTCCTCTTGAATGTTTAACCATTGATTTTAGAATTCCTCACAAAGGGAAACATTTTATTTTATTGACTCCTGAGGGCATGAGCCACCTGGCTACTGCATTTCTTCCCCATTCTTGAAGGATAGTTGAAAATCAGCTATATTGCTGCTGACATGTCAGCCAGCCCAGGTAATTGTGGCAGATTTCCTTTTCAAAGATACATTCAGGCAGGCAGTGACATACGAAGTACTGCAAGGATCTGCGCTAGGACCCCAACTATTCACATTACATATTAATGATTTGAAAGGGGAACTTAATATATCATCTGTAAGATGAAATGCCAACCATCCCTAACATGTCCATGCCTTTCTTGATGACAGTTAATCCCATCTGTCAGGATTGTTTCTAATAATTTCTCTCCACTGATGTAAGATTAACTTATTGTTCAGCATTTCTTTCAAACTATTTGAAAATGATGTGACTATTTTTCATTTTTCTAGTCCTTCATTACCTCCTCTGTACCTAGTGAAGATTGGAACACCATCCTCACAGCAACTGTAATCTCCTCCTCGACTTTTTTTTTAAGCAACACAGCACGGGAAACAGGCCCTTCGGCCCAACGAGCCCGCGCCGCCGTCATACTATAGTAGCAAATCCATTATCATATTTTAATATTCCTATATAATAATATATATATTATTCCTAATATGGAAAATTCTCACCATAGGGACAATTTGTTTCCCAATCAGCCTAAGTGCGAATTTTTGGGTTGTGGGAGGAAACCGGAGTGCCCAGAGAAAACCCACGCAACCACGGGGAGAACGCGCAAACTCCCGCAGACACCGGCCTAATTCCAAGTGTCTGCACAGCCACATCGATGGTCTCTGAGCTGTCATGGTGCCCTTCAGATGGTCCACATAAAGCACTCATTTACGACATGAGGTACCAGGCAACCCATGAATCAACATCCAAGAGCTGTACCCGCACCACCTGCCGAATGCATGCTCAATGTTGGTCAAGTATGGACCGAACTACCTGTGGAAAAAAAGCCGTAGTTAAACAGTCCTACTATATCCCTCTATCTGCATACCACTCATGTGGCTGTCCAAGAGACCCTTAAACAGCCCCAGCGTGCCTGCTCCCACCACCTTACTCGGCAGTGCATTCCACACCCCCTCTACCCTTTGTGTGAAAAACTGCCCTCTAATATTCGTCCTATACATAGCCCCCCTCACCCTATGGCCATGACCCCCTCGTCCTATCCATTTCTAAAGGTGGAAAAAGTTTACCTCCATTTACTCTATCTATACCCCTTATAATCTTATACACCTCTATGAGATCCCCTCTAAGCCGACGTCTTTCAAGGGAAAACAAACCCAGTCTATCTAATCGTTCCTCATAGGACAGTCCTTCCATACCAGGCAGCATCCTGGTAAACCTCCTCTGCACTCTCTCCAAGGACTCCACATCCTTCCGATAGTACGGAGACCAGAATTGGGCGCAGTATTCCAAGTGAGGCCTCACCAAAGTTGTATACAACTGCAACATCAAACTCCTACTCTTGTATTCTATACCCTTTTCTATGAAAGCTAACATACTATACGCCTTCTTTATCACCTTCTCCACCTGTGGGGACACCTTCAGAGACTTGTGAACCTGCACCCCCAAGTCTCTCTGCGTCTCTATGCTCCTTATAGTTTTACCTTTTATCCTATAATTCTCTTCTACATTTTTTTGGCCAAAATGCATCACCTCGCATTTTTCCGGATTAAATTCCATTTGCCATCTATCTGCCCAATCTACCAACCTGTCTATGTCCTGTTGTATTGCCTGACACTGCTCTTCTGTACCCGCCAAGCCAAGCATCTTGGTGTCATCAGCAAATTTGCTGATCTCACCACCTACCCCTACTTCCAAGTCGTTTATGTAGACCACAAATAGAAGAGGACCTAGTACTGAGCCTTGTGGCACTCCACTAGTGACAGGCTTCCAGCCGGAAAAAGAGCCTTCCACTAGTACCCTCTGTCTCCTCCTCCCAAATAAAATAAAACTTATTTTAACAGCCTGAGAAACAAAACATCTAGTCCTGGCGACTTAACAACTTTCAACTATTCCAGCCATTTCAATATTCTTCTTTCTTTATCATTATTCTGACCAATATCCGAATCCCATGTTGCTCCTGGATTACTATATTTTCATCATTTTTCTCCTTGTAAAGAGATTGATAAATTATTCATTTAAAACACTTTCTGCAGATTCCACATCTATACCCACGTTCCCGCCTTCATCTTTGAAAGATCCCATGTTTTCCACAACTAAAATATTACCATTAATATACAAGTGAAATATCTTTGGGTTTTCATTAACGTTACTCGTTATTCATTTTGCAGACTTTCTTTTTTGATATCCTTATTTCTTTTGCCACTTCGGCCTACACTTCCTTTATTCTTCTTAGCTACCTCCAGTGTTTAGTTCTTTATAATGATCAGCTTTATTTTACTGTTTGACATTCCCTCACATTCCTCTAGGCAACCAGAGTGTCTAGAGCTGATGAATTACAATTGCAGTGTTTTTAATCCATCAGTAAATCGATCAGAGTCCTTTAGCAACTTTATGCTTCTTTCTGCAATGTCTACTTTGAGAACTGCTCCGCTCGTTCACTGACCTTGGATAAGTAACATCTTCATATTATCTACACTGCAATAACTAATTATTTGTCTTTTATGATATGTCCCAATTTGTGGCCACAATTGGGTCACTTCAACAGAGGCAATCTGATGCTGTGCAAAATGAATGCAACCGTCAGGTTGGATTACTTAGCTTCCCTTGATATAAATGTTTATTTAACGCTAATAAACAGGGAAGGGCAATAACAGAGCTTATATGAGGTAATGGGCTTCTTCACCCGATCTTATCCATAAATATTTCTATTTGCTCCGCTGCTTGCATCCACAAGTGAACGAAACACACAGATTTGATGTTTCGTGTGTTCATATGCAATGTTTTTTTTTGCTTACAGGCTATCAGCGATATACCGCACCTTTCAATCAGCAGAGATTCTCCGTTTTCATCATCCCTTGCATCTTTGCTGCTCTTTTCGTTGCCGTGTCAATTGCATTGGCCGCAGAATTCAAGAGCAACTTACATAAAGGTTGGTTACCGATATATTAAAAGTTTGGATCTTAATCGGGTGTTCATGTTCAAGTCATGCTCTCCGCTTAGTGTATCTATAGTTTTGGCAACTTTTACAAGACGGATGTATTCCGACACTATAATGGCAGATGTACGTGGATGTTCCCCTGGACTGCACAATTTTAGATGTGAAAAGAGATAGGCTGCATTCTGCTTTATTTCTCACAGATGAGACTTAAAAGAATATTCCGTTGTTGCGCATTTGTTAATGGGGACAGGATTAGAGTAGATAACAGGGTCTCATTTAGCCTTTAAGAAAAAGCCAGGAGGCAGCGAATAAATTAATTGTCAGAATAATCTGATGGAATTTGAAGTAAAACCTTTATATGCAGAGAGGCCGAGGGGACGGTGGATTTTTGTACAGAGGCGAACAAGGAACAAAGAATTCTGAAAGAATGACAGCGGCATTCGGAATGTATGAGCATATGTACGTGAAGTGCTAAGAACTATGAGCTGTGGAGCAAGTGCTGCTGTTCGGAAAACAAAGACAGTTTAAATGGAATGTTAGTTGTATTGTTACACAAAATATACCTTAAAAGTGTTTAATTTTATATTTCTGTGCCTGGGAGGCTCAAACCTATTGTTTGATTGTGGGACAATGGTGTTTGCATGTGTCGCGGGTTCGTTAATCTCCACGGTGTCTTTATTTCACTAAGAAAGGGCTGCAGTCTGAAGAATAAATAGTTAACATAAGTTATTGCTTAACTACAGGGCCAGTTCCCAAAACGAAGACATGTTCTTGGTTCTTAGGTTTAAGAAGAAGTCAGAATTTGTTTGTAAAAATGTAGACCGTGGGAAGGCAGCTCTCACAGCTCTGCTCGACGCAGAAGGTTAATGAGGGAACAGCTCTCTCAGCCTTGCTAGAAGGAAAGCAATAGTGTTGTCCAACGGTTACCTAAAGTCCAGCAAAGTACAGAGAAAACTGGAGACAAGAACAGATTGGTAAAGGCACAGAGGGAAAACGTCAAGAGACCGTCCGAAGCTAGAAACATATCTGCAGTAATCCTCAGGTTTATGAAAAATGATTATAGTTGGCACAATATTATTTGAAAGAATCAAATAAATCAGTGGCAGTATCTCACGGTTTGTATGGAAGACTTTAAGACAAGGGAATCTTAGAAGAGCAAACCCTGGGCTAGGTATATTGGCAAGAGTGTTGTTGAAGTTCTTTTGACAAGAGTGATTTGGAAAACGTGGTCTGGATTTCAGAATGCAAACCGCTGGAGTAAAGTGTCATTGTGAGAGATTTTATAGGCGATTGATGGGAATAGGAAACTGGAGATTACACACACACACACACACACACACACACACACACACACACACACACACACACACACACACACACACACACACATACTACTTACTTATATATATCCTTATATCCTTATATTATCGAAACATGCTTATGTATAATCTCATGTGTTTCAACACGACAGACAACAGAAATAAAGGACCTTTAACCACTGAACTTCCTGAGCCTTATTATGAGGACATCGACATTCGACAGCTTGGCCCAGGCCCAGGTAACCATTTCAAGCGTCGCTTATATGGTGCCTTACAATTTAATCAGCAATTTCAGAATTACAATCTGATTTATTTTATTTGTAGATTTGCATTCAAATAGTTCAACGAACGATTTGCAATATTATACGGATTTCGATTTACACGAATGTGAACACATGCAATGTAAGCTAATCGATGATCCTTTCATTAATTGTTCCTTGCTCCCCTCTACGTGCAGAACGAGAGAGAGAAAAAAACTAGTATGCTCATCGTCAGGCTAAGATTCATTACATAACAACGAACTATGAAAAATATTAGTGTGAAATTGTTAATTGTTTTCATTCACTTGTGGGACATGGGCATCACTGGCTGGCCAACATATATTGCCCATTCCTAGTTGCCCTTGAGAAGATGGTGGTGAGCTGCTTTCCTGAATCGCTGCATCCACATGCTTTGGGTTGCCCCACAAAGGCTTAGGGAGGTAATTCCAAGTTTTTGACCCGGCGACTGCAAAGAGACGGAGATATATTTCCTAGTCAGGATTGGATGTAGCTTGGACTGGAAATTGTAGTTGGAGGAGTGCCCGTGTATCTTCTGCCCTCATCATTCTGGTCGTGGGCTTAGAAGGGATTGACTAGGAATCTTGAAATAATGAATCCATGCAAAATACATGGCTGCATTCTTATTAGCATCTTTCAATTGAAGCAAGCCATCGATAAGTTTTTTTTTACTTCTTGTAATTTTACCTGTCGCCCAAAGCACTTATTTGAAGAATTGTTACCCAGATATCTGTTTGCGTTGTTGAGAGAAAGCTACTCGCTTTCTGCTGGATAATTGGCAACTGATGGACGAATCAATTGTTTTTTTTTTCCTCAGTTCGTGCCGCTAAAATAATATTTCGAATACCTTTCAGGTTTTGAATGACGGTTAACGAATATAGCAAAACATAGCGCTCACATAAATGACATAATTTGGTATTATGTTTTGTTCAGCTTTTCGAAGGGGAAAGGGGAGACGTTAATATTGACTTCATAAAGAAATCATGCACCTGCACGGGATGCACTTTGAAGCTATCACAACTGCATCTTAAGTAAAGGGCAACAAATTGGTATCTTGATTTCAGCTGTCAAAAATAGAAGAAAAATAAGCTTTTGCATGCCATGCATTTTCTGTATATTATACCCATAGGGTACTTATGAAGGAATTTCTCTCTGATTTTGTTTTCTACGTTTTAATTGGATAATAATAAATTGTAATCAAGATTCTGAATTGAAATAATTTCAATAATTCTTTGAGCAATGGCTCATTGGGGGATAGGAATGAGTAGTAAACCGATTGGTAGTGCGACAGAGTCACAATCAGATTAATTGAAAACGATATTTGTTATTTTGGTGACTACATGAAGTATAATTAACTGATTACAGTTGTTTTTCTTTCCAGATGCATTTACATCTTGTGATGCTGAATTAGGAACAGAATATGATGATGTTCAATAATTTGACATGGGGCAGTGGGGACTGTCAAAACATGAGTTACTCACCAATTATTTGTTTCACATCATTCCATTTTTGTTAATAACAGCATTACCTAACAAATGCCAATAGATAATATTGAAAGTTGAATTCAGCCTATGTGCGTTCCATCAAAGTTGATATGTCCGACTGAACAAAACGTTCCAATGAATCAACAAATAAATGCCTGTGCAGCAAATGGTAGATTAGAACATGGTGTATAATCAGTGATCCAATTTAAATGTACAATATTTTACTTGGGATTGAACGTTATTTTCTTTTTTAAGCTTAGAATTTTCAAACTTTGATCTTTTGTTTTGGAATTCTTTAGTAATTAAAGCCTGGTACTATTTTTAAACTAAGGAGATCCTTACTACTGCGCGTCCGTGCCCCTATAAATTACTTTTGCCAGCACTTTACAGATGGCAATTTAGTACTAATGAGCAAGAATGTGATGATCACAAATTCAAATCACGAAACTATGACAACCTGTCTAGTAAAAGTAAACTATATTCCTTAGTCACAAGTAGGCTTATATTGTTGTGAAAATCCCTAGTTGCCACACTCCAGCGCCTATTCGGGTACACAGAAGGAGAATTAGCATGGCCAATTCAACAATCACCACGTCTTTCAGACCATGAGAGGAAACTGAAACACCTCGAGGAAACCAACGCAGACGCTGGGAGAATGTGCAAATTCCACACAGACAGTAACCTAAGCCGTGAATCGAACCTGGGTCCCTGATGCGGTGAAGCAGCGGTGCCACCGACTGTGCCACTGTGTTGCCCTTTAGTTACATAATAAATCCAGGGAGTTATGAAATAGACTGACGAATGACCTAATGATTGCATTGTGATCGTCATGACTGACGAAAAAAAATGTACATTACAGTCGTCCACTGCAGCGTACTCATGCAATTTTTATTTGACATTTGCAAACGTTTTTCTGCCTAGGTGGATAATCTGTCAATAATCTGAAATACTTTAAAGGAGGGATTTTTCTGAGTAATTTATTTCTTAAAACAATGGATTACTAATAAACCTGAGGGCTTTCTGCAATTTTACCCGTATGCTGGCGAAGATGCCAAGAAGTAGGAAAAAAATCACTTTGTTTAGCAAGCTACCATTCCAAGTGCAGCCAATGCAGATGATAGATAATAGTTGTTGCAACATGTCAAAGATTGAAAAAGAGACCTATAATAAATCTTCAGCTCGTGGAATTGTAAATCTATAACAAAAGCATAATGCTATAATGAGGTAACATGATTAAGGAGATGTATGGTAAACAGGTATTATTGAGTTAAGAAGCTAAAGTTATTGGAAATGAATGTCAAAAATATATTATGATGTTTTGTTTTAACACTTATGCAATGGTACGAAGTCGTATTGTCTCTATTACAGTGGGCTAAGCGAAATACATAATTCTGGTTGTTGAATAGAAATTTCAATTCCTAAATAGAAGAGGAAAAAATACATTATACGTAATCTCAACCACTTGAACATTGTTCAAATTTAAGTATTGCATTTAGTCTATTAAAATGATAATGCATGTAACATATACTAAATAAATTTGTGACACGATTTGTTCAAAATTCTAGAACATTAATGATTGGAGAACGAGCATGCTTCTTTCTGAATTTTGGTAATTTACAGAAATACAACGTGGGGATTAAACACAATTCAAAAACACGAGATAAAGTGCCGTGGAGTTGTCATTGGGCTAGCAATTCAGAGTCATACGTCAATATACTTGGGATCAGTTTTAAATGCCGCCACCGCAGATATTTGAATTTGAATTCAATAAAATTAACCCCAAATTAAAAAAAAACCTAAGATCACTATTGTAAATGTTTGCAGAAATGCATCTTATTCACTATTGTACTTAACAGAATGAAACTGATCTATTTACCTAGGCTGGCTTTCATGTGAGTTCAGACACACCACGATGTGGTAAACACTCGAAAGATTTGATTTGATTTGATTTATTATTGTCACATATTGAACTACAGCGAAAGGTGTTGTTTCTTGCGTGACCCATAGACAAGAATTACTTTCATAGAATACATCGTGGAGAAGGGAAGGAGAGATTGCAGAAAACAAAGGTACAGTTATAGTTAAGAGTGTAAACAAAGGTCAATTTAATAATTGTTCTTGAGTCGGTTGGTACATGACTTCAGAATTTTGCATTTTTTCCCAATGGAACAATGTTGGAGAGAATACATTCGGGATGTATAGGGTCCTTATTTATGCTGTCTGTTTTTCCGAGGCAGTAGGAAGAATAGATAGAGTCAATGGATAGGAGGTTGGTGTGCGTGATGGACTGGGGTACAGTCACAAACCGTTATAGCTTCTTGTTGTTCTGGTCAGAGCAAGAGCCAAACCAAACATCGTGGCATCCAGAAAAGATGCTTTCTGTGGTGCATCCGCAAAAGATGGTGAGTGATTTTCTTCGCTTCCTGGGAAAGTAGAAATGTTGTTCAGAATGACCCCATGCAAGCTATTTAGTTCAATGGCAATTGGTGCTTGGGAAATAAGTCCTGTCCAAAGCAGTGATGCTCACATCCGAGAGTGAATAAAAAAAAATGAAGTGCAGGACATGGGGTGTTTGTTAATTTTAGAAACTTCTCCCTTATTTGGTTCCACAGTATATTTGCTTTCCATATGTGTAGAAACATAGGGACGCATGAATTGTGAGCAAACATGGGAAAATTTAGCCCTTCGAGCCTGCTCTGCTAGTTCATCAGATCATGGCCGATTCCTCCATCGTCGCAGTCCACTTCCCCACCTGTTCCCCATATCTTTTCTATTAAGTTAGAAATACATGTATTTTCCTGTTGGAATTATTCAAAACTTCAGACTCCACCGCGCTTTCAGGTGTCGGAATGATTTGAAAGTAGAAAGCAAATGCAATTTGGCCAAATTTGCAAATGAAACAATAATAAGTGAAAACATCAGTTACTCATTCATAAAGTTTACAAGCAAATACGGATAAGGTAAGTAACTGTACGAAAAATTGGGAATTTGAGCATAATGTGGGAAAATGTGAAGTTGTTTATTTTTGAAGGGATAACAAACGAATAAAGTGTTTTTTTTAAATGGCGAACATCTGCAGAATCCTGAAACACAATGGCATCGTTGCGGGTGGGGGGGGGGGGGGGGGATCGTAGAGTGGGGAAAAAGAGGGCGTGGGATGGGGTGGTGTGGAGTGGCACCTATGCATGAAACAGACAACACTAGCACATCGATTTTCAATAGATGATCAGGAAGGTGAATGTGCGCCCTTATTGAAATGTAAGTGTAGGAATGTTCTGTTACAACTGTACAAGGTTCCAGTGACACCATATCCAGAGTACTGTGATTACTTTTGGATAAACTTACTTACTTAAGGATAAGCAGGCAGCTTAGAGACGTTTCATAAGTGTAATCGCTGATATTGAGGAATTGTCTTCTGTGGAAAAAATAAACAGTTTCAGCCTCCATTCATTGGAATATAGAAAATGAGAGGTGATCTCACTGAAACATTAGACTTCTAAAAGAGCTTGACAGGGGAAATGCTGAGAGGATGTTTTCCTTCATGGGATAGTCGAGGGTGAGGGGGCTTAGTCTCACAATAGATGGGTGCCAATGTATGGACTGAGATGAAATGGAAAGCAGTGGTGGTAAAGTGCTTGCGTATATTCAAGGCTGAGACAGATAGATTTCCGATCTATAACAGAATCAAAAGTTAGGGGAACTGTAGGAAAATGGACGTGTGGAACGTTAGGACAATCATTATCCAATTGAATGGCGGACCAGTCCAGAGGGGCTAAATGGTCGACTCTTGATCCTATTTCTGAATGTATTTTGGTTTGAGGATACTACATTAGGAGCAGCGAGTACAATAAAGCAATTCAAAGAAGATGCAAGTGAAATGTTATGAAAACACAACGGGGGCTTTGGGGATTTGAATATTAACAAGATAGGAGATACAGCCGGGTATCTCACCTTCTGTGATTGCAAGGGAATTTGCCATGGAAAGGAATGCGGGGTTGGCGTTATGCAAGGCAGTGAGAAGGAGGTGAGAGTTGCGTGTGATTGCACGCAACTCACTATTTCCCTTCCCACAGCACTTTCAATTACAATCATAGAATATGCAACCTACTCGCTATTCGATGCTATTCGATGAGGGGTAGGCAGCAAATGCTGGCCAGCCAGCGATGCCCATATCCCATGAATGAATAAATACCTCTCCAAAGACCTGAGGCACTGAACCAAAATTCATTACAATTATATCTTCCTGATATCCAAGGCACTCCTAATTAACTGAGACTTGATTTCATTTCACGTTAATATGTCAAAGCAATAATGGCAAACACTTCAGTCAATTGTGGAACACTGCTTGACTTGATGAACTTTCATTCGTTACCCCAAAAAATATCTCCTCTGGTTTGAATAACTTCCTCATCACTATGTTTGTAAGGACGCTTTTACTCAAATAGCTTTTTCCAACGGTATTCTGCTGAAACAATAGTTAGCACCATCCCTGGGCTCGATGATATTTTCCATGTCTTGAAAATGATTCTTTTCATTTTTAAGATCAAATGTTAAGTGTTTCACCATGTGTTCTAAATATTAAATTCCATTCTATTTTCTGCTGAATGAAAAACTTCCATTTCTGGAACTTTGAATTCCTAGTCTCAGCATTATTTCGGGTTGGCAGAAGTGAACTTGTTCAAACCTTCATATTCGTACGTTATTATCATTTGCCGTAAATATACTTATCCAATATTAAAATCATCTTTCATTTTTTTAAAAAGTAATGTTTTGCAGTCGCATATGAATAAACTGCCAACATGATCTGGTTAGGTTTATGTTTATTTTAGCAATTTCCTTTCTGTCTTCACTAAAACTTTCAATCTGCCCATGACTCTGCCGATTGATACACAATACCAAGTCGACTCTCCTGGCCCATTTTCCGTCTTTACTTTTCTTAGGGCTTGGGGTCTACTGGATACATTGAAATCACCTTTGACAAAATCTGGTTATCATTTTCCCCATCCCCTTTCAGCACCAACAGTGTCTAATTAATTTGATCAACTCTGCTGATGTGGGTTACCCCATGGAATATTTTCATTGGGATTTGCTGCACTGGCTCTGGAACTATTATTTTCCTCTCTCTTCCATAATCCATTTGGCCCTTTTGACCTTCTAAGCTTTTCCAGTGCTCTTTCTCTTCTTCTAGGGACCGTGCTTCCAATTGTCTTACATCTATGTCAGAGCTTTCTTTGATTTGCATGGCTGCCATTTCTGTTGTTCTTTTTCTGCCAGTTTCTGTTCTAATGTCTCTTTCTTGAGCCTTTGCAGAAATTAATTTGTGTGCCTTTATTTTAATGACTGCTGCTTCTGAGGATGTGTGCTAACTGAATCAAATATTTGATTAGACTTTCATGTTGTATTGTCCCCCACTTGAGGTAATGAATTCCTATCCCTTCAATGCATTCATGTAATCATGGATCTCTGGAAATGTTAACCTAATTTTTCCCCTGCGCTCCATGTCAAAAATATATTTGTTTATTAGTACTTCTACTAGTGCTGATAGCTTTGTTTTCCTGCAGGTGCTATCCCTTTATCAGTTACCACTGGCCATGCTGAATGGGTAAAGTGGCTATTATTTTTTGGCACCGTCTACACAAGGATTAATTACTCCTTCATCTGTGAGTGGCTGTTCTGGTGTACGTTCACTTACTTCCTCATTAATTTTTGTCACACTTTCGTGTTCGTTTCCTGGGACTATTAGGCCTCAGTCTGGATTCTCCCTCAATCCGTACTAATCTCTGCATGTTAGTCCCTTGGTCAGAGATTTGCTTCCCATTTTGAACGCCTACTATCTAATATTCCCTTCAAACTTCCTGCCTCCAGAAGGTGTACAATGCTATGATGGCTTTGGGTAATTATTTTTCCCAGCAGACTTAGTTGTTCAGATACGTATATTGCCTACGAGGCAGAAGATAACGCCCTTCATACCTGTAGCATACCTCTAGCCACTGAGTCTGTCTGTGCTGAGTATTATCCCACTGGTTTCAATTAGTCTTCATGCCTCTGAGTCACTACTGCAGCTTGCATTCCAAAATTTCCTTGACAGAAATTATGAAACAGTTTGGTGAGATCAGGCAGACACAAAGCTGGGCCATTGGCCATGGCCAAGACTAAATCTGTACAGAACTAGTTTTCCTTCGCCTGGAATTCCATTTTTTTTCCTCCACTAGCTCTTCCACCCTTGACAGAGCCTTGCATTGATTTTGCAAGCACTTCATAGCCCTCTACAAAATTGTTGCAGTAATTAGAGGGATATGAGCTAAACATGGTCAATTGGGATGAGCTGGAGGGCACAGTGAACAACATAGAACATAGAACATAGAACATAACAGCGCAGAACAGGTCCTTCGGCCTTCAATGTTGCGCAGACCAATTAGGAAAAAGCAATGGCCCTCTAACCTAAACCATTCCCTTTTCGTCCATAAACTTATCTACTAACCTCTTAAACGCCACCAAACTTGGCGCATCTACAACTGCCACAGGCAGGGCATTCCATACCCTTACCACCCTATGGGTAAAGAACATACCTCTGACATCCGTCCTATAACCACCACCCCTTAATTTAAAGCTATGTCCCCTCGTGCTAGCTTTCTCCATCCTAGGAAAAAGGCTATCACTGTCCACCCTATCTAAACCTCTAATCATCTTATATGTTTCGATTAGGTCCCCTCTTAGCCGCCTCCTTTCTAAAGAAAACAACCTCAAATCCCTCAGCCTCTCTTCATAAGACCTGCCCCCCATACCAGGCAACATCCTGGTAAACCTCCTCTGTACCCTCTCCAATGCCTCCACATCTTTCTTATAATGTGGGGACCAGAACTGCACACAATACTCCAAGTGCGGCCGCACTAGAGTTTTGTACAGTTGCAACATGACGTTGCGGCTCCGAAATTCAATCCCCCTACCAATAAAGCTAAGACTCCGTATGCCTTCTTAACAACCTTATCGACTTGATTGCCAACTTTCAGGGATCTATGCACATGTACACCAAGCTCCCTCTGTTCATCAACACTATTAAGAGTCCTACCATTAGCCCTATACTCTACACATTTGTTTATCCTGCCAAAGTGAATTACCTCACACTTTTCCGCATTAAACTCCATTTGCCACCTCTCGGCCCAGCTCTGCAACTTGTCCAAGTCTCTCTGCAAACTATAACACTTCACTATCTGCCACTCCTCCGACTTTGGTATCATCCGCAAATTTACTAATCCATCCTTCAATACCATCATCCAGATCATTTATAAAAATTCAAACAGCAGGGGCCCCAAAACAAATCCCTGAGGTACACCACTTGTAACCGAACTCCACGATGAATATCTTCCATCAACCACAACCCCCTGTCTTCTATTTGTTTGCCAATTCCTAATCCAATTAGCTAAATCACCCTCTATCCCATACATCTGCATTTTCTGCAGAAGCCTTCCATGGGGCACCTTATCGAACGCCTTACTAAAGTCCATATATACCACATCAACTGCCTTACACCCATCCAACTCTTCGGTCACTTTTTCAAAAAACTCAGTAAGGTTAGTAAGGCACGACCTACCTTTCACAAAACGATGCTGACTATCCCCAATCAATTCATTTCTCTCTAAATAACTATAAATACTATCCCTAATAATTCTCTCCAATACTTTGCCAACAACAAAAGTAAGACTCACCGGCCTATAATTCCCCGGAAAGTCTCTCTTCCCCTTCTTGAACAATGGGACCACATTCACTATCCTCCAGTCTTCCGGCACTATACCCGTAACCAACGACGACCTGAAGATCAGAGCCAGAGGCTCTGCAATCACCTCTCTCGCCTCCCAGAGAATCCTAGGGTAAATCCCGTCCGGCCCAGGGGGCTTATCTAACTTCAAACCCTCAAGAATATCTAGCACATCCTCCTTATCTACTTCAATATTTTCCAGTTTGCAACCCTGTATCCCAGTGTTCTCCACAACTACATTTACATCTCCCTGCGTGAATACCGAAGAGAAATATTTGTTCAGTGCCTCTCCAATCTCTTCAGGCTCCACGCACAACTTCCCACTGCTGTCTCTGACTGGCCCTAATCTTGCCCTAACCAATCTTCTATTCTTAACATATCTAAAGAAAGATTTAGGATTCTCCTTGATCCTATCAGCCAAAGTCTTCTTGTGTCCCCTTTTAGCTCTCCTCAACTCACTCTTTAGCTCCCTCCTGGCTAATCTATAGCTATCCATTGTACTAACTGAGCCTTCAAGCTTCATCCTGACATAAGCCTCCTTTTTCCTCTTAACCAGCGAATTAACTTTTTTAGTACTCCATGGTTCCCTCACTCGACGATTTCCTCGTTGCCTGACAGGGATGTACTTATCAAGGACTCGCAGTAGCTGCTCCTTGAATAAGCTCCACATTTCAGATGTTCCTAGTCCCTGTAGTTTCCTAGTCCAACCTATGTACCCTAATTCCCTCCTTATGGCCTCATAATTACCATTCCCCCAGCTATAACTACTGCCCCCAGCTTCATGCTTATCCCTATCCATCACTAAGGTGAACGTAACCAAATTGTGGTCACTATCACCAAAATGTTCACCAACCTCCAAGCTTAACACCTGGTCTGGCTCATTGCCCAGCACCAAATCCAATGTAACCTCACCTCTAGTTGGCCTATCTACATACTGAGTCAAAGAACCTTCCTGCACACATAGATTGGCTCGCTATACTATATTACTTTATGACATGTGGGAGGTTTTCAAGTATAAGTTGATAAGACTTCAATCCGGCACATTCCTATAAGGATGAAGGATAAGTATGGCAAAGTTTATATAGGAAAAAATTTGCAAGGGAGTTATAGAGTTTGAAAATCAATGATGTATTCATAGTTCGTCACTCTAACACAGACTGGATGCAGTGGGAATGACAGATAGAGGAGAGAGTTTTGGAACCGTATTTAACAGAATGTTCAGTTTAAAATGTTTCATTAAAGTGATGCTGCTGGATATGATTGTCAGGAATGTGGTGCGATAAGTGGCTAACATGACGGCTGAGAAGCATTTGCGAGGCAGTGATCAACATACTAAATGTTTAGATTAACTATGCAAAAAGTTACGAGACCAAACAGGGTAAAACAATATTTAATTGGCGATGAGCCAATTTATATTGCATGAAAAAAGTGGGTAAATTTGAGCCAGGGTTTGGCATTCAAAGTTATAATATGATAATGACATGCAATCAAAGAGGAGTTGGTTCAGGCACAATGCAGGCACATTCCCATAAGGGTGCGACACAGGACAAAAAAATCCAGATATCTGGATGAAACTGATAGACTGTCTGGTAGTTATGAAAATTTTGTGGCCATATCAGAAACCTGACCGATAATTTATGCGAAGATCAGACAGAAACAGAAAGCCTCAGAGCATGGCTGTGACAAGCAGCGTTCCTCAGGGATCAGTGCTGGGACCTTTGCTATTTGTAATATATGAAAATGACTTGAAAGAAAATGTAACTGGATTGAACAGTAAGTTTGCAGACGAGACAAAAGTAGTTGATTTGTAGATGGTGATGAGAATCATCAGAGGATACAACAGGATATATAATAGTTGGAAACTCGGGCAGAGACGTGGCAGATGGAGTTTAATCTGGACAAATGTGAGGTAATGCATTTTGGAAGGTCTAATACAAATAGGAAATATACAATAACTGGCAGAATCCTTAACAGTATTGATAGACAAAGAGATCTGCTGTACAGGTCACTGAAGATGACAATGCAAGTGGAAAAGGTAGTCAAGAAAGCATATTGTATGCTTGCCTTCAAGGCCTGGGCATTGAGTTTAAAAATTGACAAGTTGTGTTGCAACTTTATAGAACCTTAGTTAGGCTGCACTTGGAATGTAATGTTCAATTCTGGTTGCCACACTACCAGAAGGATGTGGGGGCTTTCGAGAGGGACCTGGGGGTGCAGGTGAACAAGTCTCTGAAGGTGGCAGAGCAAGTGGAGAAGGTTGTGAAGAAAGCTTATAGTATGTTAGCCTTTATAGGAAAGGGTATAGAGTACAAGAGCTGGCCTTTAATGTTGCAGTTGTATAAAACGCTGGTTAGACCTCATTTGGAATACTGCATCCAGTTCTGGTCGCCTTACTACCGGAAGGACGTGGAGACTCTGGAAAGAGTGCAGAGGAGGTTTACCAGGATGCTGCCTGGTATGGAAGGTCTGAGTTACGACGAGAGATTAGGCAAATTGGGACTGTTTTCCTTAGAAAGACGTAGACTTAGACGAGATCTGATAGAGGTGTACATGATTTTGAAGGGGATAGATAGAGTAAACAGGGTTAAGCTTTTTCCTAGGATGGACTCAAATAGCACGAGGGGTCACGGGCTTAGGGTGAGGGGGGTAAGGTATAATTTGGATGCTAGAAGCAGTTTTTTCACACAGAGGGTGGTGCGGGTATGGAATGCACTGCCAAAGTGGTGGAGGCAGGTAGTCTGGAGTTATTTAAGAAATTCTTAGATGGTCACATGAACAGAATGGGAATGGAGGGGTATAGAAAACTGATTTAAAATAGGGATCATGAGCCTTGGGAGTCCCTGGGAAGTGTGTAAATAGATGATGATATTGATGTATTTGTTTTTATCCTACAGGTGCTTTGGTCCACCTTGTTGTCTAACGAGGGGCATACACGCGATGGGTCGTGAGAGGCCTGCTCTTGGACCTTTTTCGAGAGTATCCTACTGCTTCACGTCGTTAGTGTATGCTTGACCTGGACCATCTGATGGGCAACACGACAGCTCAGTGACTATCGCTATGCTGTGCAGATACATGGATTTGGGCCTGTGTCTGTGGGAGTTTGCGCATTCTCCCCGTGCTTGCGTGGGTTTTCTCCGGGCGCTCCGGTTTCCTCCCACATCCCAAAGATGTGCTCTTAGGCTAATTGGCAAAACAAATTCTCCCTAAATTGTCTCAAATTTCGTTTTTAATCCATAGATCTATAAACGTGGACAGGGATCGCGGGTAGAGATGATGACATCGGGGTGGCGGCGCGGGCTCGTTGGGCCGAAGGGCCTGTTTCCCGTGCTGTTTTGTTCTTTGTTCTAAAAGATTTACCAGGGTGTTGTCTATGAGGTAGGGAAAGGGTAAATGCATTTTGTGCCGAAGGAAACGAGTTAATTGATTTTGTACCTAGAATATATCACAAACATTACCCTTCCTCATGGTTGATCTCCTTTAGCTTATACTGCTCCTGGATTTAATATAAGTTATTTGTTTATGTCTTACATGTTTTAACTCTCATTTTTTTTAAGTCAGATAATTTAAGATGGCTGCTATTTTATATATTTTGCAAATCTTACCTATTTGTTTTAGTTGGACATTGTTACACAGATGGTAGTTTACGATCCCGGCTTTTGACGGCTGCTGATGACAGATCGCGACACCGGCTTTTAACAGGAAGAGTCCTGCTGGGACATCCGCGTTCGCACAAGTAATTTCAAAGATAGGGATGTCGGTACTGCTGCAGAAGGAATTTTCTGTGTCCTGACTGTAGGACTGTAATTCCTGATTAACTCTGGAGCTGCATCACGACCCAAGAAGGAAGACTCGAAGGTCTGGTCGGAATTAGAACTTTGAATCGTGATTACTGCCAAAGCTCATAGTGTATAAATGTCCACTTGTGCTTGTGTTCTATGAGAAGTCTGGTAGCTTCTCCCAAAATTCTGGAATATAGGGTTTTGAAATAAAAACCACTGTATTTTCACTCACTAACAGTCTGAGGTATTATCTTACCTACAATACATGGTCTGAAGGCCATCAACTGTGAGGCGAAGTTGGAGAAACTTGGTTTGTTTTCACTGGAACGACGGAAGTTGAGGAGTAACTTGATAGAAATCTAAAATTTAAGAGAGGCATGGACAGAGTGGATGTCAGAACCCTTTCCCAGAGTGGAAGAGTCAAGTATTAGGGGGCACAGGTTTAAGATCGAGAGGCCAGATTTAAAGGATATGTACAAAGCAGATTTTATACACAGAGGGTGATGTGTGCCTGGGAACACGTTGCCAGGGCAGGCAGACAGATACGATAATGACTTTTAAGGGGAGTCTTGACAAATACATGAATAAGATGTGAATACAGGAATATGGTTCCCGGAAGAGTCTGGAGTTTTAGTTAAATCAGGTAACATTCTCGATGCAGGCTTGGGAGGCGGTTCCTGTGCTGTGATTTCCTTTGTTCTTTGAAAGTTAAGAAAAACATAAATCAGTTGGAAAAACGATGAGAGGGGAGCAAAGGCGGTGAGTGTGCGTGAATGAAAATGTAAATTCCCCCATGCAAGGCTTCTGGAGAAGGTGAGAGGGCATGGGATTCAAGGGGATTTGGCCTCGTGGATCCAGAACTGGCTTGCCGGCAGAAGGCAGAGAGTGGTTGTGCATGGGTCTTGTTCTGCATGGAGGTCGGTAACCAGTTGAGTGCCCCAGGGATCTGTTCTGGGACCCCTGCTGTTTGTCATTTTCATAAATGACCTGGATAAGGAAGTAGAGGGATGGGTTAGTAAGTTCGCCGACGATACAAAGGTCGGTGGTGTTGCGGATGGTCTGGACGGATGTCAAAAGTTGCAGCGGGACATAGACAGGATGCAAAATAGACAGGAGAAGTGGCAGATGGACTTCAACGCGGATAAAAGTGTAGTGGTCCATTTTGGCAGGAATAATGGGATGAAGGAGTACAATATAAGGGGTAGGAGTCCTAGCTGTGTTGTAGAGCAGAAGGATTTCGGGGTCCGGGTCCATAGGAATCTTAAATCGGCCTCGCAGGTGGAGGAAGTGGTCAAGAAGGCGTATGGTGTACTGGCCTTCATTAATCGAGGAATAGAGTTTAGGAGTCGGGAGGTAATGATGCAGCTCTATAAGACCCTTGTCAGACCTCACTTGGAGTATTGTGCGCAGTTCTGGTCGCCTCACTATAGCAAGGATGTAGAGGCTATTGAGAGAGTGCAGGGGAGATTTACAAGGATGCTGCCTGGATTGGGAGGCAGGCCTTATGAAGATAGGTTGAGGGAGCTGGGAGTCTTCTCACTGGAGAGACGTCGGTCGAGAGGCGACTTGATAGAGGTTTATAAATGTTGAGAGGAATAGATAGGGTGGATTCTCAGAGACTATTTCCCCGAGCTTAAGTGGTCACTACGAAAGGACACAGATTTAAGGTGCAGGGAAGCAAATACAGAGGAGATGTGAGGGGTAAGTTTTATCACTCAGAGGGTGGTGAGTGAATGGAATCGGCTGCCGTCGGAGGTTGTTGAGGCAAACTCGCTGGGGTCTTTTAAAAGACTTCTGGATGAGTATATAGAAACGAATGGGATAGGGGGTTATAGATAGGTCTGTGGATTGGTAGATGTGATCTGTACAACTCGTGGGCCGAAGGGCCTGTTTGTGCTGTATTGTTCTATGTTCTATGCTCTATGTTCTATTAAATGTCTTTCGTAGATGTGTAAATATTTGCAAAATGTACGAGTGGAACCGATTAGGGGTCAAAATAATGTTTATGCATGATTGTAGAGGGTATTGTTGAAGTCATAAATGGGTTTTTGCATTTATCTTTACCAATAAATCTGACCCTTCCAAACGCAGAGGGACATAAAATTATTTGTTACAATTCGCACTCAATTAGAATCGATAAAGAAGTGGTATTTGACTGCCTCCATTAGATGCATCTGCAGAATGTGAGGGGGGAAAAAAAAGTGGAAATTGCAGAGAAATTGGCCGTGAATGTTTGAACCCACTTCGGTTGGTGGTCCTGCCGGAAAACAGGAGCATTGAAGAATTCAAACTTTCTTCAAAAATAGCTGGAAGGGACAATGCAACAAATCCAGTCGTGTCAGTTTACTGTTGGTGGCGTAAAGCTTTCAGAAATAATATCCAGGTAAAATAAAATAAAACGCCCCTCCGACAAATGTGGATTAATTGAGGAGATCAGTTATCGATATAATTAGTTTAAATCGTTTTTAATTAACCAGAGTAAATGTAAGCCCTATGTGTAGAGTATAGGGCTAATGGTAGGACTCTTAATAGTGTTGATGAACAGAGGGATCTTGGTGTATGTGTGCATAGATCCCTGAAAGTTGGCAATCAAGTCGATAAGGTTGTTAAGAATGCATACGGAGTCTTAGCTTTTATTGGTAGGGGGATTGAATTTCGGAGCCGCAACGTCATGTTGCAACTGTACAAAACTCTAGTGCGGCCGCACTTGGAGTATTGTGTGCAGTTCTGGTCCCCGCATTATAAGAAAGATGGGGAGGCATTGGAGAGGGTGCAGAGGAGGTTTACCAGGATGTTGCCTGGTATGAAAGGCAGGTCTTATGAAGAGGGGCTGAGGGATTTGAGGTTGTTTTCGTTAGAAAGAAGGCGGCTAAGAGGAGACCTTATTGAAACATATAAGATGATTAGAGGTTTAGATAGGGTGGACAGTGATAGCTTTTTTCCTAGGATGGAGAAAGCTAGCACGAGGGGACATAGCTTTAAATTAAGGGGTGGTGGTTTTAGGACAGATGTCAGAGGTAGGTTCTTTACCCAGAGGGTGGTAAAGGTATGGAATGCCTTGCCTGCGTCAGTTGTAGATGCGCCAAGTTTGGTGGCGTTTAAGAGGTTAGTAGATAAGTTTATGGATGAAAAGGGAATGGTTTAGGGTAGAGGGGTCACTGCTTGTTCCTAATTGGTCAGCGCAACATCGAAGGCCGAAGGGCCTGTTCTGCGCTGCAATGTTCTATGTTCTATGTTCTAGAATGCGTTATGATACAAACAGAGAACGTTTGAATTAGTAGAATTCTTTTGATGCAGTGTACATGCAAATATGAGAGTAATTTGTTGAAGAACTATATAACCAGTTGCCGGCACAGATGAACACATGCAAGCAGAAGAACGTGACTACATGAGGACAGCTTTGCTTAAGCGACAGTAAATAGAACAGTGATGTTTTCTTTCGCACTGGAATGCACTACAGAGTGCATTCTCAATTTCTCACGACAAAGACATCTGATTCTTTGATTTACATTAGCAACATGGATTTGGGTATCCAGGAAACCATTTCAACATTGTGGGTGTTACTAGTTTTGGAGTATTATGGATTGTGACAAGAGCAAAGTTAAACTTCAAGAGGCATAAATATGTAGATGGAATGGGCGAAGGTTTTGGCAGATGAATTACTTTTTAACATGGGCAATGTGATGTGACATTTTTAAAGAGTAAGTGTGAATAAAACCTAGAAGTCACAGTTCTCCAAGCGGAGCAGAAGCATAGGAAACTAACAGTATGCGTGCATCAAAGTGCTGAAGGTTTCAGGGTATTTTGGAAATACTACTAATACGAGAATGGGATCTTACTACCGAAATCTCCAAGACACTGGAGGCACCGTCGTGATGAGAGTGAATACCATGTCTTAGTCCACTTTTTCGAGTTCTTCCTTTTCCTTTCATAATTCCACCTAATTATGTTTAAAATACGAAATACAGCAAACTGAATGTGTAATTTAGATTGGGAACTCAACGCTTTTCCTATGGTATCAATAACTAGCACTCATTACATATTATCAGTTCTGGAATGCACTGCGTTGTGCTGGAGGTAGGTTCTATCGAAAAATTTTAGGTGGAAATGAATTAATATCTGCCGTGGACAGGTGAAGAAATAGAGTGGGCGGCATTTATTGAATTCTCCTTCAGAGAACGACCACAAAGGGCAGACCCAGTGGCTGTAACACAACTGTGATTAGGTGATAAATAGATCATAATATGTAAAATCTAAGATGATATATTTTGTTCATTTGGCCATTTGGGCGTCGTTGGCTAGGCCAACACTTTCTGCCCATCTCCAAAACCCAGGACAAATGTTTCTATTTTTCGCATCAATCGAGGTTGAGATTTTTTTCGTGTCTAGTATTTCACATAAAATGGGGTTAGAAGCTAGGTTAACATTTGATTTCCATACCTAATTGCATTCTTCAACGAAAGCAGCAAAGGTGGTGTCAGCATAGTCAGTGCTGTTAGGAAAAGTGATCCACGATTTTCACAAAGAGACAGTGGACTGGCAGGGCAATGGGTGACAATTTACGATAGCTCAGAGTCGCTGAGCAAACTGGTAGCCAAGTTCCGCACACATGAGGACGGCCTTAACTGGGATCTTTGGTTCATGTATCCATTGTAACTCCCATGACTTGCCTCAGCTTGCACTTGCTGTCCTATTTGGAGACAATACACATCTCTTCAACTTACGCTTAATACTATCTCCACTCACATTGTCTACACCTTTGAGACTTGAATAGTTGCAAAGACTTACATTCTAATCAGTATTCTTAAAACTGAGTGTGTGCCTTTATATGCTCTGTTTGTGATCAGAACTCCCTACTCCCCTGAAAAAGGGGCAAAGCCCCGAAAGCTAGTGGTGTTTGCTACCAAATCAACCTGTTGAATTTAATCTGGTGTTGTGAGACTTCTTACTGAATTTATGTCGAAGGCAGGTTATGAGGCTTTGAAAAAAAAGGCAGGCAGCTATTTCCAAGCATTTGCTGCCCTTGTCCCTGTAGTTCCCAGATCTCGTAAGTTTAGTATGTGTTATTGAAGAAGAATTGATGAGTTGTTGAAGTGCACATTTTGAATGGTACACACAAATGTCCTTCAGTGTTGTTTATGAATGAATGTTTAAGGTGGAGACTGGGATGCCGATTAATTGTAATCTTTCTCCTGAATCGTGTTGATCCGTACCTCGTAGATTTTGGAAGAATTTGAGAATTCAGAAGATGAGTTTCTTGTCACATATTCCCCAATCTCAGATATGCTCTTTCAGCCACAGATTAAAGTGGCTGTCACAGCCCTGAATTTTGTCAATGGCATAATCACAATGACTGGGCGGCATGGTGGCACTGTGGTTAGCACTGCTGCCTCACAGTACCAGGGACCCGGGTTCAATTCCAGCCTTGAGTCACTGCGATGTAGAGTTCTCCTGATGTCTGCATAGGGTTCCTCCGGGTGCTCCACTTTCCTCCCACGCTCCAGGAACGTGCGGGTTAGGTTGATTGGTCATGATAAATTGACCCTTCGTGACAGGGGTTTAGTAAAATAAATACTTGGGGTTATGAGGATAGGGTCTGGGTGTAGGTTTGATGGGCTGAATGGCCTCCTTCTGCACTGTAGGGATTAAAAAAATGACGATTGTCGGAGGCATGGCAATGGCAATGACTTTCAAGAGGATGTGTTTAGATCCTCTGCTGTTGAATCTAGCTGATTGCATTTAGCTTTGTCAAATTCTCTAATATAAGTTATTTAATAAAAGGTTCTGGCATTTTTTCTCTGAAAAATGGTAAGCTAATTGCCCTTTATTTTCCCGTTTCCTGTCTCCTTCCTTTCTTCAATCAAGGAGTTGCATTATATAATTTCCGTTCATAGAACATAGAACATAGAACATTGCAGCGCAGAACAGGCCCTTCGGCCTTCGATGTTGCGCCGACCAATTAGGAAAAAGCAATGACCCTCCAATCTAAACCATTCCCTTTTCGTCCATAAACTTATCTACTAACCTCTTAAACGCCACCAAACTTGGCGCATCTACAACTGACGCAGGCAGGGCATTCCATACCCTAACCACCCTCTGGGTAAAGAACCTACCTCTGACATCCGTCCTATAACTACCACCCCTTAATTTAAAGCTATGTCCCCTCGTGCTAGCTTTCTCCATCCTAGGAAAAAGGCTATCACTGTCCACCCTATCTAAACCTCTAATCATCTTATATGTTTCGATTAGGTCCCCTCTTAGCCGCCTCCTTTCTAACGAAAATAACCTCAAATCCCTCAGCCTCTCTTCATAAGACCTGCCCTCCATACCAGGCAACATCCTGGTAAACCTCCTCTGTACCCTCTCCAATGCCTCCACATCTTTCTTATAATGCGGGGACCAGAACTGCACACAGTACTCCAAGTGCGGCCGCACTAGAGTTTTGTACAGTTGCAACATGACGTTGCGGCTCCGAAATTCAATCCCCTACCAATAAAAGCTAAGACTCCATATGCCTTCTTAACAACCTTATCGACTTGATTGCCAACTTTCAGGGATCTATGCACATATACACCAAGATCCTTCTGTTCTTCAAAACTATTAAGAGTCCTACCATTAGCCCTATACTCTACACATTTGTTATTCCTGCCAAAGATTGTTCCCTTGGAGCAGCACGGAGAGGCAGCGATTTGGGAGAGCGTGAAGTTTGAGTGTTAAGTAGTTTTTTAACTTTTCTCTTTGTTTAAAATAGCGAGCGGGGGTAGTTTTTGCCGTTTTTATTTAAACTAACTAGAAACCGGAAGTCGTCATTAGGAGGCTGCCGGTAGTTGTAGTTTTTTTAGCTATATAAGTACTAACCTCTGGGTATCGGCCTCATTGTTCCCTTGGAGCAGCACGGAGAGGCAGCGATTTGGGAGAGCGTGAAGTTTGAGTGTTAAGTAGTTTTTAACTTTTCTCTTTGTTTAAAATAGCGAGTGGTGGTAGTTTTTTGCCGTTTTTTTAAACTAACTGGAAACCGGAAGTCGTCATTAGGATGCTTGCCGGTAGTTGTAGTTTTTTCTCTGTCTCTATAAATTGGTACAGAGAGGAAACCCGATACTCTACACAGGTAGAGTATCCCACCCTCCCCCCTCCTCTAACCTAATAATAAGTGTGTGGGAAGTTTTTTTTTCTCTCCTAGAAATTAAAGTATCAGGGATGGCAGTGCAGGCAGTACGTTGCACCTCCTGCAGTATGTACGAGGTGAGGGACACCAGTAGTGTTCCTGCTGATTACACCTGCAGGAAGTGTGCACATTTGCAGCTCCTTGAGGATCGTGTTAAGGAGCTGGAGCTGGAATTAGAGGAACTCAGGGTAATTCGAGAGGTTGAGGAGGATATTGCCAGGAGTAACAAAGAGATAGTCACTCCTAAAAGTGATTCTTGGGTAACTATTCGGAGGAGGGGTAAGAAGCAATCGGGTCGACAATCCCCTGGGGCTGTTCCCCTCCAAAACAATTTTTTTGTCTTGGAGGCTACAGTTGAGGAAGAATCAACTGGAGATGACCAAAGGGAGCAGGTCTCTGGGGGTGAGCCTGCTGAGAATGCTCAGGTGGGTAGGGGGAATAAGAGATTGGGCCTAGTAATTGGAGACTCCATAGTTAGAGGGACAGATAGGAGAGTAAATAGTAATAAAAGTGACTCAGGGCTGGTGTGTTGCCTCCCAGGGGCTGGGGTCCAGGATGTCGCAGATCGGGTTTTTAAGATTCTTAAGGGAGAGGGGAGTCAGCCCCAAGTCATCGTTCATGTAGGGACACATGATATAGGAAGGGCAAGGGACGGGGATATTAAGCAGAAATTTATGGAGTTGGGGTGGAAGCTTAGGGCCGAAACTGGCAGGGTGGTTATCTCTGGACTCTTGCCTCTGCCAAGGGATAGTTTAGAGAAGAACAGAGAGAAGGAATGTTTGAACTCGTGGCTGCGGGGATGGTGCAGGAGGGAGGGGTTCAGGTTCCTGAACAATTGGGACTCATTCTGGGGTAGGTGGGACCTCTACAAGAGAGATGGTCTACACCTGAACCAGAGGGGAACTAATATCTTGGGGGGGAAAATTTGCTAAGGCTATGCAGGGGGCTTTAAACTGATTCGGGGGGGGGTGGGATCCTAAGTAGTTGGGGTGCTAAGAGGGATGAGAGTAAGGGGGTCATAGAGGAAAGCTGTAAAACACAGCAGCGTACGGGTGGGGTAGGGCATGGTTTGAAATGCGTATACTTTAATGCAAGGAGTATTCGCAATAAGGGGGAGGAACTTGCAGCTTGGACCAGTACCTGGAACTTCGATGTTGTGGCCATTTCAGAGACTTGGGTAGAGCAGGGACAAGAATGGATGTTGCAGGTTCCGGGGTTCAAATGCTTTAGTCGGAGTAGAGAAGGAGGTAGAAGGGGGGGAGGAGTGGCATTATTCGTCAAAGACTGTATCACAGTGACAGAAAAGAAGTTTGATGAGGACTTGTCTGTTGAGGTAGTATGGGCTGAGATTAGAAACAGGAGGGGAGAGGTCACCCTGTTGGGAGTCTTTTATAGACCTCCTAAAAGTTCTAGAGAGGTTGAGGAAAGGATTGCAAAGTCAATTCTGGTCAGGAGTGAAAGTAATAGGGTAATTGTTATGGGGGACTTTAACTTTACTAATATTGATTGGAATAGCTATAGCTCTAGCTCGTTAGAGGGGACAGTTTTCGTACAAAGTGTGCAGGAAGGTTTTTTGACTCAGTATGTGGATAGGCCAACTAGAGGTGAGGCTACATTGGATTTGGTGCTGGGCAATGAGCCAGACCAGGTGTTAGGCTTGGAAGTTGGTGAACATTTTGGTGATAGTGACTACAATTCAGTTACGTTCACCTTAGTGATGGATAGCGATAGGCATGAAGCTGGGGGCAGTAGTTATAGCTGGGGGAAGGGTAATTATGAGGCCATTAGGAGAGAATTAGGGTGCATAGATTGGACTAGGGAACTACAGGGACTGGGAACATCTGGAATGTGGAGCTTATTCAAAGGATGCACTTCTGTGGGGTCCTGATAAGTACGTCCCGGTCAGGCAGGAGGAAATGGTCGAGTAAGGAACTTTGGTGTATGAAAACAGTTGATTTGCTGGTTAAAAGGATAAAGGAGGCTTATGTCAGGATGAGGCTTGAAGGCTCGGTTAGTGCAATGGATAGCTATAGATTAGCCAGGAGGGAGCTAAAGAGTGAATTGAGGAGAGCTAAGAGGGGACACGAGAAGACTTTGGCTGATAGGATTAAGGAGAATCCTAAAGCTTTCTTTAGATATGTTAAGAATAGAAGATTGGTTAGGACAAGATTAGGGCCAGTCACAGACAGCAGTGGGGAGTTGTGCGTGGAGCCTGAAGAGATTGGAGAGGCACTGAATAAATATTTCTCTTCGGTATTCACGCAGGGTGATGTAAATGTAGTTAGGGAGAACACTGAGGTGCAGGGTTGCAAACTGGAAAGTATTGAAGTAGATAGGGAGGATGTGCTAGATATTCTTGAGGGTTTGAAGTTGGATAAGTCCCCTGGGCCAGATGGGATTTAACCTAGGATTCTCTGGGAGGCAAGAGAGGCGTTTGCAGAGCCTCTGGCTCTGATCTTCAGGTCGTCGTTGGTTACGGGTGTGGTTCCGGAGGACTGGAGGATAGCGAATGTGGTCCCATTGTTCAAGAAGGGGAAGAGAGACCTTCCAGGGAATTATAGGCCAGTGAGTCTTACTTCTGTTGTGGGCAAAGTATTGGAGAGAATTATTAGGGATAGTATTTATAGTTATTTAGAGAGAAATGAATTGATTGGGATAGTCAGCATGGTTTTGTGAAGGGAGGTCGTGCCTTACTAACCTCATTGAGTTTTTTGAAAAGTGACCAAAGAGGTGGATGGGGGTAAGGCGTTGATGTGGTATATATGGACTTTAGTAAGGCGTTTGATAAGGTGGCCCATGGAAGACTTCTGCAGAAAATGCAGATGTATGGGATAGAGGGTGATTTAGCTAATTGGATTAGGAATTGGCTAGCAGATAGAAGACAGAGGGTGGTGGTTGATGGGAGATATTCATCGTGGAGTTCGGTGACAAGTGGTGTACCTCAGGGTCTGTTTTGGGGCCCCTGCTGTTTGTAATTTTTATAAATGATCTGGATGAGGGTATTGAAGGATGGATTAGTAAATTTGCAGATGACACTAAAGTCGGTGGAGTGGTAGATAGTGAAGAGGGGTTATAGTTTGCAGAGGACTTGGACAAGTTGCAGAGCTGGGCCGAGAGGTGGCAAATGGAGTTTAATGTGGAAAAAGTGTGAGGTAATGCACTTGGCAGAAATAATATGTGTAGAGTATAGGGCTAATGGTAGGATTCTTAGTGTTGATGAACAGAGGGATCTTGGTGTATATTGTGCATAGATCCCTGAAAGTAGGCAGTCAAGTCGATAAGGTTGTTAAGAAGGCATATGGAGTCTTAGCTTTTTGGTAGGGGGGATTGAATTTCGGAGCCGCAACGTCATGTTGCAACTGTACAAACACCGGCCTTGAGTATTGTGTGCAGTTCTGGTCCCCACATTATAAGAAAGATGTGGAGGCATTGGAGAGGGTACAGAGGAGGTTTACCAGGATGTTGCCTGGTATGGAGGCAGGTCTTATGAAGAGAGGCTGAGGATTTGAGGTTGTTTTCGTTAGAAAGAGGCGGCTAAGAGGGACCTTATTGAAACATATAAGATGATTAGAGGTTTAGATAGGGTGGACAGTGATAGCCTTTTTCTAGGATGGAGAAAGCTAGCACGAGGGGACACAGCTTTAATTAAGGGTGATAGTTATAGGACGGATATCAGAGGTAGGTTCTTTACCCAAGAGGTGGTTTGGGGAGGGAATGCCCTGCCTGCAGCAGTTGTAGATGCGCCAAGTTTGGTGGCGTTTAAGAGGTTAGTTGATAAGTATATGGAAGAGAAGGGAATGGTTTAGTTTGGAGGGCATTGCTTTTTCTATTGTCGGCGCAACATCGAAGGCCGGAAGGGCCTGTTCTGTGCTGTAATGTTCTATGTTCAAAGTGAATTACCTCACACTTTTCCGCATTAAACTCCATTTGTCACCTCTCGGCCCAGCTCTGTTACTTGTCCAAGTCTCTCTGCAAACTATAACACCCATCTTCACTATCTACCACTCCTCCGACTTTGGTGTTATCCGCAAATTTACTAATCCATCCTTCAACACCCTCATCCAGATCATTTATAAAAATTACAAACAGCAGGGGCCCCAAAACATATCCCTGAGGTACACCACTTGTAACCAAACTCCACGATGAATAACTTCCGTCAACCACCACCGTTTGTCATCTATCAGCTGGCCAATTCCTAATCCAATTAGCTAAATCACCCTCAATCCCATACATCTGCATTTTCTGCAGAAGCCTTCCATGGGCCACCTTATTGAACACCTTACTGAAGTCCATATATACCACATCAACTGCCTTACCCCCATCCACCTCTTTGGTCACTTTTTCAAAAATCTCAATAAGGTTAGTAAGGCACGACTTACCCTTCACAAAACCATGCTGACTATCCCCAATCAATTCATTTCTCTCTAAATAACTATAAATCTTATCCCTAATAATTCTCTCCAATACTTTGCCCACAACAAAAGTAAGACTCACTGGCCTATAATTCCCCAGAAAGTCTCTATTCCCCTTCTTGAACAATGGGACCACATTCACTGTCCTCCAGTCTTCCGGCACTATACCCGTAACCAATAACGACCTGAAGATCAGAGCCAGAGGCTCTGCAATCTCCTCTCTCGCCTCCTTGAGAAGCCTAGTGTAAATCCCGTCTGGCCCAGGGAACTTATCTAACTGCAAACCCTCAAGAATATCTAGCACATCCTCCTCATCTACTTCAATACTTTACAGTTTGCAACCCTGTATCACACTGTTCTCCACAACTACATTTACATCCCCCTGCGTGAATACCAAACAGAAATATTTGTTCAGTGCCACTCCAATCTCTTCAGGCTCCACGCACAACTTCCCACTGCTGTCTCTGACTGGCCCTAAGCTTGCCCTAACCAATCTTCTATTCTTAACATATCTAAAGAAAGCTTTAGGATTTTCCTTGATCCTATCATCCAAAGCCTTCTTGTGTCCCCTTTCAGCTCTCCTCAGCTCACTCTTTAGCTCCCTCCTGGCTAATCTATAGCTATCCAGCGCACTAATTGAGCGTTCAAGCCTCATCCTGACATAAGCCTCCTTTTTTCCTTTTAACCAGCGAATTAACTTTTTTTGTACACCATGGTTCCCTTACTCGACTATTTCCTCCTTGCCTGACAGGGACATACTTATCAAGGACTTGCAGTAGCTGCTCCTTGAATAAGCTCCACACTTCAGATGTTCCCAGTCCCTGTAGTTTCCTAGTCCAACCTATGCACCCTAATTCCCTCTTTATGGCCTCATAATTACCATTCCCCCGGCTATAACTACTGCCCCCAGCTTCAGGCCTATCCCTATCCATCACTAAGGTGAATGTAACCGAATTGTGGTCACTATCACCAAAATATTCACCAACTTCCAAGCCTAACACCTGGTCTGGCTCATTGCCCAGCACCAAATCCAATGTAACCTCACCTCTAGTTGGCATATCTACATACTGAATTAAAAAATCCTTCCTGCACACTTTGTACAAAAACTGACCCCTCTAATGAGCTGGAGCTATACCTATTCCAATCAATATTAGTAAAGTTAAAGTCCCCCATAACAATTACCCTACTACTTTCACTCCTGTCCAGGATTGACTTTGCAATCCTTTCCTCTACCTCTCTAGAACTTTTAGGAAGTCTATAAAAGACTCCCAACAGGGTGCCCTCTCCTCTCCAGTTTCTAATCTCAGCCCATACTACCTTAACAGACAAGTCCTCTTCAAACTTCTTTTCTGTCACTGTGATACAGTCTTTGACTAATAATGCCACTCCTCCCCCCCTTCTACGTCCGTCTCTACTCCGACTGAAGCATTTGAACCCCGGCACCTGCAACAACCATTCCTGTCCCTGCTCTACCCACGTCTCTGAAATGGCCACAACATTGAAGTTCCAGGTACTGATCCAAGCTGCAAGTTCCTCCACCTTATTGTGAATTCTTCTTGCATTAAAATATACGCATTTCAAACCATGCCCTACTCCACCCGTACGCTGCTGTGCTTTACAGTTCTCATCTATGACCCCCCTATTCTCGTCCCTCTTAACATCCAAACTACTCAGGATCCCACCCCCTCTCTGAATCAGCTTAAACCCCCCTGCATAGCCTGTGCAAATTTCCCCCCCAAGATATTGGTCCCCCTCTGATTCAGGTGTAGACCATCTCTCTTGCAGAGGTCCCACCTACCCCAGAATGAGCCCCAATTGTTCACGAACCTGAACATCTCCCTCCTGCACCATCCCTGCAGCCACGAGCTCAAACATTGCCTCTCTCTGTTCTTCTCTAAACTATCCCGTGGCACAGGCAAGAGTCCAGAGATAACCACTCTGTCTGTTTTGGGCTAATGGCATTTTTCCAAAATGTAGGGAACTTTGGAAATTTGATACAACGCATCGACTGTCTCAGCACCTTCTTCGTTTAATAATGTCAGATGAAATCTATAAGGACATATGCACTTTCCAGCTTTTAGTTCTCATACCATTTTCAATACCCTTTTTCCTTGTGATTGGAACTGTTATGAAGGGGGAGGTTGAATTCCTCGCTGAGAACTAATATGCAATCACTCATAAATAAGTACCTTGCTTTATAATATTTCTTAAAGAGTGTGTGAAAAGGGGTAATATCTGTGCTTCAGCAATGTTTAGAGGTTGAATCAAAATAATTACCTGCGTTTTCTTTTTCTCTGAAAAAGCAAAAAGTAACAAGTCACTCTCTATCTAATTGAGAGTGAACAGGCTAACTGAACTATGAAAAGAAAACAAATAAAACACTATTCTAATAGAATGTAGTTTAGATGATTGCAATCTCCATTTTTAAAAAATACAGTTTTGAGCCATTCTCAAAATTTCAACTATGTTGATCATTTTCCCGAATTTTCTGTCTTTTGAGCTGATTTCTTCTGTCTTCAGGATCGAAAAAAGACTTCCTTTTAAGGCATAAATGTGGCTGTCATATTGGCAGAAATATTTACTAAGACAATCTCTCTCCCTCTCTCAAAATTCGTACTGTTTCTGACGCTGGCAGGCAGAGGCAGTTGCTGTCTGGAGGCTCGCTATGATATCCCTGATGTCTACCAAAATCTGCGCAATGGGATTGGTTTACAGGTTAACACAATACAAATTCAAATCTGATAGGCTGCTGCTATCGAAATACCTGAAGGCTGTCACCAAGGCAATTCTGCAGTTTGGTCCTTCCATAAATCGTTTCAATCTGTGGAGTCCATGCACGTGCGCATCCACAGCACTGAAAAAATAAACTGAATGTTTTAGAAGAAACATGAAATGCTTTCTCCTTTTAGCATTTTACAATCATTTCTTTATAATTTTGGAGATGCCAAACCCAAACCCTCCACTCAACACACACCACCTCCCTTTCGAAAAAGTGAACCATGATAAATAAAAGATGGCTTCATTTTTTTCCTTTTAAATTCGCGGTAAAACATCCAAAATGACTATGTTCATGACCCGCAAAATGTACAGTCTGTTAACTAAGTGCTTTTAACGTAAGACTCCAATGAAATAGTCTGGCGCTTTTGTCCTTGAATCTTTCCAGAAAGCTTGAAGTATTTGATTGGTATACAGAATCGTTTCTGATGCGTTGTTCGTAACGTAAGGATTAAAATGTAAATTATGACTAAGCCCAAATAACTCCTTTTCAATTGTGGAATGTAGTGCCTGGTGGATATGACGGGCTTTTTTTTTCGATAAATAACTGACTGGCCTTTCAATTCCATATTTATCCTCCAGTAACAACACAGTTCCAACACCGACGTAGCTGGCATTGATGTTGACTTTAAATGGTTTCAAATTATTTTGCGTGTCTAAAACAGATGACGTGATTAATGCTGCTTTCACATTCTCAAATGCCTCCTGGCATTTTTTTGTCCACCAAAATGTCATGTTGTTTTTACACAAGTCTGTCAATGGTGTCACTACACTAATAAAGCTTCGTGCGAATTTTCTGTAGCCTCCACTCCATGCCAAAGATTGTAACATTTCCTTCTTTGAATTTCTCGATGGCTTTCGCCTTCACGTTTCTCGGTTTCATACGTCTGTATCTGATGTTGTGTCATAAGAATGACACTTCTGCCTTCGAACATTTTGTTTTTAATCATGTATATGACGAACTTTTCCTCCCATAGTATCGCAAACAGCTCTGCCAAACACTTTATGTGATCTTTCCATGAATGACTAAAGATCACCAAGTCATCTATGCTAACAGCACAACTAGTCAATACTTTAACAACCCTATTCATAAGCCTTTGAAAATTAGTTGGTGCATTTTTCATCCCAAAGGATATTCCTTTAAGTTGATGTAACTAATCTGTTTATTACATATTATTAGTAACAGTAGTTATTACTTAGATACATAAACTCTTAAATCTCTGACTTCGGGCCTACCAACTTTTTCCTTAATTCATTTTAAAGGACCTCTTACTTCGTGTTCAAATATCAACTCAAATGGAGTAACTGACTCGATTCATTTGGATCATTGGGATGCCTTTATCACAATCAATTGGGTAATCCTGGCAATAAATCCTCAACATGGCCTTTAAGATTTGATGCCACCTTTCTAATGTTCATTGGAATTCAGAACGGCACGCGCAAAGTGCCTGTTGCCTAAACTCTCCATGACTTCCTTAAATAATTTGGCATTAAAATTGGAACTTTGGTCTGAAAGAATCTACCTGGGTAATCCATAACGGGTAAAGTAGGCAAGCAAATTTCCCACAACCTTTTTTTTACCTTGGTATTTCGTAAAGGAATTGTCTCTGGACACCTTGTGGGCACATCCATTACTCTTTGCAATTGCTGATCCCACTTTTGGTTTTAGGGAAGAAATGTATACAATCCAGTTGTCTGTGTGGATATGAGTGCCTCTGCAGATCAGAACACTGCATTTGCCTGACGAAGGCACAACATAGTGTCGAAAGCTCGTGGATTTACTATCAAATAAATTGGTTGGATTTTAAATTGGTGTTGCAAAACTTTACATGGTTCAAAATGCCATGGTTCTTTTATTTACCTCTGAAGGCTGTTTCTTTTTCACTTTATGATGTGGAGATGCCGGCGTTGGATGGGGGTAAACACAATAAGACGTCTCACAACGGGTTCCATTCACCTGAGGAAGGAAGAGCGTTCCGAAAGCTTGTGGGTTTACTAACAAATAAACTTGTTGGCCTTTAATCTGGTGCTGTAAGACTTCTTACTGTGTTTCCACCTTATATCAGATCATTGTCAATGCGCCTTTAAATCAAAACACTTTGGTTAGCCTTTCTGGAATTATTCCGAACTATCTTGGCTCTGTTCCTTTGATATCAGACTTCTTAAGACATTCTTTCTGTTCCAAGTCCCTATTCATCTGTGTAGCCAGTGCTTCTTTCGGAAGCCTGCAGCATTGCAGCTTCCGTTTTTCCAGACTTCCTATTTGAAGAGTTGAACGATATTCCATCCTTGGTGCTTTGCCTTCTGCTGCAGAAAATCCAGTTAGAACCATGAACAACGTATTCTCCCTCCCTCTGGAAAGTGATCCACCGGAGAGAAGCAGTGACTTACTTCTATTTATTCTTCCCGCTGCAAACTTTTATTAGATAAGAGTAATGCAATTGGAACTGAACCAGCCCCTCACATATACAAACGTTTCAGCCAGCATGATTCTAGAAATCGGTTTTACTCTTTCCTTAGCTGAAACATTAAATCATACGCAATTGAAACTACGTTGTATTTCTAATGTTTACCCATATTTGTTACAAACTAACTGTGCGTGCCCAACATAATTGTGATGATATTTCTGAATATTCAGAAAAGTCACATTCCGATGAGCAAGATGATCTCTTTGGGAACAACACAACTATTTGTGCCCAACTGAAGAAGTTGAAAATGAAGTCCTTTGCTTGTACAGTATTTGCATGTCGCCAAGAAAGGCCTTTAACCATCCTAACCTTGCATTTGCATTGATCAACATATTCACAGGCATACCAAATGTAAAGTGAACAACGATTTACAACTCATGAGAAGAGAATGTCAATTTGTTGGTAAGCAAAATCTGGTTGGTTCATACGTTGATGTGGAGATGCCGGCGTTGGGCTGGGGTAAACACAGTAAGAAGTCTCACAACACCAGGTTAAAGTCCAACAGGTTTATTTGATAGTAACTGGCCTCCATTCTGAAAGTTTTCCCTCCACTATCACCCTCTGTCTTCTATGACATGGCCAGTCGGCCAAATTTCTTTCTATCCCACACTTCCTTACTTTCTTCATGAGCCCACCATGGGAAACCTTATCAAACACCTTATTAAAATCCATGTATATGACATCAACTGCCCTACTTCCATCTACACACTTAGTTACCTCCTCAAAGGCTTCAATTAAATTTGTGAGGCAAGACTTACCCCTCATTAATCCATACTGACAATCCCAGATTAAGCTGCATCTTTCCAAATGGTCATAACTCCTATCCCTTGGGATCTTTTCCATTAACATACCGACCACCATGTAAAGACTAACTGGCCTATAATTACCAAGGTCATTTCTATTTCCTTTCTTGAAAAGCATTCTCCACTGTGCCATCCTCTGGCATAATCCCCGTGGACAGTGAAGACCAAAAGATCAAAGCTAAAGTCCCCACAATCACATCCTTTGACTTCCAAAGTATCCTAGGAGGCATTCACCTGGCCTAGGGGACTTATTGACCCTCAGGTTTTTCAAAATTGCTAATACATCTTCTCTCAGAACATCTATCTTCTCCATCCTTTCAGCCTGTATCACACTCCCACTCTCAAAAACATGGCCCTTCTTCTTAGGGATAGTAAATTAGAATGTAGCATAGAATATAAATTCTCAGTACGTTTGGACGTGCACATCACTTCACCACCTTCTCTGGCCGCTGTATTGTTGCCCAATTATGAAAATTTATTATTGTCACAATTAGGCTTACATTAACGCCACAGCAAAGTTATGTGAAAATCCCCTGGTCACCACGCTTCCCGCCTGTTCGGGTACCCGGGAAAGAATTTAGTAAGGTCAAGGCACCGAACCAGCACTTATTTTGGACTCTGGGAGAAAACTCACGCCAATATACTTTGTATTCTAAAATTCAATTAATTCCAGTTGCGAAGAATTGTTCGGCCTCGGACGATCTTAGCCTAACTATCATTGCAACCCTAAATCATGCTTACTTATCTGAATCGGCAGGCAATTCCAATTATTTCTCCAACAACTTACCATTTTTTTTCTACTTCAACGTAAGACATGTCCCTACCACTTTCCGGAGCAAAAATCTTTCACTTTTCATCCCGCCCCTCACCGATCAGCATTGCTTCCAGTTGCCGAAATATTTAATGCGTTATCGTCCTGTTAGTGCGTTATTCTATTCTGCCATCATTTCGCGGATTATTTGCCTATATTTCTTTGAGAACCAGATTCCTTCAACTCTGTCTTGTGCATCTGATCTGCTTCATCTAACATATGGTGCTTTGATTTCCTCTATCATAACAGTTGAAATTCCTCCCTAAACTTTTGCCTCTCTTGCTCCAGGGCAATCCTTATTCCATCGTAAAAACACTTTCTTTACGCTTTGTGTAGCCCCTCCTAATTTGTCCTTGGTCTGTTCAGTTTTGACGTTTATTTGAAATGGTCTGAAATATTAATGTTTCTATTCAACGGTGTATATCAATGCAAATTATTTCTGTAATTGAATTAAATAGAAAAGCAAAGTTATATAAAAAGTAAAATGGTTTAATGGCTTCCAGACAACTGAAAAAAAATTGCAGCCAGTGCAATACGTTTCAAAAGATACCCCTTGCTGTAATGGAAATAATTTCAGGAACATCTGTACAAAAAATCATTGAATTATCCACGTTCAATGCAAAATTAGCCGTCGTCGGATGTACAGACACAGCAGGTTCGAGGGTCTAAATTGCCTACTCCTGTTCCTAGTTCTGATGATTCTAATGAGAAAGTGGATGCTTTGCATGAAATATTATTTGTCTCTGCTTACACCGTGAGATATTAATGTGAATTGTTCCCAACCGAATGATCCATATACTTTGATTTCCAGATCAGAGTTCAGTAAAGGTCAATGAGAAGAGCTGCTTTTTCAATTCAGAGTTCTGGAAAGGGAACATAAAGTGCACGAATTGACAATACATTGACTTCAATGAGGGAAAATTAATTGTCACAGGCACAGAGAAATGGGAGTATGAATTCGACAAAATGACAAGTAAGTATCTTAGAAAAGAAACTGGATGCTACAACTGGAGCATATCAAATATTTGAGTGAATTCGTGCAATTTATTTACTTATTCTGCCATGATTCGTGGCGATGGCTTTTTAACTTTGCCCCGGTCCGGCATTCGACAATTTGGAGTTAATGTCTGAAAAATGTGAAACAGTTTCAGCACAGCAAGGTCAACATTTAAAATTCTTCATGACTGAACGTATTTTGTGTTACTTATCGCTAAATGTTGTTCTTTGTTTCTATAACTTCATTGATTAGTACGGAGCGTCCTGTTCAGTGAACTTTTTAGGTTTCGTTGGAACGCTTATACTCGCCGCATGTGTAAATGCTATAGCTGTATTAGCTCGTACTCTGCTGTTACATTCTTCAAATTTGTGTTACATTATTCAGTTGCATCAATGTGTTAAAGGCAAATTGCATGGACAATCGTAGAAGGCAAGAAGTATCAAATCAAACATATTCATCCGATCCACTTCATATTTATTTCTATCGAGTTCAGTGTTGTGGGAGTAGAGAATACAATATTAGTCCAATTGGACACCATCTTTTCAATTGAATGCATAAGACATTAATATGTCTACAATTTGAGAATTGTATTTTTCGTGTTCTGGAAAAAATAGTCATTCCCAAACTTTGGAAATCAATTCTTTGATTTTCCTTCACCAGGAAAGCAAAAAAGGCTGCATCTTTGATTGATCGCTATTAGCCAGAGACCAAAGATCATCCAGTATAATTTCCGAAACAAAGATTGCAAAATTGATGGAAATGACCTTTTGTTAGTATATTCGCGTAGGTAATGATTTTATAATGAAATAATTCTACCAAACCTGTGGTTTCCATTTAGAAATATGTGCGAGATCATTATATAGTTCAGGATTTGGAAACATTTTCTTGCAAGCTGTAGTTTCGAGTCAGTCTCCTTTTGTCAAATGTGCAGTTTCAACAGGATTCAAGTAGTTGCATTGGTCATGTTATTAATCCTCTAAGATTGCATTTAGCTGGAAGATAACGTAAAGAGGTTCCTGTCGCAAGCAGTTATCTAAGTGTGCAGGAGTGCGAAGAGTATGGCTCGCATGAATCCACTGTTGCAAGTTAACACAGATCAAATATTTCACAACAATTTTTCATCGAATATTGGATACGGTCTGAAACAGGCTTTTTTGGTCACTGTAATTATTTCCTTCATAGTACAGACATCCAATTGACTTACACTGTCCCTAATCTTTCACCGCAGCCCCCCAACACTTGCAATCTTTAAATGTTTCGGGAACACATGTCAATTATTTTCAGTTGGAACAGTTTGCCTCTATCTGGTTACAATGCGGCATAAACTGGCCATGACCATGTTAAAAGTTCTTAGATACTATACACTGCAACGATGAAAACCCCGAAAATAAGTCTGGCAGGAAGTATTTTTACAACACAGCTATTTCAGGGCAACAAAGATCATATTAAGGCGCAACGGGTGGGGGTCCGTGGGCGGGAGGGTATTTATAAAGGCGCAGTCACTGCTACCAGAAGGTGGTTTGTGGAGGAGCTGCTGTAAAGAGACAGTTAAAACCCAAAGACTACTTCGATGTTTCCCTCCCTACCCCATACTCGAAAAACAAGTCACGGTGAGGATCACAGTCAAGGTAAATACGAGTTGAGATTATTTTTCTACTTCTACCTTGATAAGGGCAGAACGGCAGTTGGGGCAGTGGCATGCTCCTCCTACCAGTTGTATGAAATTTGGGAGCAATCTAGTCTCCCTGACAACTTTGTCTGTAAGAAGTGTGTCCTTCTGCAACTCCTTACAAAACACGTTGTTCAATTGGAGCGGCAGATGTATACAATGCGGAGGATAAAGGGGGCAGAGAGTGTGATAGACAACAGTTAAGGGAAGTTGTCACACCACAGGTTCACCAAGGTTGATGAGTGACTACCAGGAGAGGCAGGCGGTAATGTAGGGGTATACTTGGCTATTCCGCTTTCAAAAAGATGTAGACGTTTGCATATTGTGAGGGTGAGTAGTCTCTCAAGGGAAGATACCAGCGGCAGCTAATCATGCGGCACCACACCTGATTCTGCTGTCGTTCATGGTCGGACAAAGAGAAGCGAGCTAGTTAGAGCACAAACAAGGGTTTCTGTGGCCGCGATCGAGACTCCAAGACCCTGCATTGCGTGTTTCATATATTTGATAGTAAACTCACAAGCTTTCAAGGTTCCCCTCTTCGTAGCTGAAATGAGAGGAACCTCGAAAGCTTGTGAGTTTATTATCAGATTAATCGGTTGGACTTAACCCTGATGTTGTCAGACTTCTTACTGTGTCTGTGAACACGGACTTCTTACTGTGTTTACCCCAGTCCAACGCCGGCATTTCTACATCATTGCCTTTCTGATGCCAGGGTCAGGGATGTCTCTGAATGGTTACAGGGCATTCTTAAGGGGGAAGGTGGGCAGCTAAAGATCATTGTACATATTGGTTGGGAAAAAGGATGAGTCTCTGAAGTGTGAATATAGAGAATTAGGCAGAAAGCTAAAGGTCAGGGCCTTGAAGGTAATAATTTCTGGACTGGTGCCCGTGCCAGGTCCTTGTGAGAGTAGGAAGTGAAAGATTAGGCAGATGAAGGCGTGGCTTGAGAGCTGGTGTAGGGGCTGGGGTTTAGATTTTTTTATTATTTTTGGGATGTGTTCTGGGAAGGGGTGAACAGTTCAAAAGGGATGGGTTACAGCTGAACTGGAGGGGAACTAATATCCTGGAGGGGAGATTTGCTAGAGGCACTCAGGAGTGTTTAATTTACTTTGGTAGGGGAATGGAACCCAAAGCAATAAGGAGACAGAAGAGAAGTTGAGGACAGCACAGCAGTTAAAAAGAACACGTTAAATTAAACTCTTAGATCAGCTAGTAAGTCAACATTGTTTCCCAGTGGTAGCGGAATCTTAAACTAGAATCCATAGGTTTAGGGTGAGAACCACAGAGTTCAGAGGGGCAATATTTCAAACAGAGGGTAACGAGTGTCCGGGACGATCTATCCGAGTTAAGAATAGATACGATGCAATTTTGCCTTTTAAAAAGCATTTAGACAGTTATATGGTTAAGCTGCGCATAGAGCGAAATGGTCCATACGTAGTCAATTGGGACTAGCTTAATGGTGAAATGGACAAGTTGGACTAAAGTGCTTGCTTCCATGCTGTAAAGCTCTATGACTTCCGAATAAATGGCACTATGTAAAACAGAATGTACAACTTTCATTCTTGAAACTTTCTACTCCCATCGACAAATGTACATCAAATCAGAAATAACTCACTCTGTTGCGTGGGTTCCTTCCGAATGCTCTGGTTTCTTCCCACAGTCAAAAGACATGTGACTTAGGTGAATTGGCCATGCTAAATTGACGCTTACTGTCAGGAGGACTATAGTGGGTAAATGCATGGGGTTATGGAGATGGGGCCTGTGTGGGATTGTGTTCAGTACAGATGTGCCGATTGTTCTCATTCTGCACTGTACGATTCTATGAAAGCACGATATTGTGCCAGAATGTCGTGGTTGCCTGCTTGCGCATTAATGTGAAGTTACGAGTTATTTGTCTCTCGAGGCTTCGCGTGTGGTTTATTGTCAGTGTGTGATTCATTATCAGTGTGTGAGGCGTAAAAACTGCGCGTGTGGTTCAATGCAGTATGTGGGGCATATCAACTTCTTGTAGCTCCGTGGGACTGATGCGATTTTCTTTTTCCCTCAAATTGCAATTCAGTGCATTTCGGTTTACTGCAGATGGAAGGTTGAGCTCTTACGAGTAGATGTCACGTTCGTAGTCACTGACTGTATTGACTTCACAGACGGAATGAGACTATCGTCTGAATAGAAGATCCACAATCATTTCCTGATGTCTCGCGCAATTCCCACCATTAAATGTTTTCCTCTCTTTGCTTAGATATTATGTCATGCTATTTTTAAATTATCGTATCAACATCTTTTTCCTCACTTTCTCATTATGTATTTGTTTTTCCCGCTGTTGTCAGGAGCCATATAGATATTGCGCCTGATTCTGCTAATGTATTTTGTCATTGAGCACATTCCAAATATTTGCTTATTACTGACCAACTGTTCATGTTCAATTACTTTTCAGGGTGTAGATGATTGGTCAGCAATTACATCCTCTGCAACATGTTACACATTTGCCGACCTGAAAATTGAACTTTTGACTTTTCTTAAAAGGGAATTCAGTTTCCTGATTGTCAGTTTGCTGCGCTATTCTATAAATGCGAAATACAGCGTGAACCAACAAGCACTAATTTTGTAGATGAGATTTTAATTCAAAGAACTGTAAATGCCCTTTTTGCCCTCGGTATCTTATTAGTATCAGTTCATTGCCACAACTCCTATATTCAATCTGAATCGCGAATATAATCGGCACACGAGACGGAAAAGGGCAGAGGGATGTGGCAATAGGTGAGAAAAAGATAGAGGGTCTGTTATAATTCCCTCCCTTAACCATCTGGATCATATAACACTGTGCTGCAAATTTATTTTAATCTGTACTTCCGCAGAATGTTGTTTTGTTGTTATGCAGATTTTCTAAATTAAAAAAAGAAAATTATACGAATGTACAATCATTCTATACCATGATGGTTTCATGAGAAGTTTTTTTTTTATCAGTTTGCTATTGAAGACCAAAGTGGAACTGCCAGAGATTTACCAGAATCTGCCGAAATCGACCAGAAAATAAAATCATACCAATTGAACGACTCAGAGGAGAATGACGACTGGACAGAAAGACAGTGGCGACCACTTTGTTTCAGAGGAGATAGATTCCGCATACATTTGTCGCTTCAAGACGTGTGGTTTTGTCTTAACTATCAGCATGTTTATATATTCCGATATAGGGTTTGGTTCCTTAGTCTGGGACGCAGTAAGTCCATCTCTTTACATATATGCAGGCGTTAAAATCAGCGCTACCGCAATTTTAAGCAAGCGAATTCGGTAGGCTCCTACTAAAAAGGTTGCTGTAAACGGCTAACCCGGTGGCTCGGCCTTTTTAATGTTGAGGTAGCATCATAGAGACAGTGATCGACCGTTACATTTTCTTTCGAGAATAGGAAGTTGCTATAATCATGGAAGACTAGGTATTAAAATTGGCGATGATCCTACGATGTATCAATCGAAAAGTGAATAATATCATTAATGTACGGCATAAAATGGACGCTCGGGTCCGTTTTTAATGTCAAACATCTAAAACTTGTTGTTCATTCGACTCCTGAAATCGTGCTCTCATTCCACTGCACAGGTAATTTCTGAAGTAAATGCAGACAGATATCAGTAAACATGCCCCCGATAAATTAATCCGATCTTCGTTAGCCCACATAACATGGATGACATACAATTGACGTATGCAATTTCTAGTAATTAAAGTGAAGAAAAATATACCAGCATTCTAGGTTTTAAATGCAATTGAACTATTCATTTGATTCTTCTTAAAGGAAGTAATGGCCTCGTGGTGGTATCGCGAGGCTATTAATGCAAAAATTTTGCTAATGTTCCAGCGGCCAGGATTCAATCCCGCCACACAATATCCCGTTCACTCATATCCTTCAGGGTCAGAAATCTGCCGTCCTTTCCTGGTCTGGCCAACATGACCAGAGCCACAGCAATGGTTTATCTCTGAAATGCCCTCGGAAATGATATATCCATGGACAACTAGTGATGGGCAGTTATTGATGGCCAGTTATCGGCGCCCAAGGCCCAAGGATGAATAATAGAATTGTTACATTTATAACAATCTGACATTTGTCACGTAGGTCATCAGTATTTTTACTGTCCCTCCTATTTGGTTGCGTGATTGCAATGCGGTTTGCCGGTGTGGGAGTGGCGGCGATTTAGATGTGATGTTGTTGGAGGGAACGTTGGAAGCGCTGAGGCGTCTTCTCTAATGCTGCCTGTCATGGTCACGGTGCATTGCGATCTGCATCTAGTTGGGGTCCAGATCGCGAAGCTTCGGGCTGCGGTTTCCCAGGACAGTGGGGCGAGAGTGAGATATTCAGGCACTGTTTGAGAGCCGAGGCAGTTGATGCTTAATGACAGTCAGAGAGATATGATAGGCCAAACTCCAGCAATTCACTTGTGAAATGAGTAGCTTTCGCCTGAAGGGGCACCATGAGGCAGTCTGTCGAATTCCACCATATGGCCTAATTAGTTTGAGACACGATCAGTGTTGATGATTCAGAAGAATGTTAATCTGTGATTGCTATTTTAGATAATTTCTGCCTTCAGACGATCGGCGGAACAGAATGCAATTCAACCTAAATAACGTATCAACTTTTCCGAACATTATTTAATGGAGCGACTTTCGTTTTCGTTAGAAAGGAGGCGGCTAAGAGGGGACCTAATCGAAAGATATAAGATGATTAGAGGTTTAGATAGGGTGGACAGTGATAGCCTTTTTCCTAGGATGGAAAAAGCTAGCACGAGGGGACACAGCTTTAAATTACGGGGTGATAGTTATAGGACGGATATCAGAGGTAGGTTCTTTACCCAAAGGGTGGTTCGGGAGTGGAATGCCCTGCCTGCAGCAGTTGTAGATGCGCCAAGTTTGGTGGCGTTAAGAGGTTAGTTGATAAGTATATGGAAGAGAAGGGAATGGTTTAGTTTGGAGGGGCATTGCTTTTTATATTGGTCGGCGCAACATCGAAGGCCGAAGGGCCTGTTCTGTGCTGTAATGTTCTGTGTTCTATGACTTACCAGTTTAAAGATCCTTTCTCGTAAGACAATGTCCTACACAATAGCGTATCCAGACATAATTTGCTATCGATTTTCTTAATTGCCCTGATCACAGGTGATCCAAAACTTTGTACAAGGAACTTGTTTGAAGCATCGCCTTGATTTGTTGCTGGAGGAACAAAGAGGGGAGGGCTGCTTCAGCACCGCTGTTGCAGAGTTGAAAGCTTAAACGGTTTACTTTAGTCAGCAAGTGAATTGACAATAAATATCTGGGTCTTTGAAGATTTCAGGATTGAAGGAACAGATGGTTTTGGAAGGGTTTTAAGACTGGAGGGAAAGGAAGAAAGCAAGCCCAATTAATCAATTAAAATCAAAGTATGACTTCAAATCAAATCAATTTTTAAAATAAATATCGCTAACTTGTGTAGTCAAGAAATCACAGAATGCAGACTTAAGTAGCCGTTGTCAGTTTCTGCACCTCAGTCCATTATTCTCAAAGCTGCATCTTGCAGATTCTCCAAATTAACAGCTGAAGTCAATGATAGCCGTTGCACCCTACAGAACCGTGAATGGGTCGCACTTTGAGTTAAGTGCCAGCACCATAAAACATAATTCAATTTACTGGCAGTCACGGATGGATGGGGATGCAACATGCCTTTCCCTTGTATGAGAAATCTGTCCCAATAGTAGAATTTGAGTGTTTCTGTATCAATGAGAGCGTGAGATGTTTACATATGGAAATATCATCACTAACGGCAAAAACACAGAAAAAACTCTATTTTTGTGTTTATAATGTTTGAATTTATTACCAATATTAAAATAGCTTCAGCACTTTATTTCGTGACAAAAGATCTTTTACATTTTAATTACAACAAAATTGACACCTTTAAATGAACGCATGGATCTATCTCATTCCTCCAAATCATGGCACTGTTTACTTTCAGATGATTGCCACAGTGTCCGCAAGAGATGCCTTCAAGAAACTGGCTGTTGCCGATACGTTTGTAGGATAGAAAAGGACGTCTGTTCCTCTGTAATATTTTAAGGCCACCTCTGTGACCTGAACAGTACTGGTCTCTAAATATCCGAGCGCAAGTCTTTTTGTGAGTCTTGCAGCTTTTCCGCCTCACCCAGTCGTTCTGGGAGAGGGTGACCAAATGTCACCCCCTGCCGTATCTAACAGTTGCATACCTGGTTTATTTACTAACTATTTACTAACTTTTGTTCGATTTGTCCAACTTGGGCGACAGATGAACCTATGCAATTATTGCTGAAAACGCAGTTTGAAGTTAAACATGATAAAGATGCAAATAAATTGTATCATTGATTCTATGATACTTTTCAGAAAGTCAGATATAATCAACGGTGAAACATTTAATGGTCATCAATTAGCCAGTAGCAAAGAACACAGAACAAAGAACAAAAACAGCACGGGAAACAGGCCCTTCGGCCCAACGAGCCCGCGCCGCCACCTCGATGTTCCCACTTCTACACGCGATCCCTGTCCATGTTTATAGATCTATTGATTAAAAACCAAATTTGGGACAATTTACGGAGAATTTGTTTTGCCAATTAGCCTAAGAGCACATCTTTGGGATGTGGGAGGAAACCGGAGCTCCCGGAGAAAACCCACGCAAGCACGGGAGAATCCGCAAACTCCCACAGACACAGGCCCAAATCCATGTATCTGCACAGCACAACTATAGTCACTGAGCTGTCGTGTTGCCCATCAGATGGTCCAGGTCAAGCATACGCTAACGAAGTGAAGCAGTAGGATACTCTCGAAAAAGGTCCAAGAGCAGTCGTCTCACGACCCATCGCATGTATGCCCCTCGTTAGACAACAAGGTGGACCAAAGCACCTGTAGGATAAAAACAAGTACATCAATATCATCATCTATTTACACACTTCCCAGGGACTCTCAAGGCTCATGATCTCTATTTTAAATCAGTTTTATATACCCCTCCATTCCCATTCTGTTCATGTGCCCATCTAAGTATTTCTTAAATATCTCTAGAGTACCTGCCTCCACCACTGTACTTGGTAGCGCATTCCATGCCTCCACCACCCTCTGTGTGAAAAAAACTCCCTCTAGCATCCAAATTATACCTTACCCCCCTCACCCTAAGCCCGTGACCCCTCGTGCTATTTGAGTCCATCCTCGGAAAAAGCTTAACCCTGTTTACTCTATCTATCCCCTTCAAAATAGAACATAGAACATAGAAGACTACAACACAAACAGGCCCTTCGGCCCACAAGTTGCGCCGAACACATCAAAACGTACCCAGCCATAGACCTATCTATAACCCCCAATCCCATTGGATCCCAAATACTCATTCAGAAGTCTTTTAAAAGACCCCAGCGAGTTCGCCTCGACCACCACCGACGGCAGCCGATTCCATTCACTCACCACCCTCTGAGTGAAAAACTTTCCCCTAGAATCCCCTCTGTACTTGCTTCCCTGCACCTTAAATCTGTGCCCTGTCGTTGCGACCATTTCAGCCCTGGGAAATAGTCTCTGAGAGTCCACCCTATCTATTCCTCTCAACATCTTGTAAACCTCTATCAGGTCGCCTCTCAACCTTCGTCTCTCCAGGGAGAACACTCCCAGCTCCCTCAACCTGTCTTCATAAGGCATGCCTCCCAATCCAGGCAACATCCTTTTAAATCTCCTCTGCACCCTTTCAATAGCTTCCACGTCCTTCCTATAGTGAGGCGACCAGAACTGCGCACAGTACTCCAAGTGTGGTCTGACAAGGGTCCTATAAAGCTGCAGCATTACCTCCTGACTCTGAACTCAATCCCTCGATGAATGAAGGCCAGTACACCGTAAGCTTTCTTAACCACATCCTCCACCTGGGAGGCCGATTTGAGAGTCTTATGGACCCGGACCCCAAGATCCCTCTGCTCTTCCACACAGCTAAGACTCCTACCTCTGATAGTGTACTCATTCATCCCGTTGGATCTGCCAAAATGGACCACAACACATTTATCCGTGTTGAAGTCCATCTGCCACTTCTCCGCCCAGTATTGCATCCTGTCGATGTCATGCTGCAACTTCTGACATCCCTCCAGACCATCCACAACACCACCGAACTTCGTGTCATCGGCGAACTTACTCACCCATCCCTCCACTTCCTCATCCAGGTCATTTATGAAAATGACAAACAGCAAGGGTCCTAGAACAGATCCCTGGGGCACTCCACTGGTGACCGACCTCCATGCAGAAAGAGAGCCATCCACAACCACCCTCTGCCTTCTGCAGGCAAGCCAGTTCTGGATCCACAAGGCCAAAGCCCCTTGGATCCCATGCCCTCTCTCCTTCTCAAGAAGTCTTGCATTGGGAAGTCTTGCAAAATCTTGCACACCTCTATCAGATCTCCTCTAAGTCTACGTCTTCCTAGGGAAAACAGTCCCAATTTGCCTAATCTCTCCTCGTATCTCAGACCTTCCATACCAGGCAGCATCCTGATAAACCTCCTCTGCACTCTCTCCAGAGTCTCCACGTCCTTCCGGTAGTAAGGCGACCAGAACTGGACGCGGTATTCCAAATGAGGTCTAACCAACGTTTTATACAACTGCAACATTAAAGCCAGCTCTTGTACTCTATACCCCTTCCTATAAAGGCTAGCATACTATATGCTTTCTTCACAACCTTCTCCACTTGCTCTGCCACCTTCAGAGACTTGTTCACCTGCACCCCCAGGTCCCTCTGCGTTTCTATATTCTTAATAGGTCTACCCTTTATCATATACCTCCCCACTACATTCTTTCTCCCGAAATGCATCACCTCACATTTATCAGGATTGAAATCCATCTGCCATCTGTCTGCCCAAGCTACCAGCCTATCTATGTCTTGCTGCATCGCCTGACAATGCTCCTCACTATCCGCAAGTCCAGCCATCTTTGTATCATCTGGAAACTTGCTGATCACTCCACTTACTCCCTCTTCCAAGTCATTTATATATATTACAAATAGAAGAGGTCCCAGTACCGAGCCCTGCGGCACACCACTCATGACTGACCTCCAGCTCGAGAAACACCCTTCCACTATTACTCTCTGTCTGCTATTACCAAGCCAGTTGCTTATCCATCTAGCTACCTGTCCTTGTATCCCATTTGCCTTGATCTTCTCGACTAACCTCCCATGAGGGACTTTGTCAAACGCCTTACTAAAATCCATATAGACAACATCAACGGCTCGCCCTTCGTCCACCGTTTTCGTCACCTCCTCCAAAAATTCTACCAGATTTGTAAGGCACGACCTCCCCTTAACAAATCCATGCTGCGTATCCCTAATCAGATTGCAACACTCTAAGTGCCTATACATCCTATCTCTAAGAATCCCCTCCAACAGCTTCCCTACCACTGATGTCAAACTCACCAGCCTATAATTTCCAGGGTTATCCCTACCACCCTTTTTAAACAACGGTACAACATTAGCTATTCTCCAGTCCTCTGGGAACTCGCCTGTATCCAAGGAAGAGACAAAGATTTGCATCAGAGGCCCAGCAATTTCACCTCGCACCTCTCTAAGCAGTCTGGGATAAATGCCATCAGGACCCGGAGATTTATCAATTTTAATGCTACCTAGAAGCTCTAACACTTCCTCCCTCGGTATAGATATTTCCCTCAACTGGTCCACAGCTCCCTCAGAGACAGGAGCTGTCAACAAGCCCCTCTCCTTTGTGAATACCGACGCAAAGTATTCATTCAAATCTCCGCCATTCCCTCGGGCTCTAAGCACAGTTCCCCTCCTCTGTCCCTAAGAGGTCCGATTTTTCCTCTAACCACCTTTTTATTCCTAACATAGGAGTAAAAAGCCTCTGGGTTTTCCTTAATCCTATCCGCCAAAATCATTTCATGCCCCCTTTTTGCCCTTCTAACTCTCTGTTTGAGCTCCCTCCTATTCTCTCTATATTCCTTCAATGCTGTCCCGGTTCCCAGCTTCTTCGACCTATTATACGCTTCTCTTTTCTTCCTAACCAAGTCCTCAATATCCCTAGTAATTCACGGCTCTCTAATCCTACCTTTCCCATCTTTCCTCTTGGCCAGCACATACTTATCTTGCAACATTTTCAGTATTCCCTTGAAAGAGTCCCACATGCCTAGCGTGGACTTACTCTCAAACAACCGTTCCCAATCAGTCTCCCTAAGATCCTGCCTAATTCGACCGTAGTTAGCTTTCCCCCAATTCAGCACCCTGTCCCTAGGGCAACAAGCATCCTTTTCCATCTGTATCCTAAAGTAGACAGAATTGTGGTCACTGTTAGCCACATGTTCCCCCACGACAACGTCAACCACCTGCCCTGGCTCATTACTCAGAACTAAATCCAATATAGCCCCTTCTCTAGTCGGGCTAGCCACATAGCGTTCCAACGATCCTTCCAGTACACATTTTACAAATTCCTGCCCATCTAAACCCCCAGCTCTAAGTACTTTCCAATCCACCCTAGGGAGATTAAAATCTCCCACTATAACGACTCTTCTTTCTGCACCTATCCAAAGAATCAACGAATACGCCTTTCCTTTCAAAGCTAAGTATAATTAATAATGTTGTATGTGTTTTTCTTAAGGCTGCTGTTATGATGCAGTACTTTGAGGAACAGAAGATCAGTTTCGTGAATCAGAAAATGATTGAACTAGGATCAGGCACTGGAATTTTGGGCATTCTATCTGCCCTTCTAGGTGAGTAAAGGAAACCTCATTTACACAGGAACGCCAGGCTAATCGTTTGTGTCTATATGTCAAAACTTTGAAAGTTTGTGGAATTGGAATCCAACTAACAAAGAATCCTGAAATTGAAATATCACCAGCATGAACTCATTCTGAATTGTGGTAAAGCTCATATGGTTAATTAAGATCCGTTCGAAAAGGACATCTGATATCGTTTCCAGTTCTGGCCTATATGTGACAGATTTTACAGTCTCGCTCGACCTCAGACGGGAAAATCCATTGCGAGGTTAATGGGCCTTCCCATTGTCTGCCTCTTGTCCGCTCCAATTCCTGTGGTGGGCGGGACGGTAGAATTTTGGCGCAAATCGCCATCATTATCGTTCACTTTTAAATATCATAGAGTCATGGAGTCGCACTGTGCAGGAAAAAAAAACCTTTCGGCCCAAAGAAACTGCACCGACAACAGCTACCGACAAAGTCACGCTGATCTCATTTCCAGTCTTGGGAAACTTCTGGTAGCCCTTCAATCAATCTAGGGAACCAAGAGTTCCTTAGGGAACCGAGAGACGGGCAACAATCCTCGCCTTTAAACAATGCACAGTCTTCATCTACGAATAAAAACAAGCAAACGGCAGCATGACGTAGAGTGCATAGAAAATTAAAAAATGAATGTTAAGATGGAAATATTGGAGTGGATAGTGTATAAACTTTCAAAGTGGTGAATTTTTGATCCACCATGATCATTCTCCAAAATGGCGCCGGAGAGAGGCGACTTCTAAAACGTTTCGCCCTTGTTCTGATCTTCTAAACTTCATTGTTCTTTCTCTACACCGTAACTATGACTGTAATACTATATTTTGCACTCTCTCGTTTCCTTCTTTATGAACGGTATGCTTTGTCTCTATAGTACAAGAAACAAGACTTTTCACTGTATGTTAATACATATGACAATAATAAATGAAATCAGATAAAATAAAACAAAATATACCGTTCGTAGAAAAGGAAACGAGAAAGTACAGAACGCAGTGTCATAGTCATAACTAAGATGGGAGAGAAACATCAACTTAATGCAAGTTAAGTCCATTAAACTTTCTGACAGCAGCGGGGAAGAAGCTGTTCTTCAGTCAGTTGGCAAGTGACCTCAGACTTCTGTATCTTTTTCCCGAGGGAAGAAGATGGAAGAAAGAATGTCTGTGGTGCATGAAGTTCTTATTATGCTGGCTGCTTTGCCGAGATAATTGGAAGTGTAGATAGAGTCAATGGATGGGAGGCTGGTTTGCATAATGGATTGAGCTACATTCAAGACCTTTTGCATTCCTTGCGGTGTTCCTTGCAGGAGCCATACCAAGCTATGATACAACCAGAAAGAATGCTTTCTATGGTGTATCTGTAAAAGTTGGTGAGAGTCCTAACTGACATGTCAAATTTCCTTAATCTTCTGAGAAAGTATGTGCTTTGGTGGGTTTTCTGAACTATTGTCCTGTCAATTTGTAGCGAATGGCTCCAAATTATTTCTCATGGATCAACTTCATTCTCGGGTTGCTTGGCTTTACATTCCCCTCCCCGCCCCGCCCCCCCCCCCCCCTTCGAGAATACGATGCTGTAGACCCTATGAAACAGATGTTGCATTTTAATTGATTGAAGGGTAGGCATGGCTACATTAATTGGCAAAACTTGTGAACTTGAAAAGGCCGTGTGTTCTGCGTCCTTGAACCTACAAAATAACGAGGGATTTCAAAAACTTTGACTGTTACAATGGAAGAAGCGAGATATCTCTCAAAGTGAGCATCATTTGTGATTTGAAGGGGTACTTCTACATAGAACATAGAACACTACAGCACAAACAGGCCCTTCGGCCCACAAGTTGTGCCGATCATATCTACACCTACCAAGCCATAGAACTATCTGTAACTCCCAATCCCATTAAATCCCATGTACTCATCCAGAAGTCTCTTAAAAGACCCCAGCGAGTTCACCTCTACCACCACTGACGGCAACCGATTCCATTCACTCACCACCCTCTGAGTGAAAAACTTGCCTCTAACATCTCCTCTGTACTTGTCCCCCAGCACCTTAAACCTGTGTCCTGGGACCATTTCAGCCTGGGAAATAGCCTCCGAGAATCCACCCTATCTATCCCTCTCAACATCTTATAAACCTCTATCAGGTCACCCCTCAACCTTCGTCTCTCCAGGGAGAAGAGACCTAGCTCTCTCAACCTATTTTCATAAGGCACGCCCCCCAATCCAGGCAACATCGTTGTAAATCTCCTCTGCACCCTCTCAATAGCTTCTACATCCTTCCTATAGTGAGGCGACCAGAACTGCACACAATACTCCAAGTGGGGTCTGACAAGGGTCTTGTAAAGTTGCTGCATTACCTCCCGACTCCTCAATTCCTCTATTACAACCTAATATCTACATAAGTGTAGATAAAACAACCTCTAAAGGTTGTTTTCATTAGAAAGAAGGCGGCTAAGAGAAGACCTTATTGAAACATATAAGATGATTAGAGGTTTAGATAGGGTGGACAGTGATAGCCTTTTTCCTAGGATGGAGAAAGCTAGCACGAGGGGACATAGCTTTAAATTAAGGGGTGGTAGTTATAGGACGGATGTCAGAGGTAGGTTCTTTACCCAGAGGGTGGTAAGGGTATGGAATGCCCTGCCTGCTGCAGTTGTAGATGCGCCAAGTTTGGTGGCGTTTAAGAGGTTAGTAGGTAAGTTTATGGATGAAAAGGGAATGGTTTAGGTTAGAGTGTCATTGCTTTTTCTTAATTGGCCAGCGCAACATCGAAGGCCGGAGGGCCTGTTCTGCGCTGTAACGTTCTATGTTCTATGTTCTATTAATGAAGGCCCGTACATCATATGCCTTCTTGACCACATCCACCACTTGTGGGGCAGATTTAAGAGGCCTATGGACCCGGACCCCAAGCTCCTTCTACTTCTCAACCCTGCCAAGACTCCTACCCTTGATATTGTACTCCTTTATCCAATTGGTCCTGCCAAAATGGACCACCACACATTTATCCACATTGAAGTCCATCTGCCACTTCTCCGCCCAGTCTTGTATCCTATCTATGTCTTGCTGCAAATTCAGACTTCCCTCCAGACTATCCGCAACACCACCAACCTTCGTATCATCGGCGAACTTAATAACCCATCCGTCCACTTCCTCATTCAGGTCATTTATGAAAATGACAAACAGCAAGTGTCCTAGAACAGATCCCTGGGGCACTCCACTGGTGACTGACCTCCATGCAGAAGAAGACCCATCCACAACTACTCTCTGCCATCTGCAGGCAAGCCAGTTCTTATCCACAAGGCCAAAGCCCCTTGGATCCCATGCCCTCTCACCTTCTCAATAAGTCTTGCACGGGGGACCTTATCAAACGCCTTGCTGAAATCCATGTAAACCACGTCCACTGCTCTTCCTTCGTCAATGTGTTCCATCACATTTTCGAAGAATTCAACTAGGCTCGTAAGGCACGATCTGCCCTTAACAAAGCCATGCTGACTATTCCTGATCATATTGAATTCTCTAAATGCTCATAAAACCTTTCTCTCAGAATCCTCTCCATCAACTTACCGACCACTGAGGTCAGACTCATTGGTCGGTAATTGCCCGGGCTATCCCTATTCCCCTTCTTGAAAATAGGCACCACATCCGCAATTCTCATTGTCTTTAGATGACTACTGGCCTGCTTTTTCTACTTAGGCAATGAATGTGCGTTAGATAGATAGGGCAACATCGGCAAATTCAGTAGCATGTTTCTTTATTCAGCGTTGTTCAAGTTTGCACTATAAAGCGACTGTTTATCTAAAGAACTTTACTTTCTGACGGCTGGACCAATTGTCGTGACATGATCATTTCCTATAAAGCTTTCTTCATATCTTGCTTAGATTTGTCCGCACAACGCGACGTACCATTCCAATAAATGTAATTCCAATACCAGATAGAACGTGCCGCAGAAACAATACCAAACGTATAACGTTTAACTTTAGAACAGCAGCGCAAGACAACTGAACTGTTTTTCATCAACAAGATATGATTCTCCAAATATATCTTGTTGCCGATGTTGCCTTCAAGAGGGATTCCATGTATTTTAGCCAAAGTGGCAATGTTCCACAAAGGGTAGCCATGTTCCCATATATCTGCTGTCCTTGTCATTCAAGATGGCATGGTCGTTGTCTGGAAGGTGCTCTGTCCTCTCTTCAAACAGGATGGTTTACATCTTAACGGAAACAGAATCGGAATTCTGGGAGTGGCGTTTGCTGTCGGGATGCTTTACGGGCATAGGTTGGGCGCCGGTGTATCAGGCGGTGGTACCTGAATAGCGAATTAGAGGAACTGGAAACTGGATTAGAAACAAAGACAGAAAAATGTGAAGGCAAAAGAACTTGGAATAAAATGCAATTGCAGATTGTGGGTCGTGATTCAATTAGCGTAAGCAAACTGTTAAGAAATAAAATGAAGACTTCCAATTTCTAATGCACATGTCAGGAAAAAGAGGTAAATGAACGAATAAGCAATCAATATTCAGGGTTATTTGACTTTTAGGAAGGACAAGAAGGAAAGGAAAGCTGGTCAGATAGCTCTCCCAATAAGGGAGGAAATAAGTACAGTTATGAAGGATGGTCTGAGCTGGGAGGCTGTGAAGTCCATATGGATGGAACTGTCAAATACCAAGGGAAGGTCGAAGGTAATAAGAGTAGCACATGCGCCCAAGTACGAGTATCAACCCTGCAGGAAAAAGTTAAAATCGAGAATTAACAAAGATTTTTTTCATGTGGAACTTCAATTTTTATATAGACTTGACGAATGCAATTAGTAATGGCGCCAGGAGAATGAACTCATGACTTCTGAATCGGGGCAGGTCATTTACGACAGAGTTCAGGATGCATCTGCCTATGGGAGGGGCCGTGGAAGCTCAAGCAACGAGGTTGTTAAAGAAGGAAGCGACTGAATTCTGATTAATATAATTTTAAAGGATAGGGGAGTAGTGGGGAAATGATGCCGAGAGTGATGATCCACGACCACTTTGTTTGAACGGGGGAATAGGTTCAACGGTCTGAATGACCTTTCGCAACTTCTAATTGTGAGTAGACCGTTAGACTCTGCCTATTGCATACTGTTTGAGTTGCTTGTATGTTGTGTTCCAGCTTCAGTATTTACATATGTCTTGACCTGCTCACGGCATGCCCTGTTGCACTTGTCGACCAACTTGACCACAACCCACCACTCCCCGATTGACAATAGAGACCCTGTTGTGCACATGCCGGGCCATGAGTTTGCACATTATGGCTGGTTATGTGGACCTAATGAGTGGCCCATTGCGTACTGTTAGATCTGTTTGAAACTTGCCAATTTCGCACCGGGGTAGTAACCAAACAAGTCAATGGAAGGTATGTCAGCATGAAACCCGGTCTTCCTTTTCTCAGCACCAGCTGAGTCTGCGGTCAATACAGAAGACCATAATAAATAGGAAAAGGATACTTGCCACCTGGGCTTGGTGACTTTTGGGGTCCAAATTGTATGCCGAGGACAGCTAGGACCAAATATTCTGTACGGCTTAGAAAGATGACGTCGTTTCTGTTGGCTACACCCTGAAGATGTAGGAATAACATATTCTCATGGATTGATTATTGCTGGATAAAGGGAAACAGAGGGTTGGGTTAAATGGGTCATTTTCCATTTGGCAAGGTGTGAGGAGCGACGTGCCACAGAGATCACCGTGGGGATTTCATGATATAAATAGCTGTATTTTATGAAGGGATTGATGGTATGGTTGTTGAGTGCTTTGACGACACAAAAATTGATCAGAAAGTAAAGAGTGAGGAAAATATAAGGACACCGTGTAAGGGTATAAGATGTGTTACGTGAATGTGCAGGACTCTGGCAAATGAGCAGTAATGTGAGCAAATGTGGAATTGTCCATTTTATCAGGAAAATGAAGAAGAAACTTATGATCGAAATGGTGCGATGTTAGAAAAATTGCGAGTTGCAAAAGGTTCTGAAGGGCAGTTCAAAAAAACACGTATTTTTTTTACTGGGGCCTCATTGGGTCAGAGCGAGTATCAGCGGTATAATTCCATTAATTAATGAACAGAGCGTTAACGTTCTTTATCTTGTTTCAGGTGGAGATGTCACCATTACGGATAAGCTGAGAGTCCTGAAACAAATTGAATGGAACGTTTCTGCCAACGTCCCTTCCTCCTGCAAATCTCGTATCAAAGTTCGTGCTCTAGCCTGGGGTTATGATCACATTTTGTTTCCGTCAAACTACGACTACATCATTTGTTCGGATATCATGTACCATAATCGCAATATTCCTCTAATTTTAAAGACTCTTCTACACCTCAGCAACGAAAGTACGATTATTTATTTCGCCTCCACAATGTCAATAAACACAACAGTGATTGCTGCAGGATATCGCTGTTTATCTAACCATTTTAACTCAAAGCTTGTTTACAGAAACGAAGCTACAGATGTTCATGTTTACGTGATGACTAAAATAATTGAAAAAGATGTTGTTGAAACCAAGCCATCGACTTCAGGAAGCGTAGAAGAGAGCATGACCCTGTTTACATCAACGGGAATGAAATAGAAAGGGTCGAGATCTTCAGCTATATTGGCGTTCATTTCACCAACAACCTGACTTGGACCCCCATGCAAATAGTACAGTTAAGAAAACCCACCAACGCCTCTACTTTCTCAGAAGACTAAGGAAATTTGGCATGCCCGCTCCAATCTCACCAACTTTTACAGAAGCACCACAGAACACATTCTTTCTGCTTGCATCATAGATTGGTCTGGCTCCTGCTCTGTTTAAGACTGCAAAAATAAACTACAAAAAGTCGTGAATACACGCACAAACTAGCACCCCATTCATTAACTCTGTCTACATTTCTCGCTGCCTCGGCAAAGCAGCTAGCATAATTAAGGAACACACTCAGGCCGAGCATTCTTTCTTCCACTTTCTTCGGAGAAATGATACAAAATTCTGAGGTCACTTACCAACCGATTCACTAATGGCTTCTTCCATGTTGCCATCAGATTTTTGAACGGACCTACCTTGCATTAAGGAGATCCTTCTTTATACTCCAACTGTAACTGTAACACTTTATTTTGCACTGACTCGTTTCCTTCTCTATGAACGATATGCTTTGTCTGGAAAGAGAAACAACATTTTTCACTGCATGCCAATACATGTGACAATAGTAAATCAAATCAAAATCACAATGAGAACTACGGGCTTTGCAGCGGTTCAATTATTTCAATTCCTTACCAAACCAGATGAAGTAAAAATGCCAATGATGTTGATCAGAGTGTGAAAAATAACATTCAAAACGGACAAATGCTTTATTCTGAGGGAGGAGACGCGAAATCATGAAAAGTTTATTTTTCCGGCGTAATCACATTTTAATTTAGAGCTTCCAAACCCTAAGTGTATCCATTCCTGCTTAGGCTGCAATATTCGGCATGAACTTGACGATAGCTTGAACAATATTCAAGTTGATAATGCATTACTTTATTGACTTTATTCCAATCAGGTGCATTCAGTGAGATTATAATTTAAACATAGAAATATAGAAAGCAGGAGCAGGAGAAGGACATTCGGTCCTTGGAACCTGCTTCGCCATTCGTTATAATTGTGGCTGATCATCGAACTCTGTAGCCTGATCTCGCCTTCTCCTTGTACCATTTGACCCCTTTCGCCTCTAACTGCTTCTTGAAAACATTTAATGTATTGAGCTTAGCTACTTTCTCTGGTTGCAGATTCCATCGACAAATCAATAAAATTTATCCTATTCTCTGTTCTAAATGGTCCACCTTCTGTCCTCGGAATGTGACCCTGGGTTTTGAAAAATCCGACCATTGGTGTCATCCTTCTGCGTCTACGCTGTCGAGTCCAGTTAGAATTCTTAATATTTTTTGAGGTATACCCTAATTGTTCTGAACTCGAGTGAATACAATCCTAACCGACTCAACCTTGTCTCATACGCCAGTCGCATTGGCTCATGAATCAAGCTGGTAAGCCTTCTCTGTACTTTCTGAAGAACAATAAAATCTTCCCTTACAAAGGGAAGGTGCGGTCTCACCAAGATCCTGAGTAATTGCATCAAGTCACCCTTGCTCCCGAGCTCGAATCGTCACACCATGAATGCCAATATACCATTTGGTTCTTGTCCTGCCTACTCTTTTTGCCCACCTTCAATAATTGTATACGAGGACACCTAGACTTCATTTGTTAATGACCATTTAAAAAGTAATCTGCCTTACCGCTTGTGTTACCATAGCAGATAACATCACATCCATCTAAACTATGCTGAGTCTACCAGTCATTTGTACACAAACGTAACCTGCCGAATGACAATGGAGCATTTTTGCTCTCTCCTCTCCTCACAGATCACTCTCCAACTCATCTTTGCGTTATCTAGAAATTGAAGATGTTACACTGAGCTCCTTCATCAAATTCATCAAAATATTTTGTGTCCCCACAGTGATTACAATGGCATCCACAGGTCACTGTCTACTATTTGAATAATAAAAAGAATTCTATCTTTTCGTTCTTGTCTGCCAATAAGCTTTCTATCTATCGACTTTCTAACACATTAGATTCGATCAGTATTAATAGAGAAACAGTATTAATAGAGAAACAGCGGGAAATGATGGGATTAAAGATCAATAAATCCCCAGGGCCTGATAATGTACATTCCAGATTAATTAAGAATGTGATCCGAGAAATATAGATGCATTGGCGGACATCGTCCAAGATTCAATACACTCTGGAAAATTCTTTCAAGTTTGAATATAGCCAATGTAACCCCACTACTTATAAATGGAGATAAAAAGAAAACATGGAATTACAAATCACTGTCTGTTATTTGAATTTAAAAAAATACAAGTTTATTCCTATTCCTTTTTCCCTATTTGCCAATAGGCTTTCTATGTATCTGAATATAATAACCCCAATCCCATATGATTTAATTTGATGTTCTTATATCTTGTGTGAAACATTTTCAAAAGCTTACCTCAGTCCAAATAAGCCGTATCCACTCGCCCCCCTCATCAAGTCTACTATTTACACCATTGAAGAATTGAACTAGATTTAGCCAGCATGGCTTCCGTTTCATAAATAATTGCTAACCAATCTAGTCACTGCTTTCTAAGCGTTTTGCGATAAAATGCTTGATGAATTTTCTCCACAACTGACGTCAGGTCAATCGGCCTATAATTCCATGTTTTCTTTTTACCTCCAATTGTAAATAGTGGGGTTACATTGGCTATGCTCAAACTTGTAGAAATTTTCCAGAATGGATTGAATCTTGAACGACGTCCGCCAATGCATCTATATTTCTCAGGCCACTTCCTTAACGAATTTGGAATGTAAATTATCAGGTCCTGGGGATTTATTGGTCTTTAATCTCATCATTTCCCGCAACACTATTTCTGCATTAATACTGATCCAATGTAATGCGTTAGAAAGTCGAGCATAACTTAGAGTTACTGATTGATTCAATTTTGACACCGATAATACCGATAATAATTGACCTGTTTAAAAAAAAGCTCATTTTAATTCCATGAATAGATTGGTTATTGCGTATGTTAAAATCTCTCCTTTCGCGTACTGGCTTACAGTAAAAAGTGATCAATAAATTGACTCTGTCACCCGAGTTTCTAATTGAATTCATACCATTATGGGTTCTACCTTTCTGCGTTTCACTACTTTAGACTATTAGTTCATGAAATAATCAGAATGATTTACATGTGAGTTTGTCACGTTTGGGTATGCAGATCCACATTTCCTAAAAGCGGCAATACAAGTGACCAATCTGCGCAATAAGCCTTATGGGATTCTTGTCTTCATCAGTGAGGGCATTGAGTACAAGAGTTAGGAAATCATGTTGCAGCCACATAAAACCTCGGTTAAGTTTAAGTTTATAAGTATAAGATTATTTATTAGTGTCACAAGTAGGCTTACGTTAACGCTATAATGAAGCTACTGTGCAAATAGGCTTTGAAAAACACATTGAACGTACCATTTCACAACAGAACGTTGAGTTGGAAAATCACAGCAGATCATTCGGCGTCTGCAAAGACAGCATGGAACAATGTTTCGAGTCTGGATGACTCTTCATCGCATGTCTACTCCAGTCTGTGATTAGCTATATCCTGACCAGTATGCACTCCTGGAAACAAATATATTTCTTCTCTCCTATGACCAATTCACCACTTTTCAAAGGGCTCCCCAACCTTATATGTTTTATTACTTTTGCACCATGACAGCAGACAGCAAACAAAACTAGATCCAGAAATATGCAATGCCAATTAATGACCACAGATGAACGTGCCTTATGACAACAATGTCCTAATATTATTGAACTTCACATTCAACGAGGGAGAAGTGTTTTTAAGGCCGTTTCTTGAGTTCAAGTAAGGAAATTTTCGGGGCATGGAGATGTAGCTACTCAAAGAGAACTGATGAAATATATTAAGGGCTATATCATTAAGATGCAGTGTCAGACATTTAACGAGAAATTTCATAATACTCAATTAAGCTACGTCAAATAAAGAAACAAATAACTCTAAGGGAAAGACACAGTCCGTGGCTAACTGAAATACTTCAAAATAGTAAAAAAAATGAAAAGAAAAGAGATATCTCCACGAAAACAACTGGCAAGTCAAAGGGTTCGGCAGATATAAAGAAAAGGAAAGATCGAATAAACAATTAATCTGTATGGAGAAATTTAGAAATAAATACAGCAATAATGCTTTCTACAAAAATCTGAAAAGAAAATAAAAAACTTAGAAAAGCAAATGTTCTTAACCAAGAGCGTGAAAATGGAGAAATAATAATGGCAATAATGAAATAACGATTAAATTGAACCTATAACTTGTGTTTCTCTTTACAGTAGATGATACAAATAACATAGCGTCATAGAACCATAGAACATTACAGCAAAGAAACAGGTCTTCTGGCCCTTCGTGGCGGTGCTGACCCACTTTTCTGCCTTGTCCCACTGACCTGCACCTGGACCGTAGCCATCCACATAACTCTCATCCATGTACCTGTCCAAGTTTTTCTTAAATGTTAAAAGTCCGCATTTGCCACTTCATCTGGTAGCTCATTCCACGCTCCCACCACTCTCCCCCCATATTCCCTTTAAACTTTTCCCCCTTCACCCTTAACCCATGTCCTCTGTTTTTTTTTCTCCTAGCCTCAGTGGAAAAAGCCTGCTTGCATTTATTCTATCGATACCCATCATAATTTTATACACTTCTATCAAATCTCCCCTCATTCTTCTACGCTCCAAGGAATAAAGTCCTAACCTACCCAACCTTTCTCTATAACTCAATTTTTCAAGACCTGGCAACATCCTTGTACTTTCTCTGCACTCTTTCAACCTTATTAATATCCTTCCTGTAATTAGGTGGCCAAACCTGAATAGTACTCTAAAATCGGCCTCACCAATGTTTTATACAACCTCACCATACCACTCCAACTCTTATACGGAATACTTTGATTATAAAGGCCAATGTTCTAAAAGCATTCATTACGATCCTGTCTATCTGTGACGCCACTTTTAGCGAATTATGTATCTTTACTCCCAGATCCCCCTGCTCTCTTCGGTGTCCAACCATTTACCTTGTATGCCCCACTTTGGTTTGTCCTTCCAAATTGCAATACCTCACACTTGTCCGCATTAAACTCCATCTGCCATTTTTCAGTTCATATTTTTAACTGGTCCAAATCCCTCTGCAAGTTTTGAAAACCTTTCTCACTGTCCACTACTCCTCCAATGTTTGTATCATCAGCAAATTTGCTGATCCAATTTACCACATTATCATCCACAGCATTGATATAGATGACAAACCACAATAGCTCCAGCACTGATCCCTGTGGTACACCACTAGTCATAGACCTTCATTCAGAGAAGCAATCCCTCACTATGACTCGCTGGCTTCTTCCACTGAGTAAGAATTTAGCAACACCAATTATTAACCCAACCGATTATTTGATAGTAAAAAAGCGAGCTTTCAACACTCCCGTGTCTTCCTCAGGCAAGTGCAGTGTTCTGGTCAGCAATAGCACACATCAGCACAGACAGTCAGAGATTGCTGATTAGAATGCGAATCCTTACATCTAACCTGCTATTCAAGTGTTAAAGTGGCTAACAATGTAATGATTCGCATTCTAATCAGCAATCTCTGACTGTCTGTGCTGATGTGTGCTATTGCAGACCAGAACACTGCACTTGCCTGAGGAAGACACGGGAGTGTTGAAAGCTCGCTTTTTTACTATCAAATAAATCGGTTGGATTAATAATTGGTGTTGCTAAATTCTTACTGAGTTCTTACCACCCCAATCCAACGCCGGCATCTTTACATCATTCTTCCACTGAGCCAATGTCTAATCCAATTTACTACTTCTCCATGTGTACCTAGCGATTGAAACTTCCTAACTAACTTCCATTCGGGACGTTGTCAAAAGTCTTACTGAAGTAACATGCCAGATATAATTATAAATCAGGAGGTGAAAGAGAGGGGGAATTTATAACAAGTGGTTACTACACAAATTATTAGAACGTGAAACTGACAAGTTACCACGTCGTGACTGAGACTAGAGACTTTAAACGATGTCGGGAATAGTAGTGGATGTATTAGCTTTTAATTTCAATTTTCACTAGATCTAGGAAATGTAGCAACAGAGAGCTGGAACGAGGGATAACATGATCCCGTAAAGATAAAAGGTAGTGCCAAAAAGCCCAGCGGAACCTGGATGGTAAGGCATATTCTGGATTTGATAATGGAAAGGAGATAAGGCTGATGACAATTAGGTGAAGCTCAGAACACTTGATGACCGAGAGGAGTGCAGAACGTGCAGGCAGATACTTAAAATGTAAATTAGGCAAACGAAGATAGAACATGTAAGTCACTGCCATGTAACAATAGAAAAAAAAGCCCAGGTATTTGATAAGTATATTAAGGGCAAGAGGGTAATCAGGGAACGAGTAGAATCCATTAGGGGCCAGGGTCTTTCTCTGTGTGGAGTTGAAAAAGTGTAGATGGCATATAAAATAATCTTATTGCCTCTGTTGTGAAAATGAGGATAGGCAATGCAGATACAATCATCAGAGAAAGAGACCGTAACATAATTGGAGATTAGAATCGGGAGGAAGATGTGTTACAGCTTCTAGCTGGAATTGGATACAGTAACAAGTACAGATGAGATGTGCCCAGTAGTTGTGATCTGAAGCAAGGGAAAAGATTGCACACGCTAATTGTCAAACCCAATCTGGCCACAGGAGAGTTAACAGAGAACTGGAGGACAGCACGATAGGAAATGAGGAAAACAGGTAATTACAAGACAGAGTATTTTGTGGTGAAAAGTCAATAAATGGACATCTTGTTCTGCGCGGGTCAATGGGATGAGTGACCATAATAGGATAAAAAAATTAACCAAGGTGGAGCGTGGCGCGAGATCCGAGTCCTAAATCTAAGAAAAGAAAATGGTATAATGCACGAAATGATGATGAAGGATTAGGAAACGCTAGCTGAAAGCATGATGGTTGATAGGCTATGGCAAGCATTCAAAGAGCACATGTTCCAATGTTTCTATGATTGAACTAGAAAAAAAATATTCCTGTCAGGCACAAAAGGTAAGCTGGAAGTGTGGACAAACTATATAAATCAAGGGAAATTGGAAATTGTATTGAATTCAATGAAGAATATGCAAACTTGCCAGAAAGTAAACAACAGACCAGAGAATTGAGAGTGTTCCGGATTTAAAAAAGGAGGGCAAATGATTGATGAATACAACACATGAATAGGGTTGTGGGGAAAATTAAAACTGACTGTAAAATTTTGTATACATAAGAACATAAGAAATAGGAGCAGGAATAGGCCACCTAGCCCTTCGAGCTTGCCCCGCCATTCAATAAGATCATGGCTGATGTAAAGTGGATCAGTTGCCCTTTGCCGCTTTCTCCTCATAACCCTTAGTTACCTTGTTTATCAGAAACCTATCTGCCCATGATTTAAAAATATTCAACGAGATAGCCTCCACCACTTTAATTGCTGGAGAATTCCAGAGATTCACTCCCTTTGATGAAGAAGTTGCTCCTCTACTCCGTTCTAAACTGCCCGCCCCCCTTATTTTGGGGCTATGCTCTAGTTCTGTTTTCCTTTCTAAGCGGAAAAAAAACACTGTACCTCTACCCTATCTAGTCCCTTCATTATCTTGCACGTCTCTGTAAGATCCCCCCTCAGCCTTCTAAACTCTGACGAATACAGGCCCAGTCTACTCAATCTCTCTTCATAAGCTAACCCCCTCAACTCTGGAATCAGCCTGGTGATCTGTGCTAAGGCCACAACTGTTTAGATTATATATTAATGATTTGCAACTGGTACAAAATTGGCTCGTACGGTGAGCTGTGAGGAGGATGAAAGGATGTTTCAGCATGATTTGGGCAGTTTGAGTGTGTGGGCATGTGCAAGTCAGATGCCGTAAAATAGGGATGAATCTGATGTCATGCACATTGATAGCAATAAACTGAAAAGTATTTACTACTTAAATGGGTGGAACTTGAGAGAGGTGGATATTCAATCGAAACATTAGAATTCTGGTGAATCAGCCACTGAAAGTAAGTGCGCAGGTACAGCAGGCAGTAAACACGAATGATTGGATGTTGGTCTTCAAAGCGAGGCGATTTAAACATAGCGATAAGGATGCTTTGCAGCAATTGTTTCGGGCTTTGGTGCGGCCACACTCGAAGCATTCTGTGCAATTTTATTGACTTTACCTGGTGAAGGATGTCCCAAGTTGATTCTTGGGTGGTGGGTGTGAACAAACAGGAGAAACCAAATTGATTCAGATTATATTCACCGGAGGTTAGAAAAGTAAGAGGGGAATCTCAAAGAACAAACAAAGAACAAATAATAGTACAGCACAGGAACAGGCCCTTCAGTCCTCCAGATCTGCGTTGACCAAGTTTAACTATCTAGATCAACTACTCTTTCCCTCTACTCCCTGTTTGTTCATGTGTCTATCAAGGTCAGTCTTAAATGTGGCTAACTGAGGTGACTCTACCACCTTGGCAAAGCATTCAAGACCACACCACTTTCTGTTTAAAAACTTTCCCACTGCACATCCCCCACTGAACAATTTCCTCCAGATCTTGAACTTGTGTCCGCTTGGAATTGTCGTTACTGCCCTGGAAAAAATGCTTCGAACTATTCACCATATCTATATCTCTCATTATTTATGAGCTTCATGCAGGTCGTCCCTCAGCCTTCATCTTTCCAAAGAGAACAATCCCAGTTAATTCAATCTTTTCATATAGCTAATATCCTCCATATCAGGCAACCTGGTAAACCTTTTCTGTATTTATAACATTCTAACAGTGGTAGAGAGGGTAGATTTAAAAAGAATGCTTCCAATGATGAGTGAGTCCAGATCTGGTGGTCATAGTTTGAGGATAAGGGATAAACATTATAGAACTGAGGTGAGGAGGAACTTTCTCACCCACAGCATAGTGAATTTCTGAAATGCACTATCACAGAATGCAGTTGTCCTTCATAGCAAGTCGATTTGAATATAGGGATAGGGATGCTTTGCAGCAATTGAATAGGGCGCTGGTGAGGCCGCACCCGGAGTATTCTGTGCAGTTTTGTTGTCCTTACCTGATGAAGGATGTCCTTTCTGTATAGGGCGTACTGCCAAGTTTTACCAAGTTGATTTCTGGGTTGACAGGTCTGGCAGAAGAGGTGAGAGCAAATTGATTGGAATTATATTCACTGAAGTTTAGAAGAGTGAGGGGGGACTTCAAAGAACAAACAAAGAACAATACAGCACAGGAACAGGTCCTTCGTCCCGCCAAGTCTACTCCAATCACGTTTAACTATCTAGGCTAACTACCTATATCCCTCTATCCCCCGAAATACATTGGCTGATTTCAATTTTGAGCTAAAAACAGTAACTGTTCGAAAATCTTACGCTTTAGCAATCCAAGCCCTATTCACATAGGCACATTTGGAATAGAATCAATCGACATTCCAATACTTGGCACGGCTGTGCATAGGCTACATATAAAAAAGACAATGATACTTATGTTGTGAGCAAATTCAAATCTTGATGCAGAATCATTGAATCTATAGCAGCAGAAAGTGACCCTTCGACCCATGGTGTGTGCACCATCTCTATCAGAATGATTCCAAATGGTTGCGCCGTTCCGCCTTCCCCAGATTTGTTTTTTTTATTAATCATTCATTGGGTCCGGGCCTCGTTAGCTGGTCCAACAGTTATTTGCCATCTCTAATTGCTCTGGAATTGAATAACTTTCTAAGTCATTTCAGAGAACGGTTGAAAGTCAGCCACAATGACGTTGATCTGATGCCACGTGTAGGCCAGAGGAGATAAGGAAAACAGGTTTACTTCCCAAAAGGACATTAGTGAACCTGATGGGAATTTACAACGCTGGTCTCAAATTGCAGATTTTTGACGGGTTCACATTTCACCACTAACCTTGATTGTATTCTAGCTCCGGCTCACAGAACAATAATCTGGGTCTCCAGATTACCAGTCCAGAAAATACGAAGCCGCTTCGCCATGACAGCTGAATACAGTTTGGACTCAGTTTGGGTAGCTATCAATGATTTGGTTTCACTATCCGGAACACTGACTAACCGGCACCGTGGCTCGGTAGTTACCATGGCTCCTCACAACACCGGTCTTGATTGACTCTCTGAAGTTTGTATGTTCCCCCTGTATCTGCGTGATTTTTTTCCGGTTTTATTTCACAGTCAGCAATTGTACTGGTTTGGTGGTTTGGCGTGTATCCCTTTGTATCCCAAAGATGCCTGGATAAAATGCTCTGTCGGAGAGTCCGTGTAGGTGGAATGGGGCGGCACAGCGGCACGGTGGTTAGCACTGCTACCTCACAGCGCCGGGGACCACTCCCGGCTTGGGTATTGCTTGCGTGGAAGGTGCACATTCTCCCAATGTCTGCGTGTGTTTCCTCTTGGTGTTCTGGTTTCCTGCCATATTGCTGACAATTTGTTAAGGTTCCCCTTGGTAGGCTCATGAAGAAAATAAGGAAGTGTGAGATGGAAGAAAATTTGGGCGATTGGACAAGTAACTGGCTATCTAATGGAACTTTCCATACACCTGACAAAGGAACACCATTTCCAAAAGCTTGTGGGATAAATTGGTTGAACTCGAACCTAGTGTTGTGAGACTTCTTACTGTGTTTACCCCTGTCCAACGCCGGCATCTCCACATCATATCTAATGGAGGACAGAGGGTGATGTGGTGGGAAAACTTTCAGACTGGAGACCAGTTATCAGCAGTGTACACAGGGATCAGTGGTGGGTCTTCTGCTGTTTGTGATTTTTATTAATGACTTGGAAGAGGGGGCTGAAGAGTGGGTTAGTAAATTTGCTGATGACACCAAGATTGGTGGAGGAGTGATGAAGTGGAGGGCTTTTGTAGGCCGAAAAGAGGCATTTATAGGACACAGAGCTGGACCAAAGAGTGGCAGATGAAGTTTAACCCTGATAAGTGTGAGGTGATTCGTTTTGGTAGGACAAACTTGAATATGTATTCCAAGGTCAGTAGCAGGGTTCTGAGGAATGTGGAGGAACAGAGAGATATTAGGGTTCATATCACAGATGTCTGAACGTTGCCACTTAAGTGGATAGAGCCGTGAAGAAGGCTTATGGCGCATTAGCGTTTATTACCAGGGGGTTTGAGTTTAAGAGACATAGAGTTATGCTGCAACTGCACAGGACTTTGGTGAGACCACATTTGGAACGTTGTGTGTAGTTCAGGTCACCTCAGTATAAGAAGGATATGGAAGCATTGGAGAAAGTGCAGAGGAGATTTACCAGGATGCGGCCTGGTTTGGAGGATAGGTCTTATGAAGAAAGATTGAGGGAGCTGCGACTTTCCTCTGTCGAGCGGAGGAGGCTGAGAGGCGACTTAATAGAAGTTTACAAGATGATGAGGAGGATAGATAGAGTGGACGTTCAGAGATTATTTCCTTGGGTGGCTGTAATTTTTACCAGGGGGCATAACTATAAGGTTCATAAGTGAGGAATATAGGAGGGATGTCCGAAGTAGGTTCTTTACTCAGAGAGCGGTTGGGGTGTGGAATGGACGGCCTGCCGTGATAGTGGAGTGGGCACTTTACGAATTTTCAAGCGGTTATTGTACGGGCACATGGAGCACATCAGAATGATAGGGAGTGGGATACCTTGACCTTGGGTTCGGGCATGGCCCGGACAGCATTGAGGGCCGAAGGGTCTGTACGATGCTGTATTGTTCTAGTTCTATTCTCTCTCTCTCTTTCTCTCCACTGCATTTATCAATTCAATTCCATCCAGAATTTTTTGACGGTACCTGCCTCCAATACAGTGCAGTACATTCCATAACTGATAACGTACAATTAGTGTTTGTTATTGATACCTTAGGAAAGGTGCCTCTGGGGGGTGAGTTCGTAGCCTATTTGAATTTCACAATCACTTTGACGTGTATCTAAGGCTTTAAACATAATTAAGTGGAATTATGAAAGGGAGAAGGAAGTCCTTGATTAAGTGACCTAAGACATGCGATACACTCTCATCATGATCTTATCTCCAGTGTCCTGAAGATGGTTCCAATAACATTCCATTCCCATTTTAGCAGCATTTTCAAAATTCCCTGTCACATTCAGCAGTTTGGTACTCACGTACCTGCATACTCCCGTGCTCCTTCTCCGCCTGGCCAACTCCACCATGTAGCTTTTATTGATTCTTACTATCTTCACTTGACATTGTGCACTTTAAAATGTAAGCTGTCTGCCCAAATCGGCCCCATTTCACCTGCACCTTTATGTTCTTCTGAAGTTTAATTCTGTTCTCGTACAGCCCATAATACTTCAAAACTTGTGCCATCCACAAATGGCTATCTGAAGACTCAAATCTATGTTATTAATGAAAATCAAGGAAGCACTGGTCCTTGCGGTGAAAATGGAGAATGGTACGCTGTAGTATCTTCCAGTCCAAAAGAGAATATCATTACCTTAATTACTGTCGCTTAATCAAAACGTTTCCATGTAATCATCTTCTCCTCCATCCAAGCGCTCATCTGTGCTGGCAACTATTTATATAGTTCTTCATCAATACCTCTCATAGCTGCATATACAGTGCATCAACAGAATTCTACTAATAAAAGCGATCTCTGTGTTTTGCCATGATACATTCTAAGTAATTAAACATGTTTTAAATTTATTATATGCATTACATTTTTCTTCAAATTATCCGCATTTATGGGAAGGGCGTTTTATCATATTTTTCTTGGATAAGATTTTTGAAAGCTTTACACCACCTATGATAAACTAACACGGTCTGCTGGATTTGCTGGATTGTCCCGTGGAGCTATTTTCGAACAACGTTATGAATTCTTCAATGCTCCGATCCTCCGGATCCAAATGCCAATCTAGATGGTTTCAGGAAATGATGCTCAGTTTCTTTGCAAAGTCTAGCGTTATTTCTCCCACTTTCAGCAGATGTTTCTAACCGAATCAGTCAGATACCACTTCTTTATCAATTCATACTCAAGTGAAAATTGTCAGAAGTAACTTTTATTTCACTCTGGCGTTGAAAGGGTCAAATTTCTTGATAATGATAAATGCAAAATCCCATTTATTACCACAAAAATGCCATCTACAATCTGAATAAACTCTCTTTTGATCCCTTACCTGTTACACTCATACGTTTTGCAACTTTACACTGTTTGCACATCTATGAAAGACGTTTACATTTGCATTCAAGTACCCTTAATGTCTTTTGGGTACATGACGTTGTTTTTCTTATTTTTTAACTTTCGTTCTGAGATTTCCTGTCTTGTGCTCACGTGAATTATCGGTCAGATTTCTGACATGAACAGTGATATTCCATATTTGTCTGACGGCATATCAATCAGGGCGCTCAGGATTTTTTTTGTCCTGTACCCTGCCTGTATGGGTATGTGCGAGCATTGTAATTTGAACCAACTCCTCTGCAACTGCATGCCATTATCCCATTACAGCTTTGAATCTCAAACATAGGCTCACGTTTACCAGTTTTTTTAAAGCAATATAAATTCACTCATCACTAATTAAACATTTTTGCTTGCCTTGAACTTTTTGCATACGTTTTCTAAACTTTTGGGTATGTCGATCACTGCCTCTCAACTGCTTCTAAGCCGTCATGTTAACCTCTTGTCGCATCACTTTCCCAAAAATCAAATTCAGCAGCAGCATCGCTTTATGGAAACATCTTGAGGCAGAAATCTATGCTTAATACGATTCCAAAATGTTTTTTTTCTCTGCCATTTCCATTGCATCCAGTATGTGTTAGATAGATGAACTATGGATACATTGGACCACCTGTTTTCAAACTTTGCAATTTCCTTGAAAATTTCTTCCTGTATATATTTCTCACGAGCCCTTGACTCTTAACGGAGACAGTACCTTTCAAACCCACAGCAACTTCAATCTAGAAGGACAAGGGCATCAGATAAATGGGAACACCATCACCTGCAATTCCCATCTAACCACGCAACATCCTGACTTGGAAATATATCACCGTTCCTTTGCAGTCACTGGATCAAATTAGTGGAATTTCCCCCTAATGGCATTGTGGGCCTATCCATAGAGCATAGACTGTTGTGATTCAAGAAGGTAGCTCACAACTGCTTTCTCAAGGTCAATGATGAAAATGATTGATGAGCTGAGGGCAGCGGATGTTACCTACATGAACTTCAGTCCCTCATGGCAGACTCGTGCAGAAGGTGAAGTTGCATGAAATCAAAGATGAGCTGGCAAGGTGAATACAAAACTGCCTCTGTCAAAGAAGACAGAAGAGAGCAGTGGAAGGGTGCAATTCTGAATGGAGGGTTGTGACAAGTGTGTCCCTCAGGGATCAGTGCTGAGACTTTTGCTGTTTATAATATATATTATACATATATATATATATATATGTATATGTATATAAGTGGACTGATTAGTAAGTTTACGGAAAACACAAAGCTTGGTGAATTTTTTGATAATGATGAGGACCATCAGAGGATGCAGCAGGATACAGATCAGTTGGAGGCTTGGGCGGAGAGATGGCAGATGGAGTTTCATCCGAACAAATGTGAGGTAATGCATTTTGGAAGGTCGAATACAGATGGGTAATGTATGATAAATGGCAGAACCCTTAAGAGTATAGATTAGCAAAGAGATTTTGGAGTGCAGACACACAGATTACTGAAAGTGGCAATTCAGGTGGAGAAGTTAAGTCAAGAGGGCATACACCATGCTTGCCTTCATCGGCCGAGATATGGGATTTAAAAATAGGCAAGTTATGTTGCAGCTTTATAGAAACTTGGAATGCCGCACTTGGAATATAGTGTTCAATTCTGATTGCATTTATAACAGAAGGGTTTGGAAGCTTTGGAGAGAGTACAGAAAAGATTTACTAGGATGATGCCTGGTATGGAGGGTATGAGCTATGGGAAAGATTGGACAAACTTGGATTGTCGTGTTGGAGCAATGGACTGTATGGGGCGAGCTGATAGAATTGAACAAGATGATGGAAAGCATGGACAGGGTGGATAGTCAGAAAATCTTTTTTCCAGGCTGTATGAGTCAATTATTAGGGGGCATGGGCTTAAGGTGCGAGGGGCAAGGTTTAAAGGAGATGTACAAACAGATATTTTGCACAGAGAGTAGTGAGTGCCTGGAACTCGTTGTCAGGGGAGCTAGTAGAAGCAAGTACAGTAGTGACTTTTAAGGGGCATTTTGAAAAGTATATGAATAGAATGGGAATGGAGGCGTAGGTCCCTAGAAAAGTACGGGAATTAAGTATAGAACATAGAACATAGAACATTACAGCACAGAACAGGCCCTTCGGCCTTCGATGTTGTGCCGACCAAAATAAAAAGCAATGCCCCTCCAAACTAAACCATTCCCTTCTCTTCCATATACTTATCAATTAACCTCTTAAACGCAACCAAACTTGGCGCATCTACAACAGCTGCAGGCAGGGCATTCCACTCCCTAATCACTCTTGAGTAAAGAACCTACCTCTGATATCCGTCCTATAACTCATACCCCTTAATTTAAAGCTGTGTCCCCTCGTGCTAGCTTTCTCCATCCTAGGAAAAAGGCTATCACTGTCCACCCTATCTAAACTCTAATCATCTTATATGTTTCGATTAGGTCCCCTCTTAGCCGCCTCCTTTCTAACGAAAACAACCTCAAAATCCCTCAGCCTCTCTTCATAAGACCTGCCCTCCATACCAGGCAACATCCTAGTAAACCTCCTCTGTACCCTCTCCAATGCCTCCACATCTTTCTTATAATGTGGGACCAGAACTGCACACAATACTCCAAGTGCGGCCGCACTAGAGTTTTGTACAGCTGCAACATGATGCTGCGGCTCCTAAATTCAATCCCCCTACCAATAAAAGCTACGACTCCATATGCCTTCTTAACAACTTTATCCACTTGACTGCCTACTTTCAGGGATCTATTGACACATACACCAAGATCCTTCTGTTCCTCAACACTATTAAGAGCCCTACCATTAGCCCATACTCTACACATTTATTGTTCCTGCCAAAGTGCATTACCTCACACTTTTCCACATTAAACTCCATTTGCCACCTCTCGGCCCAGCTCTGCAACTTGTCCAAGTCTCTCTGAAAACTATAACACCCTCTTCACTATCTACCACTCCACCGACTTTAGTGTCATCTGCAAATTTACTAATCCATCCTTCAATACCCTCATCCAGATCATTTATAAAAATTACAAACAGCAGGGGCCCCAAAACAGACCCTGAGGCACACCACTCGTCACCGAACTCCACGATGAATATCTCCCATCAACCACCACCCTCTGTCTTCTATCTGCCAGCCAATTCCTAATCCAATTAGCTAAATCACCCTCTATTCTACACATCTGCAATTTCTGTAGAAGTCTTCCATGGGCCACCTTATCAAACGCCTTACTAAAGTCCATATATACTACATCAACCGCCTTACCCCCATCCACCCTCTTTGGTCACTTTCTCAAAAAACTCAATGAGGTTAGTAAGGCATGACCTACCCTTCACGAAACCATGCTGACTATCCCAAATCAATTCATTTCTCTCTAAATAACTATAAATCCTATCCCTAATAATTCTCTCCAATACCTTGCCCACAACAGAAGTAAGACTCACTGGCCTATACTTCCCTGGAAGGTCTCTCTTCCCCTTCTTAAACAATGGGACCACATTCGCTATCCTCCAGTCCTCCGGAACCACACCCGGAACCAACGAGGACCTGAAGATCAGAGCCAGAGGCTCTGCAATCTCCTCTCTTGCCTCCCAGAGAATCCTAGGGTAAATCCAGTCCGGCCCAGGGGACTTATCCAACTTCAAACCCTCGAGAATTTCTAGCACATCCTCCCTATCTACTACAATACTTCCCAATTTGCAACCTGTACCTCAGTGTTCTCCATAGCTTCATTTCCAGCACTCTGCGTGAATACCGAAGAGAAATATTTATTCAGTGCCTCACCAATCTCTTCAGGCTCCACGCACAACTTCCCACTGCTGTCTATGACTGACCCTAATCTTGCCCTAACCAATCTTCTATTCTTAACATATCGAAAGAAAGCTTTAGGATTCTCCTTAATCCTATCAGCCAACATCTTCTCGTGTCCCCCCTTAGCTCTCCTCAATTCACTTTTTACCTCCTTCCTGGCTAATCTATAGCTATCCATTGCACTAACTGAGCCTTCAAGCCTCATCCTGACATAAGCCTCCTTTTTCTTCTTAACCAGCAAATCAACCTTTTTCGTACACCAAGGCTCTCTTACTCGACCATTTCCTCCCTGCCTGACAGGGACATACTTATCAAGGACTCGCAGCAGCTGCTCCTCGAATAAGCACCACATTCCAGATGTTCCCAGTCCCTGTAGTTCCCTAGTCCAATCTATGCACCCTAATTCTCTCCTGATGGCCTCATAATTACCCTTCCCCCAGCTATAACTACAGCCCCCAGCTTCATGCCTATCCCTGTCCATCTCTAAGGTGAACGTAACCGAATTGTGGTCACTATCACCAAAATGTTCACTAACTTCCAAGCCTAACACCTGGTCTGGCTCATTGCCCAGCACCAAATCCAATGTAGCCTCACCTCTAGTTGGCCTATCTACATACTGAGTCAAAAAACCTTCCTGAACACTCTGTACGAAAACTGACCCCTCTAACGAGCTAGAGCTATAGCTATTCCAATCAATATTAGCAAAGTTAAAGTCCCCCATCACAATTACCCTACTACTTTCACTCCTAATCAGAATTGACTTCGCAATCCTTTCCTCAACCTCTCTAGAACTATTAGGAGGTCTGTAAAAGACTCCCAACAGGGTGACCTCTCCTCTCCTGTTTCTAATCTCAGCCCATACTACCTCAACAGACAAGTCCTCATCAAACTTCTTTTCTATCACCGTGATACAGTCTTTGACCAATAATGCCACTCCTCCCCCCCTTCTACCTCCTTCTCTACTCCGACTAAAGCATTTGTACCCCGGAAACTGCAACATCCATTCCTGTCCCTGCTCTACCCAAGTCAATGTCGGGCAGCATGGTCGATGCAGGCTTGGAGGGCCGAAGGGTCTGTTCTTGTGCTGTAATTTTCTTTGATCTTTGCTTTTTGTTCTTTGACAGTAGATGCTGGCCAGCCAGCGACGCCCATGTCCCACGAATGAATGCAAACAAAAAACCCTGATGTAGTAAAGCAATATGTGTAATAGAACATCGATTAGTTTGTAACTTTAAACAAACAGTTAATATTTTTAACCACTCACTAACTTCCTCGCCCAGCATTGGAATACACTCCTTAATCAATATTTGCAGACATTCTACTTCATTTACTTTCCTATTTTTCCTGAACAGTTTGGAGTGATATAATCATAGAACAATGCAGCGGGGAAACAGATCCTTTGGCCGAATCAGTCCGTGCCGACCATGCTGCCCTGCCAGCCACTCCAAAGGCCTGTGTTTGATTAATTTCCTTCTAAATACTCCAACAATTTTGCAGAGGGTTATACAGTGCTTGCTTGTGAAACCATTGCAAGATTCTGTAAAGGAGTGGGGGAGGAGATCTCATAGAGAAAAAGTGGATTGGGGAAAAGGAAAATCAGGCCTTTACAGACTTGGACTTGGCGTGGTCAATGCCCCAACTTTGTGTCTGTCTGATCAGAAAAATCATTTCACATTTTCTATCAAGATAATCTTGGAATGTAAAGCAAACAGCAACAGTAGCACAGAGTCGTGGATATGAATTGAGATTATTGTGGGGTATTAGTCAGCACAACTGGACTCAGTGGCTAGAGGTATGCTACAGGCATGAGAACTTTAGATTGTGCCACATAGGCAATACGTGTATCTGAACTCCTGACGCTGATGGGAAAAACAAGTTCTCCACAGCCCTCATAGCATTGTATAACTTCTGGAAGGGAGTATCAGATAGTAGCCATTCAAGTTGGGAGGCAAATATCCTACTGAGGGATGAACATGTAGATATTAGTAGGAATGTGAATGAGAATCCAGCGGGAGGCCAAATAGTCCCAGGAGACTGATATGAGTGTATGACAGAAATCAATGAAGAAGCAATTGAAGGTATAAAATAAGAGGTACTCACAGGTGAAGAGTAATTAATAATTGTCTAGATGGGACCAGAAAATAAACAGAAAGTTTATCCTATTCAGCATGGGCAGTAGTAAATGATGAAGGAATAGTACCTGCAAGAGAACAGCGCTAATAGCACTGATAGAAGAGCTAATAGCCTTAAATAAAGCTTTAACATGGAGAGCAGGAAAAAGTGTTAACATCTACACAGATAGCAGAAGAACAAATACCAGACATGGCATCATAGAAATCAAAGAAAGCTTGGACGTAGATGTAAGACAAGTGCCAGCAATAACACCAGAAGAAGAAAAACAGTACTGAAAGGATTACGAGGTCAAAAGGAGTGAGTTGAACATTGGAGAAGAGGGAGGAAAATAATAGCTCCAGAGACATTAAAGCAAAACACAATGAAAATACACCATGAAGTAGCCCACACCAGTAGAGATGATTAAATTAATTGGACATTATTGGTGCTTGAAAGAGTGGGAAAAATGATAGCCAATTTTTGTCAAAGTTGAATTCAGTGTCTTCAATAGGAACCGGGGAGCCATTGTGAAGTGAAAATGGGAAAATGGGACAAGGGAGTGGACTGTTGAATGGGATTGTGTAGTAATAAGCAGTGTCATAGGCAGATTGAAAGTTTTAGTAAAGACAGAAAGGAAAGTGCTAAAATAAATTTATGCCTCACCAGGTCATGTCGACAGTTAACTCATACGTGAATGCTAAATATTCTTAAAATAACACGAAAGATGATTTTAATGTTGAGTACGTATATTTACGATGATTGATAACAATGTATTAATATGAAGGTTTGAAAATGTTCACTTATGGCCAGCATGTGACATTGCTGAGACTAGAAGTTCAAAAGTTCAGAAGTGTAAGTTATTTGATCAGCAGGCAATACAGTGCGGTTTTACATTGAAAACAAATGTGAAACATTTAATGAAACATTTGATATTAAAAATGTAAAGGATCGTTTTCAAGTCATGGAAAATGTCAGCTTTATGGGCCAGAAATAGTGCTATCCATTGTTTTGGCAGGTTGCCGTTGGGAAAAGTATTTGAGTAAAAACGTCCTTAGAAACATAGCGACGTGAAAGTTACCCATGCCAAGGGAATGGTACAACGAATGGGATAATGAATGAAAGAACATCAAATTAGCAGTATTCCACAATTGGCTGAGGTGTTTTTTATGTATTGGACTGATACATCAACGTCAAATGAAATTAAATCTAAGTTAATTAGAACGAGTGCCTTAGATATCATAAAAATACAATTGCAATGAGTTTTCGCTCAGTGTCTCAGACCTTTGGAGAGCTATTTAGCACCAGCTGGTATCATCTGATTCTTCGAAGGAATCCCGCAGCCAAGATCAATGTTTTGTTGTGTTTTCTTGTATATCTTAATTTAATAATTAATTCATACGCTTTTAAAACTGAAAAAAAATGCCTTTGTGACATTGTTTTCTTAAGGTTTATTTAAGGGAATCTTTCCACCAGCAGATAAATTTCCTACAACATGAAGATGAGTTGCTGCAACTCTGAGTTTGCACTGGAACTAAATGGAATATTTCAGGCGAATGACAGTTATGTTGGCAAGAGCATACGGTGCTGAATGAAAATGGCAAGTGACAAAACGGTCTTGATGACAAGCTAAGTGAAGGTTATTCAAAAAACAGCCATCCAGTCTATGTTTAGCCTCACCAATGTAGAGGAGACTGGAGTGGGAGCAACCAATAAAGCAGGCAAAATGGAAGGAAGAGCAAGTGAAAAGCTCTTAAACTGAAAGGAAAATTGGGAGTATCAAAAAGAGGGAAAGTTGCATATTCAATAATTGTAAGTAGAAGTGCCGTGGAAAGGAAAATGGTGAGTTGTATGTAATCTCACACAATTCCTCACCCCTTTCCAATGCCTTCCATAAGGCCAAATTTCTCATCCTTTTTCACAGCATCTTCCCTTGCAATCAGAAAGTGCGATACCAACAGGTTATCTCTTCCCTTGTTAATAATCAAATCAGCAAAGGCTTCTTTGCCTTTTAGTGGCATTCCATTTGTATCTTCTTTAACTTGCTCTATTCCAAACGCTGTTATCAATGCAGACTCATAAGACCTTAACAAATAGGATAAAGAGCAGACTATTCAGCCCCTTCGACTATCAGCCATTCAGTTGGATAATGATTATTTCAACATTCCACATGAACATTTTCCTACCGTTTCCCCGTAACTCTTGATGCCAATGCTGTTCGGGAATCTGTCTTAAATATGCGCAAGTACTTTGCCACCAGTTCTCTCTATGAAAGGACTTCCGATAATTCGGATTTGGAATCATTGTGAATCCAATGATTCACAATGCCGATGAAGAAACCCCATCTTATCCCAGTTGAACATTGGCACCCATTTATTGTGAGACTATGCCCTGTAATCTTAGAGGAAAAACATCCTCTCAGCAGTTACCCTGTCAAACTTTATTAGAAGACTGATGTTTCATTGAGATTACCTCTCGTTATTCTCAATTCCAATGAGCAGAACTCCAACCTGTCCAACTTTTCCACAGAAGAAAATTCCTCAATATAAATGATTATCGTTGTGAAACGATTCCAAACTTTCTTTCCTTAAGAAAATTGACCAGAAATGACCACAGTACTCTGGACATTGTGTCACCAGAACCTTTTAAGGTTGTAGCAGGACATTCTTCCATTTGTTTTCTAATAACGGTGCACATTCAATTCGTCTTCCTGACCACTTGTTGAAACTATCTGCTAGCTTTGTCTGTTTCGTGTACAATCATCCCCCAAGACCCTTTGTGTTTCAGGATCCTGCAGATTCTGCCCATTTAAAAAAAAAATGTCCGTTTGTCATCCCTACGAAAGTGCACAACTTCATGTTTTCCCAAATTATACTCCATTTGGCAACTTTTCACAGGGCTACTTAACCTATCAGTACATATTTTTGAACTGTTTGTATGCCTTTCATAACTTGTCTTCCCACTTACTGTTGTTCCATTTGCAAATTTGGACAAATTGCATTCGCTTCCTCCTTCTTAGCATTCTTCCTGCTTGGAAAGGATAGCAATACTAGAGGGTACAGTCTCAAAATAGGGGGGAGGGGCGGTTTAGATCAGAGTTGAGGAGGAACTTTGTCACTCAAAGGATGGTGAATCTTTGGAATTCTCTGCCAGTTGAAGTGGTGGAGGGTACCTCGATGAATATATTTAAGTCACGCGTAGATAGATTTCTAGTAAGCAAGGAAATTAAGGGTTATGAAGATAAAGCCGGGAAATGGAACTGGTACACTTCAGATCAGCCATGATCTTAATGAATGGCGGGGCAGGGTTGAGGGGCAAGATGGCCTACTCCTGCTTCTATTTCATATTCATATGTTCTTACGTTGTTCCAAGTCATTAATATCGACTCTAACAGCCTATAGCGTAGTGGAGTCTGAATATTGGATTGGTTTAGATATGGGGAGCAGGTAGGGAAATGGAATTTGACCAGGAAGAGAACAGCTATGATTTGATTGAATGGCAAAGCAGGTTCGAAAGACTAAATTTGCCTATTTCTGCTCATAATTCCGATGTTGCCGTGTTTCTACATATATAGAAAGCAAATACAATGATATCTGTGGAAGCCAATAGGCGACAGGTCTCCAAATTTAATAAACTTCCCATATCCTGACTGCTGTATCCTACACTTTTTTTTAAATTCATTCTCGGGTGTGGGCATCAGTGGTCAGATCAGGATTCAGTTCCCAAGCGCCAACTGCCATTGAATTAAATAGTTGGTCATTCCCAACATTTCTATTTTCCCAGGAAGTGAAGGAAATTTTGTATCTTTGCTCCGACACTCACCATATTTTGCAGATGCACCTCAGAAAGCATCTTTTATGGATGCCACACTGGTTTGTTTGGCTCCTGCTCTGACCAAAACCACAAGAAGCTATGATGATTTGTGAATGTACCCCAGTCCACCACGCACACCAGCGTTCCATCTATTGACTCTGTCTATTCTTCCCACTGCCTTGGGAAAAACAGACAACATAAACAAGGACTCCACACATCCCGAACGTGCCCTCTTCTATGTTGTTCTGTCAGGAAAAATATGCAAACGCCTGAGGTCATGTACCAATCGACTCAAGGACAACTACTAAGTTGATCGTTCTCTAAATCCTAGTTACAACTGTAACATAACATTCTTCGCTTTCTCCTTTGTCCTTCCCCTGTGTACTCCACGAACAGTGCTCTTTGTTTATGCATCACGCAAGAAACAATACCTTTCACGGTATTTCAATACATGTGACAATAATAACGAGAGGACATAGCTTTAAATTAAGGGGTGGTGGTTATAGGACGGATGTCAGAGGTAGGTTCTTTACCCAGAGGGTGATGAGGGTATGGAATGCCCTGCCTGCTGCAGTTGTGGATGCGCCAAGTTTGGTGGCGTTTAAGAGGTTAGTAGATAAGTTTATGGACGAAAAGGGAATGGTTTAGGTTAGAGGGTCATTGCTTTTTCCTAATTGATCGGCGCAACATCGAAGGCCGAAGGGCCTGTTCTGCGCTGTAATGTTCTATGTTCTATGTTCTAATAACTGAAATCAAATCAAATATTTTAAGTGTTAACCACGTTGTTGGTGTATCTGCACTCACATGTAAGACAGACCAGATAAAGACAGCAGATTTAATTCTCTTAAATACAATAGTCAATAAGGTGCATTTTTTGCAAACATCAACAATAGTGATCATTAGATTTTTAATTCGAGATTAATTTTATTGATTTCAGATTCAACTATCTGCAGTGGCGGCATTTAAAACTGATCCCCAACTGTATTAATATATGTCTCTGAATTACTAGCCCAATGACAACGCACTATCGCTCCATGCTTCTTACAGTTTATTTCACATTTTGTTGAAAATTATTTAAAGCCAACTTGGTACCCCTATAAAATACCAAAGTTCAGAAATAAGCATGTACCAATATCTTCATTCTCTAATCATTAATGTTCTAGAACTTTGGACAATTTGTGTCACTAATTTATTTGGCATATAGTACATATTTTAATTTTAATAGACAGCTAAATTGCAATGCTTAAAATTGAAAATGCTTAAGTGCTTGAGATTATGTATAACATGCTTTGCCCTCCTCTATTTGGGAATCGAAGTTTCTATTGCAATAACCAGAATTATGCATTTCTCTTTGCCCACTGCAATATAAACAATATAACTTTATATAATTATATAAATGTTAAAACAAAGCAACATAACATATTTTTGACATGCATTTCCAATAACTTTAGTTTCTTGACCCAGTAATACCTGTTTTGCCATACACCTCCTTAATCATGTTGGCTCATCTGTAGCTTTATGCTTGTTACAGAGGTTCGTAATTCCACAAGCTGAAGATTTACTATACATCTTTCACTCTTTGGCATTTTGTAACTTCTATTGTCTAACATCTGCATTGGTTGCACTTGAAAAGGTAAGCTTGCTAAACAGAGTGATGTTTTTCCTCCGTCGTGTTTTTTTTTCACCTCCATATGCATAAAATTGCACAAAGCTTTCGGATTTATTAGAAATCCATAGACTTGTGCAATGAATTACTCAGAAAAATTCCTCCTTTAATATATGTCAGATTATTGACTGATTATCCAGCTAAGCATCAAAGTATATGCAAATGTACAAGTAAAGTTTGCATGAGTACGTTACAGTGGAAAGCTGTAATGTACATTTTTTTTTGCTCATTAATATCGATCTAAATGCAACCATCAGTTTATTCGTCTTTCTTCTTCATAAGTCCCTGGATTAATTCCGCGACTAAGGACAGTGCAGTGGCACAGTCGTTAGCATTGATGCTTCACAATGTCAGGAACACAGGTTCGATCCCTGGCTTAGGTCACAATCTCTGTGGAGTTTGTACATTCTCGCAGTGTCTGCGTTACCTCTGGGTGTTTTGGTTTCCTCCCACAGTTTGAAAGATGTGCTTGTTGGGTGAATTGGCCATGCCAATTCTCCCTCAGTGTATCCGAACAGGCGCTGGAGTTGGGGGCCAGGAATTGTTACAATAATGTCATTACTGGATTAATGTGAGCCTATTTGTGACTAAGAAATAAACTTTACTTTTACTAGACAGGTCGTCATAGTTTCGGAGGTTTGACTCCATGATCATCACATTCCTGCTCACTGGTACTTAATGATCAAGTATAACATGCTGGCAAAGGTAATTCATAAAGGCACAGACACGCAGTATCTAAGATGTCCTGATTAAGAAAAAAACAAATACCAGGCATTAATTACTAAAGATTTCCAAAGCAAAAGGCCAGTTTTAAAGTCCAAAGATTAAAAAAGAAAATAATGCCAAATCCCAAGTAAAACTATTGCAGCTTAAAGTTAGGTCACTGGTAATACGTCATGTTCTAAATTGCCATTTTCTGCATAGAAACTCGGTTGTTATTTTATTGGAGCAATTTGTCCAATGTGACGTATCCATATTGACGATGCCTAAATTAGCTGAATTCAAATTCCAACATTAACTATTAGCAGTTGTTCAAAATAATGTAATACTGTTATTAACAAATGCGGGATAATGTGAAACAAATAATTAGAGAGTAACTCAATTTGTGTCAGTCCTCACAGTTCCATGTCAAGTTATTGAACATCATCATATTCTCTTTTTAATTCAGCATCACAAGATGTAAATTAATCTGGAAAGAAAAAGAAAACTATAAAAGTTGATTCTTCTTAAGGCAGCCACTAAAATAACAAATGTCGTTTTCAGTTAATCTGATTGCGATTCTATTGGGTTACTAATCGGTTTAGTCCTCATTCCTATCCCCTATTAAGCCATTCCTCAATGGAAAAATTATTGAAATCATGTGTGACTGAACACATTGACGAAGGAAGAGCCGTGGATATCGTTTACATAGAACATAGAACAATACAGCACAGAACAGGCCCTTCGGCCTTCGATGTTGTGCCGACCAAAATAAAAAGCAATGCCCCTCCAAACTAAACCATTCCCTTCTCTTCCATATACTTATCAACTAACCTCTTAAACGCCACCAAACTTGGCGCATCTACAACAGCTGCAGGCAGGGCATTCCACTCCCTAATCACTCTTTGAGTAAAGAACCTACCTCTGATATCCGTCCTATAACTCATACCCCTTAATTTAAAGCTGTGTCCCCTCGTGCTAGCTTTCTCCATCCTAGGAAAAAGGCTATCACTGTCCACCCTATCTAAACCTCTAATCATCTTATATGTTTCAATAAGGTCCCCTCTTAGCCGCCTCCTTTCTAACGAAAACAACCTCAAATCCCTCAGCCTCTCTTCATAAGACCTGCCCTCCATACCAGGCAACATCCTGGTAAACCTCCTCTGTACCCTCTCCAATGCCTCCACATCTTTCTTATAATGTGGGGACCAGAACTGCACACAATACTCCAAGTGCGGCCGCACTAGAGTTTTGTACAGTTGCAACATGATGCTGCGGCTCCTAAATTCAATCCCCCTGCCAATAAAAGCTAAGACTCCATATGCCTTCTTAACAACTTTATCCACTTGACTGCCTACTTTCAGGGATCTATTGACACATACACCAAGATCCTTCTGTTCCTCAACACTATTAAGAGCCCTACCATTAGCCCTATACTCTACACATTTATTGTTCCTGCCAAAGTGCATTACCTCACACTTTTCCACATTAAACTCCATTTGCCACCTCTCGGCCCAGCTCTGCAACTTGTCCAAGTCACTCTGTAAACTAAAACACCCCTCTTCACTATCTACCACTCCACCAACTTTAGTGTCATCTGCAAATTTACTGATCCATCCCTCAATACCCTCATCCAGATCATTTATAAAAATTACAAACAGCAGGGGCCCCAAAACAGACCCCTGAGGCACACCACTTGTCACCGAACTCCACGATGAATATCTCCCATCAACCACCACCCTCTGTCTTCTATCTGCCAGCCAATTCCTAATCCAATTAGCTAAATCACCCTCTATTCCACACATCTGCATTTTCTGTAGAAGTCTTCCATGGGCCACCTTATCAAACGCCTTACTAAAGTCCATATATACTACATCAACCGCCTTACCCCCATCCACCTCTCTGGTCACTTTCTCAAAAAACTCAATGAGGTTAGTAAGGCATGACCTACCCTTCACGAAACCATGCTGACTATCCCCAATCAATTCATTTCTCTCTAAATAACTATAAATGGACTTTACATGGACTTCAGCAAGGCATTTGATAAGGTCTCCCATGCAAGATTTCTTGAGAATGTGAGAGGGCATGGGATACAAGGGGCTTTGGCCTTGTGGATCCAGAACTGGCCTGCCCCCAGAAGGCAGGGAGTAGTTGTGGGTGGGCCTTTTTCTGCATGGAGGTCGGTCACCAGTGGAGTGCCCTAGGGCTTTGTTCTAGCACACTTGTTGTTTGTCATTTTCATAAATGACCTGGATGAGGAAGTGGAAGGATGGGATAGTAAGTTCGCCGATGACACGAAAGTTGGTGGTGTTGTGGATAGTCTGGTGGGATGTCAGAATTTGCAGCGTGGCATAGATAGTATGCAAGACTGGGCAGAGAAATGGGAGATGGACTTCAACCCGATAAATGTGTAGTGGTCCATTTTGACAGGTCCAATGGGATGAAGGAGCCTTAGCAGTGCTGAGGAGCAGAAGGACCTTGGGGTCCGGGTCCATAGGACTCTTAAATCGGCCTCGCAGGTGGAGGATGTGGTCAATAAGGCGTATGGTGTACTAGCCTTCATTAATCGAGGAATTGAGTTTACGAGTCCGGAGGTAATGCTGCAACTTTATAAGGTTCTTGTCAGACCCCACCTTGAGTACTGTGCGCAGTTCTGGTCGCCTCACTACAGGAAGGATGTGGAAGTTATTGAGAGGATGCAGAGGTGGTTTAGAAGAATATTGCCTGGATTAGGAGGCATGCCTTATGAAGATAGGTTGACGGAGCAACGTCTCTTCTCCCTGGAGAGACGAAGGTTGAGAGGCGACCTGATAGAGGTTTATAAAATGTTGAGAGGTACGGATATGGTGGAATCTCGGAGGCTATTTCCCAGGGCTGAAATGGTTGCTACGAGAGGACACAGGTTTAAGGTGCTGGGGAGCAGATACAGAGGAAATTTTAGTGTTAAGTTTTTTCACTCAGAGGGTGGTGGGTAAATGGAATCGGCTGCCGTCAGTGGTGGTAGAGGCGAACTCTCTGGGGTGTTTTAAAAGATTTCTGGATGAGTACATGGGATTTAATGGGATTGGGAGTTACAGATAGTTCTATGGTCTGGTAGATATGTATATGATCGGCGCAACTTGTGGGCCGAAGGGCCTATTTGTGCTATAGTGTTCTATGTTCTATGTTCTAATACCCCCCCTGCCGCCCCCCTAATTGCATTGTGGTTCAACCCACAGCACATTGATGCAGCGATTCAGCAAAGCAGCTCGCCACACTTCCCAAGAGCAACTAGGGATGAACAGAACAATATACGTTGGCCAGCCAGCGACCGCCATGTCCTGCGAATGAATGAAAACAATTCCACTCTAATATTTTTCTTCGTTACCTCTTATGTAATTAATCTTAGCCTGACTATAAGCATACTTGTTTTTACTTTTGTCGCTCGCTCTGCATGGAGAGGTTGGCAAGAGGCAATTAATGAAAGGATCAACGATTACCTTACATTGCATGTGTTTTCATATTCATTTTAATCGAAATCCGTATGATATTCGAAATCGTTGATTGAACTATTTGAATGCAAATCTATAAACAAAACAAAACAGACTGTAATCCTGAAACTGCTGTTCACATTGAGAAGGGATCATATATGCGATGCTTGAAATGGTTACCTGGGCCTGAGCCAAATTCTTGATTGTCGATCTCCTCATAAAGAGGCTCAGAAAATCCAGTCATATAAGGCCCTTCATTTCTGTTGTCTGGAGAATCAAATACAGGAGATTAAACATAACCATATTTCAAGCGGTTTGCATTATCAATCCAATCACGTTTTCCAAATCACTCTTCTCAAAAAAAGCTTCAGCACCACTGTTACCAGCCTATCTAGTTCAGGGTTTGCACCAGCACCTTGAGGATTTCTTGACTTAAAATCTTCTGCTGTGTGATACGGCCACTGATTTACTCGATTCTTTCAAATAATATTTATGCAAACTGTCGTCATTTTTTTCATAAACCTGAGGATTACTGCAGATATGTTTCTGGCTTCGGACGGTCTGCTGACATTTTCCCTCTGCGTGACTTTCCTGAAAAGTAATCTGTTCTTGTTGGATTTTACGTAACCGTTAGTCCATACTCGTGTTTTCCTTCTAGAAAGATTGAGACAGCTGTTCCCTCGTTAGCCTCCCGAAACCAACTGCATCGAGGAGAGTTGCGAGAGCTACATTCTCATGGTCTACCTTTTTTCTAAACAGACTCTGACTTCCACTTAATACTAAGGACAACGAAAATACTTCCCTTTGGGAACTATCCCTGTTGCTCAGCAATAAATTACTTCAACCGTTTATTCGTTAGAGCGTAGCTCTCCGTTAGTGCAATAGAAACACTTTTGGAGACTAACGAACCCGCGACACGTGCAAATGCCATTCTCAAGAAATCAAACAATGGGCTTTATCCTCCCAGGCACAGAAACATTAAATTAAACGCACATTATGTTATACTTTGTATAACAGTAAACTAACGTTCTCTTTAAACTGCCTTTGCTTTCTGAACAGCAGCTCTTGCTCCATAGTTCATGGTTGTCAACATTTCAGATTCACATCTCTATAATTTTTGAATATCCCTGTCATGTTTTCAGAATTCTCATTTCCCTTGGCTTCTATATAAAAATTCTCCGGCTCCTCGGCCTTTCTGTATATTAAGAGTTTACTTCAAGTTTCATCAAATTATTCTGACAATTATTCATTCACTGCCTCCTGGCTATTTTCTTAAGGGCTAAAATAGGCCCTGCTATTCACTCTACCCTTCCTTCCTTTAACAAATATAGGACAACTGACTTTCCTTTTACTCTCATCTATGAGAAATAAAGCAGAGTACAGGCTGCCTAATCTCTCAGCGTCCAAAATTGTCCACACCGTGGGGAACATCCACGTACATTTGCTATTTTCGCATCCTAATACATTCGATGTGCAAAACTGTAAATAAACTAAGTGGACAGCAGGATTTGAGCATGAGCACTCAGTTAAAGTCCAACACTTTTAATAGGGGTAAGATCCTAAATAAATATTTCTCATCAGTATTTATTACTGAGAAAAACATGGATAGTATGGAACTTGGGGAAATAAATAGTGATGCCTTGAGGACTGTACATATTACAGAGAAGGAGGTGCTGGAAGTCTTCAAGCACGCCAAGATAGATAAATCCTCGGACCTAATGAAGTGTGGGAGACTAGGGGGAAAATTGCGGGTCCCCGAGATATTTCAATCGTCGATAGTCACGGATGAAGTGCCTGGAGGTTAAAGAGTGGCAAATTGTGTGCCTTTGTTTAGAACGGGTTGCAGGGAAAAGCCTAGGAACTATAGGCCAGTAAGCCTCACATCTGTGATGGGTAAGTTGTTGGAAGGTATTTTGAGAGACAGGATCTACAAACATTGAGAGCGACAAGGACTGATTAAAGACAGTCAACATGCCTTGTGAGTGGAATACTACGTCTCACAAATCTGATTGATTTTTTGAAGGGGTAACAAAGAAATTAGATGAGAGCAGTCAATTGATGTTGGCTGCATGGACTTTAGCCGGGCCTTTGACAAGGTACCATTTGGCAGGTTGTTGCATAAGGTTAAATCTCACGGATCCATGGTGAGTATCCAAATGGATACAAAATTGTCTTCTTGACAGAAGCCAGAGAGTAGTTGTAGAGAGTTGTATTTCGAACTGGAGGCCTGTGACCAGCGGTATGCCTCGGAGTTCAGAGTTGGATCCACTGTTATTTGTCATTTATATTAATGATTTGGATGAGAATATAGGAGGCTTGTCACTAAATTTACAGATGACATAAGAACATAAGAAATAGGAGCAGGAGTAGGCCATCCAGCCCCTTGAGCCTGCCCCGCCATTCAGTAAGGTCATGACACCAAGATTGGTGGTATAATGGACAGTGAAGAAACTTATCTCCGACTGCAATTGGGCCAGCTGCAATCAATGGGGCCAGCGGGCTGACAAATGGATTTTAATTTAGACAAATGCGAAGCGATGCATTTTGGTAGGTTAAACCAGAGCAAGACTTAGTCAGTTAATGGTTGAGCGTTGGAGAGAGTTACAGAACAAAGAGACCTAGCGGTACATGTTCAAAACTCCTTGAATGTGGAGTCACAGTGGACAGATTGGTAAAGAAAACATTCAGCGTGCTTGGTTTCATCGATCAGAACATTGAATACGGGAGTTGAGACATCTTGTTGAAGTTGTACAAGGCATTACTAAGGCCACACTTGGAATGCTATGTGCAGTTCTGGTCGCCCTCTTGTAGAAGTGATACTATTAAACTAACAAAGTGTAGAAAAGATTTATTAGGATGCTATTGGGACTTGATGGTTGAGTTATCAGGAAAAGCTGGATAGACTGGGACTTTTTTTTTTCTCTGGAATGTAGGAGGCTGAGTGGTGATCTTGGAGAAGTCTATAAAATAATGAGAGGCATAGATAAGATAGATAGGCAATATCTTTTCCCAATGATAAAGGAATCTAAAACTAGAAGCATAGGTTTAAGTTGAAAGGGAAGAGATACAAGTGTCCAAAGGGGCAATATGTTTCACACAGAGGGTGGTGCGTGTTTGGAATAAATTGCCAACGTAGTAGTAGAAGCTGGTACAATTTTGTCTTTTAAAAAGCAATTAGATAGTTATGTGGAAAGATGTGAATATACGGATATGGGTCAAATGCGGGCAATTGGAATTAGCTTAGGCGTTTAACAAAACGGTGGCATGGACAAATTGGGCCGAAGAGCTTTTTCCACGCTGTAAACCTGTATGACTCTATCTAGGTAACCAACCTCTATGTGAGCCACTCTTGAATTCTGCAACCAAAGCAATTGACATGGCGACAAAAAGGGCAGCAAAGATGAAAAGGATGATGAAAATGGAGAATCTCTGCTGAATGAAAGGCGCAACATATTGTTGATGGCCTGTAAGCAAAAACATTGTACATTAACACATGAAACGTCAAACGGGTACATTTCATTCACTCGTGGATGCATCCAGCAGAGCAAATGTCAATATTTATCGATAAGATCGGGTGAAGAAGCACATTACTCAGATAAGCTCTGTTATTGCCCTTCCATTTTATTAACGTTAAGTAACAATTTATATTAAGCGAAGTTAAGGAATGCATCTGACAGTTGCATTTATTTTGCACAGCATCAGATTGTCTTTGTTAAAGAGACATAGTTGTGGCCAGAAATTGGGCGGTCTCGTAAAAGGCAATTAAAAAGTTAATCATAGTGTAGATAACATGAAGATGTTGCTTATTCAAGGTCAGTGAACATGCGAGGCAATTGGCAAAGTAGACTTCGCCGAAATGAGCACAAATTTGCTACAGGACTTTGACCAATTTATCAATGGGTTTAAAATGCTCCAAATTGTGCTTTATGAGCTTGAGACCCCAGGTTGCCCAGAGGAGTGTGAGCGAATATCAAACAGTAAAATAAAGCGTCTGATTGGCACAAAGGACTAAACACTGCAGATAGCTAAGAAAATATTAGCAAGTGCGGACCGAAGTGGCAAAGGAAATCTAGATATCAAAGGGAAAGCTTTCAAAAAGAATAGCAAGTAAAGGTAATGAAAACGCAAAGATATTTCAAAAATATTTTAATGATATATTTTAGTTGTGGAAAATGTGGGACCCATCAGAGATGAAAACGGGAACTTTTGTATGGATATGGACGCTGCAGGAAGTATTTTAACTGAATAATTTATTAACGTGTTTACAAACGGAAGTGACGATGAATATATAGTAATCCAGAAGCAACGTGATATTGGTTGGAATAATTATAAAGAGAGAGGAGTATTAAAATGGTTGGAATATTTGAAAGCTGATGAGCTGCCAGAGCCACCTGGTTTGTTTCGCAGGCTGTTGAAGCAAATCAAGGAGGAGATTGCATATGCTCTGAGGATGATGTTCCAATTTTCACCAGATACAGTGGGGGTAATGGAGGACTGGAAAAGTGGGAAAAAAGTCCCATAATTTTAAAAGGGATTGAAATAAATGCCAAACAATGAAATGCCAGTCAGTTTCACATCGGTAAACAGAACATTATTAGAAACAATCCCGACTGATAGGATTAACTGTTACCTAGAAAGGCATGAAAAAGTTGGGAATGGTCAGCATGTCACCTTGGAGATAAGACGTTAAGTTTCCTTTTCAAATAATTAATATTTAAAATGAATAGCTGCCGTCCTGGCGCAGATTCTTGCAGCACCCCACTAGTCACTTCCTGCCCATCGAATAAAACAAATGTCTCAACTGGAATGCAAAGTTGTACAAGTGAGGTTCCACAAATCTCAATGTTGGCATCCTTGTTGTCTATTTCATATATTAATTATTGGATATGATCATGGATTCACAGTTGGGAAATTTGCTCGCACAAAATTTGGCTGAGAAGTGAGTGGTGTCGAGGGTAACTATGATCTATCAAATGATATTAATATGCTGAGGGGGTAGGCAGCAAAGTAACAGTTGGAGTTTAAAATAGAGACGTGTGAGGCAAATGAACCTTCTAAAGAAGAACTAAGGATGGGGAAGAAATGGAGTGGCCAGCCAACGGCGTCCATGTACCCCGCCCAATCAACAGTGAACAAAATAAAATGGAGAATTCTACGATCAATGGATAAACATTCAAGGGAAGGAAAAGTTGGTGATGAAGGACATTTTCCACGCATAGCATAGTGTGCACCTGGACTTCGCTGCCCCAGTTGATAGTGAGGGCAGAGATCTGAAACTCTTTTTAAAAACTTTCTGGATCTGGACCTTAAATGCTATAAGCTGCAGTACAGGTCGGGTGCAGGAACTTGGAACAGAAAGGCCACCTGGCTGTCCCTGAGCAAGCATGGTCATGATGGGACAAATCGCCTCCTTCTCTGCTGTCACTTTTCTAAGCTTCTATCATTCTTTGTGGGGAAGTTTGAGCTGATATGTTTGGTCTTTGAATCGCTAACTCGAGTATTTACCGCATGATAAGTACGGTGGGCAAGAGCCTAGGAAAAGAGAGTTGGAGGATTCAACACCGAGATCTCTAAAACTGGTGGCAAGTGCAAAAAGTGAAGAAACCTGGACAGACTGACAGAGCTGCATGACCTATTCATCTCGGTCTGATCGTAGCAGCTGATGCTGAAGGTGAAAGATTGCAAATGAATTGTTTTTCATGTGCACTATAACCTGGGTTCTGCAACCCAGATGACATAAGAACATAAGAAATAGGAGTCGAAATAGGCCATCCAGCCCCTCGAGCCTGCTTCGTCATTCAATAAGATCATGGCTGATCTGTGGTGGTGTGGTACCACTTTCCCGCTTTCTCCCCATAACCGTTAATTACATTGCCAATCAAAAACCTATCCACTCTTGACTTGAACATATTCAGCGAGGAAGCCTCCACCACCTCATCAGTCAGAGAATTCGAAAGATTCACCACCCTTTGCGTGAAGAAACTCCTCCGCAACTCTGATCTGAACCGCTCCCCCCATCCTCGCCTAATCTTGAGGCTGTGCCCTCTAGACCTGCTATCTTTGCTAAGTGGGAAGTCTCTCATCCTCTACCCTATCCGTCCACTTCATTATCTTATACATCTCTATAAGATCCCCTCTCAGCCTTCTAAACTCTAAAGAGTACAAACGTAACCTATTCAGTCTCTCTTCATAATCCAACGTCCTCATCCCCCGTATCAGCTTAGTAAACCTTCTCTGCACCCCCTCCAAGGCCAATATATCCTGCCTCGAATGCGGGGACTAAAACTGCACACAGTACTCAGCTGCGGCCTCACCAGCACCCTATACAGCTGCAACAGTACCTCCCGACTTTTGTATTCTGTCCCCCTAGCTATAAAGGCCAACATTGCATTCGCCTCCTTAATCACTTGCTGCACCTGCATACTGTGTTTTTGCGATTCGTGCACAAGGTCCCCCTGCACCGTAGGATGCTGCAGGTTTTCGCCATTTAAATAATAATCATTCCTACCATTATTCCTACCAAGGAGATAACCTCACACTTGCTAACATTATACTCCACCTGCCAGGTCCTCGCCCAATCACTCAACCTACACAGATCCCTCTGCAAGCTTTCCACACCCTCCACGCAATTTGCTTTTCCACTCATCTTCGTGTCATCAGCAAATTTCGTTACCCTGCACTCAGCCCCTTCCTTCAGATCGTCTATGTAAATAGTAAACAGTTGACGCCCCAGCACCAAACCCTAGGGGACTCCACTAGTCACCAGCTGCCAATCACAATAGCATCTATTAATGCCTACCTTCTGCTTCCTATTAGACAACCAATCCTCAATCCAGTCTAACACCCTACCTCCAACTCCCTGCACCTCAACCTTCTGCAGCAATCTTTTGTGAGGCAAATTATCAAACGCTTTTGGAAATCCAAAAACACCATATCCACGGTTCCCGTCTATCTACCGCACTAGTCACTTCCTCATAGAACTCCAATAAATTTGTCAAGCATCTCATCCCCTTAACGAATCCGTGCTGTGTTTGCTTAATCAAACAGTTCGTATCCAAGTGCCTCGTTATTTCTGCTTTGACGACAGATTCAAGCATTTTTCCAACTACAGACGTTAAACTAACCGGCCTATAATTCCCTGCCTTCTCTCTGTTACCTTTTTTAAACAGCGGCATAACTTTAGCCGTTTTCCAATCTTCCAGCACTTTCCCGGACTCCAGCGAATTCTGAAAGATAATTATCAGGGCATCCGCTATCATCTCTGCCATTTCCTTGACGACCTTGGGATGCATTCCATCCGGTCCTGGGGACTTATCTGCCCTCAGCCCCGTTCGTCTATCAAGCGCCACCTCTCTAGTGACTGTAATCTCATCAAGGACCTCATCTCCTACCACCCTTCCATCCTTGAGTTTGGGCAAGCTATTTACGTCCTCCTCCGTAAACAACGACACAAAAAACTTATATGGTCTCCGCCATGTCCCTATTATCCACCATTAAACCATCCCCCTCATCCTCCAAGGCCATCCTCCTATTCTTTATATATTTATAAAAAACTCTTACTGTCCTTTTTGATATTTCGAGCTAGTTTAGCCTCATATTCCATCTCTCCTTTTTTTAATCACCTTTTTAGTCACTCTTTGCTGCTGTTTGAAACTTTCCCAATCCTCCAATCGCCCACTATTTTTTCGCCTCAGCTTTTGATTTAATGCTTTCCTTAATTTCCTTGGAGAACCACGGCTGATTTTCCCTTCTCCTACAGTCCTTCTTCACCATCGGAATATATTTTTGCTGAGTACTGAAAAAGATCACTTTAAAAATCCCCCACTGTTCCTCAGCCGTCCGACCAACTAACGCACTCCTCCAATCCACAGTCGCCAATTCCTCTCTCATCCTATCATAGTCCCCTCTGTTCAAATATAGTACACAGGTCCGGGACGCTACTACCTCATCCTCCATCTGCATCATAAATTCTACCATACTATGATCACTAGTCCCTAGAGGATCCCTCACATGAATATCCCTAATTCTACTTGCCTCATTACATAGTACCAGATCAAAGATAGCTCGCTCTCTCGTCCGTAACATACTGTTCAAGGAACCCATCCTTGCAGCATTCCAAATAATTCTTCCTCCAGCCCGCCATGTCCGACTTGCATCGCCCAGTCAATATGCAGATTGAAATCACCCATTACTAACACCGTTCCATTTCTGTACGCATCTCTTATTTGTTTGTTTATAGCCCGCCCCAGCTCAAAGTTGTTATTTGGGGGCCTATAGGCCACACCCTATAGGCGTCTTCCTCCCCTTACTATGTTTTGCCTCCACCCACAGCGATTCCACATTTTGTTCTTTGGGGCCAATGCTCTCTCTTACCACCGCCCTGACACTATCCTTAATCAACAGAGCCACCCCACCCTCTTTTCCCTCCTGTCTATCCTTCCTAAACACCTGATAGCCCTGGACATTCAGCTCCCAGTCCCTGTTCTCCCGCAACCACGTTTCCGTAACGGCCACTAGATCATATCTATTTGCGCCAATTTGCGCCATCAGCTCATTCACTTTGTTCCAAATGCTTCGTGCACTCCGGTAAAGTGTCTTTATACCAGCATTTGTCTGGACCTTCAAGACATTGACATCCAAGACAAGATTTGTCCTTGCAGTATGTTCAATCTTTTAATATAAGTAACTCAACTAGCACGCTAACGTGTTCCAAAATATATTAGGGTATCTTTAAAGATTAGGAAAATGACAAGAAAGATGGCGCTCTACAGTTAAAAACCATTTTTTTTTTGCTGCACGCACTGAAAATACAGTCGTTTTTGAAAGTCATTGTCAAACTGTATTATACTCAGAACATCTTTCATTCTGATAGAATCCTCAGTGTAGCGTAAGGGCCCCAATGTTATTCACATGAACAGAAGCGCAAACATCGGCGCACGATGTAGGGATATTCGGACAAGTAACCAAAGGTTTGTACAAACAGATAGGTTTTCAGGAGCAATCTAAGAGAGGAGAGAGAGAGGTATAGCATTTTCGAGCGTTAAGTACGGCATAAAGTATGGTGCGTCTCGGCAGATGATGACTAGATGACAATGTTGGAATATTGCACATCGGCATTGCGGCGGGCTCAGAATGGCAAAATTGTTTAGTGTTGTTGGATAACTTAAGATCACAAAGAAAACGAGTGAGCAAATCTTTGAAGAGATTTGAAAACAAGATCGCTAAATGTAAAATGTAGGTTTAACTTTAAATCACGTACCAGAACATATCACATTCACGTCCTCTTTATGTTCACAATCATGATCGCCCCATGATGAAGATTGGCAGTCCCACAGGAATAATTCATCCCCCTTGCATCTAACCTCGTCCATCCAAATTGCACCGTTTTGTTGTTCGAAACGCGTCTCTACTGGTGTCCATAAAGGTTCGCCGCAGTTTAATTGTCGACAAACGACAGCAGCATCGTTCTTATCCCAGGAATCATCGCAAACCGTTCCCCACGTACCACTGAAAAGAATTTCAACTCGTCCAGAGCAATTATTGAATCCGGCAGTCAGCCGCAGCTCTAGAGCAGAAGATAACCAGTGAGGTATTTACACTTTAATTTGTAATTGGGTGCAATTAATTTACTGCGTTTTTCCTGCTCTAAATGTTCGCCTACTTCGCCACTGCTCGACATCAATCATGCTAACGATCTCAGTCTGTGATAATCTACTGGACCACATAACCCCAAATAAATTGGCCAGAATGTAAATATGAGTTCACTTCGCTCTAGTAATTATTGATATTTATTCAGAGACATTGGTTATTTTGATTTTTTTTCCCATCAATCCTGTGGCCACGCAATAGCAATCTTGAAATATTTCGAAGAAGGCTGATCCACTGCACATTTTGCGCCAGAATTCAGCATAAGAACTTTGAATGTCGCCCAACAGAGTGTATGCGCAGAAGTACAGCATGAATGTTGTTACACAGTTACATAGAATTGAAGAAAATTGATGCAGGAGCAGGCCAATCGGCCCTTCGAGCCTGCTCCGCCATTCATTTTCATCAAGGCCAATCATCAAATTCAATATTCCAATTCTGCCTTTAGCCCCAAGTAGTTTGTCCAATTTCTCGTTAAAATCGCACAACGACTTGGCGTCAACTACTTTCTGTGGTGCTGAATTCCATGCATTCACCACTCACTGGGTGACGAAATTTCTCCTCACCTCAGTCTAAAAATGTTTACGAATTAACCCCAAACTGTGACATCTGGTTCTGGACTCTCCCACAGTCGGGAACATTCTTTCTGAACTTACTCTGTCCAACCCTGTGAAAATTTTACAACTTCCTATGATACGTCTCTTTGTTCTGAACGACAGTGAACATAATTCTCAGTAATATAGTCTCGCCTCATAGGAAGACTGACCTGCCATCCCAGGAATCAGCCTGATAAACCTTTGCTGCGCTCCCTCTTTAGCAAGGGCACTCTTCCTCAAATAAAGACACCAAAATGGCACACAATACACTAGGTGTGGCCTTACCAATTGCAGTAAAACGCCCCTATTCCTGTGCTCAAGTACTCTCCCAATCAATGTCAGCATATCACAAGCCTTCTTCACTGCCTATTGTAATGATATTTACAGTTAGCTGCTCACAGACGAGAACACCAAAATCTCGCTGAGTATTTACCTCTCTCAATTCACAACTTGCCTTCCTAGTATTGCTACCAATGTGGATAACTTCATATTTCGTCACATTATACCACATTTACTATACATTTGCCCACTCACACAGCCTGTCCAAACCTAAATGAAACATATCTTTTATGACATATACATTCTTGGGACATGGGCATCGCCAGCTGGCCAGCATTTATTGCGCTTTGCTACTTGTCCTTGGATGACAGTGTAGAGTCAACCACATTGCTGTGAATCTGGAGTCACATGTAGATCAGATCAAGTAAAGAGGGAAGTTTTCCTCCCTAATGGGCATTAGTAAACTAGTTTTTTTGTGACAAATGGCAATAGTTTCATGATTCATAATTCTAGATATTTTTACTGAATACAAATTCTACAAGGCCATGGCGGGAATCGAACGCACATCTCCGCAGCATTTGCTAAGTTTATCGATTTATAGTCTACCTCTAATACTACGAGGCCTTTGGCTCCCCATTGACTTTCTGCAACGTCCTGAAAGCTCAACCTTCCACCCAACTTTGTATAATTTGCAAACTTATAGTACATTTCGATCACTCTTCCAAATCATTGTTATATAACGTAAACAGTTATGGTCCATCCACAGATCATTGCAGCATCACACTCGCCATTGTCTGCCAATCAAAAAAAAAGACTGATTTTGCCAACCTTAGCTTCTTATCTGCTGACAAGCTATCTATCCTTCCGCATTCATCTAAAAACATAGGAGAAGTATCAGCAAGGCAAAAAAGGAACTCGAAATTGCTTTGCCAGATAAGGCAAAGGAAAATCCAAAGACATTCTAAACTACATAAAGGGCAAAAAATGTAATTCGGGAAAGAATAGGGCGTCTTAAGGATCAAGAAGACCATCGATGTGTGGAAAGAAAAAAGATGGGGGAAGTGTTAAATGGGTTTTTGTCATTGATATTTACTGCTGAGAAAGGTATGGACGTTTGCAAACTTGAGGAAATAAACAGTAATGTCTCAACGAGATTTGCAGAAAGTATTAAAGCGCATCAAGGTAGCTAAATCCCCGGCACTTGATGAAGTGTATCCGAGCACGTTGTGGGTGTCTGGGGAGGAAATTGTAGGTGCCATGGCAGAGAAATTTGAATCACGGTCAGCCACAGGTGACGTGCCTTAAGATTGGAGGGTGGAAAATGACGTGCCTTTGTTTAAGAAGGACAAAGGAAAAGACTGGAAACTACAGGCTCGTGAGCGTAACATCTGTAATGAGTAACTTGTTCGAAAGTATTCTGAGAGACAGGATCTTCAAGCATTTACAGACATAAGGACTGATTAGAGATAGTCAGCATGGATTTATGAATGGAAAATCATGTCTCATAAATTTAATTGAGCGTTTTTGTAGGTGTATCCAAGAAGGTAGATGAGGGCAGTGCAGCTGGTGTTGTCTGCATGGACGTTTGTAAGGTACTGCGTGAAAAGTTGTTATATGAGGTTAAAACTCACGCTATCTAGGGTGACGTGACGAAATGGATACAAAATTGGCTTGATGGTAGACGACAGAGGATGGTTGTAGAGTGTTGCTTTTTTCAAACGGGGGGGTGGAGTTGTGACAAGCAGTATGCCTCAGGAATTGGTACTATGTCCACTGTTATTTAACATTGATATCAATGATTTGAATAAGAATTTCGGAGACATATTTAGTAAGTTGGCAGATGACACCAAAATTGGTGGCATAATGGACAGTGAAGAAGGTTGTCCCAGATTGCATCGGGACCTTCATCAATTGGGCCAGTGGGTTGATGAACGGCTGATGGAGTTTAATTTAAATAAATGCGAGGTGATACATTTTGGTCGATCAAACCAGAGTAGAATGCTGAGGAGAATTGTAGAACAAAGAGTTTTAGGGGTAGAAGTTCATAACTCCTTGAAAATAGAGTCACAAGTGTAAAAAGTCGTGATGAAAGCATTCAGCATGTTTCACTGGTCAGAACATTGAATCCAGGAGTTGTGTCGTCATATTGAAGTTGTACAAGAAATTGGTAAGGCCACACTTGGGATGATGTGTACATTTGTGGTCACCTTATTATAGAAAGGATATTTTTAAGCTAGAAAGAGTGCAGAAAAAATTACTAGGATGTTACAAGGATTTAATTGTTTGACTATAAGGAGAGATTTTTATTTTCCCCTGCAGTGTAAGAGACAGCGGCGATTTTATGGAGGTCGATCAATTCATGATGGGTATAAATCAGCTAGATAATCAATATTTTTTCCCTCAAGTAGGGAAGTCTAAAACTAGGGCCATAGATTTAACGTGAGGAAAGAGAAATTTAAAATGGTCCAGAAGTGCATATTCTTCACATAGCGCGTGGTGAGTGCCAAGGGTAGGAGTAGAGGTGGGTTTTAGTCTATTTTAATAGGTTAAATCTATTAAATGTTAATAGATTCTGATCTATACTATGTTAAGCCTGTCAAAAGGTTTCGTTTATGGAAATGTTGGTCTGTTGGAACAGCTTAAGAGTTAATACATTATTGTCCTTGTTTTCTTTCCACGCTTCTGTTGATATTTGATAAAACGTATTGCTATTTTTCTTCTGCACATGTTAACCATATTCTTAAATAAACGTCGTTTGGTAAAAGCTCTCCAATGGATTCTTTGAATTACATCTGAAGTGAAAAAATCATGCTTATCCGAGCCAAATTCAAGATGCAAAAACGTACGGTTTGGGCGGTCTTCATAAAGATCTTTAGCGATGCTAACCTGATCCAGGATCCGACTACACATTGGGTGGGGTTAGCACATACATTTCATTTTCGTAACATTTTATCTAAAGTGAGGCATTTTCAAACGTTTCCTTTGACTTCAATAATGAATCGTGTTATTAAATACACCTTACTATCGTTATCCTCGAAATAATATCCTGACAAATGTGAAATCTGGAGGCAGAAAGACAATCCAATCTCCTAATATATTTATCTCTTGTCAGATTTAAACCAGTGCACGTAAAATCGTCGGGAATAATAGTATAATAAGTGAGGTAAAGGTCAGATTGCAATCGTTTACTTAAGGATAAATACAAATACAAACAAACGAACGAACAAATTAGATAATCATATACTACGATTTTAAAAATATTCATATCAATAATTACCGATATCATCTGAAACTACTTCTACGCTCTTTATTCTCGCATTTCCCTCATTGCGTATTTTCGTTGGATTTGTTTCTAAAAAAAATCCAAATATTTAGCAACAGGATGAATTCAGGTAGGACATTCACTGCCGAAATTTGCAGCACACGAGCGTCACAAAACAAAGACTAATTCTGAACCACATCAGCAGGTGTTATTTCTGATGACCCAACCGGAATTTTGCCGTCCTAAGAAAAAGGGGACAATTGATGCAAAGAAACATCGAGGCCTAGACAACTGATAGCACAGCCACTAACGGAGAATTAACTATAATTGTGAACTGACAAGTGGAGCGAATTTACATTGGAGAGTTGTGAGGTTCGGAATATTTACGGCAAAAGGGGGAGGGAAGACAATGAGAGAATTTACAACGAACATGCAAACTTCAAATTCAAGGCTTTCTTTGAACGGGACGCAATATAGAGTAGCTATGGCCCGTGAAAGCAGAAAAGCCTTGCGGCAAATTAAGGCATGGACACCAGACATTAGGATGAATTCAAAATTAACGAGTGTAGAAATTTTAAAATTTTCAAATAATGAAACATTCCAAGAAAGATAGGCTTATCTTGCAAATGGTACCTGAACAAATAATTCCAACATCTTCCTGGTGGTCACAATTATGTTGACCCCATGATGAAGATGGGCATTGCCATAACAGCGAATCCTGCAATCGACAGTTCACATCATCGAGCCAGATTGGTCCAGAGCCCGCTCCAAATGTGACATCATAATCCACAGATCGAGCAGGTCCGCAGCTGAGCTGCTGACAAACTACCTCTGCATCCTCAAGTTCAAAGGAATCGGCACAAACCGTTCCCCAAGTTGCATTATAGAAAACCTCAACTCGACCTTGGCAGGAATTCTCTCCATTCTGCAGCCGTACAGCCCTGTGCTCTGTGGAGAAGAATAGCGACGTTTCATCTTTTCAAGTCAAACTTACAGCAATAAATGCAGAATCATGTGATCACGATCAGGATGCAGCATCGTAAACAATTGAAAACACTTGTTACAAAACAACAAAATGTCAACTATTTCAGTGGAAACTACTGGGAAGATGAATAACATGACCATAACTTCCTGGGGATTATCACTCCCTACCTAGTAACCATTGTTGGATCAGGGTAGGAGATCATGTACTCGGGATATGGAATTTCATGGGAGACGATCGAATGACGTTCGGGCCCTGGGCAGATTGACGTTTCTGGGCCGGGCTGGATATTTGTGTTAGTTGTATTTACGTTACAATTGCTTTTATTCCTTCTAACATTTTCAAAGAAAAGATAAGCATATTATAGGCAGAACCACCCGCGTTTAGCGATTTAAGTTGCTATCTTGGCTGGCTCCCAGTTCAACACAATTATCTGGGTGATGTTCGCATTCTGGACAGTTGCCCCACGAAACCTTATCTGCAAACTTCAGAGAAGCATTCTCCAGCTCATCTTTTAGGCACCCTAACCGAGATTATGATACGAGATAGTTACAGGCTAGTTTCTTATTGACTGACATAGCAGACTTAAATTGTCAACATTACTGACTAGCATGGTATTCCCCAGTTTGACAAAATGGTTTCTTAACAACATTTAAAACTAGAAATATTTAAGAGCTCATTTTACCCCAACAGATCACTCCCGCATCTTCTTTATGATTGCAGTCTCTCTCACCATTTGGGCCTGCCAGACATTCCCAGAAAACGGAATCGTTTGCTGTGCAGTTCGGATTGTCTAACCAGATAGGCCCTGATCCTAAACCAAACCAACCGGAAACCGTGGCGTTTAGAGCCTGTCCACACTTCAGCTGGGTACAGACAACGTGGGCGTCTTTTAAATCCCAGGAGTCATCACAGACAGTTCCCCAGATTCCGTTGTAGTAAAATTCCACCCTTCCAGCACAGCGACTTCCACCATCCATTAATCTCATCTGAATATTATCTGAAGAACAAGAATTATCAGGTTAAAACGTATCTGGTCCAGAAACCTGAGTTCCTCAACCATTCGCGCGCCCATTCACACCTTATGCAATGTGCTAAATGCTTCGCTTGCAACTTTGATTTCGCTCTGTCATTTTGGCATTTTGTTCCATAATCAATTCCTCCACCACGCTAATAATTCACCGTATTGCCTCAGCAATGCTCAATGAACATTTTGTACTGTCACAAGCAGCCATTGAGTATGTTAAAGAAGAACGGATTAAAATGAGTCGAATTCTGGAATGTTTCAAAAGTTAACCTGAATTCCATCTATTTCAGCTGCAGCTAAAGTCGTCAAATTGTAATGTTTAATCTCGCCGACCGAGTATCGCTGGAAACGTTGAAGTTTCTTATCCATCCCCAGCATTCCCTCTTAATCGTGGATACAATTGATCGGCTTGCGCGTGAGGGCAGAGAGCAGCTAAAGCAATCACGTTGCTCTGGGACAAATGTCTAGCCAGACTTGGTCAGGACCGCAGGTAACATTTCCTATAGAGTATTACTGTGCTGGCCACAAGTGGAAATAGTTACAATGAAAATACCTATTTGTATTTCCTATGTCTATACTTGCCCCATTAAATTTCACCCTGCAGCCCAACATTTGCCGGGTCATCACTGTTCTTTCAAATGTTCAATTCGTGCAGCTGAGAGACACCACGGGTCCAATGAATTCTATTTTTTTGTTTTTCAACATACAAAAGCATTAATCAATGTAGTTATACACAATTATAACATCATGGTATTTTAAAATGAATAAGAAAAAAGCAACATAACATAAAACTGTCAAAATGGCGTTTCGATTTTAGGATTCATTGCTTACCTTAACTGAGTTTAATGCCTTGGTATTGTAACAAGGGTCACTTGCCCTTAGAATATTTAATGTCTGGGGCATTGTTTAAATTTCCGACGATATTTGTGCTTCCTTTCAATGTTTCTTTAGAAACATCAGAAGGATTCTGGGATATTACGGTATTGAAGCCGGCCTGTCGACAGCTTCAAATGAGCCTGCCCCATCCCTTCCATCTAATACAACTATCCCACGCTTCTAATATTTTTCTCTGTGTTATGCTTATTCAGTTTCCCTTTGCATGCACTATTGAACTCAACTTCTTTGAATAACTAATTGCATGCTTTAGCTACAGTCCGATTAAAGGCGTTTCCCCTAATTTCACTTTTGAATTTACTATTGATTGTATTATTTTATTTTGCTTTTGACCCAGTGTTGTGTGCAGAACATGTACAGTTGATGGGTATATAATTAACATCCATTAATCTGAGAAATTTTTAGAGAAAACCAATGAAATTCATACCAGAGCAAATCACGCCGACGTCACCTGCGGTAGATAAATGATTCGTTTGTTCAAAACTGCAATTCCACAGGAAGCTTTCACTTCCTTTGCATCTTACATTGCTGATCCAGACTGGGCCAAGACCTTTACCAAACCGCAAATGGTCATAAACATTTATTGCGGAGCCGCATTTCAGTTGTCTGCAAATTACATCTGCATCATTAAAATCCCATTCTGTGTCAATCACTCTCCCCCACACCCCACCATAGTAAACCTCCAGTCGACCATCACAACGACTCTCTCCATTTGCCAGTCGTATCTGCCTTGGTTCATCTGTAGGAAAAAAAAAATGCTGATCAAAACCTATTTAATGTTTCACAAACTAATATTGAGAACACAAAGATAAAAGTTAAACTTCTATGCCTTTCTCATTAGCCATGCCCTTCATAATAGTCTAAGATCAGTAAGTCATTGTGTTATCGATGCAGACATGTGTATCAGCATTAAATAAGTGAACATGTACAGTCTGAATCATCGGAAACTCAGTTGAAAGCTGCTAAGCGATTTATAGGCCCAATAATGTGTTTCACGGAAAAAAGAAACCTTCTCAAGACACCTAAACAAAAGATTAGCAACCAGTCGTTCACACATTGCTTGCTTTCCGACAAAAAAAAACAAAGAATAAATGAAATGCTTTTCAAGGAAGGGGAGAAACGGGGCACTTGATCAACAACAGCCTGTTCTCCGACGCCCAGTTTGTTCCTTCAGGTCACAAAAGACCTGTTATTATTCTGTCTTTAGTTCAATCTCTTGTTGAATTTCAGAGGTGAGATGATCGCTTCTGTCTTTGAATTCAAGACATTTAACTGAATTAAGATTTTTTATTAAGAGCAACACAGCACGGGAAACAGGCCCTTCGGCCCAACGAGCCCGCGCCGCCGTCATAACTATATAGTAGCAAATCCATTATCCTATTATATTATTCCTATATAATAATATATATATTATTCCTAATATGGAAAATTCTCACTATAGGGACAATTTGTTTCCCAATCAGCCTAAGAGTGAATTTTTGGGTTGTGGGAGGAAACCGGAGTGCCCGGAGAAAACCCACGCAACCACGGGGAGAACGCGCAAACTCCCGCAGACACCGGCCCAATTCCAAGTGTCTGCACAGCCACATCGATAGTCTCTGAGCTGTCATGGTGCCCTTCAGATGGTCCACATAAAGCACTCATTTACGACATGAGGTACCAGGCAACCCATGAATCAACATCCAAGAGCTGTACCCGCATCACCTGCCGAATGCATGCTCAATGTTGGTCAAGTATGGACCGAATTACCTGTGGAAAAAGCCATAGTTAAACAGCCCTACTATATCCCTCTATCTGCATACCGCTCATATGGCTGTCCAAGAGACCCTTAAACAGCCCCAGCGTGCCTGCTCCCACCACCTTACTCGGCAGTGCATTCTACACCCCCACTACCCTTTGTGTGAAAAACTGCCCTCTAATATTCGTCCTATACATAGCCCCCCTCACCCTATGGCCATGACCCCTCGTCCTATCCATTTCTAAAGGTGGAAAAAGTTTACCTCCATTTACTCTATCTATACCCCTTATAATCTTATACACCTCTATGAGATCCCCTCTAAGCCGACGTCTTTCAAGGGAAAACAACCCCAGTCTATTTAATCGTTCCTCATAAGACAGTCCTTCCATACCAGGCAGCATCCTGGTAAACCTCCTCTGCACTCTCTCCAAGGACTCCACATCCTTCCGATAGTACGGCGACCAGAACTGGACGCAGTATTCCAAGTGAGGCCTAACCAAAGTTCTATACAACTGCAACATCAAACTCCTACTCTTGTATTCTATACCCTTTTCTATGAAAGCTAACATACTATACGCCTTCTTTATCACCTTCTCCACCTGTGAGGACACCTTCAGAGACTTGTGAACCTGCACCCCCAAGTCTCTCTGCGTCTCTATGCTCCGTATAGTTTTACCTTTTATCCTATAACTCTCTTCTACATTTTTCCGGCCAAAATGCATCACCTCGCATTTATCCGGATTAAATTCCATTTGCCATCTATCTGCCCAGTCTACCAACCTGTCTATGTCCTGTTGTATTGCCTGACACTGCTCTTCTGTACCCGCCAATCCAAGCATCTTGGTGTCATCAGCAAATTTGCTGATCTCACCACCTACCCCTACTTCCAAGTCGTTTATGTAGACCACAAATAGAAGAGGACCTAGTACTGAGCCTTGTGGCACTCCACTAGTGACAGGCTTCCAGCCGGAAAAAGAGCCTTCCACTACTACCCTCTGTCTCCTCCTCCCGAGCCAGTTCTCGACCCATCTACATACCCGACCCTGTATCCCATGCGCCTTCACCTTCTCTATCAGTCTACCATGAGGAACCTTGTCAAACGCCTTACTGAAATCCATGTAGACGACATCAACAGCCTGTCCTTCATCAACTGTTTTTGTCACTTCTTCAAAAAATTCCACTAGATTTGTAAGACAAGACTTCCCCTTGACGAAGCCATGCTGCGTATCCCTGATCAGATCGCAGCGCTCCAGATGCTCATACATCCTGTCCCTAAGGATCCTCTCCATTAGCTTACCTATAACTGAAGTCAAGCTCACCGGCCTATAGTTCCCTGGGTGATCCCTCTGACCTTTTTTAAACAACGGTACTACGTTTGCTATCCTCCAGTCCTCTGGGACCTCACCTGTGTCCAAGGAAGAGACAAAGATTTGCGTCAGAGGCCCAGCCAAGTCTTCCCTCAACTCCCTTAGCAGCCTGGGGTAAATGCCATCAGGCCCCGGAGCTTTATATGTCTTTAAGCTGCCTAACAGCCCCAACACCTCTTTCCTCGTAATCCTTATTTCCCTCAAACGATCCTCAACTTTGTCAATGTGGCATCAATAATCCTGAATAAAACTGTAGTCAAAGGGAATCATAGAGAACACTTTGTGATTATCCCTCTCTCCAATTACACTGCACCCGTGAAGATTTGATTACACGTAAAGAATGGAATTCCAACCATTCTTCACATTCCAATCTGTAATTAGATTGCACTTGTGGTTTGCAAATGTGTATTTGCCTCTATATACTGCTTTTGTGAACCTTCCTCCACTCACTTGATGAAGGGAGCGGCTCCGAAATCTCGCGATAACAAATAAATCTGTTGGACGTTAACCTGATGTTAAGAGACTTCTTACTGTACTTCATGTATACTTTAACAGAATATTTAAAACTAGGTATCGATGGACATTCAAGTGAAAGAGAAATGTATTTCAGATGAATGAAAAGACAGCATTTTCTTGAAGATATTTCTGTCATTGTCTATGGACATTTTAAGAGAACTGAACTTCATTTGTGCGCCTTCAGCTGAGACACTGGTTCCTACCGAGGGAGAAAAGCGGACATCTCGGGATGATTCCCCTCTTTAAAAGCAACGAAATCTCGAATTATGAAGTAGATAGGCAAAACGTACAACATGATCTGCATAAACCTGATAAAGCCTCACCTACTGCAAAACAATTATTTGTGGATGAGGGCAACAAACAAGACTGCATTTATATGAAATGTGATTACAAATCTGTTTGAGGAATGTGTAAGATGAATTAAGAAAGTGAGTATTGAACAGAGAGTTAAAAAGGGAATTGGAACATCAGTGTGTAGGTGATGTGCAACTTGTAACCAAACTAACATGCGACAGGACATGGGGCAGCTACATTGGAGAACGGGACTCGCTCAGCTCGTTGTCAACTGTGACAGGAAATAGTCTGAAGAGGACGAAACATTTTTAAATGATCAAGATACATATTCCCTAGATAACCAGATTTTAACTCAATTCATTTTACTCACTCGGACGATCTGTCGGTCAAATTAAAATGAAAGTAAAATTAAATTTGGATTGGGACATTTGAATGATTGGGAGAAATAGTATTTACTAAAATTATGTACAACATGGATGCAAGTGAAGAGAAAGCAATACAGTATTTTAAGACCAGGCACAATGTGTTCCTTAAATTATTTGTATTTATATAGTGAGTGCCCGAATAGTTTTGTGCTAAGGATATTTTCGTCTCAAGGAGGCGGGGCGGCGAAGTGGATCTGCAGGTGAGGAGTGCCAAACGAAGTTAGCAGATACCTTTACTAGTTTGATATCCAATCTACAGTATGTAATTATAATAGGTAGATTTTATTAAAGGACTAACTATGATATCTCAATTTGTGAGAAATTAATACATAAATTTAATTTCCAAAAGGGAAAAGATAAAAAGTTGGGTCTTGAATGAGCAGGTTGTGTGGCCCACAAAAGCTGTGCTTTAGAAAGAATAGTCAACAGAAAGGAGATTATGTAATGAACCCTCGAATTGCTGCTTCAGCTCTTTCTTTAATCCTAAATTGTAATCCCATTTTCTTTACACATGCCTTTTTTAATGTGCAACTGTGTTTTATAAACAGATTTCATTCATTATATAACACAACTGAAATAACATTCCAAAAATGCATTGGTTTTAAGCAGTCTATGGAAACAAGCAAGGACACGTATTTGAGGCTGCCATTTTCATACTCTGTAGTTGGTAAGATGACGTATTTTCTAAGTCTTTATCTTCCAAGTGCTAAACAAAGAATACGGTTGACAGAAAAAAGTCATCTCACACAGGGTGATGGTCAAGACGGTTAATTAGCACCTTATTATTTTGAACACCTGTCTGGTATCAATTTGCCAGAATATATTCCATAGGTGATTCATACTGAGCATGCTATCGGCTGCACAAAACGTTTATGTATACTGGAAAGATGATCATTAGAACTTGGAGCAGGAATCGGCGATCTGGCCCCTCCTCCGTCATTCAATAAGATCATGGCTGATCTTTATTTGGACTTAGTTTCGCTTACCCGCCCGCTCACCATAACCCTTAATTCATTTACTGTTTAAAAATATATCTATCCTTACCTTAAAATCATTCAATGAAATAGCCTCAACTTCTTCACTAGGCGGGGAATTTCCCAGATTCACAAACCTTTGTGTGAAGAACTTCCTCCTCAGCTCAGTCCTAAATCACCTTGCCCTTATTTTGAGGCTATGCCCTTAGTTCTAGTTTCACCCGCCAGTGGATACAAGTTCCTAGCTTCCAACTTATCGATTCCCATCATAATATTATCAGTTTTTATAAGGTCTCCCTTCACTCTTCCGAATTCCATTGAGTATAGCCGCAGACAACTCAATCCCTTCTCATAAGCTAACCTTCTCAAATCTGGAATCAATCTAATGAATCTCCTCTGCACCCGCTCCAGTGCCCGTATATCCGTTCTCAGATACGGAGGCCAGGTCAAAGAATAAAGAACAGTACAGCAGAGGAAACAGCCCTTGGCCCCTCCAAGCTCATTGATCCAACTAGACCATTCGTTTCTACCCCTCTATTTCCAGTCTGCTCATGTGACTATCCAGGTAAGTCTTAAACGATGGCAGCGTGTCTGTCTTCACCACCCTACTTGGCAGTGCATTCCAGGCCCCCACCACCGTCTGCGTAAAAAAAAATGTCTCTCTGATATCTGGGTTATATTTTGTCCCTCTCACCTTGAGCCCATGATCCCTCGTGATCTCAACTCCGACCTGGGAAAAAGCTTCCCACTATTCACCCTATCTATACTATTCATAATTTTGTACACCTGTATTAGGTCTCTCCTTATTCTCCATCTTTTCAGGGAGAGCAACCCTGGTTTACCCAATCTCTCCTCATAACTAAGATACTCCATACCTGGCAACATCCTGGAAAACCTTCTCTGCATTCTCCACGTCCTTCTGGTAGTGCGGCGACCAGAATTGGACACAGTACTCCAAATGTGGCCTAACCAGCCTTCTATACAACTGCAACATCAGGCTCCAGCTTTTATAATTTATACCCCATCTTATAAAAGAAAGCATACAATATGCCTTCTTCACTACCTTCTCCACTTGTGCTGCCACATTCAGGGATTGTGGACTCGAACACCTAAATCCCTCTGTGTTTCTATTCTCTTGATGGCCCTGCCACTTATTGTATAACTCCCCCCTATATTAGTTCTTCCAAAATACATCACCTCACGTCGTTAGTGTATGCTTGACCTGGACCATTTGATGGGCAACATGACAGCTCAGTGACTATCGCTGTGATATGCAGATACATGGATTTGGACCTGTGTCTGTGGGAATTTGCACATTCTCCCCATGCTTGCATGGGTTTTCTCCGGGTGCTCCGGTTTCCTCCCACATCCCAAAGATGTGCTGTTAGGCTAATTGGCAAAACAAATTCTCCCTAAATTGTCTCAAATTTGGTTTTTAATCCATAGATTTATAAACATGGACAGGGATCACGGGTAGAGGTGGGAACATAGAGGTGGTGGCACGGGCTTATTGGGCCGAAGGGTCTGTTTCCCATGCTGTTTTGTTCTTTGACTTCTTCCTTGACTTCTTCTTATTTATTTGAATTAAATTCCATCTGCCATTTCTCTGCCCAATTTTCCAGCCTATGTTCTGCTATATTGTTCGACAATGTTCATAGCTATCCGCACGCCCAGCCACCTTTGTGCTATATGCAATTTGCTGATAACAACACTTGCACATTCTTCCATATCATTTATATATGTATATATATCACAAAGCAGAGGTCCCAGTACAGAGCCCTGCGGAACACCACTGGTCACAGACCCCGAGCTGGAAAAAGACCCTTCGACTGCTACCCTCTGTCTGCTGTGGCCAAGCCAGTTCTCTACCCATCTAGCCACTTCTTCTTGTATCCCATGAGCCTTAACCTTCTTAACCAACCTGTCATGAGGGACTTTGTCAAACGCCTTCTTGAAATCCATATAGACGACATCCATGGCCCTTCCTTCGTCAACGGTTTTTGTCACCTCCTCAAAAAACTCCACCAAATTTGTAAGGCACGACCTCCCTTTCACAAAACCATGCTGTCTGTCACTAATGAGATTGTTCCGCTCTAAATATGCATGCATCCTATCTCTAAGAATCCTCTCCAACAACAAGAAAAAAACTAATTTGATATCAAATGAAAAATGTGTCATTTGTTTGTAAGGGAATGCAAATTTCTAAGGCAATAAGAAACAAAGCGATGTCTCGGCTTACAATCTATAAAACAAAAGGTGGGGTGACGCATTATGATTTGCATCCTTAGCCAATAGTGGAGGCGCATCTGGACCACCTTCAAATGAGGAGAACAAGAAACTGAGGACTAAGTTGAAAAATTGTAAATGATCCCTGTTGGCACAGTGACACTAAGGCTTCTGGCGTATGAATCTTCTGGACACAGTTCAACACTGCTATTCCCAGGAACAAACTGGACCAAACATTTTTATTCAGCATCATCTGGTTTGAACTAGTCTGTAAATTAGCTCCCATGTGATCTTGTACAACTCCAGTCAATTCATCCAAGGTCAAGGAGACTAATAACAGCATTTCCCCAAATTCAAAGATCTGGTCATCTGCACTGAAAATCCTTTTTTTTAGGTTTGTACATAAATAATGCCACTCCAAGAACTATAAGTAACACTCACAGACACTTGGTGATAGGATAACTTTTCTTTCGAATAAGGACTCCTAAAGCCATCACTGGAATAGGTTTACATGATTTTCCTAAAACAGGTGATAGATAATTTACATGCTGGAGTGCAGAATTACTGGAGACCATGGCTCCTAAATAGGATACCGAACAAACCGCATACAACCAGCGTGGCGTTCGCTCAGGTGAAGATTTTGAATGAATTGTATTGTTAGTTATAAAAGATGGATTGATAATACACTGGACAATCACACGTGATTTTGCATAAGTGAATGATTCCTGCTATTCTCCATATTTGCCTCTGGTTATCGACTCCTGAAAATCCCATAGTAAAAATAACAGACGAAAACTCCCAGGAAGCAGACGAGCAGTCGCAGCTTTTCGCCGGGGATTTTCTCCATGGAAGATTTGACCGCCTCAACCTAGCGCCTCGATTTCACAGCAACAAACTCGGCCGGTCCCATCAGCCCCCGCGGCTGGTCCCATCAGCCTCCGCGGCTGCCTGCCAGGACCACCCCCCTCCCCTCCTCCCCGCTTCCCTGCACCATTCCTCCCCTCCCCCAAACGGGAAAGATAGGACCAACATCATTGCCTGAGCAAAACAAAAAACACATTCTGCAAAAACGCACGCCGCCGGTCACTCATTTTAGAACTTTTAGAACAATACTCCACGGGTGGCCTCACCGGCACTTAATCCAGCTGCAACATAATCTCCCTGTTTTTTAACTCCATTCGTCCAGAAATAAAGGACAGAATTCCATTTGCCTTCTTAATTACCTGCTGCATTTGAAAACCAACGCCTTGAGATTCCGGCATAAGGACACCCAGATCCCACTGCACATCAGTATGCTGCAATTTTCTAAATTTAAAAATAGTCCATGTTGCTGTTATTCCGACCAAAATGGATGAACTCACATTCACCAACATTGTACTCCATCTGCCAGGACCTCGTCCACTTCCTTAGATTATCTATGTTCCTTTGTAGACTTTCAGCATCATCTGCTCACTTTGCTCTTCAACCCATCTTAATGTCATCTCGAATTTTAACATACTACACTTGGTCTCCAAATCAGAATCATCTATGTAAATTGTAAACAATTGCCATTCCAACACTGAATCCTCAGGCACCAGGATGTTGCCTGGTATGGTGGGCCGTGAGGTGGCAAATGGAATTCAATACGGATAAGTGTGAGGTGATTCACTTTGGTAGGAATAACAGGCATATGAAATATAGGGCTAATGGAAGGAACCTTAATAGTGTTGTCGAGCAGAGGGATCTTGGGGTACAAGTACATAGCTCTTTGAAAGTTGGCACCCAGGTTGATAAAGTTGTTAAGAAGGCGTACGGTGTGTTAGCTTTTATTGGTAGAGGGATTGAATTTAGGAGCCGTGAGGTTATGTTACAACTGTACAAAACTCTGGTGCGGCCGCACTTGGAGTATTGCGTACAGTTCTGGTCGCCGCATTATAAGAAAGATGTGGAAGCATTGGAAAGGGTGCAGAGGAGGTTTACCAGGATGTTGCCTGGTATGGTGGGAAGGCCTTATGAGGAAAGGCTGAGGGACCTGAGGTTATTTTCATTAGAGAGAAGAAGGTTACGCGGTGACCTAATTGAGGCGTATAAGATGATCAAGGGATTGGATAGGGTGGATAGTGAGAGCCTTTTTCCTCGGATGGTGATGACCAACACGAGGGGACATAACTTTAAATTAAGAGGTGGTAGTTATAGGACGGATGTCAGAGGCAGGTTCTTTACACAGAGGGTGGTGAGAGCGTGGAATGCCCTGCCTGCAGCAGTTGTGGAATCGCCTACTTTGGGGGCATTCAAATGTTCGCTGGATAGGCATATGGATGATATTGGAATAATTTAGGTTAGTGGGTCCACTGGCCGGCGCAACATCGAGGGCCGAAGGGCCTGTACTGCGCTGTAATGTTCTATGTTCTATGTTCACACTACTATGTACTAATCGCCAACCAGAAAGGTACCCATTTACTCCGGCTCTTTGCTTTCTAGTAGTTAGCTAATCCATGCTAATACATTAATCGTAATAAAGCGCACTTTATGTTATGCAGCAGTCTTTGGCGCGGCACCTTGTCAAATGCCTTCTACAAATCCAGATATACCAGATCCACAGGTTCCCCATTATCCACTGCAAATGTAATATTCTCAAACAATTCCACCAAATTAGTCAAACATGACCTGCCTTTCATGAACCCGTGCTGCATCTTATCAATGGAACAATTTATTTCCGGATGTCTCGGTATTTCTTTCTTGATGAAGATTTAAGCATTTTCCCTACTACAGAAGTTAAGCTAACCCACCTATAGTTAGGTGCTTTTTGTCTACCTCCTTTTTAAACAGTGGCGTCACATTTGTTATTTTCCAATTTGCAGGAACCACCCCAGAGTCCAGGGAATTTGTTATTTCTCTAGTGTATTTGTTATTTCTCCTGTCATCTCTTTTAATAGCCTGGGATTCATTCTATCAGGACTTGGAGACTCGCCTATCTTTAGCCCCATTAACTTGCCCAATGCTAACTCTTTCGTGAGAATGATAATTTCTATAGCCTTCCTGTCATCAATCTTTAGCATGTTATTTGTCTCTTCCACTGTGAAGACCGAGACTAAATACCGTTCAATGCCTCAGCCATTTTCTTATTTCCAGTTATTACATCCCCCTTCTCCTCCTCTAAAGGATGAAGGCTGAGGGAAGACCTGATAGTGATCTGCACAATTACAAAAGGCAAAGACAAGGTGGAGACTCAGAGATTTTTTTATCCAGGGCGGAAATGTTAATTACAAGGGATTGCAGATTCAAGGTTAGCGGGGTGAGAAGGAGGGAAAGTTAAAGGAATATATGTGGCCTAAGTTTTTTTTACGCAGAGTGGCCGGTGTCTGGAACGCGCTGTCAGAGTAGCTGGGGGAAGCAGGCACATTGGAAGAATTTAAGAGGCATCCTGTTGGGTGCATGAATGTGGAGGAATTAGAGGGAAACGGACCGAGTAATGTCAAAAAGATTTTTTTTTAATGTAGTTAGTGCATCATGATCGAGCCGGACTTAGAGGGCCGAAGGGCTTTCTCCTGTGCTGTACTTTTCTTTGTTCTTTGTTCGAAATAGTGATGTTCCACTGAGGGGCTGACTTGCTGCTGTGATGCCGATGAACTGACAACGCAGAATGGAATAAGAAGATGAAAATAACACACGCTGCGCGAATTGTTTGTCCACTCTCTGGGATTTAAATGTTCCAGTTGCATACTTTCTTTGTCTATTTAGTCGCTGTGTCATACCTAAACTGATGCTTCTTAATCTTAATCGTTTTAAAACGATTTATGAATTATGGACTGTCCACTTAAGTACCTGATTTCCCCGAACCCGTTGATTTTACGGCCAGTGTAGCTGGGCAGTGTACACACCCATTGAGTCTGAATTATCCACAGTCACTTGGGATTAAAATACACACTGATTTGAACATAGTGTAAACGACGGCGGGAAACCGAAATACACACAGTTGAAAGATGCCTCTGTATAAACTGCCACTCTGAGCTGCTCCCTGCAATTCCTTGCAACTCGTCTATTCACATTCACTTGAGACTAAGGTATTTAAATGCATTTGGGATTGATGGTACATATCTATTGGAAAGATTAACGACCAGTTTGAACTAACTTGCGCCCGCTTGAGACTAATTCGCATTGGGACTAATTATGTCAGTCTTCAGAAACACAAGTTCGAAAAGTCTATCCAGTGCAACTTTCGATATTCTAAAAAAACTTGGTCCTCACTATTCAAAGGTACTGTTAAATAAAAAAGTCCTTACAATTCCCTCTGATGATTCGGATAAGAGAAATTAATATACACTTGGTTCTGATTATTTGCACTATTTCCTCGAATTTAGAACTAACATGATATCGGAATTACCGGATAAAACCAACATGCAAAATACCTAAACTACCATGAGAATAGTTGATGCTTAACAATAAATAATACCAACCGGAACAAAGGACACCAGCATCATTTCCGTGCGTGCACCGATGTTGCCCCTTGGATGAAACGGGGCAGTCGCTCAAACGCATCTCATTGCCGATACATTCGCGAATATCATGCCATATTGAACCATTTCCTTCTCCAAAAAATGCATTGCCTGGTGCAGATATCGCGATTCCACAACCGAGTTGATTACAGACTACATTGGCGTCCTGTAAATCCCAGTAGGTGTCGCAAACTGTACCCCAGGTGTCACCTTGGAGGATCTCCACTCTCCCTGAGCAGGTGTTATTACCACCAACTAGTCGAGGTCCATTTTGACCTAGGCACATAAGTAACAACATTCACTGAATTTGTTTATATTGATTTGAAAACTGTTTTGCATGTTTCATTTGAAAGTATAGACAAAGAGAATCTTCGAAACACTAGAATTCCGAAATACTAAGTGAGAGAAACGCTAATGTGTAAACTACTTTGTCACAAAAAAAGTCTGAATATACCAATAACATCGTCGTGGCGACCTTGCATTGCAACATCGCCGAAAGATGGATGGATTGAAGAGGAAATTACTATTGGCATTTGCTGGGAGCTAAGATGAAATTTGATACTGGCGGATGACAACAATGTACTGAAGTTTGGAAAACGTGAGTTTGATGAAACCTATCAGCCGAAATGAAGGTTTGGATTTTTCTTAGCCCTAATATTGCGAGAAAACGGAATATTAGATTAGCAAATTGAAGATAGATTGGAAATCATAAGAACATAATAGGAGCAGGAGTAGGCCCTCTGGTCCATCGAGCCTGCCCTGCCATTCAGTAAAATCATGGCTGATCTGAAGTGGATTAGTTCCACTTTTCCCGCTTTCTCCCCATAACCCTCAATACCCTTGACTATCAGGAATCTATCTACCCGTGACTTAAATATATTCAACGAGCTTGCCTCCACAACTTTAATGTGCATAGAATTCCAGAGATTCACCACCTTTTGAGTGAAGATGTTCCTTCTCAACTCCACTCGAAACTGCCACACCCCTCTTATTATGAGGCTGTGCCCTCTAGTTCTGCTATCCTTTCTAAGCAGCAAGGATATCTCTACATCTACCCTATCTAGTCTCTTCATTATCGTGCAAGTCTCTGTATGACCCCTACTCAGTCTTCTAAATTCTAACGAGAACAGACCCAGTCTATTCAATCTCTTTTCATAAGCCTATGGTATGCTTGCCTTTATAAGGAGGGGTATAGCGTTTAAAAGCTGGCGTGTAATGTTGTGGGTTTTCTCCGTGTGCTCCGGTTTCCTCCCACACTCCAAAAACGTTCTCTTAGGCTGATTGGTGTAACATGTAGTCCCGAAATTAGTTCTCCCTCAATCTTCCATAATAGGTTAGACAAATGTGATAGGTAGAGGAGGGCACTGATAGTGTTAAAATGACGGCGCGGGCTCGTTGGGCCGAAAGGCCCGTTTCCCATGCTGTATTGCTGTTTATTCTTTATAAGCTAACCCCCTCATCTCCGGTGTCAGCCTGTTGAACCTTCTCTGTACTCCCTCCAAGGACAATAGATCCTTTTGCTAATACGGCGACCAAAACTGTACACAGTACTCCAGTTGCGGCCTCATCAGTGCCCTGTACAGTTGCCGAAAGACCTCCCTGCTTTTATATTCTATCCCTCTCGCTATAAAGGCCAACGTTCCATTCGCCTTCTTGATCATCTGCTGTACCTGCAGACTGGGTGTTTGCGATTCGAGCACAAGGACCCTCAGGCCCCTCTGCACTGTAGCACGCTGCAGCTTTTCACCCTTTAAATAATAATCCTTCCTACTATTATTTCTATCAAAGGGAATAACCTCACATTTGCTAATGTTATACTCCATCTGACAGGTCCTCGCCCACTCTCAGGCTATCGCTGTGGCAACCTTGCATTGCAACATCACCGAAAGATGGATGGATTGAAGGGGATATTACTATTGGCGTTTGCTGGAAGCTAAGATGAAATTTGATAGCAGCGGATGACAATAATATACTGAAGATTGAAAAATGTGAGTTAGATGAAACGTATCAGCCGAAATGAAGCTTTGGACTTTTCCTAGCCCTAATGCTGTGAGAAAACGGAATACTGGATTAGCAAAATGAAAATAGATTGGAAATCCTTGAAACCACGTCAGTATTAAGGAAGATTTGCGACAACCATTCCAGTAAAACGAGTAGCAGAAATGGTAAATAATTTGAAATCCGTGCGGACTATCAAAGGTATTTTGGAATCTTGACAAATTATTATGAACATTGTTTTGTTCAAAAAAATACTGGAATCCGAGGGCAATTAGTCTAGCTAAGACTTTTTGAGTTAATTTCATCTTCGGTTATCCATAATTTTGTTGTTTGCAATTCGAAAGTTTATTTTAAACTCAAAGTGCTTCAATAAAAATAATGAGTAAATTAAATTGACACCAACAGTTACAATAATACCCAAAGTTACATTTTGGGTCCCAAACTATGCATTAACAATGTTTCACGTAGCAACAATAACAATGCAGTGAAAGAAAATACAGAATTTGCAGGAAAATTGCCCTGTTTACATTTGCCTGTGTTCTATCTGCTGCTGGAAGGAATGAAAAACTTACCGGAACAAATCACACTGATGTCATGGTTATGCGTGCAGTTGTGTCTATTTGCAGGGGTCGTTGGGCACTCCCAGAGTGTGGTCTCGTTTCCGTGGCATTCATAGGCATCTTGCCATATCGGATCACTTCCCTCGCCAAAGTGAGCCCCACCGAGCACTGCTATCACATCTCCACATTTCAGTGATGCGCAAACCACACGGGCGTCCTGGAAATCCCAATGAGAATCACACACTGTCCCCCAGGTGTCTCCATGCACTATCTCCAATCTTCCAGAGCAGCCGTCCGTTCCGCCAATCAGTCGCGGCTCTCTGTGACCTAGAGGTTTTAATTGATAGTAAAGCAATTTTTTTTAATGATCTGAAGGGGATTTCAGATCGTGATTTCTTTCCACAATAGTTGACTGCGTTTTAGCTGAACTCTCAGTTCTCCACGAAATTGAACGCATCTGCATTTCTAATATATTTTTCCAAAGAAATGTAGCTTTCAGCGAACATTTTTGTTGCTAAAGAAATTATTCATTTCCTGATCAACTAATTTTAACTTTTCATTTTATCATTTCGTGCTATTCTTAAAACTTAATGATAAAAGTAAATGGCATGGTTCACGGTTGTGTTTTAATTCATTCGGATAAATGAATGCAATGGCAGTAATAACATTCTGCGATTGCATTCAAAGAAAAAAGAACAAAGAATAAAACAGCACGGGAAACAGGCCCTTCGGCCCAACGAGTCCGCGCTCCCACCCCTTTGTTCCCACCTCTACCCGTGATCCCTATCCATGTTTACAGATCTATGGATTAAAAACCAAATTTGAGACAATTTAGGGAGAATTTGTTTTGCCAATTAGCCTAACAGCACATCTTTTGGATGTGGGAAGAAACCGGAGCACCCGGAGAAAACCCATGCAAGCACGGGGGAGAATGCGCAAACTCCCACAGACACAGGCCCAAATCCATGTGTCTGCACAGCACAGCGATAGTCACTGAGCTGTCGTGTTCCCATCAAATGGTCCAGGTCAAGCGTACACTAACGACGTGAAGCACTAGGATACTCTCGAAAAAATTACAAGAGCAGCCCTCTCACGATCCATCGCGTGTATGCCCCTCGTTAGACAACAAGGTGGACCAAAGCACCTGTAGGATAAAAACAAGTACATCAATATCATCATCTATTTACACACTTCCCAGGGACTCCCAAGGCTCATGATCCCTATTTTAAATCAGTTTTCTATACCCCTCCATTCCCATTCTGTTCATGTGCCCATCTAAGTATTTCTTAAATAACTCCAGAGTACCTGCCTCCATCACTTTACTTGGCAGCGCATTCCATACCCCCACCACCCTCTGTGTGAAAAAACTCCCTCTAGCATCCAAATTATACCTTACACCCCTCACCCTAAGCCCGTGACCCCTCGTGCTATTCGAGTCCATCCTAGGAAAAAGCTTAGCCCTGTTTACTCTATCTATACTCCTCATAATCTTGCACTATTAGATCTCCTCTAAGTCTACGTCTTTCTAAGGAAAACAGTCCCAATTTGCCTAACCTCTCCTCATAACTCAGATCTTTCATACCAGGCAGCATCCTAGTAAACCTCCTGTGCACTCTCTCCAGACTCTTCACGTCCTTCCGGTAGTAAGGCGACCAGAACTGGACGCAGTATTCCAAATGAGGTCTAACCAACGTTTTATGCAACTGCAACATTAAAGGCCAGCTCTTGTACTCTATACCCCTTCCTATAAAGGCTATCATACTATATGCTTTCTTCACAGCCTTCTCCACTTGCTCTGCCACCTTCAGAGACTTGTTCACTTGCACCCCCAGGTCCCTCTGCGTTTCTATACTCCTAATAGGTCTACCTTTTATCATATACCTCCCCCCTACATTCTTTCTCCCGCATTCATTGTTATACTATCAATTAAACCTGCACTGTGGAGCGGTACGTGACGCAGTGGTTGGCACTGTTACCTCACAGCGCCAGGGATCTGGTTTCGACTCCTGGCTTGGGTCACTGTCTTTGTGAAAATTGCACATTCTCCTCGTGTCTGCATGGATTCCCTCTGGGTGCTCTTGTTTCCTCCTAGAGTCCAACGATGTGCAGGGTAGGTGGATTGGCGGTACTAAACTGCCCCTTAGTGTCAGGGGAATTAGCAGGGTGAACCCATGGGGTTATTGAGATAGTGTCTGGGTGGGATTGTGGCCAGTGCAGATCGATGGGCCGAATGGCCACTTTCTGTACTGTAAGATTTTATGATTTCAAGCTATGTTATAATAGAATGGAACTACAATAATCATTGTTTCTCAAACCTATTACAATGAAATTTTAGAATTATGATTTGCAAACGAGAAATATAATATTCTGATCATTTGTTCAGCCTTCCATAAACACTGGCCCCAGTTTGTTCAAAAGTAATTCGATTCAATTCAGTCTTGGCACACGTGTGTCGCTGGCTGGTCAGCAATTATTACCTTTGTTCAGAGGGCAGTTGGGAGTCAACCACATTGGTGTGTCGCTGGAGTCACATGTAGGCCAGACTAGGTAGGGACAGCAGATTTCCCTCCCAGAAGGACTTTGGTGAATCTGATGGGTATTATGAGTAATTTCTTAGTTCCAGATTTTAAAAAAAATGAATTCAAATTGCACTATATGCTGTGGTGAGATTCGAACCCAGTTCACCAGAGCATTAGCTAAGTTTCTGGATTAGTAGTCTAGATATACTACCGCAATGCCATCACCTTCACTTCAGTGTGTTATTAATACTTTGATATAAAAGTTGTAAAAACAGTAGTCGAAAAGTGCTTGGACATGGAGGGAGGTTTACTTCCCAGTACACAGATTAATATCAATACAGTAAGAAGTCTTGCAAGACCAGGTTAAAGTACAACAGGGTTATTTGGAATCACGGGATTTCTGAGCTCTGTTTCTTCATCAGGTGAGTGAAGGAGGGTCTCGAAAGAAGTCATGATTATGTGAAGCAGTCATGCTTTGTTGATGTGGCAGAGTGTTAAGTGTTGTATGGAAGCTTGAATACACATGCTCATCCAGGTCAGATAAATACTAGAAGGAAAGGCTGAAATACTGGATGTGGATCTTGGTGAATGATTCCAATCATGCAATTAGGGAGCAGTAAGCGCCTACCCTAGTTGGGAAACTATAGTTCCAGTGTGACTAGTTGATTCACAGTGTAACAAGCATCTGCGGGGGTGCGGTGATTTTGTGTGAAATCAAGTCTATAAATTTTCATCATGCATTTTGTTCAGGATATCTACCTCAAACTACATTTCACCAATTTGTTTACATAATCTATATACCTAGAGTCAGAAGGTCATGCAATGCAGAAACAAGCCTTTTGGCCCATCATGTCTATGCTGACCATCAAATGTGAATCCACACTGATCTCTTTTACCATACCATGATCCATAGCCTACTTTGGCATTGCAATTTATGTGCTTTTAAAAGTTGAGAGAATACCTGGCTGAAACATTCTTTCAAGCAAGGTTTTTTTTTTAATACCATCAATCTCCCTGTGATAGCATTTGGCACATCCACTCTAACTTACTGAATTCTCAATTTAGATGTGCACCCTCTGGTCTTAGACAACTCTGCTGCTGGGAAAGGTTCAAATGATTCTCAGCCGATCTATGCATCTCATAATTTTGCATCATTCTATCAGCTTTCCCTGCTCCATGGAACAAAAAAACAAGCTGATCGGGTCTCTATACATCGCTGAAACGCTCCATTCCTGGCAAAATCCTACTGAATTCCCATTACATTCTCTCCAGTCTAATTACGCTCTTCTTACGAATGTGGAAACGAGAACTGCGCAAAATACTCCGTCTGAGGCCTCAACAATGTTTTGTTAAGTTGTAATAATATCTCTTTATTCTTATATTCTACGTGCTCGCGAATCATTGCAAGTGTTCCCTATGCCTTCTTCACGACCACAACTGACACCTTCGGGAACGTATGGACTTTCCACCAAGGCCTTTTTTTTTCCTGAATACTCCTTCTGAACCTGTAATTCACCGTGCATATCATTCTCATTGAGACCTTCCAAAATGCATGAAGTTTTAAATTTTATTTATTAATGTCACAAGTAGACTTGCATTGACACTGTAATGAAGTTACTGTAAAATGCCCTTGTCGTCATATTCTGGCGTCTCTTTGGGTACACTGGGGGAGAATTTAACATGGCCAATGCACCTAACAAGCACATTTTTCGGACTCTGGGAGGAAAGTGGATCACCCAGAGAAAACTCACGCAGACATGGGAAGAACGTGCTGACTCTGAGCAGACAATGACCCAAGCCTGGAATCGAACACTGGTTTCTGTAAGGAAGTTAATCTAACAATTGTGCCACTGTGCCGCCCCAATATCTCACACTTAACACGGTTAAATTATACCTGCAATTTCTATGCCCAACTCACAAGCTGATCAAACTATTTTCACTATCAAGAACACCAACAATTGTCGTGACCTCTGCAAACTTACAAGCTTCTACTTTCACATCCAAGTCATTAATGTATAAAACAAACAACAATGACCCAGTCAATTCCTTCTGGTTATGGGCTTCCGTTCACAAAACAAGCCATCACCATTACCATTTTCCTCCTGTTAGCAAGTGAGTTTAGGACCCAATTTTCCAACATGACTTGGATCCATCCCTTATTGGCCCCAATCATTTGGAAAAGCCTTCCATGTGGAACATTGTCAAAGGCCTCACTGAAACCCATCTGAACCATATGCACTGTGCTATTGTCTCAACATGTTTCGGTAACTCATTCAAAAAAAAAACAATTCAATTAATTGGACAGTGTTTATCTTTCGTCAGCACAAATGTAAGCATTTCACTTAACACCATGCTCATGTCCCCTGATTCCACGGACAGTTTGCCTCTAAGGTCTTTAATTTGCCATACTTTTTCTCTGGTCATCTTCCTGCTTTTTAATGAATTTATTAAATTCCGTGAAGATTTGCTTAATCAGATCTACCTGTAATGTTAGTTCCTTACTTGCCTTTTTTTTAAATATAAGTACTTTCCCACCTGTACTTTCTATGCTTCGGAAGTGCATCTTCAATTTTTAGTGTTCCATACCTTACATGTTCTTTTTCCTTTGCTCGACATCTCTCAACACACAGGTTTCCTTTAACGTACTATTCTTGTCCTTCACTCCCAGATCAACAAGTTGGCACTGAACTCTCACTATTTCACTTTTGAAAGACTCCTATTTTCCAACTATAAACTGACCTTCAAGAAACGACTTCCCATTCTGATTAATGATATGGAAATCAGTCTTCCTCCAATTGAGATACTTAATTTCGCGACTATTCTTATTCCTTTCCAATACGAATTTGACACTTCCAAGGTTATGGTCAAATCCATTGACTTTTCGACCACTTGCCCAGTTTCATTTCCCAAGATTAGACCTAGCACTTCCTGTTCCTTCGGCGGACTATCTACGTACTGGAATAAAATCTCTCCTGGAGGCATTTTAGAAATTCCACCTGTCTAACCCTTTCATACTAAGCCAATTCCAGTTAATATTGGCAAAGTTGAAATCCCTAACACGGTTCCTTTCACAATACTTCGCGATTTGCCTATATAATTAATCTCCATCTCTCTCTCTCTCTGAATCTGGAAGGCCTGTAGTATAATCCCAGCAGAATGATCACCCTTTTTCTATTTCTAAACTTCATGGAAATTATTCCATTTGATCATCCTTTTAAAATATTCTCCATAATTACTACAGTGATGATCTGTTTCATGAACAGTGCAATGTTCGCTGCCCTTCTACATTCCGCCCTGTACCGACTGAAAATTCTATATCCAGGAATGCTGAGTTGCCAGTTCTGTCCCTCTTACAACCACTTCTCAATAATTGCAAAATTATGAAATTTCCTGTGTTGATTAAAGCTCTAAGTTTATCTGCCTAGCCAGAGAGGCTGTTTGCATTAAAAGTAATGCAATTTAGCCTTTCAAACCTCCCATATCTTGTCATGCTCATTTTTTTTTTGCCTGCTGGGTTGCCTAGTTTTCGTTTCATACATGATTGAACCTTGCTGTCAACTTCACATTCATTCTGAGTTCCACTCATCTGTTAGCTTAGCTTAAAATTCTTCCCAAAAGTATGAGCAAATATTCTAACAAGGATATTGGAACTGCTTTGGTTCAGGTCAATTCTTCAAGTTTATGGAGGCTCCAAATTCAGAGGAGAATGTTCTCATCATTAGACTTCTAATTCCAGACTTTTACTGAAGTCAATGTTTGCCATCTGCCTTGGTGGGATTCGAACAAAACACTTTACCTTGGTCTCTGGTGCAAATCAATTTGTTCCACATAACTATAACTGTCCTAGAAGTGTGGCCAGTCATTACGTTTTATTTCTAAACCGAGAAAGTATTCCCATCTAATTTCTGTCCCAGGTCCAACAGCAGAGAGTTTAAAAGGGTCTAGGTAATTAAGAAAATGTTTAAGGTATAAACTTAATGAAAAAAGGCATTATAGTTTGTATTCGAATCTATTACTATTAACATAAGTACAGTAACATTCGATCATCTATGACCCATGTGTTCATTGCTGTAGCATGAATAAATGTCACTATCTTCAAATTTTCTAAATGAATACAACTAGGAAATTTACCTGAACAAATGATGCCAGCTGCTTCCTCATTAATGGAACAGTTGGGGTGACTCAATTGCTTCATTTCACATTTCCAGGGGTCATCCTCTGTGCCTTTGCAGCGAAGTTCAGTGTTAAGCATAGGATGGGCACCAACCCCAAACTGAGAATTCCCTGATGCAGACACAGCGTAGCCACAGTTCAAGAATTTACAGAAAACTTGAGCTTCGTTCATATCCCACATTCTACCACAGAGAATAATCCAGGAATGGTAGCTACTGGCCTCAACTCTCCCAGCACATGGACTGCCGCCATCCTTCAGCGCTGCTGTTTGCCTGACTGTTGTGGAATAAAGTTCAGTTTCAGGATATTCAACTTTGCCATGATACACAAATTTATGAGACAACGAACGGCCTGCTCAAACTCATTGACTTACCTCTATTAAGGTACAGTTCCAGCACAAGAAGTTATGTCTTTAAATAAGTGAAGCATTACCACATAGTTAACAATATAGCTTGCCAAATGCAATCCATCAACTAGCTCGCATAGATTATCGGGAAAAATGCTATAAATATAGAACATAAAGTCCAGAATGGCGAGAAATGCAAAGAAGAACAAATGAACAATACAGCACGTGAAACAAGCCCTTCGGCCCAAAGAGCCCGCGCCGCCATTTTAACATTGTGACTGCCCTCTTCTACCTATGGCCTTTGTCTACACCTATTGGGGAAGATTGAGGCAAGATTAATTTAGGGACAATTTGTTACACCAAACAGACTAACAGCACGTTTTTGGGACGTGGGAGGAAACCGGAGCACCCGGAGAACATCCACGCAATCACTGAGAAAATGTGCAAACTCACGCAGACATCGGCCCAAATCCATGTATTTGCATAACGGTGATAGTCACTGAGCTGTCATGTTGCCCGTCAGGTGATCCAGTTTAAACGTACACTAACGATGTGAAGCACTAGGCAACTCTCAAAGCAACATCCAAGAGCCGCCCTCGCACAACTCACCGCGTGTATGCCCCTTGTTGGTCAACAAGGCGAACTGAATCACCTGCGAAGTAAAAGAAAATACATCAACAAACATGCAAAACTTCGACAGATATTTACGGAATCCATAAGCGCAGAAATAAAGAAAGTGAGCCATGACATATGTTGGAAGGTCCATAGGAATCAATTGATTCCTAGGGACGTCCCAAGGCGCTTGATCTTTATTTAGAAAAGTTTCCTGTATCCCTCCATCTCTAGTCCGCTCATGTGCCTGTCTAAGTAAGCCTTAAATAAGCCTAGCGGGTCTGATTCCACCACTCGACTTGGCAGTGCATTCCAGGCCCCCACCACCCTCTGTGTGAAAACCTCCAACATCCGAGTTATGCCTCGCCCTTCCCCCTTCACCCTAAGTCCGTTGCCCCTCGTAATTATTGTATCCAACCTAGGGTTTTGGAACATGGAACAGTTCAGAAAGAATAGCTTGATGGTTCAGTTCTAGATGTCGTCGGACAGGACAAAGAAAACACAAGTAGAGAACAAGGAAGCAAATCAATAATTTTAACAACATGAAACCAAAAGGATTATTTGGAGCACGTTCGATGGGCAACACGATAGATCTTTTTGAAGTATTCATTCCATGTTCAGTGGAACTTTATCTGGACCTGACTCTGACTCATTGGAAAGATTGCTCCCTGAAACATTTCTGTTCTTGTCTTTTAAAGGTGATCACTATTCGAGGATGTCACGGAATCTGCATGTTACCCAGGCATCTTGTCTCTAGAGCAATCTATCATCAACACCATCGTTCTCCTATTGGCTCCAACTGCACCGCCAAAAGCATATACACGGATCTCGTGTCTTAGTATTTCTCTCAAAGCATCAACAACACCTACTTAGCTGTGTTCAAGGATTGTCATCTCCCTCCCCTGAGCTCGCAATTTTTCAGCATCTGATCATCCTTAAGACTTCCAAGAGTTGAATTAGCCCACCTCCTGATCTGTCAGTAGCACTCCCACTAAAATGTTGACCATACAACACGCAATCCTAGTTTGTATGTCAAAAATATTGAAAACTGTTTTATCTGTCTTGATCGATGCTGTTTGATTCTCACTTAAACATGACATTATCACCTCTTGTATCAATCTCCTGTCGTTACAGAACTAAAATTCAATTTCCAAAGTCCCTTTCTTCTGCAAATTCCTTGAATGTTTTGTCATATCCTATATGCACATGCATGTTTGGGTAAATGTTTTAAGATGTTAGTTGATAAGTTTATGGAAGAGAAGGGAATGGTTTAGTTTGGAGGGTCATTGCTTTTTTCATAATTGGTCGGCGCAACATCGAGGGCCGAAGGGCCTGTTCTGCGCTGTAATGTTCTATGTTCTATGTTCTATGTTTGGGTATTATATTTGGATTCCGGAAAATCAAGTAGTCCCTATCCATTCCCCCAACTATTCAAACCAAAGCGGGTCTACTCAAAACAAAATGCACGACATTTGTTGGAGACAGTGGCACAATAGTTTTGTGATTGGACTAACAATCCAAAGATCTCGGGTAATTTTCCTGGGATCCAACTTCGACTACCACTACCAATATAACTCTAAGAAACTATATATCTCATGAAGTTTATCGTTCCTCATCAAAATGCATCTGGTTCACTAATGTATTTTAAAGAGCAAATCTGCTTTTAGTTCCTGATCTCGTCGACATGGTCCTGATCTTGGTCACCAGTGGAGTGCCCAGGGATCTGTTCTAGGACCTTTGCTGTTTGTCATTTTCATAAATGACCTGGATGGGGAAGTAGAAGAATGGGTTAGTAAGTTCGCCGACGATACGAAGGTTGGTGGTGTTGTGGATAGTCTGGAGGGATGTCAGAAGTTGCAGCAAGACATAGATAGGATGTAAGAATGGGCAGAGAACGCAGATAAATGTTTAGTAGTCCATTTTGGCAGAACCAATGGGATGAAGAAGTCCAATATCAAAGGTAGGATCTTAGCAGTGTTGAGGAGCAGAAGGATCTTAGAGTCCGGGTCCATAGGACTTTTAAATCGGTCTCGCAGGTGGAGGACATAGTCAAGAAGGCGTGTGGTGTACTGGCCTTCATTAATCGAGAGATTGAATTTAGGAGTCGGGAAGTGATGCTGCAACTTTATAAGACTCTTGTCAGGTCCCACTTTGAATACTGTGTGCAGTTCTAGTCACCTCACTATAGGAAGGATGTGGAAGCTATTGAGAGGGTGCAGAGGAGATTTACAAGGATGTTGCCTGGACTGGGAGTCATGCCTTATGAAGATAGGTTGAGGGAGCTAGGTCTCTTCTCCCTGGAGAGACAAAGGTTGAGAGGCGACCTGATAGACGTTTATAAAACGTTGAGAGCAATAGATACGGTGAATTCTCGAAGGCTATGGCTATGAGCTGAAATGGTCGCTACGAGAGGACACAGGTTTAAGGTGCTGGGCAGCAAGTTCAGAGGTGATGTTAGAGGCAAGTTTTTCATTCAGAAGTTGGTGAGTGGGTGGAATCGGCTGCCATCGGTGGTGGTGGAGGCAAACTCGCTGGGGACGTTTAAAAGACTTCTGGATGAGTATATGGGATTAAATGGGATTGGGAGTTGCAGATAGTTCTATAGCCTAACAGGCATGGGTATGATCAGCACAATTTGTAGGCCGAAGGGCCTGTTTGTGCTGTAGTGTTCTATGTTCTACATTCTATGGTAAAGGCCCTAGCAATGTTTTTGTCTATTAACTATCCTTTAAATATCCTAGCAAGCCATTCGTTCCAAGGGCATTTGGACAACAAATGCTGGGTGAGATCCCCACATTCCAAAAAATGAATTTTCAAAATGTCACTTTGTCAAAGAAAAATTATCCTTGTTTGAACTTTTTCATCAGCCTGCAACCTTTCACAAACGTTATCAATTCTTTTCGTCGCCTCTATCTCCTCAATTATTCTAAAGAAAAAGGATACTGCTTAACAGATTCAACGAGTCTGACAGCATCTAGGCAAATAAAACATAGCAAACATTTCGATTTCACGTGACCCTTCTGAAGAACTGTATTGTATTTCCTTCTGGATCGGAGGTATCAGCTGTTTGTTCCTCTTTATATCAGTTTTCGGAAAAGAAAATGCAATTCTTCAAAATCATGGTGAGGACAAGCGGAAAGGGGATAAGGTAATAAGGAATGATGAACCGCAGACAGAAGCACAAACTTGATCCTCTTCCAATTAAGATGGAAAATATGCAAACGTGACATTTATTTCCTGCTCAGTTTTGTTGATGGAAATGTAATCATATGAATTAATATATTAAACGGTAATTTCTGAATTTTATTATCAAAGAGACAGGAACACAAGTAATGAGATTATCCAGATATTAACGCATGCAGAAATAAATATGCAACACACGCAACCCGTCTGACCAAAGGACACGCAGAATCATTGGCAATTATGGAGAGCTATGACGTTAAATTAACTTTACACTCTATGGCAGGTAGAATTATAGAGGTATACAGAGAAACAAGTCTTTAACCAAACTCGCCGATGCCAACCAGGTTTCGCAAACTGAACATGTCCTATTTGTCAGTATTTATATCTATGTACCTGTCCAAATACATCGTAAACGTTGTACTTGAACCCGCCTCAACGACCTACTCTGGCAGTTCGTTACGTAGACAGATCATCCTGAGTGTGAAAAAGTTGTTTGTCTTGAATCTTTCCCCTCTCACCGTAAAAGTATGCTCTCTAGTTTTGGACTTCCCAACACTAGGGAAAAGACGTTGGCTATTCACTTTATCTATGTCCATCATATTTTTATATACACCTACAAATTCATCCTTCATCCTCCAGAGGAAAAAAAACAAGTCCAGCCTATCCAGTTCTCCTTAAAATATAAACCTTACAGTCCTGATAAAATTCTTGTAAATATTATTTGCGCCTCTTTCCAGTTCAATAACTGTGTAATACTGTACATAGTAATTCAAATATCGCCTTACCAATGTTTTATGCATGTAACATGACGTCGCAACTCAGTACTTAATGTTTGACCGATTAAGGAAGGTTGCCAGACGCCTTCTTCAGAACCCTGTCTATTTGTGACACCAATTTCAATGAACTATGTGTCTTCATCCCTCGGTCTGTCCATTTGAAAACACTCCCCAGGAACTTTGCACTCATTGTCTAAGTCCTGTACTGATTTGTCCGACCAAATGAAGCACCTCACATTTACCGGAATTAAACTCCATCTGCCATATCTGGCTCACTGCCCACTTGATAGAGATTGTCTTGTAGCCAAGATAACGTTCTTCTCTATGCACTATACCAACAATTTTTATGTAATCTGTAAACTTACTAACCATGCCCCCTGCATTTTCATTCAAATCGTCTAAATAAAATGTCAAACATCAGTTGACCCAATACAGATTCCTGCGGCATACCACTGGTCACAGACCTCTAATCTGAGAAGAAACTCACTTATGCCACTTCTTTTTCCTACTGACAAGCCAATTCTGTATCCAATTCCAGAACAGGAAACGCTTGAAAATCTCAGCAGATCTGGTAGCATCTGTTAGGAGAAAAAAGAGCTGGCGTTTCAAATCTAGATGACCCTTTGCCAAAGCTGTGACAAAGAGTCATCTCACTCGAAACTTCAGCTCTTTTATCTTTTTACAGGTGTTGCCAGATCTGCTGAGATTTTCCAGCGTTTTCTCTTTTGGTTTCAGATTCCAGCATCCGCAGTAATTTGCTTTCAATTTGTATCCAATTTGCTTGCTCTCACTGAATCCCATATGAACTAACTTTACTGACCAGTCGACCTTGTCGAAGATTTTGCCTTTTGCAACTTGAATTGATCTGGCTCTTTTATCCTAAGAAATGTCCCAAAATTTTACAAAGGCGTTGTAAACTAAAATAGCACACAGTCAAATAGGGAAATATTAATAATGTTGCTAAAACTGTAATTGTTAATGTCGTGTCTGGAAGAACGCACAGACATCTGGGCTCAAAGGAAGACACTTATTGTCATGGCTGTGGTGGCTCATAAATGATGGGTGACTAAACTCGCCGAATCTCAAGAATCCAGTATTAAAAATGTGAAGGGTTGTTGCTTGGGAAGATTGCAACGATATGTTTTAACCAGACTATAAATAAAATTTAAAAAAAACAAGAATCAATACAATAAAGTGCAGGTATTTATTAAAAAGAATCAATAACGAAAAATGTTGCGCTGAGTGAATAGGGCTTTGTGTGAACTGGGACGTGGAAAGTAGTATTTTCGAATGTGCCGAATTTATGGAGGCAACGATTAGACTAGACAAGCCAGAATGCAAAAAATAATTTGGACTAAAGATGAAAGTTTCAGTAGCAGATATGATTAATTAAAGATGACAGAAAAATAGTGGTCTGGTAATTAATGAGGAGGAAATTATTAAATTCCAGGGTGATAGATAGGCTGTTCAGATAGGCAGAACGGTGGCAAATGTAATTTAACGCTGAAAGGTATGTGGCGACGCATTTTGGGAGGACTAACAAGGCAGGGCAATACACAATAAATGGTCGGACTCCAGGAAGCACAGAGAAACAGAGAAAACTTGGGATGCGTGTTCATAGCTCCCTGAAAGCAGGACAGGTAGCTAAGGTGGTGAAGAAGTTTTGTATTTGTTAGCTGAGCCACATTGTATAACAGAAGGGAGGTTAAGATGGAGCTTATAAAACGCTCGTTAGACTGCAGCTAGAGTACTGTACGCATTTCTGTTTGCCAAAGTAAGGATAGCTGCGACTGCGCTAGAAATGCTGCTGAGGAAATTAACAGGGTTGGAGTTTGTCAATATTGAAGAGGGAGTGATGAGGCTGTGTTGTTTTCCTTAGGTTATAAAAGGTTGAGGGGCGAGGAATGGGGTGACATTTGATTGAGTTGCACAAAATTGTGAAGGACATACATAGAGTTGATAGGAAAAAGCTTTTTTTTCACCTTAGCTGTCTATAACCTGGAGAATAGATTTATGCTAATAGGCAGAAGATTTATGGGGATTTGAGGAAAAAATACCTTTCACCCAGATGGTCTTAAGAATCATGAGCTCACTCTCACACTCTCAGAGGGAGGACGCTCAGAACATTTGAAATAATTTAGATGAGCATTTGAAACGCTTATGGATCAGGTGCTGGAAAATGGGATTGGAATAGATACATGCTTGATGACTGGCGCAAACTGGAAGGTATAAAGTGTCTATTTCCGTGCTGTATGACTCTATGATTCTGAGTTCGATGATAATGTAGATATATGAACGTGTCATCTTAGTCCTTAATGCAATTGTGTTATAACTAGTAATTTTTGGGTGAAATATGAAATCAAGTTTGTCAACAGTCCGTATTTTAGCTTTAGAAAATAGCTTGACGACCAACTGGACTCTGTGGCAAAAGAGTGATGTTCATTTGGTAGAGGCAGAAAACGATAGCTCTATTCTTCTCAATGTTCCATTGAAAACAATGTATGTTCATTCACGTCCGTGTATATCCAAGCAGTTTCTGAAGTCATAGACAGAGGAATGATTGAGAGAGGTGGCACTCACGTGAAGTTGGATACTTTCGGCCTACATGCGGAAACTAATGTGTGTGTTTAAGACGATGTCAGCAAACGCAACCGTGTCAGGAAACGTCAGTAAACGCAATCGTTTGCAGTATAAAAAGGCAACATTATTTAAAATATTCCCCTTTCTATTTCCTTCATTGAACAGGAATGCACTTCCGATAATACTGTACGAACAAAGTACAAAATGTCAAATATTCAACAATCACTATTAAAGAAAAATACCTTTACAGAAGAAGCCCAATAGTTCTCCTGTTTCACAGTTCTTCCCGTCCGCAACGCTGAATGGACAATCCCACAATGAAGACTCATTTCCATTGCACTGAACTTTATCCAATAGTATAGGCCCTGTATCTTGTGATATGGATATGGTAATTGTTGTGTGATAATCAGTGCAACCAATTTGTCTGCAGACGACTTCTCCAGTAGTTGAATCCCAGCGGCTACTACAAACGGAGCCCCACTGACCTCTGTAATGTATCTTCAGTTGCCCAAAACATGCCGACTGCCAGCCTACCAGTCGCACACTTCCGAACTCTATTAAACATTTCAAAGTGAACAGCAATTTTCTGATTAAACACAACTTTAGTATTAAATGTTAAAACAGTTTTTAACGATTCAAAAGCGATTACCTCGGATCATCCTGGACATATTTACGTAAATGTCGAAAACGTTTACCTTTGTCATTCACGCCGTCAACTGTATAACTTTGACTGGAAGGCTGCACAGAGAATGGAGCTGCTGTCACTGAAACACAAAAAGGTTGATGATATAGATTCTGAAAATCTAAGAACAAAGATTAGTTACTAGTTTTAAAAGAACATTGGATATGAACACGCCCAGATCAATAGGTACCTGATTAATTCTATATACTTCACAGAATCCCTGAATCCACACTAAACTTGCATGAACAATATAATTGAAGACTAATACCACTTAAGAGGTTATTCTAACCAATGAATCTGCAACATTTCTTTGGAATATTAATGTAGCCAGGCTCACAACTCTGCACTCTCTGTCTATTTTTTACCCGAAATATTTAACAAATCTCAGAATTTTTTTTCACATATCGCCGGCGCAACTAATCAAAAGCGTTTTACTGACTGAACATTGACCCTAAGGCGTCTCCCCTCTAGGCCACGGAAGTCACAAAGGATTTGACGCTCAAAAAATGTCACAACTTTCATGAACACAAAATATTCTCGCAGCGACAGACCACGTCAGAAACAACATCCATTTCGCTTCATGGAACGTCTCTGGTAATATAGTCAGGTTTGTTATTGCGTGAATCAACTCTATCCGAAGTTTTGTCTTTCTACGTTTCTTATTTGTAGCCAGTTCAAGCTGATAAGTAATTTGCTTGCGGTCAATTTGTTTTAAGCTTTCGAATTGAACAACAGAAAGCCCATAGCATGCTTCACAAATTCATAATTATCCTCTTAACATTTCTATATGAATTATACCATTGGCTACTAAACTCTTTCTGGTCCCTTCTGCATCCAGTTAAATTACATTAATGTCTTTTCAGCCACTAGGTACTCAGGTTCGAAAACAATAGCCATAATGGGAATTGTAGAGTACCGCTCACTTTAAAACATCTCCTATTTGGATTTTCGCTCTTTGAAACACTCAAATTCCACAACAGAACTTTTGGTCCACATAGAGAGATTTTAAGCGTCCTCATTTATTGTCTGTTTTAAATTGCATTCAATTACTTTATGAGTAGAGCAACGGATAAGCAAATAATTGTAGTTTCCAAACAATCAGATTCTTCTTGGCAGCCTGATTTCGCCAAGCAGCATTAAAGTAAAAGATAGTATATTTGTTCACGGCCGTGCCAGCCTTTAGCATCCGTTTTAATTCCACGTTAAAGGCCGTCGAATGAACGAAATTACGAATTACAATTTGGTGTAATTCACTACACCCCTCGAATCTACTCTACTATGCATAGAGTCAAAGTCCTCGTGTCGTGGAAGGTTATAGCATGGAAACCGGCCCTTCGGCCCATCTTGCCCATCTTGCTAACTTTCTTTTTGCAATTAATCTCGTCCCAATTGCCCACGTTTAGCCCATATCCCTCTACACCAATCTTACCCAAGTAACTGTCTAAATGCTGCTTTAAAGACAAAATTGTACGCGCCTCTACTAGTACCTCTGGCACCTCGTTCTAGATATTCACCATCCACTGTGTGAAGTGAATGCCTCTCTGGAAGCTTTTGTATCTCTCTCCTCTCATTTTAAACTAATGCTTTCTAATTTTAGACTCCCCTATATTTGGGAAAAGTTATTGACTTTCCACCTTGTCTAGCTCCCTCGTTATTTCATAGATCACAAATCGATCACCCCTAACCTTCCTGCGCTCCAGCGGGAAAGAAAAGCCCCAGCCTATCCAACCTTTCCATATAGCTCAAATCATCAAATCCCAGTAGCATCCTAGTAAATCCTTTACTGCTCTCTTTAATGAAATCCTTTAATAATTTTATTTCCATACTACAGTGACCAAAACGGCACACTGTATTCCAGATGTGGCCTTACTAATGACTTGTACAACTTCACTAAGGCTTCCTGAGTCCTGTGTTCAATGTTCTGACAAATGCGTGAAAGAATGCCATATACCTTCTTCACCCCCTGCGTATCCTTGTTTCCACTTGCAAGAGGCTATGAACCTGTACCTCTAGATCCCTTTGTTTTATAACTCTCGCAACACCCTACTGTTAATGGAGTTATCTTCAGTGAAAAAAAAAATGCGTGATCCTATTTTAAACTACAGACTAATCTGCAGCTAATATTTCGCTACATTATTTATCATGAATCTATCCAACTTTGCATTAAAATTATTCCAATTTTCTGCCTCCACTTCCTTTTCCAGGAAGACTCGCCACTCTCTAAGGAAGAGAAAAATAATCTCCTCATCTCATCTTAACATGAGTTTCCTCCTAATTTTTAAACAGTAGGCTCTAGTTCCAGATTCTCCCACAAGACGAAACATTCTCTTTACATGCAATGTGTTAAACACCTCAGGGATTTTAAATGTTTCAATCAAATCGCCTGTAAATCTTTTAATCTCCAGTAGATAGGGTGGACAGTGATAGCCTTTTTCCTAGGATGGAGAAAGCAGGAACGAGGGGACACAGCTTTAAATTAAGGGGTATGAGTTATAGGACGGATATCAGAGGTAGGTTCTTTACTCAAAGAGTGATTAGGGAGTGGAATGCCCTGCCTGCAGCTGTTGTAGATGCGCCAAGTTTGGTGGCGTTTAAGAGGTTAATTGATAAGTATATGGAAGAGAAGGGAATGGTTTAGTTTGGAGGGGCATTGCTTTTTATTTTGGTCGGCACAACATCGAAGGCCGAAGGGCCTGTTCTGTGCTGTAATGTTCTATGTTCTATGTTCTATGTTCTATGTAGATACAAGCCTAGCCTCTGCACTCTTTCCTTGTAAGACAAGATATATATTTCTGGCATCATTCCGGTAACCTTTCTCTGAACTGCTCACGTGGACTGATAGAATTCCGTTAAAAATGATAATAATACGGTATATATACTGCAGATGTGGAATTATCAGTGTCCTGTGCAACTTAATAAAAAAACCCACTACGTTTATATCTAGTTACCCGAGCACTAAACGATGACATTCTATCAGCTCTCCTGTCAAGCGTCAAGATGGAAGCCGTCAAACAGCGGTTCCCAGTAGTTGGTAGCTGAAGTGTAGAAAATTAGCGTTCAACTGTCATAGATAGATAGCGTTCCAAAATGTTCAGGGGTCCAGCAGCACTCTTGGAGATAGAAATTTTCCGAATGGAATATGATATTTCTTCATTTCTGAAATTAATTTCTCTTTCTGCCCTGCTAAGTATTTCGTACGCCTTGTATTTCATTGAATATTTGCAGCTCTGCAATACTATCGATTCTGTGTTAATGATAAAGTGGAATCTTGCTCATTACTGAAACCCTCCAACTGACTTGAAAGTTTCGTAATTATTTTAAGCTCAGTGCTTCCCTCAAAGAATGCAAAGACAACTTGGGATAACCTTTCCAATGTTTTAGATTCATTTGTGCTGACAGCACGCAGAGGGGATGCCATTCCCCCGTGCTTTTAACTAATTTGTAAACGCGATAATTTATTTACATGCAGTCAATCCAGGTTTAGAGTTTCAACTGTTAGTCATAGAGTGATGAAATAAGAAATGCATCAATCCAGGCATTCCAAATGCCCAACTCTACTTTCCAACTCTGCGCATGTTTTTTTTTTCCTTCAAATGCATATTCATTGCACTTCTGAATTTACCATTGCAGCTATGCGATTTTGTTTTTTCAAGCAACACATTCAAACGTATAATGAAATCAGAAATATGACGAAACAGGTCTTTCAGCTAAGAATTTCTTATCGCTTTCCTCAGAAGTGAGCTGGAATTTGACATCGAAATGAACATGTTTTGATGAACTCTTTGTTTAGTTCGTAACTTGAATAAACTGAGGTACACAGCGAATGTTGGTACGGTAATACGGTATTCTGGATACAAAGATTCAAATCGAAGCAAGTCAACACCTCATCTGGACAATTTAAGTACATTAAAAAGTAATAATGAGGGTAAAGAAGGAACTTAAAAAATTGAAATTAAATATATTATCCTTTCCTTTTCTGGCCTGCGTGTGACATCAGAGAGAGACAAATTGGTTCATTTTTAACTTACCTTTTAAGCGTTCGAGCAATTAATTCAGTTGTGCCATTCGACTACAAAGAAGTCAGCGAAAGAGAAACGAAACAAAGTACTGATATTAACCTGTGCGTGGAATCAGCAATCAAATGTCATGCCCAGTTGAAGCGGCGAAGTATTATAGAATCATAGAGTTAGTATTGTGCAGAAAGGGACGAGTCGACTCATCGCGTCTGCACCGAATTTCGCCCTCCCTGTCGCAGTGACACCACACAAACACCATGACTAATCCAAATATCTTGGGACACGAATGGAACAATGTAGCAGGGCCAATCAACCAAGTCTTTGGAGGCACACACGCTGATCCGGGGAGAAATTCCAAACTCCACACTGACTGTCACCTAATATCGAAATTGAACTTAGTCCTTCTGCTCCATGAGGCAGCATTGCAAACTACCGTGCCAGACTGATGCGAAAGTACTCACCGAATGACATCCTAAAAACGCCGATATTGCTATCATTTCCCTGTCCCAATAGTAGAACAGATGCAGCAGAGGCGACGCCAAGCCGGTGCGCAATCAGAAAGGAATTATCTTAATAGTCCTAAACATTTACAACAGACTGATTGAATCAGTTCAGGAACGAACAAAGTTAGATGCTCTTGAGAAATAGGAGCAGGAGGAGGTCGTTCCGACCTTCGACAATGCTCTGTCATTCAGTAAGATAATGACTGATCTGCCCCTTCAATTTCCCAGCACAATTGGTGCATCCTTGGATATTTTCATTATATGGAGAAAATAATTCCAAAAAACACCTCCTTCTGAGGGAAGCAAGTTCTCCTCACCTTAGTTCTAAAGCTTGATTCTTACAAGGAGACACCATCCCTTGGTTCTAGAACCTGACAATCCTGTAATCTTGGAGATCGAACATCGGTTGGAGGGAACATAGCGAGTACCCTGGTTGGGAGATTACTCTGTCTACCATGATGCATGGCTCACCAACACTCCAACACTACTACAGTCAGAATCGGTTGATCTCGGCTGAAAGGTATATCTGACAGACTTGGATCGCGAAAGGAGATAAGAGAACAAATTTGAGACGGGGAGAGGCGGGTGCATCCGACAAATTTTGGAATTACTTCATATCGCACTTGGCAATATTGCTGTCATAGATGCACCTGGTCATAGCTGCATTGATAAGAATGCACACTGCTCAATAGTTGTTGAGATAGCATCATAGGCTCAAACTGAGGCAATAATTTATGCTATTATGTGACACTGGCTCCTTTTGAATTGAATTCGAATCCGAACAGGTCTGCCAGATCAAGTACTGGCATCATCTATACGCTATAGAAAGTGAACAGTAATATAACGCCATTCACAATTTCTGAACGTATTGCCTGGAATATCTCACACCTTACATTGTCGAACAGTGAAAGGGTCAATCCTGTTTTAATGAAGAATGTGGAGAAACCTAGCGCGAGCAATGCCAATCATTCTTCAATAAAAAATGTCAAACAGTTGAATTGGCAACTCAAGGAAAAAATGGGTATCAAACATGTGAGGCAGTATGAAATACTTAGAGTTAAGTGCTTACGTAACTCGAACATTAGACCAAAAATCCGCAGCAATGGCAAATCATCTACGAATTGTCATGGATAACAAGGCAACTCCCTGAAAGAGGCGACCCCACAGCTAATCCAATCGTGAATTATGGGAAATGGCCCATCTATGAAAAATACAAGGTTGAATCATTTGAAATCATCTTCAGGGTGAAATGGCAAGTGAATAATTCATTTCCGCCTCCTTCTGAGTTTCCCAGCATCAGAGAAACCAGTCTGCAAGCAATTTGATTCACTCCATGTGATATCAATAAAGCGACTAACTGTATTGAATGTTACAAACGTTATGAGGAGCTAACAGCACTTAAGACACTTACTGAATCGATTGTTTTAAAACTAAGTGCACAAGCATTAAATTTGATCCAGTGCGTGCCCCATAGTACCAATAGTGTGCAACGCCCACCCCATTTGCATATCAGTATAAATATTATCCTCTTTCCAATTGTGTTCAGCTCTGACAAAGAGTCACCCGGACTCTCAACTTTAGCTCGTTTTCTCTCCCCAGAGATGCTGTCCGACGTTCGGAGGTTGTCGAACATTTTCTGTTTGCGTTTCAGATTCCATCATTTGATCTAGCTGTTACATGATTTAGGTGCCAATCACATCTCTCTTTATTGTGCTGCGATATGGCGACTGAAATTCCCCTCCTGGATTGCACTTGCTCCCTTCTCATACTTTATGTTTCCGCACTTTTGAGGAGCATTGATCCATCTGTTCATAAGCCGGTAAGGTGGTGCAATCTGGAGGTGCCCTTCACAGTGTCAGATCTCATGGCAAGACTGCTCATGCGGCCAAATCTTAATTCAGCTCCATCAAGCCAGTAGTCCACTAATGATGTACTTGTTTTTATCCTACAGGTGCTTTGGTCCGCCTTGTTGTCTAACGAAGGGCATACAGACAATGGGTCGTGAGAGGGCTGCTCTTGGATTTTTTTTTCGAGAGTATCCTAGTGCTTCACGTCGTTAGTGTACACTTGACCTAGGCCATTTGATGGGCAACACGACAGCTCAGTGACTATCGCTCTGCTGTGCAGATATATGGATTTGGGCCTGTGTCTGTGGGAGTTTGCGCATTCTCCCCGTGCTTGCATGGGTTTTCTCCGGGTACTGCGGTTTCCTCCCACATCGCAAAGATGTGCTCTTAGGATAATTGGCAAAACAAATTCTCTCTAAATTGTCTCAAATTTGGTTTTTAATCCATAGATCTATAAACATTGAGAGGGATCACGGGTAGAGGTGGGAACATCGGGGTGGCGGCACGGGCTCGTTGGGCCGAAGGGCCTGTTTCCCGTGCTGCTTTGTTCTTTGTTCTATTCCAGCTCTGCTGAACCTGTCCTGCCGGTGTAACAGTTAGGGAAGTGGTGGTACCTGGAACATTGTCGCTAAGGTACAATGCCAGAAGAATAGCAATGTCATGCTTGACTAGTCTTTGAAATATCTATTCATTTTGGTACAAGTCTCGAGTTGTTTGTAGGGAGCACTTTGCAGGATCAACAGACTGAGTTTTCAATGTCTATAATTGACAATCTTTCCATGGCCATGATTAAACTTCCAAATACAAGTTTCATTAATTCAAATTTCACCATCTGCCGTGGTGGGATTCCTGGGTCCCTGGTAGCTAATTTCTAGAACGCCACCACTTCCATGGATGTATCAAGAATCGAAAAAAATATTAAATTAATGGAAACTGGGGAGGGGGGTGTTCTGCAATGCCTTGATTCATGAACGAAACCTGGGCGTGGTTGTGATAACAGAGACTTGATTAAGACTAGCAGGACTGACAACAAAATGTTCCGGGATGCAAGTGTTTTAGGGGAGGCAAGAGGAGGGTAAGAGAGATTGGCGGAGTTGCAATATTACTTAGGGAACAGATTACAGCTGTACAGAGGGAGACATATTGGAAGAATCATGTAATGAGACATGTGGGAAGAACTCAAACAGGAAGGAGATAGTCATTATAATTGAGGTGCACTACAAGCCTCGCAATTTCCCGGAACGTTGAAGAACGAATATGAAAGCGGATTCTGAATAAATGTAGAAATAACAGGTTGTTGGAGTGGGAGACATTAACTTTCCCCATATTGGCTGAAAGTTCTTTGGGCTAGGTATCCGAATGATGAGGAATTTGTTAAGTGTGTACGGAAAGGATTTTTGGAACAATATATGATTAGTCCGACTCGAGAGGGGGCTATACTCATCCTAATACTAGGGGATGAGCTCGGCCAGGTTATCAAAGCTGCAGTGGGGGAATATATGGCGAACAGTGATCACAATTCCGTAAGCTTTTGGATACTGATGGAAAAAGATGAGCGTCATCCTGGGGTTAAGATGCTAAATTGGGGAAAGGCCATTTGATTTGATTTGATTTATTATTGTCATATATATTAGTTTACAGTGAAAAATAGTGTTTCTTCCACGCTATACAGACAAAGCATACCGTTTATAATGAAGGAATCGGGAGAGTGCAGAATTAGTGTTAGTTATTGATAAAGTGTAGAGAAAGATCAAATTAATGCAAGGCAGCCAAAAGAGAAGCTACTGGAATATCTCAGCAGAAAATCTGCCAGCATCTCTAAGGAGACAAACGAGCTGACGTTTAGAGCCCAGATAATCCTTTGTCAAAGCGGTGGAGTAGAGATTTGTTCTCACCAGACCGACGGAGGTTGAGGGGCAGACGTGATAGAAGTCTACACGATTATGAGAAGCATGGGATAGTCAGGCAGGGCATTCCATACCCTTACCACCCTCTGGGTAAAGAACCTACCTCTGACAACCATCCTATAACTACCACCCGTTAATTTAAAGCTATGTCCCCTCGTGCTAGCTTTCTCCATCCTAGGAAAAAGGCTATCACTGTCCCCCTATCTAAACCTCTAATCATCTTATATGTTTCAATAAGGTCTCCTCTTAGCCGCCTTCTTTCTAACGAAAACAACCTCAAATCTGTCAGCCTCTCTTCATAAGACCTGCCCTCCATACCAGGCAACATCCTGGTAAACCTCCTCTGTACCCTCTCCAATGCCTCCACATCTTTCTTATAATGTGGGGACCAGAACTGCACACAATACTCCAAGTGCGGCCGCACTAGAGTTTTGTACAGTTGCAACATGACGTTGCGGCTCCGAAATTCAATACCCCTACCAATAAAAGCTAAGACTCCATATGCCTTCTTAACAACCTTATCGACTTGATTGCCAACTTTCAGGGATCTATTAACATATACACCAAGATCCCTCTGTTCATCAACACTATTGAGAGTCCTACCACTAGCCCTATACTCTACACATTTGTTATTCCTGCCAAAGTGAATTACCTCACACTTTTCCACATTAAACTCCATTTGCCACCTCTCGGCCCAGCTCTGCAACTTGTCCAAGTCTCTCTGCAAACTAGAACACCCCTCTTCACTATCTACCACTCCTCCGACTTTGGTGTCATCCGCAACTTTACTAATCCATCCTTCAATACCCTCATCCAGATCATTTATAAAAATTACAAACAGCAGAGGCCCCAAAACAGACCCCTGAGGTACACCACTTGTAACCGAGGTTTATAAATGTTGAGAGGAATAGATAGGGTGGATTCTCAGAGACCATTTCCCCGAGCTGAAATGGTCAGTACGAGAGGACACAGATTTAAGGTGCAGAGAAGCAAGTGCAGAGGGGATGTTAGGGGTAAGTTTTTCACTCAGAGGGTGGTGAGTGAATGGAATCGGCTGCCGTCAGAGGTTGTTGAGGCAAACTCGCCGGTGTCTTTTAAAAGACTTCTGGATGAGTATATGGAAACCAATGGGATAGGGGGTTATAGATAGGTCTGTGGATTGGTAGACATAGATGTGATCGGTGCAACTCGTGGGCCGAAGGGCCCGTTTGTGCTGTAGCGTTCTATGTTCCTTATTTAGTCTACACATGTTCTTGATTATTGGTTCAAAGAGCTTTCTCATCGAGAATAAACTCATTGCTCGGCTTCATCCCTCTGCATTCTTTTTTGGACAAGTGTGTAACATTTACAATTCTTCAGCCCTCTACGAAAGATTTCAAGATTATAACTTCTGCAACTTTTCTCTCCAACTTCCCTCTGTATCTTTGGATGGAGCCCATTCAGCGTTGGCAACTTATCAATTTAAGTACAATCAGCCTCTCTAATCCCTCCCCATCGTCAATGTCTAGTATCTCAATTACCTACTCTTGCTCTGTGACTGTGGCATTATCTTCATTCTTGGTGAAGACAGATGCTAAGTGTCCATTTTATATCTTGGCCATGCCCTTCCATATATACAGCGGAGATGCTGGCGTTGGACTGGGGTGAGCACAGTAGGACGTCTCACAACATCAAGTTAAGGTGGAATCAAGAGCTTTCAGAAAACTCAGGTGAGCCACCTGATGAAGAAGCAACTCTGAAAATTTGTGATTCCAGATAAATCTTTTGGACTTTAACCTGGTGTTGTGAGACTTCTTCCGTACATAGATCCACTTTTGGGCCTTCTGCAGCCCTAGCTATCCTCTTACTCCTTTTTACTATTTATAAACCTAGAGCAGGCTTTTGGACTCTCTTCTACTTTAGTCACCAGTCACTTCTCGCTCCCTCTTTCACTTCCACTCAGAATGGTCTGTACTGTAATACTCACTGTATTACCAGCCTGAGAATTGTTATGTGCACTGTTTTGATGCTTCATCCTTTCTATCTCATTCTTCATTCAGAAACGAAAGAAACCTCTTTTATAATGGGACTTAAACCCTCACCCTGTTCTGAGGCCTGATTTTGATGTTTAAATTTTCTTGAGACTCCCTATTGTCTCCCAACATAAAAGATAGAATCATAAAATGGTTAAGCAGAGCTATTTGGCCCAGTGTTTCTGTATTGGCCTTCTGAAGGATTGATTTTCCCAGTGCCGCTCCCCTGCCTTTTCCCCCACAGCCCTGCAACTATTGCTGATCAGATAATGATCCAACACCCTGTTGAAAGCTTTGATTGAATATGCCTCCATCCCATCTCAGGCAGTGAATTCCAGATATCTAACCAAGGTAGCACAATGGTTAGCACTGCTGTTTCACAGCTCCAGGGACCTGGATTCAATTTCTGGCTTGGGTCACTCTCTGTGTGGAGTTTGCACATTCTCCTCGTGCCTGTGTGGGTTTCCTCTGGATGCTCCGATTTCTTCCCACAGTCCAAAGATGTGCAGGTTAGGTTAATTGGCCATGCTAAAAAAAAATTGCCCCTTAGAGTCCAAAGATGGTTAGAGGGATTAGTGGGTAAAATATGTAGGGATATGAGGGGAAGGCCTGGGTGGGATTGTGTTTGGTACACACTCGATAGGCCGAAGGCCCTCTTTCTGCACTATTGGATTGGTGCGCATACCTGGTCACCTCATTATAGGAAAGATGTAGAGGCTATTGAGAGAGTTCAGAGGAGATTTACAAGGGTGCTGCCTGGATTGGGAGGCAGGCCTTATGAAGATAGGTTGAGGGAGCTGGGACTCTTTTCACTGGAGAGACGTAGGTTGAGAGGCGACCTGATAAAGGTTTATAAAATGTTGAGAGGAATAGATAGGGTGGACTCTCAGAGACTATTTCCCCAAGTTGAAGTGGTCACTACGAGAGGACGCAGATTTAAGGTGCAGGGAAGCAAATACAAAGGAGATGTCAGGGGTAGGTTTTTCACTCAGAGGGTGGCGAATGAATGGAGCTGACTGTCGTCGGAGGTTGTTGAGGCAAACTCACTGAGGTCTTTTAAAAGACTTCTGGATGAGTATATGGAAAAGAATAGGATAGAGGGTTATAGATTGGTCTGTGGATTGGTAGATGTGATCGGTGCAACTCGTGGGCCGAAGGGCCTGTTTGTGCTGTAAAGTTCTATGTTCTATGTACTAGGGGGCATAGGTTTAAGGTGCGAGGGGCAAGGGTATAGGAGATGCACAAGGCATACTTTTTACACAGACAGTGATGGGTGGCTGGAATTCGCTGCCGGCGGAGGTAGTGGAAGTGGATACCATAGTGTTTTGACAAGTACTTGAATTGGATGGGAATAGAGGGATATTATGGTCGGGTAGCATCGTTGGTGCAGGCTTGGAGGACCGAAGGGCCTATTCCTGTGCTGTAATTTTCTTTGTTCTTTGCTCGTTTGCTTTCAGATTCAAGCATCCGCAGTAATTTGCTTCCCTATTTCAATGCAGGTAAGTTATTTTAATATTCTGATGGTAGCAGGGAAAGAGCTACTCTTGAATCAGTTGGTACATGACCTCAGACTTTTGTATCGTTTTCCCGAGGGAAGAAGGTGGAAAAGTTCTGGGTGCGTGACGTCCTTAATTATGCTGGCTGCTTTGCCAACGCAGCGGGGAGTATCGACAAAATCAATGGATGGGAGATTGGATTGCGTATGGACTGGGATACATTCACGGCCTGATGTAGTTTCTTCCGGTTTTTTGGCAGTGCAGTAGCCACGTTATACAAGCAGAAATAATGTTTTCTGTGATGCATCTGTAAGTATTGATGTGGGCCATAGTTGACATGCCAATTCCCCGTGATTTTCTGAAAATTTAGAGGCTTCGGTGGACGTTCTTATTCGTAGTGCCGGCATTGGGGAACAGGATAGATTGTTGATGATCTAGACAAATAAAAACCTGAAGCTCTCGCCCTTTCTATTTATAACGAGATTAGGCAGGGTACGGAGGCTATTATTTGGCAGAAGTTGTTTGAAGGTAGATCCACATTTGGCATGTGGGAATCATTGAAGGAGCAGTTGATGACCCTGCAGGATAGCACGTGCCAATGAAAAGGAAGGCAACAAAGGCAGGATTCGGAAATATGGACGACCAGGGAAATTTTGAGTCTAGTCGAAAAGGAAAAGGATGAATACATGAGGTCTAGTCAACTGAAAAACAGATGACGTATTCGATGAATATAGGAAAAAGAGAAAAGAGCTCAAACTGGGAGTTAAGAGAGCAAGAATGGTGCTACGAAATATCCTTGTCAGACAGGATTAAGGAGAATCCCACGGTGTTTTACACATTTATCTGAAACAAGAGCGTAGCTAGAAAAAGAATTGGCCCACTTCAGGACAAATTAGGGAAATTGTATGCAGAACCAAAGGAAGTGGGTGAACTCCTTAATGAATAGCGTCATAGAGTCATAGAGGATAGTCACTGAGCTGTCGTGTTGCCCATCAAATGGTCCAAGTCAAGCGTACACGAACGACGTGAAGCACGAGGATACTCTCGAAAAAATTTCAAGAGCAGCCCTCTCACGACCCATCGCGTGTATGCCCCTCGTTAGACAACAAGGTGGACCAAAGCACCTGTAGGATAAAAACAAGTACATCAATATCATCATCTATTTACACACTTCCAGGGACTCCCAAGGCTCATGATCCCTATTTTAAATCAGTTTTCTATACCTCTCCATTCCCATTCTGTTCATGTGCCCATCTAAGCATTTCTTAAATAACTCCAGAGTGCCTGCCTCCACCACTTTACTTGGCACCGCATTCCATACCCCCACCACCCTCTGAGTGAAAAAACTCCCTTTAGCATCCAAATTATACCTTCCCCCACTGACCCTAAGCCTGTGACCCCTCGTGCTATTCGAGTCCATCCTGGGAAAAATGTTTAAATGTTTACCACGATTTTGGCTGGTATGGAGGACATTAGCGGTAAGGAGAGTTTGAATGAACTGGGATTGTTCTACCTGCAAAGGCGGAGGGTCGGCGGCAACCTGGTAGATGTTCATAAAATTCTAAGGGTATAGACAAGGAAAACAGTTGAAAGCTTTTTCCCAGAACAGATATGACAATTATAAGGGGGAACAATTTCAAAATAAGGGAGATGGGAAAGATTCAGTGCAGATGTACAAAGAAGTGTTACACAGAGGGTGGTTGGAGCCTGGACTTCACTGCCGGGTGCGATTCTGAGGCAGATACGTTAGCGACATTTAAGACTTATCCGGACAAATACATGACGTTGAACAGAGGCATATAAGCAGTTGATCTCGAAAGGACAAGTTGATCGGCACAAGCTTGGAAGGCCGAAAGTCCCTTTCCTCTGCTGCAGTGTTCTTTGTTCTCCTATAATGTCAGAAGCACAGTGGCACAGTAGTTAGCACTGCTGGCTCACAGCGCCAGGAACCCAGATTGAAATCTGGCGTCAGGTCGCTGTCTCTGTGAAATTTACACATTTCCCCGTGTCTACTGGGTTTCTTCCGGGTGTTCTGGTTTCTTTCCATCGTCTAAAAATGTGCCGGTTAGATTTGATTGGCTGCATTAAATTGGCACCTAGTTTCAAGGCAACTTGCCATGGTAAATACGTGAGGTTACGGAATACGGCCCAGATGGATTGCCGCCGGTGCAGCATCCCCGCGCTGAAAGGCCTGTTTCTGCATTGTAGGAATTCTTCGATCCCTTGACGTTAATGCATGTTTAACATTAGTTTCGACATTTTAAGCTAAAATACTTCATTCAACAGACAAACAATATTGGTCATTGAACGACAAGTAACATTCGGAGTAAAAGTTCCAGGCAATAATCATCTCTAACAAGCGAAAATCTGCACAGCTGTCTTTCACAGCGAGCGATTCCATCACTGGCCTTACAACTTCCTGGATTTAATGCTATTATGGGAAGCTCACTGGGTTAAGCATAAAAATACTGAGACTGCAATTCTCTCAAGATAGAAATTCTGCGGCGAGTAATCTACATTCTGACTCCCGAAATATTATTCAGCACTTTCAATGCAGAAGTAAGGACTGTGATGAAAGACGGATATTTGGTGCGGTTCCATCAATATTCAACAAATGAACATAATCCAGGCCAAAGCAATCTGATTGAATCAGGACATTTAATGATTAGTCTCTCTTATACTAAAAGATTGGCAGCAGTATAGTGTACAAAATGCACACCAAAAAGAAGTGCTGGCTACTTCAGCAGCACTTCCCAAACAGTTGACTTTTAACACTTGGGAGGGCAGCAGATGCACAGTGGTAATGTCACCTGTATTTGTCTCAAAGCAACCTGCTGTTCTGACTGAGAACTATATTGCTTGGTCAAAATTCAGGACCTTATTTTCTTCATGCACTGTAGGGATACCGATTCCAGACTAACTGGTACCATTCAAGGAGGCGACAAACAGCTCCTTTCTGAACGAAAGATGAACAAGCAGAAGCTTTAAACTGAAGCCAGCACTCCATTATAGAAAAAATGAATATTTAAAATATTCAGCAAAACAGAAAAAGGAGCAACTGTTTATGTGATCCACGTTTAATGATAGCATCATCAATAACATGTCGCAGGGCGGCAAGGTAGCATAGCGGTTAGCACTGCTGCTTCCCAGCTCCCGCGACCTGGGTTCGACTCTTGGTTTGGGTCACTGTCTGTGTGGAATTTCTCCATTCTCCTTGTACCTGCATGGGTTTCCTCTCACAGTCCAAAGATGTGCGGGTTAAGTTGATTGGACATACTAAAATCGCCCCCTAGCACCCTGAAGCACGTAGTTTAGAGGGATTAGTGGATAAAATGTGGATTTAGTGCTTGGGTGGGATTGCGGTCGCTGCAGCCTCGATGGACCAAACGGTTTCCTTCTGTACTGTAGGTTTTCTATGAACATGTTTATATTTTCTTCTGCGTATTTTTACTGGTTTTGCACATAGAAATAACTCGATCGAAAACGGTTTAATTAATTTCATTCGTTTTTCTTCTGTGATTTTTGAAAGAAGGTTAATTGACGGCTTCCTAAATCTGAACACTGATGAAATATTTTTCAGCCTTGTGCTGTCTTTGCAGGTCATTTTGAAAGCAATTACAAAAATAGTTGAGGCATTAGTCCTGAAAACCACGTTGAGTGCAAGCCCGCGTTTAAGTATTCATTCCTGCCATCTGATTTAATTTTATGCAAAAATCCCAGCAGAGTCAGCCGACGAACACGCGGAGCAATCTAATCGGAGGTGCTCGGAGTAACGGCCAGGAAAAGTTGACCCCATTGCCATCGCAGATTTTACTTTTCAGTTTTGAGCAGCCCTGAGTGACAAACGAGTAACCGGCTCGTAAAGCAAGTTAACTTCAACATCAAGCTGCCAAATGTGAGACCTTTGAAGTTGTTGTAGATGCATTTTTGTTGAGTAAAGTAATCCTTCACTGAGGACGAAATTTAGATTCCCACCAATATTTGTGGATTCTCTATCAGTTATGACCATTTCTATCCATGCGTTCTATAATGAGGGGCTGATAGGCGGTAGCAACAATTGTAGTTATAAAATAAAATGTCGAAATCGGGGGCATATTAGCTTAGTTCGGCAAATTTTGACTTAGAGCACACAATCAGATATTTTAATATCGGGTAAAGCTTAGTTAAGTAACTAGTTTTTAGGAGAGTTCACAAGAAAAGATGGAGGTGGGCATATTCGTCATGTTTTCCAGGTCCACAACTTTGAAGTTGGATTATGGATTTTCACCGCCCCCACCCCCTAATATAAACTCAATTATGAAAATAGAATTCTCTCTTTGAGAAAGACTCACATCGGTCCTTAGCTATACCACGCGTCCGATAAAATCGCATGTGCGATCTATGTTGCATTTCATGGATCTGATTTTTGCTTGAAAGAAACGGATGCTATGCCTCAGATCTTGCCACTTTGCGCAGCTAACATCGAGGGGCAACCTCTCAGGGATCGTTCCTAACTTCCACTTCAATAACATGTGACCAAATCCAAAGTAAGATGAAAAAGGATATAACTGGGAAACAAGTTAACAGCCGAACTATCACCAATGCAATGTGGGATGACTTGAATATCACTAAATTAGTTAAGTCTTGCAGTCTCGTATTTTTCCAATTTTATGTCTCACAGAAAATGAATTGAGCGTATACACTACCATCACGAAAACAGCCCCACCATGCACTCCATACTTTGTCCCCTTTACGGGAAACAATCTTAGAACTGTTTCACGTAAATCCTGCGCAAGCTTGAAAAAGTTGTTATGGGTGCAATTGTTCCTTTACATGCTTATGTCAGAGAGAGCCATTTTATATTATAACGTAAAATATGAGATAATTATGAATGTGGGAGCTGTTGCAAAATGGGATGAAAAGCTTCATTATTATTCAGTGTATTTGGGACAGCATTGCGATGCCTAAAATTTACCACTTAGATATGTCTCAAATTTCTAAATCTTACTACAAAGCTCTGGCATTACAGTGTTAAAGGTCTGTGACAAAATAATGAGGTAACAATGAAAGGTTCCTTACGGAAGCCATCAAACTATTCATTAAAAATTTTAAAATAACTGTACAGATTAAAGCTTTTTTTCTGGATGGTAAGAACGAGGAACAAAAAGTACATTTCAATGGCTCAGTTCTTCAGAGTTCCAATTTACCATGTTTTTCTTTCAACTTTCCTGTTGGTTAGTGGCAGTGGAAATTCATAAAATTAAATTAAATTCCCAAATTAGGATTTCTTTCCAAAAAAAGAAAAAAAAATGGACTGGAAACCTGACACAATCAATCCAATTAAGTCACTTCACTGATATGTATTTCTGTGACCCGGATGGACTTGCTAGTAACTAAAACATACAGATTTATGAAATAAAACCAGAGCTGCATAATGGAGAATTACGTCTGTAAATTTGTTATTTTGGAGACATCTTTCAGACTATCAAGGAACATTCCGTGTATTAAAAAAGTTACAATATCTGTTTAATTTAAACCAGTAGATTGCTACAGAACCTGCAATATTATGTTAATGGAGTTAGATAATATCTAACGTCTCAAGCAGTTGAATATTGAGCCGCCGCAATTTGTCACACATTTAAATTAGTTATCTATATAATTCCTGGCAATTGAGTAGTATCAGGAAAGTTTTTTTACATCATTAATGCAGAAAATATGAAATAGACAATGCCTCCTCCTGCAGGGACATTTACTGTAAAATGCTAATTGGACATTTACTATCGCTTCATTTCTAAAGGACGCTGCAAAGAAACAGCAAATTATAATCATTAACAAGGGGAGATTTTCAATAACATAGAAAGTGTAAACAAAATAACATAAATTAATAAGTAGGGATGGACGCTGCCTGATTGATAGTTACCAAACCTCGCCGAGGAAAGGCAGTTTTTTCTGTAGTTCAATAGAACGCCGCAAAGATAGGCTTACCCATTGAAACTTCCAAAATCAGTACGAATATCCCTACGAGCTGCATTTCACGGCGGCTGTAGAATGCAGACGTGGTGGAGGATCTGCTGAATGGATCTGAGAGAAACTGAACTTCAACTCGGAATAGAAGACTCTTCACCAGCAGTGATTCTACTTATTCAGCGAAAAATGGTTTTTAAGTTCTGATCTGCCAATGAAATATGTTGTTCTTTTTCTGCGGCAGCGAAGAGAAATTAATATTATTACCAAGTTAGGCAACACGGCAATTAAGGCGTGGGGAATGTTATGGGAGGAGTTTGTGAACTTGAAATTGCCAGAAAGAATCCTGATCTGAATTCAACATCAGAAACCATTCGGCGATTATAGTTAGTGTTGCTGGGTTTCAGTAAAGTTTATTGCAATAGTTTTGCGCTTATTTACTGATATTTCCATTTTTTTAAAAAAAACTCGTGATCTACAGATTATGGTGAAGGATTCAACCAGTCGCAAGGACACATTGACAAATATTTGTGCCGAGCGAAAGGGAAAACGGAATATCATGCTGAACATGTATAATATGTTATAGTCCACAATCCTGGAGATACAGCGCATTACGAATAGACAGATAAGTGATAGATAGATAAATAGATACAGCAAGAACAAAGAACGGTATAGTATAGGAACAGACTCCCGGCCCACCAAGTCAGTGCAAACAATGGATCTCTAATCCGATATTTTTCTCGCCCCTACGTCGACCATACCTCTCTACTCTCTGCATATTCATATTTCTATCCAAGTGCCTCTTGAACGTTTTTTATAGAATCTGTTTTCACCAACTCCTGGAGCCATTCGCCACACTCTGTGTGAAAAGCATGCCACTTACATCTCTTTTAAACTAAACTCCTTTAACTTTCCGCCTATGCCACTGAGTAATTGACCCTTCGAAACTGGGAAAGAGACACTGATCATTCACTCTATCCAAGTATGTCTTAATATTCCAAATCCCAGTCAGGTCTCCCCCCATCCTCCGAAGCTCTATGGAAAACAATTAGGTTTGTTCAATCTTTTTTTATAGTCCGTATCCTTCCATCCTTAGCATCCTGGAAAATCTCTTCTGCACCTTCAACAAAGCATTAACATCCTTCTGGTAGTGTGGCAACCAGAATTGTACATAATAATCCAAATGTGGCCAAACGGAATTCTTATACAGATTTTCCAATTCCTATACTCAAATCTCCGACTGATGAAGGCCAGCATGCCATACGACTTACTGACCACCTTGTCCATCTGAGTTGTCATCTTCCAGGAACTGAGGATCTATACACCTATGTCCCTCTGCATACAAACATTTCAACGGGCTCTATTATTTACTGAATACTTTCCTTCTGCTATTGACCTTCCAAATCGCATCACGTCACATTTGCCCGGGTTAAATTCCATCTGAATTGTTTCAGTCTAGGTCTCCAGCTGTTTATATCCTGCTGTATCCTTTGACAATTCTCCTCACAATCCACTAATCCCCATTTTTTTTCATTATCTGCAAATTACTAATCAGACCACCTACACTTTCCTTAAAATCATTAATATATGTGACAAACAACAGAAGCTTCTGTAACTATCCTTGTGGAACTTCGCTTGTCACACACCTCCAATTAGAAAAGTGCACTCCCACTGCTACTCTCTGCTTTCAATACTCAAGTCAGTATTGTATCCATTTTACCAGTTCACCTTGGATCCCATATGATTTCACCTTCTGTGTCAACCTGTCATGAGAAACCTTATCGAAGGCTTTACTAAAATCCATGTGTACAGCATCTATTGCCCTGCCCTGACCAATGTTTCTTGCCACTTCCTCAAACAACTCAATCAAATTTGTGAGACACGAACCCTCTTCACAAAAGCATGCAACCTAACGAAAATAAGCCCATTCTTTTCCAGAGGTGGGTTCATTCTATCCCAAACAATCTCCTCTAATGATTTCCCCATCACTGAGGTTCATCTCTGAGGCCTGTAATTTCCCGGATTGTATCTGCTTTCCTTCTTAGTTAAAGGAACAACGTTAACTACTCTCCAGTCCTCTAATACCTTGGCCGTGGCTAACAAGGATTCGAAGATTTGACCAAGGTTTCAGCAATTTCTTCCCTCGCCTCTCCCAGTATTCTAGGATATATTCTATAGACCATAGATAGAAAGACAAATGGATAGATATATAGATAGATAGACAGACAGATAGGTGGACTGACAGGTGGACAGATGGACAGACAGATGGTCAGATGGACGGACGGACGGATGGATGGATGGATGGATGAAGCTAGTTAGATATATTAAGATATATGTTGTCAATATACACATGTGGAATAATATCTACTTGCTCAAAATTGTCTCCCACACTATTTAGCTAATTGCTCTATCTGTCTATGCTTCTTCCTATCACTGGCACCTCTCTTTTACATCATCATGAATAACTGTAAAATATGTCTTGCTACGCAATTGGATGTGGAGTTGCCGGCGTTGGACTTGGGTATGCACAGTCAGTAGTCTCACAACATCCAGTTAAAGTCCATTAGATTTATTTGGTGGCATCTGATGAAGGAGCAAGGCTCCGAAAGCTCTTGCTACCAAATGAACCAGTAGGACTTTAACCTGGTGTTGTCAGACTACTTACTGTGCAACTTGAGAAAGTGATTTCAACTCACAGTGTGGACTTTCAAGATTTAAATTCAACTTCAATATCAGGATGAGTGAAGAAACGTATATGAGATTGTATGTGAGAATGCCAAACGATACTACGAAATTCTTGCTGGCACAAACTCACTACTGGGAAAGATTCCTACAGGGAAACTACTAGGCCTTGTTTCTATCAGACCAGCATGGTATAAATGTGTTCAATTTGTGTTAGGCATTGCGCCTATGTTTTCCATTTGAATTTCGGATCGACATTTTAAAGCCATGATCCTGAAATAGAATATGGAACGACTGGACAACAATTCGGAAGGGAGCAATATGACATGGCGAGTGAGTCCGTGGAATTGCAGGCTGTGATCACGTGAGCATCGGAAAATAGAGGGACATCTTTCTTTTTAACGCGAAACTAGAAATAGTGCAACTTATTATATGGTCGGCGCAACATCGAAGGCCGAAGGGCCTGTTCTGTGCTGTAATGTTCTATGTTCTCTTCACGGCTCCACCTTCAGTTGCGTAAATATTTTAAAATCTACCTGCTAATTTCGTCTAGCAGTAAATTATTTTGCATCCCTAGTATGGAAGAGGCATGAGGTTTCTATCAACGCTATCAATTAGATTTACTTTTTTGATCGTCTCAAAGTATGTCTTAGTTCTCAGTTGCAAAGATATACTTCTCAAATCTGTGCCCGCGTTGGAATCTGGCAGAACTGAGGCCAATTGCAATGCGAAGGTTGCTGAGATTGTGGGCTCATAAGCGGCATACTCATTTGTGTTTTTTTTTTGCATTTTCCCGGCTACAACACAGACGTCTCTTACCAAAGCCAGATAATGGCGGAAAGATAGAGACGCGGGAACTGGTATTTCATGCTATTGTGTCTGCACCGGCCAAGCAAGAGAAAAGATTAACCGGCCGCTAAATATAATCCCTCTTTCCAACAACTGTTCCGTAGTCTTGCAATTAACATACAGATCGAGGTACCTTTTAACTCAGTGGAGCGTTTCAGCCGCAACCAACTACTCAATTAATAAGATCCACAGGCCCATCGCCTTCTGAGTTCAAAGGTTTTTGCTCAATCCCCTTGAATCCTTTTACCAGTCTCATTAATTGTGCGCCGCCAGGTAATTTACCCGTTAACAAAGGGGAAACAATCCTTCCTGTCCACCCTGTCCAGGTCCTTTAGGTTTGAATACCTTAATTGTGTCACACCTTATGTTTATCTCTGTTCCAAAGAAAGAAATGCCAAATTATCCAATCTCTCTTCATTTCTTCAACTCCTGGGAATTTTGTTTTACTTTTCCGCTGCGCTCCCTCCGAAGCAATTCTATCCTTCCTGTAATGTGGTAATTAGAAGTGGATACCAACTACCGGCAGTAGACCCCTGCTTCTGTATGCAATGCCCCGGCCAATAGGAGGAAGCATTTCATTTATTGGCTCCCTTGTTCCGCTGTCTTGCCATATTCAAGGATATGTGGACACACACTGCAAGGACTAACAAATACACAACAGTTTTCATCATCATCTCATCTATTGAATATTCCGTTGTTTTTTTTTTCTCCTCCTGAAATGCATTACCTCCCTTTTTTTCCGGATTCAATGCCATTTGCCACGTCTCTGTCTAATCAGCCAACTGGAGATACTATTCTGAGTTCAGCCAACACTTTCCTTTCAATCAAGCAAACGGCCAATTTTGCGTGACCAGTAAATCTCCCAATCATATCATCCACATTTCAGATTATAATGTTCATATTTACAACAGTCAGCAAAGGTCCCAGTACTGAGTCCTGCGAAATACCACAGAAATTTGCTTTCTATTTGCAAATGCACCCATCGCCCATTAATGCGTGTTAACCTATCCCTGAGCCATTCCGAGATTAAATATGTCGTCTTTCCTTATATCCCATGATATTGCAATTTTATAGTCAGTCAGCAGTGTGGAACTTTGTAAAGTGTTTTCGTGAACTTTACTTTCAATGTTTGTGACTCTGTGTGTGTGTGTGTGTGTGTGTTTGTGTGCAGCATGTATCAGGAAGTACATAGGCAGTTTATAATATAGCCAGTTATATACCATTGTAATTACGTTTCTCGGGCAAATATATCACAGCAACTGGAAGATATCAATGCTAATTGATTTGCTTTATTGGCCATAAATACACTTTAACATTCCATCATTGTCTCTCTTTTCCATTTCTGGATCTTCTCTGAAATTTTAGTATTAAGCTTAGTTCTTAACAGCTTTATGAAATTTAGGATTGCCTAAGATTTATTTTGTACTATTTTATTTTAGAACATAGAACATAGAACATTACAGCACAGAACAGGCCCTTCAGCCTTCGATGTTGCGCCGACCAATATAAAAAGCAAAGCCCCTCCAAACTAAACCATTCCCTTCTCTTCCATATACTTATCAACTAACCTCTTAAACGCCACCAAACTTGGCGCATCTACAACTGCTGCAGGCAGGGCATTCCACTCCCGAACCACCCTTTGGGTAAAGAACCTACCTCTGATATCCGTCCTATAACTATCACCCCTTAATTTAAAGCTGTGTCCCCTCGTGCTAGCTTTCTCCATCCTAGGAAAAAGGCTATCACTGTCCATATATAGTTACCCATATATATGCTATCACATATATAGTGATATATATCACTATATATGTTTTGAAACATATATATCTCCAGTCGAGAGCGTCCTAGTTGTAGATTTTTCTTCGTATTTGGTGTGAAAATGGTTCAGAATCAGTATCCATATTCTCCTAATTGTTTTGTCTATCATTTTGTTGCTTTCAGAGAGTTGGGTTAAGTTTCCTTTCAACTGAGTGAAACAAGGCCTTCTCTGAGTCACTGTTGAAATGCTTGATTTTAACTTGTCCTTGCACATAAATATTGTGATTCTGACGATGCAAATATCACTCTTCGCAAAATGCACTCTCATTTATCACCCAATTCCTCAGATTCTTGGTCCATTACTCCTACATTTATTGTTGAACTGCTGTCAAATAGGGAATGGCACTTTGGCAGAGAGGTTTGCACTCTGCCTCAAAACGCCGGGGTCCTGTGTTTGATTCTCACCTTGGGTCACTGTCTATGTGGAGTTTCCACATTCTTCCCATGTCTGCATGGGTTTACTCCGGTGCTCCAATTTCCTCCCACAGTTCAAATATGTGCGGATAAGTTTGATTGGCATTGCTAAATTGATCCTAATGTCAGGGGGATTGTTATAAATTATTGTTATTATAACTTCAACAGATTCACCACTTACTGGATGAAGAAACTTATCCTCACTACAGTCCAAAGTCATGCTTTTGAGGGTAAGAGTGACATGCAGGCTGATAGGCTGGAGGAGGTAGATATTCGAAGAGAAGATGTATTAGCAATTTTGAAAACAAACAGAGGGCCGATAAGTCACCTTGGCCTGATGTAATATATCATCGGATTCTTTGCGAGGCAAGGGAAGAGATTACAGAGCCTTTGGCTTCGATCGTTGGGTCCTCGCTGTCCTCCACGGGGATGGTGGCAGAGGAGTAGAGAGTGATGAACTTGTTCCAGTGTTCAAGAAAGAAAATAGGAATGACCCTGATAATTTTAGGCTGATTATTCTTACTTCTGTCGAGGGTAAGTTAATGGAAAATATCTTGAGGGATAGAATTGAAGACCATTCGGAAAGATGCAGCTTAATCCGGGATAGTTAGCACAGATTCGTGAAGGGTCAGTCTTACTCACAACTTTGGTTGAATAATTTGAGGAAGGAACTAAGTGCATAGATGAAGATAGAGCAGTGGATGTTGTAGGCATGGATTTTAGTAAGGTGTTTGATAAGGTTCCAAATGGTTGGCTCATGAAGAATGTAAGGAAGTGTGGGATAGAGGGAATTTTGGCCGATTGGATAAGTAACTGGCTGTCTCATAGAAGACAGAGAGTGATGGTGGATGAAAAATTTTCAGACTGGAGGCCAGTAACCAGCAGTGTACCACAGGGATCATTGCTGGGTGCTGTACTATTTGTGATTTTTATCAATGACTTGAATGTGGCGGCTGAAGGTTAGGTCAGTAAATCTTGCTGTTGACACCAAATTTGGTGGAGTAATGGATGAGGTGGAAGACTGTTATAGACTGCAAAAAGACGTTGATAGGATGCAGAACTCAGGCGAAAATTGGCACTTGGAGTTTAACCCTGATAAGGCGAAGTGATTCATTTTGGGAGGACAAATTCGAATGCGGATTACAACGTCAACGACTGGGTTCCGACGAATGTGGGGAAACAGAGAGATCTTGGGGTTCATATCCGTAGATCCCCAAAGGTTACCACTCTAGTTGATAGAACACTGAAGAAGGCCTATGGTGTGTTATCGTTTATTAACAGGGGGTTTGAGTATAAGAGCCATTGAGGTTATGCTGCAAATATATAGGGCGATGGTGAGACCACACTTGGAATATTGTGTGCACTTCTGGTCACCTCACTATAAGAAGGCTGTGGAATCATTGGAGAGAGTGCAGAGGAGATTTATGAGGATACTGCCTGGTTTGAAGAGTAGGTCTTATGAGGAACTGTTAAGGGAGCTAGAGATTTTCTCTTTGGAACGGAGCAGTATGAGAGTTGACTTAATAGAGGTTTATAAGATGATGAGGGGAATAAATAGAGTGGACGTTCAGAGAATATTTCCTTCGGTGATATAGCTGTTACTAAAGAGGCATAAATATACGATTCATGGTGGGAGATATCGGAAGAATGTCCGAGGTAGACTCTACTCAGAGAGTGGTTGGGGTGTGTAATGAATGCCTGCTGTGATAGTGGAGTCGCACACTTTAGGAACTTTGAAGCGGTTATTGGATAGGCACATGGAGCACACCAGAATGATAGGGAGTGAGATAGCTTGATCTTGGTTTAGCATAAAGCACGGCACAATATCGAGGGCCTAAGGGTCTGTACTGTGCCGTACTGTTCTATTTTCTTTGTTTTATCTTCTATGAACTTTACATAGCTGTCTTCTATGTGCAATCTTGTTGGATGCCTTCTGAAAGTCTAAGCAAACCACTTCCTTCTCCTCTTGAACTGTACCAGTTTTTTCCTCAAATAATTTAAAAAGATTCGCCAAGCCTGACTTCCACTCCACAAATCCAGGCTAGCATTGTCCGATTGTACTGTTGCTTTCTAGATATGGCATTCTGGCACAGTAAGAAATCTCACAACACCAGGTTAAAGTCCAACAGGTTTACTTGGTAGCATGAGTTTTCACAGCGTTGCCACTTCATCAGGTGAGTAAAGAACTCGGTTCACAACCGAGGCATATAAGACACAAACTCAATTGCAAGATAATGGTCGAAAGCTCGTGCTATCAAACAAGCCTGCTGGACTTTTACCTTGTGTTGTGAAACTACTTACTGTACTTGCCCCGCATATTGTGCCGGCATCTCCACATCATGGAAGTCTTGATAATGGAGCATGGGAACTTCTCCAATACTTACGCTAGGCTCATTGATCAATAGTTTCCTATTTGTTCTAACCTCCCTTTTTTAATTAACCAGTTTATATTAGATACGTCCCAGTCTGTATGAATCATTCCAGAGTTCAAAGAATATTAAGAAGAGGCCATCAGTGGATCTACTATTTTTCGGGCCATTTCCTTAAATGCTGTGGAATAAAACGTTCTGAGGTATTGCAGATTTATCTACCTTCAATCCTGTCAATTTCCCCAAAACCATTTTATACAAATACTGACTTCCTTTAGCTTTTCATTAAAACGTGTTTTTCACATATGCTCTAACTCTTTCGAATCCCTCCTACAACTTCTGAAGATTTGTGCTATTGTGTCACTGAAATTCCCAAAACGAAGGAAGTCTGTTCTTCACCCTCGATCATGCCGTTCTACCATCCGTACTTCTGGTGAACAAGTTTAAATCTTCCACTCGTGCCGGGCCATTAGTCTTACCACTGTACAGAACATAAGAAATGGGAACAGGAGTAGGCCATACAGCCCCTCGAGCCTGCCCCGCCATTCAATAAGATCATGGCTGATCTGTAGTTGTTAAGTACCACTTTCCCGCTTTCTCCACGTAACCCTTAATTCCCTTGTCAATTAAAAACCTATCCACTCTCGACTTGAATATATTCAGCGAGGAAGCCTCCACCACCTCGCTGCGTGAAGAAACCCCTCTGCAACTCCAATCTGAATTCCCCCCCCTCCCCCAATCTTGAGGCTGTGCCCTTTAGTCTTGCTATCTTTGTTAAGCAAGAAGACTCTCTCAACCTCTACCTTATCCATCCTCTTCATTATCTTATACATTTCTAGAAGATCTCCTCTCAGCCTTCTAAGATCCAAAGAGTACAAACGTAGCCTATTCAGTCTCTCCTCATAATCCAACACATTCATCTCCGGTATCAGCCTAGTAAATCTTCGCTGCACCTCCTCCAAGCCAATATATCCTTCCTCGAATGTGGCGCCCAAAACTGCACACAGTACTCCAGCTGCGGCCTCACCAGCACCCTATACTGCTGCAACAGAACCTCCCTGCTTTTATATTCTATCCCCCTAGCTATAAAGGCCAATATTGCATTCGCCTTCTTAATCACCTGCTGTACCTGCATACTGTGTTTTTGCGTTTCGTGCACTAGGGCCCCCAGGTCCCTCTGCTGCAGCTTTTCTCCATTTAAATAGTAGTCTTTCCTCCCATTATTCTTCCCAAAATGGATAGCCTCACACTTGCACAGGCTTTACGCAACCACATTACATATGCTGATTCTGCAACAAATCTACATCCTCATCCCAGAAACATTGTACAAGATGTGTACGGTCAACTGTTTTATCTCTGTATTCCCAGCTTTCGAGTGCGACCAGCTCTGAACCATTTAGAGAATGCTGCCGATGAGTTCTTTCTTTTTTAAACAATTACTAGTTCCTGAAACTTTGTGGGATCTTTTCTCCACCTATGTTATTTTGTCTCAGATGGTTAACTGTTTCAGATTATTGACATAGAGCAGCCTAATTCGTAGCTTCGACGAGACTCTGCACTGCCTGCCTGCCAGCCACCCCGTAGGACCACGCATTTATGATTCTTTTATCTCACTGAACTTCGGATTAAAACGTTCAAGGAAACGCCACAAAATTCAAAGCCTCTCCACGTTGTTCTTGAATCACGGAAAGCACATGACTTATTTGAAACAAGTGGTGAAACCTTCCGGAACTGTGGTAATCCAGAAATTTCGATAAGATGCAGGAAGAGCAATCATCAGATCTCAGTTATCCCATCATTTTGTTTAAAATTATCTTGAATGTGAATTGGCTACTCGGATATTTAGATACCTTAAAGCTTCTGCCTGACACTTGTTTTGCCTTCACGGCTGTGGTTGTAAACCAGCTGCGAGCTGTGAATCTGGAAATTCCCGTTTGTATCTGAGTAGTGATATCGACATTCACCCAGTTATTTGAAAGATTTTTGTAACGGTTGCCATGAGCAACTGCTTATCTGAATATCTTTGGTTAAAACTGATGCACAAGCTAACACTGAGATCTTTTGAAGCTAGGCCTGCAGCAGCAATACAAGATCGAGTGAGCTGAAATTGGCTGCAGAACATACGGTTGAGTTACAGTGCAAAGTGTTATCTGATTTACATCTAGACTTTCAATAAGAGCAAAACAGAAATTCATATATAAAACCTTTTCAGCAAAACCGCAAGCAGTTTCGTCTCAAGAGCCAAAATGAAAAAAAGTGTCTTAATTCTAGCCATTATTGTATCAAATGGTCATCATTTTATATAAAACTGTCCACGCGTGTATGTATAGAGTTAGTGTTGTAAAACAGCAAAAGGCGCCCCAGACCACTTTCAATAAATTGACCACTTGCAAAATAAACGGGCATAAACTGTATTATTTAGACTGGAATAAAAGGACAGTCCAGACAGATGATCTCTATAATTCAGAACAGACAGAGTAAAACTGGGAGGAGACCACGCCTGCCACAAATGAGGGGATCAAAAAGACGGAATAACGCATTTGCCCTATCCTCACCTATATACTAAATCATCAATACATTACATTATTGGTGGGATACCCATTTCCAAAAATGGTGTCAAAAGTGACCTGCCTCCTATACAGATTTCAGAAGTCTTATGGTAAATTCTCTGCGTTCCTGACTCCTGTTGTAATATCGAAGTAATACTCGATAAGTGCAGGCGTAGACCATTCAGCTCTCCGAGTCCATTACACCATTTTATGTAATCATGGTCGATTTTCGACTTGAACATCATTTTCCTGCATTAATCAATCTATACTTTGATTTTTTAATGCGGAGACACAATTCTTTGTCGACCTTAGAACATAGAACAGACAGCAATAGCATAGACCCTTCGGCCCTCGATGTTGTGCCGAGCTATGAACGAACCCAAGATCAACCTATCCCACTCTGTTGTGTTCCATGGAATTAGTTTGGTTAACGTCGTAGGAATCTCTCTCTGGCGAGTGTATGTTTCCTTCATGAAGGCCAAAATGCGCAGAATAATCCAGATCCGGGTCTCACCCTGTTTCTACATTGCAGAAAGACAACTTTATTCACTTAGCGGAATCTTTTTATAATACAGGCCAACATACGATTCCTGTTCCTAGCATTCGATCTAGGAACTTGGGTATACCAGTCGGCCCCTAAAGTCTGCTGCTCAATCTAATAAAGTCATTACTAAAGTATTTTTGGCCTCAACTCAAATTTTTGCCTGCCTGCCAGCGATAATCTTCGGCCCCCGTTCCTCAAAAAAACTATTAACTTTATCCTTACATATATCAGTTGAACCTGCTTTAACTGCTTTGCCTGGGGGAATTATCAAACAATTAGAAATAACCGAGAACAGAAAATCCTTTCATCTCAGTCTTAAACTGGAAACTTTTTAATTTTGAATTGTCAGCCCTCATTTTAATTTCTCCCAAAGGTGAAACATGCTTTCAGGATCCACATTATTAAAACTATTTAGGATATTATTTATTTAAAGAAGATCACCGCTCAATATCTTTAATTCATGGGATTTAATCTCAGTTTGTCTCATGAAACCGGAAGGATATCTGGTTCTACAAGGATTCTAAGGATTGTGATATCTTATGAAAGCCAGTGAATTAATAGTTGAAATACTAGTGGAGCAAACTGTGGCTGGATCACAGAGTTCATGTAAAAACACCCAACACAAATGACTACTGAAAAACTTGAGCAAATCCTGGCGGCAGCTGCTTGCCACAACAACTGAGTGACAGATTTGTTGTAAAATAGAATAAATGCTGGAGATCTATCCTTTGTGAAAATAGCTGACGGAATCATTCATTACAGAAGATTTGGAAGTATGCCTTTTATTGTCTAAACTCTGTTATTCATAACTTTTTTTTAGAAAATAAGCGGGAGAGAAGGAGCATTGTGTTATAGCCAATCTTATAATGTTTAATAAGTAGTTCTTCGTTGCTAAAAACTAATTGACGTTCCAATGACTTTGTTGCTCCACCTTTCTTTAAAAACAATGTAAAAGTTACAACTTCTTGAGCCAGTGCTCTATTCTGGAATCTTCCAGTATAGTTATAATATCAACTGGAATCAACAATTCAGCTGCTGTTGATGGCTCACTAAGTCCCATGACTGTCATAACTTGAGTTGCCAAGTGTGTTCTGTAACGCGATGATAGTGCCAAACAAGACGATGGAGGGTAAGGCAGTTCTTACTCGCGACAACGACTTTGCTGTGGTTTCTCCGACTGAATCTGTCATTGACAGATGCATTATGTATCCAACAGTTAAGTGAGAAAGAGATCACAGTGTTTTCCCCCTCTTGCTATTTCGCTCATCAACATCCAGAAGACACAGTCTAGCTCTTATGTATGTTCGCTCTAGATCAATTTGCTCTTTAGTGGTGCGACTGACCTATTCTTGGTGATAGGCACTGAAGACAGTCATCCAGTGTTTGTTCTGCATTATTGCCGCTCTCAACGATTCCTGCAGGTCGTGTTAAAGATGGAGGAGTAACGTTTAATCGCTAAGAAACTGACACTGATAACTGACTAGCACTTGAACTCAGAGCACAAGACATAGTAGTTTCCAATGGCAATAACACAAAAAAAGGAAAAAGAAAATTACAATATAGGAACAGGCCCTTCGGCCCTCCAGGCTTGCACTGCCCATACCACCAATCTGAACTAAAACTCTATTCCCTTCTGGGGACCATGTCCCTCTCTTCCTATCCTATTCATGTATTTGCCACGACACCCCTTAAAAATTATTATTGTATCTGCTTCTACTACATATCCGGGCAGCGAGTTCCAGGCACCCATCATACTCTGTGCAAAAACTTGCCTCATACATTTTCTGACTATCCATTCTGTCCATGCCCCTCATAATCTTAAAGATTTCTAACAGGCTGCCTCTCAACCTCAGTCGTTCCAGTGAGAACAAACCAGGTTTCTCCAACCTCTCCTCATAGCTAATGCCCTCCATACCAAGTAACATTCTGTTAAATATTTTCTGTGCCATCTCCAAAGCCTCCACAGCCTTCTGGTAGTGTGGCGACCAGAATTGAATACAATATTCCAAGAACAGCCTAACTAAAATTCTATAAAGCTGCAATACGTCTTGCCAATTTTTGATCTCAATGTCCCGGCCGATGAAAACAAATATGTCATTGGCCTTCTTGGCTACCTTCTCCAACTGCATTGCCACCCTCAGTGACCTGTGCACTTGCACACCAAGATCCCTCTGCCTATCAGTCTTAAGGGTACTGCCATTCACTATATATTTCCTATCATCATTACACCTTCCAAAATGCACTACCTCGCATTTGTCCACATTAAACTCCGCCGCCAACTCTCTGCCCAAATTTCCAACTGATCTACATTCTGCTGTATCCTCTGATGGCCCTTATCACTATCCGCAAATCCAGTATCCTTTGTGAGGTCCACAAATTTAGTAATCAAACCAGTTACATTTTCCTCCAAATCATTTATATTTTTACAAACAGCAAAGTCCCAGCACTGATCCCTGAGAAACACCACTTATGATGCGAAGATGCAGGCGTTGGATTGGAGAAAACATTGTAAGAAGTCGCACAACACCAGATTAAAGTCCAACAAGTTTAGAACATAGAACATAGAACAATACAGCACAGAACAGGCCCTTCGGCCTTCGATGTTGTGCCGACCAAAATAAAAAGCAAAGCCCCTCCAAACTAAACCATTCCCTTCTCTTCCATATACTTATCAACTAACCTCTTAAACGCCACCAAACTTGGCGCATCTACAACAGCTGCAGGCAGGGCATTCCACTCCCTAATCCATCTTTGAGTAAAGAACCTACCTCTGATATCCGTCCTATAACTCATACCCCTTATTTAAAGCTGTGTCCCCTCGTGCTAGCTTTCTCCATCCTAGGAAAAAGGCTATCACTGTCCACCCTATCTAAACCTCTAATCATCTTATATGCTTCAATAAGATCCCCTCTTAGCCGCCTCCTTTCTTACGAAAACAACCTCAAATCCCTCAGCCTCTCTTCATAAGACCTGCCCTCCATACCAGGCAACATCCTGGTAAACCTCCTCTGTACCCTCTCCAATGCCTCCACATCTTTCTTATAATGTGGGGACCAGAACTGCACACAATACTCCAAGTGCGGCGCACTAGAGTTTTGTACAGTTGCAACATGATGCTGCGGCTCCGAAATTCAATCCCCCTACCAATAAAAGCTAAGACTCCATATGCCTTCTTGACAACTTTATCCACTTGACTGCCTACTTTCAGTGATCTATTGACACATACACCAAGATCCTTCTGTTCCTCAACACTATTAAGAGCCCTACCATTAGCCCTATACTCTACACATTTATTGTTCCTGCCAAAGTGCATTACCTCACACTTTTCCACATTAAACTCCATTTGCCACCTCTCGGCCAGCTCTGCAACTTGTCCAAGTCTCTCTGCAAACTATAACACCCCTCTTCACTATCTACCACTCCACCGACTTTAGTGTCATCTGCAAATTTACTAATCCATCCCTCAATACCCTCATCCAGATCATTTATAAAAATTACAAACAGCATGGGCCCCAAAACAGACCCCTGAGGCACACCACTTGTCACCGAACTCCACGATGAATATCTCCCATCAACCCCCACCCTCTGTCTTCTATCTGCCAGCCAATTCCTAATCCAATTAGCTAAATCACCCTCTAGTCCACACATCTGCATTTTCTGTAGAAGTCTTCCATGGGCCACCTTATCAAACGCCTTACTAAAGTCCATATATACTACATCAACCGCCTTACCCCCATCCACCTCACTGGTCACTTTCTCAAAAAACTCAATGAGGTTAGTAAGGCATGACCTACCCTTCACGAAACCATGCTGACTATCCCCAATCAATTCATTTCTCTCTAAATAACTATAAATCCTATCCCTAATAATTCTCTCCAATACCTTGCCCACAACAGAAGTAAGACTCACTGGCCTATAATTCCCAGGAAGGTCTCTCTTCCCCTTCTTAAACAATGGGACCACATTCGCTATCCTCCAGTCCTCCGGAACCACACCCGTAACCAACGAGGACCTGAAGATCAGAGCCAGAGGCTCTGCAATCTCCTCTCTAGCCTCCCAGAGAATTCTAGGGTAAATCCCGTCCGGCCCAGGGGACTTATCCAACTTCAAACCCTCGAGAATTTCTAACACATCCTCCCTATCTACTACAATACTTCCCAATTTGCAACCCTGTACCTCAGTGCTCTCCATAGCTACATTTCCAGCACTCTGCGTGAATACCGAAGAGAAATATTTATTCAGTGCCTCACCAATCTCTTCAGGCTCCACGCACAACTTCCCACGGCTGTCTATGACTGGCCCTAATCTTGCCCTAACCAATCTTCTATTCTTAACATATCGAAAGAAAGCTTTAGGATTCTCCTTAATCCTATCAGCCACATCTTCTCGTGTCCCCTCTTAGCTCTCCTCAATTCACTTTTTACCTCCTTCCTGGCTAATCTATAGCTATCCATTGCACTATCTGAGCCTTCAAGCCTCATCCTAACATAAGCCTCCTTTTTCTTCTTAACCAGCAAATCAACTTTTTTCGTACACCAAGGCTCTCTTACTCGTCCATTTCCTCCCTGCCTGACAGGGACATACTTATCAATGACTCGCAGCAGCTGCTCCTTGAATAAGCACCACATTCCAGATGTTCCCAGTCCCTGTAGTTCCCTAGTCCAATCTATGCACCCTAATTCTCTCCTGATGGCCTCATAATTACCCTTCCCCCAGCTATAACTACTGCCCCCAGCTTCATGCCTATCCCTGTCCATCACTAAGGTGAACGTAACCGAATTGTGGTCACTATCACCAAAACGTTCACTAACTTCCAAGCCTAACACCTGGTCTGGCTCATTGCCCAGCACCAAATCCAATGTAGCCTCACCTCTAGTTGGCCTATCTACATACTGAGTCAAAAAACCTTCCTGCACACTCTGTACGAAAACTGACCCCTCTAACGAGCTAGAGCTATAGCTATTCCAATCAATATTAGCAAAGTTAAAGTCCCCCATCACAATTACCCTACTACTTTCACTCCTAATCAGAATTGACTTCGCAATCCTTTCCTCAACCTCTCTAGAACTATTAGGAGGTCTGTAAAAGACTCCCAACAGGGTGACCTCTCCTCTCCTGTTTCTAATCTCAGCCCATACTACCTCAACAGACAAGTCCTCATCAAACTTCTTTTCTGTCACTGTGATACAGTCTTTGACTAATAATGCCACTCCTCCCCCCCTTCTACCTCCTTCTCTACTCCGACTAAAGCATTTGAACCCCGGAACCTGCAACATCCATTCCTGTCCCTGCTCTACCCAAGTCTCTGAAATGGCCACAACATCGAAGTTCCAGGTACTGGTCCAAGCTGCAAGTTCCTCCCCCTTATTGCGAATACTCCTTGCATTAAAGTATACGCATTTCAAACCATGCCCCACCCCACCCGTACGCCGCTGTGTTTTACAGCTCTCTTCTATAACCCCCTTACTCTCATCCCTCTCAGCACCCCAACTACTTAGGATCCCACCCCCCCCCCCGAATCAGTTTAAAGCCCCCATCATAGCCTTAGCAAATTTTCCCCCCAAGATATTAGTCCCCCTCTGGTTCAGGTGTAGACCATCTCTCTTGAAGAGGTCCCACCTATCCCAGAATGAGTCCCAATTGTTAAGGAACCTGAACCCCCCCCTCCTGCACCATCCACGCAGCCATGAGTTCAAACTATCCCTTTCTCTGTTCATCTCTAAACTATCTCTTGGCACAGGCAAGAGTCCAGAGATAACCACTCTGCCTGTTATGGACCTAAGCTTCCACCCTAACTCCATAAATTTCTGTTTAATATCCCCTTCCCTTGTCCTACCTACATCATGTGTCCCCACATGACCTATGACTTGGGGCTGACTCCCCTCACCCTTAAGAATCTTAAAAACCCGATCTGCAACATCCTGGACCCCAGCCCCTGGGAGGCAACACACCAGCCCTGAGTCCTGTTTATTACTATTTACCCTCCTATCTGTCCCTCTAACTATGGAGTCTCCTATAACTAGGCCTAATCTCTTATTCCCCCCACCCACCTTAGCATTCTCAGCAGACTCACCCCCAGAGACCTGCTCCCTTTGGTCAGCTCCAGTTGATTCTTCCTCAACTGTAGCCTCCAAGACAGAAAATTTATTTTGGAGGGGAACAGCCCCAGGGGATTGTCTCCCCGATTGCTTCTTACCCCTCCTCCTAATAGTTACCCAATTATCACTTTTAGGAGTTACAATCTCTTTGTTACTCCTGCCTATATCCTCCTCAACCTCTCGAATTACCCTGAGCTCCTCTAATTCCAGCTCCAGTTCCTTAACACGATCCTCAAGGAGCTGCAAATGTGCACACTTCCTGCAGGTGTAATCCGCAGGAACACTACTGGTGTCCCTCACCTCGTACATACCGCAGGAGGTGCAACGTACTGCCTGCACTGCCATCACTGTCACTTTAATTTCCAGGAGAGAAAAAAAAAACTTCACACACACTTTTATTATTAGGTTAGAGGAGGGGGGAGGGGGGGATACTCTACCTGTGTAGAGTATCGGGTTTCCTCTCTGGACCAATTTATAGAGTCAGAGAGAAAAACTACAACTACCGGCAGCCTCCTAGTGACGACTTCCGGTTACAAGTTAGTTCAAATAAAAAACGGCAAAAACTACTCCCGCTCGCTGTTTTAAACAAAGAGAAAAGTTAAAAAACTACTTAACAATCGAACTTCTCGCTCTCCCAAATCGCTGCCTCTCCGTGCTGCTCCAATGGAACAATCATTTATTTGATAGTAAACTCGGATCCAGAACTGGCTTGCCTGCAGAAGGCAGAGGGTGGTTGTGGATGGCTCTTTTTCTGCATGGAGGTCGGTCACCTGTGGAGTGCCCCAGGGATCTGTTCTAGGACCCTTGCTGTTTGTCATTTTCATAAATGACCTGGATGAGGAAGTGGAGGGATGGATGAGTAAGTTCGCCGATGACACGAAGGTCGGTGGTGTTGTGGATGGTCTGGAGGGATGTCAGAAGTTGCAGCATGACATCGACAGGATGCAAGACTGGGCGGAGAAGTGGCAGATGGACTTCAACGCGGATAAATGTGTTGTGGTCCATTTTGGCAGATCCAACGGGATGAATGAGTACACTATCAAAGGTAGGAGTCTTAGCTGTGTGGAAGAGCAGAGGGATCTTGGGGTCCGGGTCCATAAGACTCTCAAATCGGCCTCCCAGGTGGAGGATGTGGTTAAGAAAGCTTACGGTGTACTGGCCTTCATTCATCGAGGGATTGAGTTCAGGAGTCAGGAGGTAATGCTGCAGCTTTATAGGACCCTTGTCAGACCACACTTGGAGTACTGTGCGCAGTTCTGGTCGCCTCACTATAGGAAGGACGTGGAAGCTATTGAAAGGGTGCAGAGGAGATTTACAAGGATGTTGCCTGGATTGGGAGGCATGCCTTATGAAGACAGGTTGAGGGAGCTGGGACTGTTCTCCCTGGAGAGACGAAGGTTGAGAGGCGACCTGATAGAGGTTTACAAGATGTTGAGAGGAATAGATAGGGTGGACTCTCAGAGACTATTTCCCAGGGCTGAAATGGTCGCGACGAGAGGGCACAGATTTAAGGTGCAGGGAAGCAAGTACAGAGGAGATGCTAGGGGAAAGTTTTTCACTCAGAGGGTGGTGAGTGAGTGGAATCGGCTGCCGTTGGTGGTGGTCGAGGCGAACTCGCTGGGGTCTTTTAAAAGACTTCTGGATGAGTATATGGGATCCAATGGGATTAGGGGTTATAGATAGGTCTATGGCTGGGTAGGTTTTGATGTGTTCGGCACAACTTGTGGGCCGAAGGGCCTGTTTGTGCTGTAGTGTTCTATGTTCTATGTTCTATGTTAAACCCACAAGCTTTCAGAATGCTGTTTCTTCGTTAGGTCAGTGGAATGTTCTGATCAGAAACAGGGCATATAAAAGTTTACAGAATACTGATTAGAATGCGAGTCTTTACAGCTAATCTGCTATTCAAGTCTTAATGGTGCAGAAAATCTGACTGGAGATAGCATTAAGCATTGATTAAAGAGATGTGTTTAGTCTCCAGACAGGACAGTAAGTGAGATGTTGCAAGTTCAGGCAAGCCATGGGGGTTACAGATAGTATGACATAAACCCGAGATCCCAGTTGAGGCATCCATCCTCATGTGTGCGGAACCTGGCTATCACTCTCTGCTCAACGGTTCTGCGCTGTCGTGTATCGTGAGGGCCACCTTCGACAACATTTACCCGAAGATCAGAGGCCGAATGCCCATGACCGTTGAAGTGGTTCCCAACAGGAAGGGAACAGTTTTGCCTGATGATTGTTGAGCGGTGTCCATTCATCTGTTGTAGTGTCTGTGTGGTCGCCCCAATGTACTATGCTTTGGGACATCATTTCCTGCAGCGTATTCGGTAGACCACGTTGGCCGAGTTGCAAGAGTATGTGCCATGTACCTGGTGGATGGTGTTCCCACGTGAGATGATGTCATCCATGTTGATGATCCAGCATGTCTTGCAGAGTTTGTTGAGGCAGGGTTGTGTAATGTTGCGGTCACTATTCTCCTGAAGGCTGGGAACAATGGTCTGTTTAAGGTTATACAGTTGTTTGAAGATAAAAATTGGGAGTGTGAGGATGGCACTGGTGAGATGTTCATCTTCATCACAGCCCTCCATTCAGAAACGCATCCTTACTGCTACCTTCTGTCTTCTATGACTGACTCTGTTCTGTATCCACCTTTCCAGCTCAACTGTGATCCTGTGCAACTTCACCTTTGTGCAAGTCTGCCATGAGGGATCTTGTCAAAGGCCTCACTGAAGTTTGTGTAGACGAAACCTACTGCCTTATCAATTATCTTCGCCACTTCCTTGAAAAACTCGATCAAGTTAGTGAGATACGATCTTTCCTTCATAAAACTATGTTGCCACTCGCTAATAGGTCCACTTATTTTCAAGTGGGAATAAATCCTTTCTTGGAGAATCTTCTGTACCACTGACATAAGGCTCAACAAATTGGAAATATTTCGATTATCCTTTCTACCTTCTCAAATAAAGGGGAGGCATTAGTTATTTTCCAGTCATCTGGAACTTTCCCTGTAGTCAGTGAGGATACAAAGATTTCTGTCAAGGCCCCAGCAATTTCCTCCCTTGCCCCTCACAGTATTCTGAGGTACGTCCCATCAGACCGTAGGGACTTGTCTACCTTAATGTTTCTCAACATTCCCACTACCTCCTCTTTTTTGATCTCAACATGAGTCAAACTATCTACACACTCTTCCCCAGACTCACTATTCAGCAACTCCTCTTTGTTGAATATTAATGCAAAGTACTCATTCAATATCATGTCCGTTTCCTCTGGCTTCATGTATAAATTCCCTTCCCTGTCCTTGCGAGGACCAACGTTCTCACTGGTTACCCTCTTCCTCCTTGTATATGTATAAAACATCTTTGGATTGTCCATGAACATGCTGGGCAATGACTTTTTGTGACCCATTTTAGACTTCCTTGTTCCTTACTTAAGTTTCTTTCTACTTTCCTTGTATTCCACACTTGCTTCGTATGTTGCCAGTCTCTTAACTTTAACACATTCTTCCTTTTTCTCTTTGACTAGCCTCACAATAGCTCTCATTATGCTATTCCAGAAACTTGCCATGTTTACCATTCATGCAGTTCTGAATGTGCCAGTCCTGAATTTGTATCAACATACACTTAAAAGCCTCCAACATATCAGATGTTGATTTGCCTTCAGGCATCTACTCCCAATCTACATTCTTCAATTCCTGCAGAATACTGTTGGATTTAGCCTTCTCCCAATTTAGCACCTTCACCTCAGCACTATCTTTATCCATTAGTACCTTAAAGCTTACTGAATTGTGATACTGTACCCGAACTGCTCTCCCACTAGAACACCGTTCCTTGTGAGGAAAATGAGCTACAGATGTCGGCAACTAAAACTCTAATTCTGTAGGGCATTGCGGGAACTGAGTCGAGAGTAGCGGGTACCTATTGGCCTCCTTATTTAACGAACCATGTAAATGCATTAGACCCATACAAACTCAACAGTGCACAAAGGTGCAATCTCAACTAAGTCTACCCAACCTTGTGAATTAGCATCCAACCCAGGGTTCTCCCATAGAATACTATCCCCATAACCACTTGCATTTACCGTGACTAATCCATGTGACAACACATCCTCTTCTCGTCACTTGAATAAGTCATAGTAAATGCAAGGCAATTTTGCATGGCATATTTTCATAAATGACCTGGATGAGGAAGTGGAGGGATGGATGAGTAAGTTCGCCGATGACACGAAGGTCGGTGGTGTTGTGGATGGTCTGGAGGGATGTCAGAAGTTGCAGCATGACATCGACAGGATGCAAGACTGGGCGGAGAAGTGGCAGATGGACTTCAACGCGGATAAATGTGTTGTGGTCCATTTTGGCAGATCCAACGGGATGAATGAGTACACTATCAAAGGTAGGAGTCTTAGCTGTGTGGAAGAGCAGAGGGATCTTGGGGTCCGGGTCCATAAGACTCTCAAATCGGCCTCCCAGGTGGAGGATGTGGTTAAGAAAGCTTACGGTGTACTGGCCTTCATTCTTCGAGGGATTGAGTTCAGGAGTCAGGAGGTAATGCTGCAGCTTTATAGGACCCTTGTCAGACCACACTTGGAGTACTGTGCGCAGTTCTGGTCGCCTCACTATAGGAAGGACGTGGAAGCTATTGAAAGGGTGCAGAGGAGATTTACAAGGATGTTGCCTGGATTGGGAGGCATGCCTTATGAAGACAGGTTGAGGGAGCTGGGACTGTTCTCCCTGGAGAGACGAAGGTTGAGAGGCGACCTGATAGAGGTTTACAAGATGTTGAGAGGAATAGATAGGGTGGACTCTCAGAGACTATTTCCCAGGGCTGAAATGGTCGTGACGAGAGGGCACAGATTTAAGGTGCAGGGAAGCAAGTACAGAGGGGATGCTAGGGGAAAGTTTTTCACTCAGAGGGTGGTGAGTGAATGGAATCGGCTGCCGTCGGTGGTGGTCGAGGCGAACTCGCTGGGGTCTTTTAAAAGACTTCTGGATGAGTATATGGGATCCAATGAGATTGGGGGTTATAGGTAGGTCTATGGCTGGGTAGGTTTTTGATGTGTTCGGCACAACTTGTGGGCCGAAGGGCCTGTTTGTGCTGTAGTGTTCTATGTTCTACGTAATCCACCTAACCTGCACGACTTTGTATTCTGGAATGAACTGGTTAATCAAGGTAGAGACGAGTGAATGCACAAACTCCATACAGACAGACACACGGCCAGAATCGAACCTGTGTTCCCAGCGTCGTGAAGCAGAATATGTAAACATGCCGCTCCAGTTAGGAGCAACGCAGAAAAGATTTGCTATACTAAATGTTAAAGTGTATTTATTAGTCACAAGTAAGGCTGGCATTAACATTGCAATGAAATTACTATGAAATTTCCCCTAGTCGCCACACTCCAGTACCTGTTCGGATCAATGCACCTAACCAGCATATCTTTCAGACTGTGAGAGGAAACCGGAGCACCCAGCGAAAACCCTCACATTCATGGGGAAAACATACAAACTACATCCAAACAGTGACCCAAGCTGGGATTCGAACTGGGGTTCCTTTGCGCGGTGAGACAGCAATGCTAGTTACTGTGCCGCCCAGTAAGAAAGGATATGTTGTCTTATAAGAACAATTGGAGAGTTCTTATCCACTGGATGTTAGAAGCGGGAGAGGCCATTTGATCAAAATCATTGAGATCTTGAGGGACGTTTCAGGATGAGTTTCGAAAGTTTTTTTTTTCGTTTTGTTGGAGAATCTAGACTAAGGTTTCACGGTTTTAACATAAGTTGTCATTCACTTCAGACGGAAATCAGGAATAATACTTTTCTCTGAAGGGTTCTGAATCATGAGCACTCTCTACTTCAGCTTTGCATAATTGGAATACAAAGGTAATGTCTTAATTGTCCTTGGCTGTAGGTTGGAATATCGTTTCAATGTGGCATTCAGATCAACCATGATTTTCTTGAATGACAGAGCGGGCAAAAAGGGACCTATTTCTTCTCCGCCACCTCGACCGAGTCTGTCCTGCTGATCAGATAAGACAGACACAGGAATATTGTTGAATGGGACATTTCCTGCAACGTATGATTCCGTGAGTACGAATACGCCAGCCTGCTACCTGCATATTCGTTCAGAGAGCCGAGTTCGCCATTGTCATTTACTATGGCCATTTGATGTCATATGCGCCTGATTTCCTTCTGGTTGACTTTTTTAGCGTCATTATTTGGCTTGTGATCTGGAATTACATGTAAGTCAATAGATTCCCCTCTTAAATGACATTCGTGAACAGGATAGGACTTTTTTTTCCGAAAATCGGCAATCGCATGGTTCTGCAACGCTTGGATTTGGCCATACTATCCACAGATACTTGCCTGAATTTTCTTGATTCCATGTCACTCACCAATTTCGCATCTACCAACACATACTTAAAATACAGGGAAACCATCTACATGTGCGGGCTGTTGTTAAATCTAACAAAACATGAGTACTCTGACCCCTGCAGGTGAAATCTGTTCCTGGACATACGTTTCCCTAATACGCAAGAAGTGTTCTGGACTTCCACCATGAAGGATCATGTGAAGACCACGGGATTGGGATGACCGCCTCGAGGCACCGAAGTAAAATGGAGCTCTTGTTCTTCCACGTAGTTTGCTTCAGATTTTTTATTCTTGTCCGTGGATCATAATTTGGAACATCGAAGACATCGCACGTCACTATAGCCTACGAGCTTAAGTGCACCATGCAGTATGTGTCCCGCGGTCCCTTGTGAGGACTAATTCATAGCACATTCACCAATAGTCACACCTGGATTATTAATATGAGTAAAATCTCCCCTGGTATCTTGCAGGCTCAGCATGTTCCCTCAACTGGGTCTAGTAAATCAGACTGTCGAGTGATCTCCCTCATTCTTATTTATGTGATGCTGCTGTGCCAAACTTGGCTACTAACCTTAAGAAGAGAGCAATAGTGAGACAATCTGAAATCACAATGTCGTACAAATTGAACAAAAAAAGTGTTCACAATGGAAAATCAAAAGCAACCGTCAGACATTTTAGCTAAAGCCAAACATATTGTTCATTAGCATGGTTGAAACTAAAGCTTGTGATAGCTATCTGCTATCAATAAATGAGAGTTTTATTTTGCATATCTATTTTCATGCTTTAAACCCTTACGGCTCGTCTTTCTTTTTTTCTCGAGTAATCATTAACATCAATAGTATTAGTACACCAAACAATCATATTGCCTAAACTGCAATCCTGACAATGTAACTGTTCCTTGTTCTGCGGGGCATAATACAATTTTCGAACGAATTTTTGCTTCAAATGCAAATTGAATTATTTAGTTCATATCAAAAATCTTGTAATAGATAAAGAATAAATTATCCATTGGTCCAATATAACGCCTATAAGTTTATCTTTTTTTTGTTTTCCAGGCCAACTTCGAGTTTTAAATTTATTTCAGTGTTCCTATCCCTGGCGGAGGATTATTGACCATTGGTGCTATGGGTAACAAAATACGCAACCACATAATTAGTTACGCAAAATGAAAAATCTGCTGGAGTTTTGAATAAGAAGCACTACAAATTTGTTTGGAAATTTAATTTTAATTTAACATTTGGTTTAATTTAACATTGAAATCGACATTGTCTGGAGGGAAGTTTTATTTTGAGACTATGTTTTGCTAAACTTATACTAAATATAGTGACTTATGAAACTCAGTGTACTGATTTTAAGGCGGGACTGTATTGGCCAATCAATCGAATGGGAGAATGATATGAAGTACCCCAGCGCACAAGGCAGAGAATGGAGGCAGCCCAATGTCACTGAAATACAATGCCTGCACAAGAGCAATTGTGCATTTCAAAATCATACTTTCCACCTTTCCGGTGGGCAAAATCCAGGGAAGATTAATAAAAATCAGTCAATAATCACCCCTATCGCCAACTACATCTAAAAACAATATATCCTGACCCCGCAGGATCTTATTTCTCATTAATTTCGGATGTTACCTCCCTTGGCTGCTGGGCAATACAGAACGCTGGATAGTAAAATAATACAATGGTTCCCATAGACTCTAAACCACTCACAATGAGAAAATTCTTATGTCTGCCTTGTTCTTGTGTTATTACATGCGAGTTTTATCGTTCTATTCATTAAATTGGCATTGGTAGCCATCTTGTTCCCGACGAGTGCTGCATTCAGTAAAACCATTGTCCTACAGAATGCAGACTGTCGACTGCCTCATCGCCTCAAACCTTCTGTATCTTGCAATTGGACGATTTTTTACAAAACGTATTCTAGAAGTAAGCTGAATCAATTTCATAAATTCAAAACACACATTTAAATAAGAAATATTCATTTAGAGCTGTCTTTTATAACGACAGCCTCCTATTAACTCTCTATAGATTAACAACATTCACTCTTCAATCAGTATTGCTATAGCATTCTTAAACCCAGGATTCTGTTTTATTAAACTGGTGTAGCCCTGTACACCTTTCTGCAATCAACAAACGAGATTATTAGAGTTTTGAATAAGAAGTACTACAAATTTGTTTGGAATAACTGGTTTAATTTATAATTGAATGTTCCCATCGATGTCAATAAACCGAAGGAGATTGTTATCAACTTCAGGAAGCGTGGTGGAGAACATGCCCCTGTCTACATCAACAGGGACGAAATTGAAATGCTTCAAAGTGTTTAGGTGTCCAGATCACCAACAACTTGTTCTGGTCCCCCATACCAACAGTATAGTTAAGAAAGCCCGCCAATGCCTCTACTTTATCGGGAAATTGTCAGCTACAAATTTCACCAACTTTTACAGATAAAAGATGGAAATTATTTTTTTCTGGCTGTACCACAGCTTCGCATGGCCCTCTGATATACACAAGACAAAAAAAAACACAGAAGGATAGGAATGCCGCTCAAACCATCACGGAAAACAACCTTCCATCCATTGACAATGTCCATATTTCCCGCTGCCTCGGCAAAGCACCTAGAACAATTTAGCACCCCGGACATACTCTCTTTTCCCGTCGGGAAAAAGATATAAAAGTCTGAGGTTACGTATCAACCGACTCAAAAACAACTTCTTTCCTGCCATCAGACTATTAAACGGACCAACCTCGCATTAGTTTGGTCATTCTCCACACCCTAGTTATGACTGCAACACGATATTTTGCACTGTCTCGTTTCCTTTTCTATGTATGTTATGCTGCGTCTGTATAGCGTGCAAGAAGCAATACTTTTCACTGTATGCTTATACATATGACAATAAATCAAATCAAATCAACGAGAGTATTATTTTGCTGATCTTTTCATGCCTAAAATCCTTAAAGTTTGTCTTTCTTTTTTTCTCTTAGCTAAACATTAACATCAGTATAATCAGTTTACCAAACAATAATATTGCTTAAAATACAATTTTGACAACTTAAATGCTACTGGTTCTATATAGCATAGTTTACATCTTAAACTCTGTAACAGATAAAGAATGAATTATCTATTGGTCCAATATAATGCCCAGTAGTTTTCCATGTTGCTTGCTTTCTAGGGCATCTTCGACATTACTTCATTCATTTTTATGTTCCTGTTCCTGGGATTTTTGAAGATTAGTACTGTGGGCGGCGAAATGCGCACGTATATAATTAGATTCTCAAAAGCAAAAACCCTCTGGAATTTTGAATCGGAAATATCACAAATTTGTTTCGAATAACTGGCAAATATTAACATTCAAGTGGGCATTTTAAAGACATTTTTACTCCTAAACATTGCCGAATTGGTTGAGTGGTAGAAACATATTACATGTTCTGAGTTGCCAAATTAAACAATTACAAACATAACTCCTTATTACAGCCACCAAAATAATGTGTGTGTCCCTTTGCTCCTCTTCAATACAAACAATTTTAGATTAAATTATTATGTGGATGTTGAAGTACAGCTACATCGAAGTAATTTTGTTGACATTGCACATAATAATTTTGGTTTATTTATTCAACAAACTCTTTGCTACAGCTCCAACTACTTCCATCATTTCATCAATAGTTTTATACATGCTGAATAGATTGTAATTTCAAAAACTGAAATTTTAATTGCAATTGTCATTCAGTATTGTTTGATGACAATTTCATGAACGGCAACGGGTACGATTGATGTACAAAGAACAAAGAACAAAGAACAACACAGCACGGGAAACAGGCCCTTCGGCCCAACGAGCCCGCGCCGCCATCCTAACGTCTTAATGACATATAGAGACCAATATAGGGACAATTTGTTACCCAATCGGCCTAAGAGCACATTTTTGGGATGTGGGAGGAAACCGGAGCACCCGGAGAAAACCCACGCAACCACGGGGAGAACGCGCAAACTCCCGCAGACACAGGCCCAAATCCATGTGTCTGCACAGAAACAGCGATAGTGTCTGAGCTGTCATGTTGCCCATCTGATGGTCCAGTTTAAGCATACACTAACGACATGAAGCACTAGACCACTCCTGAAGTTACATCCAGGAGCAGCCCTCGCACGACCTGCCGAATGCATGCACCTTGTTGGTCAACAAGGTGGACCGAACAGCCTGTGGAAACAATTAAAGTATTTAAACAGTCCTCCTATATCCCTCTATCTGCAGACCGCTCATGTGGCTGTCCAAGAGACCCTTAAACAACCCTAGTGTGCCTGCTCCCACCACCTTACTCGGTAGTGCATTCCACACCCCCACTACCCTTTGTGTGAAAAAAATGCCCTCTAATATTAGTCTTATACATAGCCCCCGTCACCCTAAGGCCGTGACCCCTCGTTCTATCCAAATCTAATGGTGGAAAAAGCTTACCACCATTTACTCTTTCTATACCCCTCATAATCTTATATACCTCTAAAAGATCCCCTCTCAGCCGACGTCTTTCAAGGGAAAACAACCCCACTGCGTTCAACCTTTCCTCGTAAGACAGCCCTTCCATACCAGGCAGCATCCTGGTAAATCTCCTCTCAACTCTCTCCAGGGACTCCACATCCTTCCGGTAGTACGGCGACCAGAACTGGACGCAGTACTCCAAGTGAGGCCTAACCAACGTTCTATACACTTGCAACATCAAACTCCTACTCTTGTATTCTATACCCCTTCCTATGAAAGCTAACATACCATACGCTTTCTTTATCACTTTTTCCACCTGTACTGACACCCTCAGAGACTTGTGAACCTGCACCCCAGGTCTCTCTGCGTCTCTATACTCCGGATAGTTTTACCTTCTTTCCTATAACTCCCCTCTACATTATTCCGGCCAAAATGCATCACCTCGCATTTATCCGGATTAAATTCCATTTGCCATCTATCTGCCCAATCTACCAGCCTATTTATGTCCTGTTGTATTGTCTGGCACTGCTCCTCAGTCCCCGCCAATCCAAGTATCTTAGTGTCATCAGCAAATTTGCTGATCACACCACCTACCCCCTCTTCCAAGTCATTTATATAAATCACAAATAGAAGAGGTCCTAGTACTGAGCCCTGTGGCACACCACTAGTGACTGACCTCCAGTTGGAAAAACAGCCTTCCACTACTACCCACTGTCTCCTCCTCCCAAGCCAGTTTTCAACCCATCTACATACCTGGCCCTGTATCCCATGCGCCTTCACCTTTTTTATCAGCCTACCATGGGGAACCTTGTCAAACGCCTTACTGAAATCCATGTAGACGACATCAACGGCTTGTCCTTCATCAACCGTTTTTGTCACCTCTTCAAAAAATTCCACCAGATTCGTAGGTTCGTTGAGAGATGTACAAATTGTGGTTTTCCTTATATAGGAATCATTTTCCTGGACATGTTAGAAATTGAATAAAACGATCAAAAGCAGTGGAAATATATGATGTATTCATTATAAACAATGAAACGTTATTTGATAGAATTCTATCTGATGAGAAGATAAGGTTTGAAATATTGGCATATGTGCAAATATGAGATAGCATAGTCTACAGCGCGCAATTGAAATGCTCTGCTCACTACCAAGATCCACAATCATTTATTGTTTCATTAATCTAGTTTAGCACTCTGTATTTATTGTCGCAAAGAATATGTTGTCCCAATGTTCGTGAAACAATATCATGATCATCACTTTCATGTAAGTTAGTATCATCGATCAAGGCAACGAAGTGCAATAGCTCGGATAAGAGCATTTCCACATGCGCATAACAAAACATAAAAATGTCTAAAGTGAATTGGCCAGCCAAGCAAATTGTAACATGCAAGTTAAAACAAAATAAAATCAAATCCAAACTAATCTATTATGGATATTAATTAAAGACCTAGAATAAGGAATGTTCCTACTTGCGAATTCTGCCTATCAAATTAATTACAATTTCGTTCCAACAGATTATCCATAGAAGATTTCTAGCCTGAATTGCCACATCTGCTGCATTCATCTTTTGATTTTCAGGAACAGAGCAATGTAAAGCACAAATAACACATATTGAAAAACTGAAATAAGCTTCTGTCGAATAAATCAGGAAATGGCAGTCCTCACTATTCCATTGCATATCATTGAACATCTTCATATTGTGGTGAAAATTCAGCATCAGATGAAGTAGATGAACCTAACAAGGGAAAGTATAGATACGTTAATTTAAAAAATGTCAAGATAGCCATCAACATAATAGTTTTTTGTTCACTGAATCTCTTTTTGAAACTGTCACATGACTAACTGATGCACTAAAAATCCACATTATAATTGTTGACATCAATTCGACTGTTACGCTTTCAAAAGACTGAAGTTATTTGAAGATTTCAATTTCCCAATATTAATTGGGATAAACAAACTATGAAAGGCTTGGTGGGGAGGGCCGGGAGCTCTTGAAGTGCATTCAGCAGAGTATTTTCATGCAGCACGTAGAAAGGTCAAGTACAAATGGGGTTGTTCTGCAGTAGTGAATGAGTTAATGAACTTTGTAACACTTAAGAGGATGAGAAAAATACAAGACGAATATCCTGAAGTCTTGTTTCCATATATTTCAGATAAATGTATTTTGTTTTCCTGTGCCCACGTTGCAGCTATCCCTGTTATTGTACACAAGTTTGAGTAATCCAGACTGGGAGGCAATAACTGCTCTTTCCATTGTGCACAAGTTTATAATAAACCCGCTCAGGAATGTAGCTAACCCAGCTTGTAGTTTAAGTAAATTTTGCCTAATATAATGAAGCTGCATTTCTAACTGTGTATATGCATCAATATATTATACATATATATCTTATACAACTTGTGAGCATAGATTGTTAAACTGGCCCATTAATTTTAACTTGTCTTGTCAGCCTGTACGTTAGCTAAAGGCTAATCACACACGTTAATTGCGGCCTTGAGAAAACCATGAAGAAATGCTAAGGCAGCCATGTTCCCATGATGGAAGACAACCCTCAGCCTGGGAACCTGATGAGAATGAGAAGATGCGTACGTAACTGGGGGTTGGGTGGGAAGCAATGTAAATATAAGCTCTTAACTTGCATTCGGTGGGATGCCTGGGGAACCGCTGTTAGGTGCCAGGTGTATCTCCCTACTTTGACTCACAATTGGTCTCAGAGGTATAGTTACCTATAAGAATTCTTGACCAGATTTTAAAGAATGAAGTCAAGCAAGTGGTAGATTTCTCACTGGTGACATATTTCAGAGACATAACTCGAAAATGTTCAAATTGATTTAATATCTCACCTACTTACATTGACGCCACAAACATGTTGCCAATGGGCCCTACTCTTTGCCTGTTTACCCTCTTGCCCTTAACGTACTCATAAAGCACTTCCCTATTTACCTTTATTTTGCCCTCTAGCTTTTATTCATGCCTGTCTTCGCTTTTACATTTTTAAGTACTGCGCTCTGCCCTTTACTTTACAAATGCGTGTAGTCCATTTGTTCTGAGTACCCTGGATCTGGCATTAAGCTATTTTCTCTTGCCCATTTATGTATACCTCTTTAAAGATGCTTTTCTGGATCTTTTTCGTCTGGAAAAGGATAAAAATGTACCGAAAAAAATCTCATCTGAATTGAAGGAGGCCAATTTTAATAGGATGAGACAGGATCGGGCCAAAGTGAACTGGGACGAGTTCTTTGTGGAAAGATCCACATTATGGCAGTAGCAGTCATTGGAAAAGGAAACGCAGATAAGGCAATGCTAACATGTTGGTAGAAAAATAAAAGATAGGTGAAAAAGTTCAGAGAAACCTCTTTACAGCCATATACGACAATGGACAAGGAAAAAATAGCTTAATGCCAGATCCAGTGGACTCAAAGCAATGAACAGGCAACACGGGTTTGGAAAGTTCAGGGGGGGAGTGTAATTACTTTTTAAAAAAAAAAGTAAAAGCGAAGAGGCGCATGAGTAAAAGCTGGAGAACAAAATAAAGGAGATCAGCAGGTGCTTTATAAGGGCAAGAAGGCCAGCAGGCAAAGGGGAGGGCCAATGATTAATCAAATTTCTACATTTTCTGTAAGATGCAATGGTAACAGATTCAATGTATATGATGCATGAGTGACTTTGGTTTGAAACCGTTCTCCATGTGTTTTCTAGTTAAAAACTAATGAAGAATTACTTGATCCTGTAATGTCTAATTATCTTTTTGGGTTTATAGGCATCCCGTCATAAGGTATGCAGGTACATGGGAAACAACTATTCTGAATCCACTTAGGGTCACGGCTAACGAGTGCACGAACCCTCAGAGGGTGCAATCAAAATCCTTCAGTTGGACGTTACCAATGAAAATTGGCATATACATCGTGCATGGCGTTCGCGCTAATAAAATGCGTACGCAGTAAAACCAACCCATTGTTTTATTTTCGATGTTTGCAAAGTTGCAATTTGCCTGACTGCGAGTGCTGTTTCATTTTTTCCCTGTCTGCGTGCGATAAAAGGAAGTAAAAGCGCGTGATTAGGTCTCATATTGTTGTACCTTGTGTATTCATATCTTCACGCTCATGTGTATCTCTCCCAGTGTAATATTCCAAGCTGCGCAATGAATAGTTAGAGTGGAAATCTATGAAAGATACTTTAATCTGAAAATGCAAATGTTATTTAAAGTAGAAAAAAATAGCTACGTACATGAAATTGAGGACATTTACCTGGATGTGGGCCAAGTTCTTCAACATCAATCTCTTCATAAACAGGGTCAAGAAATCCAGTAGTAGAATGATGTCTGTTCTTGCGGTCTGTATAATTAGGAACGAAAGATTATTAATGAGCAGTCGTCAAGATTGTATATTGTATATTCAATATTCAATATTGTATATTGATGCATTGTCTTAATTTTATCGTTCATTGAGCCATAGAGTTTTATTTCATAGAAAAATTGCTTTTTGTTCCTGCGTCTTCCGTCCAGCGCCGATCTATTTTAACCGCATGTTCAAAGGCTTAGTCTGTTGCCTTGTATGCCAAGGAATTTCAAGCGCTCATGTAAATGCATCTTAAATGTTATGGGAAAACTTCCACTTCGCCCTATTGCTTTCTAGAAAACACTGTAATTTTCATTACACCTCTTAATTTTAACCCCTGCCCCCATGTCTGAAGAGCGCTACAATCTCAAGGACTCTTATAAAATCCTACAGTCAAAAATGAGGCTATTCACCCCATCCACGTGCGAAAGAGCTTTCTACCCATCTCAATTCCACCCAGCCTGTATATCTTCAGACTCAAAGGGCAATTTCACATGGCCAGTCCAGTACCATTCGCATCTTTGGTAGGGGGGGGGGAAGAGGGTAGAGGCACCAGATCAAATCGAAGCTGACACGGGTAGAATATGTAAATTTCTGTAGACAGCCAAAACTGTAATCGAGTCCCTGCCGCTGGCAGGCGCAGTGCTAAAAGACTCTGCGGAAGTATTTCTGCACAAAATCTTCCTGGATAGGAGGAATGGCACGTTCGGAGCTCATTTTTGGTGAATAATCAACTCCTGGCATGCTCTTCCAATAAGAACAATAGTTAATCAGGCGAAAGGAACCTAGATTTCTGCCAGTACTCATAAAAACTCTACAGTATAGAAAGAGGCCATTTGGCCCATCGAGTCTGCACCGATCATAATCCCGCTCAGGACCCCGCTCCATATTCCTACATATTTATTGCTACTCCCTCTGACCTACACATCTCAGGATCCTAACGGACAATTTTTAACATAGCCAATCAACCTAACCCGCTCTTCCTTGGACTGTGGGGAAAAACCCACGCAGATACGAGGAGAATGCGCAAACTGCACACAGACCGTGATCCAAGCCGGAAATCGAACTCAGGTCCCTGGAGTTACGAAGCGGCAGTGCTAACCACTGTGCTACCGTGCCGCTGCTCACTTTGGAACACGAGGGTCTGTCTTTTGATTTGGAAGTGACTGACTATGCTCCGCGTGATCTTTTGTCTTTGCACACTTAGATTATAGAACATAGAACATAGAACATAGAACAATACAGCACAGAACAGGCCCTTCGGCCTTCGATGTTGTGCCGACCAAATTAAAAAGCAATGCCCCTCCTAACTAAACCATTCCCTTCTCATCCATATACTTATCAACTAACCTCTTCAACGCCACCAACCTTGGCGCATCTACAACAGCTGCAGGCAGGGCATTCCACTCCCTAATCACTCTTTGAGTAAAGAACCTACCTCTGATATCCGTCCTATAACTCATACCCCTTAATTTAAAGTTGTGTCCCCCCGTGCTAGCTTTTTCCATCCTAGGAAAAAGGCTATCACTGTCCACCCTATCCAAACCTCTAATCATCTTATATGTTTCAATAAGATCCCCCCTTAGCCGCCTCCTTTCTAACGAAAACAACCTCAAATCCTTCAACCTCTCTTCATAGGACCTGCCCTCCATACCAGGCAACATCCTAGTAAACCTCATCTGTACCCTCTCCAATGCCTCCACATCTTTCTTATAATGTGGCGACCAGAACTGCACACATTACTCCAAGTGCGGCCGCACTAGAGTTTTGTACAGCTGCAACATGATGCTGCGGCTCCTAAATTCAATCCCCTACCAATAAAAGCTAAGACTCCATATGCCTTCTTAACAACTTTATCCACTTGACTGCCTACTTTCAGGGATCTATTGACACATACACCAAGATCCTTCTGTTCCTCAACACTATTAAGAGCCCTACCATTAGCCCTATACTCTACACATTTATTGTTCCTGCCAAAGTGCATTACCTCACACTTTTCCACATAAAACTCCATTTGCCACCTCTCGGCCCAGCTCTGCAACTTGTCCAAGTCACTCTATAAACTATAACACCCCTCTTCACTATCTACCACTCCACCGACTTTAGTGTCATCTGCAAATTTACTGATCCATCCCTCAATACCCTCATCCAGATCATTTATAAAAATTACAAACAGCAGGGGCCCCAAAACAGACCCCTGAGGCACACCACTCGTCACCGCACTCCACGATGAATATCTCCCATCAACCACCACCCTCTGTCTTCTATCTGCCAGCCAATGTCTAATCCAATTAGCTAAATCACCCTCTATTCCACACATCTGCATTTTCTGTAGAAGTCTTCCATGGGCCACCTTATCAAAAGCCTTACTAAAGCCCATATATACTACATCAACCGCCTTACCCCCATCCACCTCTCTGGTCACTTTCTCAAAAAACTCAATGAGGTTAGTAAGGCATGACCTACCCTTCACGAAACCATGCTGACTATCCCAATCAATTCATTTCTCTCTAAATAACTATAAATCCTATCCCTAATAATTCTCTCCAATACCTTGCCCACAACAGAAGTAAGACTCACTGGCCTATAATTCCCTGGAAGGTCTCTCTTCCCTTCTTAAACAATGGAACCACATTCGCTATCCTCCAGTCCTCCGGAACCACACCCGTAACCAACGAGGACCTGAAGATCAGAGCCAGAGGCTCTGCAATCTCCTCTCTTGCCTCCCAGAGAATCCTAGGGTAAATCCCGTCCGGCCCGGGGGACTTATCCAACTTCAAACCCTCGAGAATTTCTAACACATCCTCCCTATCTACTACAATACTTCCCAATTTGCAACCCTGTACCTCAGTGTTCTCCATAGCTACATTTCCAGCACTCTGCGTGAATACCGAATAGAAATATTTATTCAGTGCCTCACCAATCTCTTCAGGCTTCACGCACAACTTCCCACTGCTGTCTATGACTGGCCCTAATCTTGCCCTAACCAATCTTCCATTCTTAACATATCGAAAGAAAGCTTTAGGATTCTCCTTAATCCTATCAGCCAACATCTTCTCGTGTCCCCTCTTCGCTCTCCTCAATTCACTTTTTACCTCCTTCCTAGCTAATCTATAGCTATCCATTGCACTACCTGAGCCTTCAAGCCTCATCCTGACATAAGCCTCCTTTTTCTTCTTAACCAGCAAATCAACTCTTTTCGTACACCAAGGCTCTCTTACTAGTCCATTTCCTCCCTGCCTGACAGGGACATACTTATCAAGGACTCTCAGCAGCTGCTCCTTGAATAAGCACCACATTCCAGATGTTCCCAGTCCCTGTAGTTCCCTAGTCCAATCTACGCACCCTAATTCTCGCCTGATGGCCTCATAATTACCCTTCCCCCAGCTATAACTACAGCCCCCAGCTTCATGCCTATCCCTGTCCATCACTAAGGTGAACGTAACCGAATTGTGGTCACTATCACCAAAATGTTCACTAACTTCCAAGCCTAACACATGGTCTGGCTCATTGCCCAGCACCAAATCCAATGTAGCCTCACCTCTAGTTGGCCTATCTACATACTGAATCAAAAAACCTTCCTGCACACTTTGTACGAAAACTGACCCCTCTAACGAGCTAGAGCTATAGCTATTCCAATCAATATTAGCCAAGTTAAAGTCCCCCATCACAATTACCCTACTACTTTCACTCCTAATCAGAATTGACTTCGCAATCCTTTCCTCAACCTCTCTAGAACTATTAGGAGGTCTGTAAAAGACTCCCAACAGGGTGACCTCTCCTCTCCTGTTTCTAATCTCAGCCCATACTACTTCCACAGACAAGTCCTCATCAAACTTCTTTTCGATCACCGTGATACAGTCTTTGACCAGTAACGCCACTCCTCCCCCCCTTCTACCCCCTTCTCTACTCCGACTCAAGCATTTGTACCCCGGAACCTGCAACATCCATTCCTGTCCCTGCTCTACCCAAGTCTCTGACATGGCCACAACATCGAAGTTCCAGGTACTGGTCCAAGCTGCAAGTTCCTCCCCCTTATTGCGAATACTCCTTGCATTAAAGTATACGCATCTCAAACCCTGCTCCACCCCACCCGTACGCCGCTGTGTTTTACAACTCTCCTCTATAACCCCCTTACTCTCATCCCTCTCAGCACCCCAACTACTTAGGATCCCACCCCCCCCCCAAATCAGTTTAACGCCCCCATCATAGCCTTAGCAAATTTTCCCCCCAAGATATTAGTCCCCTTCTGGTTCAGGTGTAGACCATCTCTCTTGAAGAGGTCCCACCTATCCCAGAATGAGTCCCAATTGTTAAGGAACCTGAACCCCTGCATCCTTGCATCCCGTCCTCGAACAGGAAGACCCTGGCGCATTAGCTATTTCCAACTCTTTATCAGTAAGGAATAGACTTGACAATCAAGTGCATTCGTGTCAGGGCATTCTATGGTCCCATTTCCGGGAAGGTAAGACGGCTCAGACTCTCTGGGACAAATTAAAGTGCATTCTCTTTCAGTTGGTGGTAAAGGATTCTCCACTTAAAAACGCTCCGGAAATTTCAAAGCAAAAAGCTTGAGAGGGGACATAGCAATGAGGAATTCCGCTGTTCCCTACAAAGCATCAGAAAGCTTATTTTATTTTCAGGTGCAAAGAGAAAATGAATCATCACTTTCATATCACAGAATGTAAGTGATACTTTATCCTTACTTTCGCAAACTCACAGATCATCTGACTTGGCAGATTGTCCCATCAAGGTCATCGGTGTAGTATTACTTATTTCTTTTATATATATCTGGCTAAATTGGGCTTTCGGCATTTTCTCAGCCCATTCCTAAAACCTTACATACTTTTGTCAAAATTAAGAAATCATGCAAGCATACCAAATTCATCAAATTGAGCAGACTATTTCCGTCCTTCGCTTCCATGTAGCCAGATAACGTAATCCTACTTTCTACCTCTTGGTCTGTTGCTTGCTCGTTACCGCACTTGTGTTTTTCCAAATGCTTCTGCCACCATTTAGAATAGCCCACATGCCAACATTACCCTTTGCGTGAAATGAATTCTCCTCAAATTTTCACTAATCCCAATTATTTCACTGTTCTGCCCATGGCTATTGAATTCTCCGCTAATCAAGAGGGATTCCCTTCGATTCACTCCAGCTGCATCAGTCACTTTCACATATGTGTCACTTAATCTTTTTAGACCTTCACTTACATCAGAAAGCAATTCAAACTGACCCTATGTTTCCTCCAATGCAATCTCTTCCTTCCTAATATCGGTCATCGAAAATATAAATGAACTGTAAGATGTGCATAAATTTAACATTGGCAGTAATAGGACTCGCCATTTAAGATGTAGAATATTAATATAACAATAACGAACCTTGTTGGAAATTTCTCTGCAATTGTGCGACTAAAGCAACTGACACGACAATGAAAAGAACACCAAATACGCAAGGAATAATGAAAAGGGAAAGTATATGCTTGTTCAAAGGCACTGCGTTCTGCTGATGGTCTGTAAGGAAAAACAGTTATTATTAACACTCGGAAAATATTCCCTCGGATTTCGTTCTCTCGCTAATGAAATCACATGATTAAACAGAAATATCTTTCGGTTAAACAGAAAGAAACACATTCTCACAAGTTCTCTGTAACTTTCGTCATTGTTATTCATTTAAGCGACGACCATAATATCTCAGTTAAAAGTTCTGTTTGCATCTTAAACTCTCAACCTTTGTATGTTATTCGACATCAAAATGCTTAGTTGTGCTGACTGTATAGAAATGAGATACGACATAATTGAAAAGTAGCTGAAAGACTCCAAAACCAATGCTTCAAATTTAAGTTCTGTCATCGTGTCACACCTGGTCCTGAATGATGCTGGTCAATGAAGCAATTCGGTGAAAGAGCAGGATCCATTCTTAACTATGTTCTGGATGAGCCCAGCACATCAGTGCAAATGAAAGCCCTGAAGTATTCACAATACCCTTCGCCGAAAAGTGCCGAGTGGACTTCTCAGCCTGACAGACGCCAATCTTCAGCAAATTCGAGTTAGCCCATGTGATATCAAAAAATGGCTGCAGGCCATTCTTGGATACCGCAAGAAATATGATCCCAGAACATCTCGAGGTATAATACGGAAGACCTTTGTTTCAGAACCTGCCATGCCAATATTCAAGCTACTCCATAAGACTAGCACCTACCCAGCAATGCAGGATGTTCCTACTTATGTCCTATACACAGTAACTAGGATCAATCCAATCTCAGTTGATTCGATCATCACGAAAGGGATGGAAGAATCCGTCACAGCCCTATTAAGTGGCACTGTCTCAGCAATAACCTGCTGAGTGACGTTCAATTTGTTCTTAACCAGCGTCACTCACTTCCTGACATCAACGCAGCCTTTTTTTTCAAATATGGATAGAGTTGAACCCCAGATGGGAGGTGAAGGTGGCTGCCCTTGACCTCAACATAGAGGATGATTGAATGAGACATCAGGGAATCCCAGCAGAACTGGACTCAACAAAAATCGAAGTGAAAATCCTGGTCCAAGCCATTGATGGTCCAAAGGATAATGGTTGTAGTTCTGAAAGTCAATCATCTCAGTTTCTGGACATCACTCCAGCGGTTCCTCAGGGCAGTGTCCAAGCCCCATCCATCTCCAGCAGCTTCATCATTGACGTTCCCTTCTTTATATGGTCAGAACTGCAAATTTTAATTGACGATTGCCTGCTTTTCAGCGCCATTTGCAACTCCACATGTACCAAAATACTTGAAATACAAATATAGTAAAACCTCAACAATGTCCAGGTTTGAGCCTACACGTGCAACAGGAAATAATCATCTCCAAAGAGACAAAATATGGCAATTGCAATTTGACATTCAATCGCATTACCATCGCTGAATCAGACCCCACTAGCATCCTCAGAATTATGCTTGACCAGAAACTGAACTTGAATGTATCAATTATATAGCTATAAGAAGTTGCCAACGGTCAGAAATTCTATTGGAATCGATCAACTCACCAGCTAATTCCCTGAGTCCTGTCCACCAATCATCGGACGTATTATATGCTGCAGCTCCAACAATGACCGAGAACCTCAGCACAATTTAACAGGACAGATGCGTATTGGAAATTGTTCCAAAAGATTCATTGCCTTCACAAAAGCCAATGGTAATAGAATGGAAATCCACAAGATGAAAAAAAACTGAGCAAGCCTCTTTGGGTAGCACCTTCAACCTTACAACTGCAATTATTGAGAAGGGCAAGCACAGCATCGGCATTGAAAGTCAGGATCTTCGCCCGCACCCCTCCCAGTCTCTCAGCATTGTTGGAAGTACATCGCTCTTCCATCACAGCTGTTGGGTCAAAACCAAAGGACAACCTTGGTAACGCCACTGTTGAATTGCATCAGCCCAGGCGGCAGCTGGCCCCCACCTTCCCAAGGGCAATAACGAATTAAAAATGAATGGTGGCCTCGCGAGCAACGCCCATATTGCGTACACGAACGGAAAGAAAGACTCCAGATCTCTGAACAGCTCTTGTAATCAGGTTATTTACATGGGTGGTTTCATTCAGTTTGCTGTGGCTGCTGGGGAGTTAGCAATGTCAATAACGTTAAACGTATTACGTATTAAACGTAACGTCACTGCATTAGAGATCTAGAATAATGCTCTGAGGATGCTGAAATCTGAAATAAAAAAATGCTGGAAAATCTCGCCAAGTCTAGTCCCATTCAGTTTGATGTGGAGTAAGTATGACCCAAACTAAGGGTCACAGAGCAATGCAAAAATAGTTGCAGCCGAGGCGATATGGTTCACATACTTCACGAAAGATTGATATAAATACTTGCGTACATTAGTTGCTGAATCATGAGAAGCAACCAAGTGCTAGTGAAAATGTTCTTCACACCCGTGTCCAAGAATCATTACACTTTGTGGCCAGGTGAAAAATCTACTGAACGATGAAAGTGACTGGGAGAGTTTGGGTCGCACGAGTTTTGACATTTTATATGTGTTGTACATCTGGATTTTTTTTTTCAGATGACATCCCCAAAGAAGACTCATTCTTTCAGAAGGTTAAAACTTCCAGCATAAAAAAGGGTAGTAGGGATAATCCTGGAAATTATTGGCCGGTGAGTTTGACGTCAGTGGTAGCGAAGCTGTTGGAGGGGATTCTTAGAGATAGGATGTATAGACACTTAGAGCGTTGCGATCTGATTAGGCATACGCAGTATGGTTTTGTTAAAGGGAAGTCGTACCTTACGAATCTGGTAGAATTTTTTGAGGAGGTGACGAAAACGGTCAACGAAGGACAAGCCTTTAATGTCGTCTATATGGATTTCAGTAAGGCGTTTGACAAAGTCCCTCATGGGATTTTAGTTGAAAAGGTCAAGGCTCATGGGATACAAGGACAGGTAGCTAGATGGATAAGTAACTGGCTTGGTAATAGGAGACAGAGAGTAATAGTGGAAGGGTGTTTTTCTAGCTGGAGGTCGGTCACTAGTGGTGTGCCGCAGGGCTCGGTACTGGAATCTCTTCTATTTGTAATATATATAAATGACTTGCAAGAGGGACTAAGTGGAATAATCAGCAAGTTTGCAGACGGTCCAAAGATGGCTGGACTTGCGGATAGTGAGGAACATTGTCGGGCGATGCAGCAGTGCATAGATAGGCTGGTAGCTTGGGCAGATATATGGCAGATGGAATTAAATGCGAGGTGATGCATTTCGGGAGAAAGAATGTAGGGGGGAGGTATATGATAAAGGGTAGACCTACTAAGAGTATAGAAACGCAGAGGGACCTGGGGGTGCAGTTGCATTAGTCTCTGAAGGTGGAAGAGCAGGTGCAGAAGGTTGTGAAGAAAGCTTATGGTTTGCTAGCCTTTATAGGAAGGAGTATAGAGTACAAGAGCTGGCTTTTAATGTTGCAGTTACATAAAACATTGGTTAGACCTCATTTGGAATACTGCGTCCAGTTCTGGTCACCTTACTATCGGAAGGACGTGGAGACTCTGGAGAGAGTGCAGAGGAAATTTACCAGGATGCTGCCTGGTATGGAAGGTCTGAGTTACGAGGAGAGATTAGGCAAATTGGGGCTGTTTTTTCTTAGAAAGATGTAGACTTAGAGGAGATCTAATAGAGGTGTACAAGACTATGAGGGGTATATACAGAGTAAACAGGGTTAAGCTTTTTCCTAGGATGGAGTCAAATAGCACGAGAGGTAACAGGCTTAGGGCAAGGGGGGGGGGGTAAGGTATAATTTGGATGCTAGAGGAAGTTTTTTCACACAGAGGGTGGTGGGGTATGGAACGCGCTGCCAGGTAAGGTGGTGGAGGCAGGCACTCTGGAGTTATTTGAGAGATACTTAGATGGACCCATGAACAGAATGGGAATGAAGGGATATAGAAAACTGCATTAAAATAGGGATCATGAGCCTTGGGAGTTCAAGGAAGTGTGTAAATAGTAGATGATATTGATGTGTTTGGTTTTTATCCTACAGATACTTGGGTCCGCCTTGTTGTCTAACAAGGGTCATACACGCGATGGGTCGTAGGAGGGCTGCTCTTGTTTTCTTTTTCGAAGTATCCTAGTGCTTCACGTCGTTAGTGTACGCTTGACCTGGACCGTTTGATGGGCAACACGACAGCTCAGTGACTATCGCTGTGTTGTGCAGATACATTGATTTGGGCCTGTGTCTTTGCGAGTTTGCGTATTCTCCCCGTGCTTGCGTGGGTTTTCTCCGGGTGCTCCGGTTTCCTCCCATATCCCAACGATGTGCTCTTATGCTGATTGGCCGAACAAATTCTCCCTACTGTTATCTCAAATTTGGTTTCAATCCATAGACCTTTAAACACAGACAGGGATCATGGGCAGAAGTGGGAACATCGTGGTGGCGGCGCGGGCTCATGGGGCCGAAGGACCTGTTTCCCGTGCTGTTTTGTTCTTTGTTCTTATCAACAAAGCAAGTACACGGGCTTTTTTACAGAAATATCCGGATATTGAAATGATGCAGTACACTTGTGCAAATAAGCTGGTCCGCTATTTTACGGAACCCAAATCAGAACCAAAAAGCAAGTTAATGTTGTCCGCGGAAGTTGTTGTCTGCCTAGCGATTATAATCAGAACCTTTTGTTGTTGGTTCCCGCCAGAAACGTAATGTATACGTTCTTCTGCAAACAATCTTGGACAAGGAATTGGACTACAAATATCAGGTTATATGAACAAAAGGTTTTAGACAAAGAAATATTTTAACAGGGTAATTTAAAAATGTGTAGTAAAGGGGGCGGGGCAAGGCTACGGAGAGATTTGGCTACTGAATTTCGAGCTCAGAGCCTCGGCTGATGGCCGTACCATGGCAAGCGTGAGACAAATACAATGCATGTTCACAGAATATGGCCGGAACTTGAGAATTATAGAGTCAATAAATATCATTACGATACAGACATGAAATGTGCCGAAGCTATAAAGAGATTTGAAACCAAGAACTAAAGTCGCTAAATAAAGCTTAAATTAACAATTACATACCAGAACATATTACGTTGACGTCTTCTTTATGTTCACAGTCATGTTCGCCCCATGATGAAAATTGGCAGTCCCACAGGAATAGTTCACTCCCCTTACATTTAACCTCATCTATCCAAATTGTGCCGTTCGCTCGGTGGAATAATGTCTCTTCCGGAGTCCACAGTGGCTGGCCACAGTTTAACTGCCTACAGATGACAGCTGCATCATTCCTATCCCACGAATCATCGCAAACCGTTCCCCAAGTACCACTGAAGAATATTTCAACTCTTCCAGAGCAATTATTGAATCCTGCAGCCAGGCGCAATTCTGCAGCGAAAAGTGTGGGGAAAAAAATCACTCTTTAACTTGCAGTTGGAAGCAATTACTATATTGCGATTACCTTGTTGCGAATTCTAACCCACAGTTACTGTTTATCTCAAAGATCCCGGGAATCTCACTGAGCAGGGATACTTTGTTGGGATACATATTGCTAAACTAAGTGACCAATGCAGTTAGAGACAGATAACATTTCGCAATGATGATTATTGTTGTTTAAGAAAAAATGTTGGACGAGAGGAATGAGCGCAAATTTATTCTAATTCTGTCTGTTACCAGTCAGCTGAGATCCTGACAAATCTCGAAAAGCAATATACGCTTTACATGTTGTGCGGTCATTCAGAATAGAAAGTTTGACGGTTGTGCGCAAAGAATGTATTTAATTTTATTCTAAAGCTTAGGACATTGTTGGATAACCAAGTATATATTGCCCTTGAGAAGGTGATGACGCGTCTTCTTGTAGTGCTATAATCCATCTGGTGAAGCTACAGTCATAATGCATTTCAGAAAGCAGTTTCAGGATTCAGAAACAGCGACAGAGAAGGAACAGCGACGTATTTCTAAATTAATATAACGGGTGGCATTGTGGTTCGGTACTGAAGGGAGAGAATGTTTATGAATTTGATGTCAATAAAGAGGGCAGATCTTTTTTTCCTTGATTGGATCAATATTCTTGCGCGTTGTTAGAGCTGCGCTCATCCAGACAACCGGTGAGTATTCATAAGTTGTAGACGATGGACTGTGGGTTCGAATTTCAACGTTCCTGCAGACTTTGTGGCAACTGACTGTATGCTCGCTGGGTCTAATTTACAAATCATCCTTGCCTAACATTTGTCCAGGGTGCCAACTTTTCCACTGAACAGGGAATAAGCAGTTAATAAAGCATGTCTCCAACCCCAAAACTCCCCCCGCCACCGCCACAAAATTTGATGAATCAGTGACTAGGGTGTTAAAGGCAGGGATTATACTTGATTTCTCTAAAACATTAGTTAGACCTCAGCTGGAGTATTATATTCAGCACGTTTTTAACATTAAGTAGGATGTGAACGCATTATATGGATTGCAGAAAAGTCTTACAAGAATTGTTCCGGGAGCAGGAAATTTGAATTAAAGCATGAATTGTAGAATTTGGAACTCTTCACCTTATTGATGAGACGGCGAAGAAAATATTTATTGAAGTTTTCAAAATCACGAGATGAATGGATAGAGTTATAGGGAGACCATTCCCCCTCGTTTCAGAATCGAGAACGAAAAGGCACCGATTTAAAATTATTTGCAGAAGAGGCAAAGGTGAATTAAGAAAATAAAATTTTTCACTCAGTGTGTGTTTTGAGTCTGAAATGCACTGCTTGTAAAGGTGATGAAGGGGGGTTAAATTCAGACATTTAATAGAGCATTTAATGGTTTCTGGAGGGTAACGGGGAAAAGGCAGCAGAATAGAATAAAGTCATAATGTTCATTTGTAAAATCTGTGCTAATACGATTGATCAAATGACCTTCTTCTATATTATAACAATTCTATGACTAGCAAAAGCAAACGAGGAAGTGTTCAGTGATACCTTAGTATCTCCAATTGTCAAAGTAACAGACTCTGGAAATTATGAAACCTGGTGACGGTAAGATAATTCATTTCTCACTGTGAGCTGTATCTGATGTTGCAGTTGGTATAGTGGTGTGGTGACAATACTGTGCCTTTAAGAAATGTATTTCTATCTTTTTTTTGCGGGGGGGAGGTGTACATGTAAAATGCAACCTGATTATGCCGTGCCGAGTTGTCATATTTAGAAATTGCAATTGGAAAACCTAAACTGTACTGATAAAATAAAAATTGTTTTGATAAATACTTCCTAGTGTTTAATAGAATTGTACCTGTATATCGTCACACTAATGCCAAGAAAACGAAAATAGTTTGATTCGACTCTAACTTTGTAGTCTATTTTGGATCTGGTCCCTAACCATGCTAATACTGCACTAAGGGATGGATGGCATATAAGTATCCACATAAACTTAAATTGGGAAGAAATATTTGCACTAAAGAAAATGTCAAAAGCATATACAACTGTCTTTATCAATATTTACCAAAACCTTCTGAAGCTGCTTGCACATTACTTCTCTTCGTACCTCCACCATCACGTATTTTCATTGAATTCATTTCTGAAAAGCAAATCCACCACTTACTTTAACAATAAATTTTGGTCATTGGACTTCAGGGAACATTGCAAAAGAAAGTATGACATATAGCCGCAGAAGGACATGTTATGTGTGCTTCTAAAAATCGTGGCCAAAAAGATATGTTTGGAGGAGCCTCTTTAACGAGGAAAGAAAGGTAGAGAATAACTTGTAAGTATTGTCTGAACTTAATTCCCAATCCTGTTCATTTGAAACAATGATCATGTAGGCAATAACATGCAGTTTGGTGAAGTAACGTACAAAATTGTTGATAAGCTGTAGATTAATATCTATTAAAGAAGAGGTAGGAATTAATAAGCATATTGCTGCTCTTGATTTCTGGTTTAGCCTTGGATAGAGATTTTCATTTGGCTTGTACTCTCCCTCTGTAAAGGTATAAGTTACTTGTGGGATCATTGAGCTCATTAAAGTTTGTTTGCTGATTTGCTTACTTCTTTTTAAGATAAAATGATCCAAGGTAGCTTCTTTGCCCATTCATTCAGGATGATGGAAATATGCTTCTTTGACCCTGTGCTGTGTACCAAACGTTGCAACCTTGATTAATTGGTGCAAGATCCTCATCAAATAAGATATTTATTGTTGCTGTTTTCAAGACCAAACTGGGTATCCTATTGCAGTGACATGGAATGAGCCACAACTTTAAAAGAATAGATTGGTAAGTTGCTTCTAATCTTAAAACAAATAAACAAAGTTACGAAGTACTATCCTAAAATATTTTTAAAGTGGTACTATTAACAGTTACACAGAATGTTTGCTAAATATAGGTGCATAGTAGTACTTATTGCTTAAAACGTAAAATCGTAGCTATCGTACGCATTCGATTAATGCTTTAGTGATAAACGTAAAAGCTATTTATAAAGTCACAAAGCTAATAATAAGTTAAAGTCCAACAGGTCTATTAGGTAGCACGGACTTCCGGAGTGTCGCTCCTTCATCAAATGAGTCCCACCTGATGAAAGAGCAGCGCTCCGAAAACTCGTTTAACCAAATAAATCTGTTGGACTTTAACCTGGTGTTGTGAGACTTCTTACTGTGCCTACCCCCGTCCAACGCCGGCAAGTCCACAACAAAGCTACTAAGACAGCAATACAAAATATACCATTAAAGGAAGAAATGAATTGAGCCAAGTTCAACTGTTTTTTTCCTAAAGTACTACAAGTTAAATCGAAATAAGTGAAGAATGCATCTGTTGTTATTTTTACCCATTCCCAGCAGATATGTAGAAACATGGAAAAAAGGAGAAGTAGAGGCCATTGGATCCTTCAGGCCTACTCCACCTTAAATTATCACCATGGCTTATTATCCAACTCAACACACTGATTCCCCTATTGGCCCTATATCCGTTGATCCCCTTCGCCAAAGTCTGATACTTAACTGTTTCTTGGAAACAATATTTTGGTCTCGACTACTTCCTCTGGTAAAGAATTTCACAGCTGTCCACTACCTGAGTGAAGAAATTTATCTTAATTTCTCATCTACGTTTCTAACATGTATCCTCATTCTGTGATTCCTAGTTTAGGATACCTCTAAGATCAGGAACTTCTTTTTTGCTTGTACCCTGTCTAGTCATGTTAGGATGGTATTTTTTTCTATGAGAAGGCCCGCATTCTTCTGAATTCCAGTGAATAAAATGCTAATTGAGTCAATCTCCCTCTATATATCAGTCCTCCCATCCTATGAACTTGTCTGGTAAATCTTCGCTTCAGTCCCTGTAGGGCAAGAACATCTTTCCTCAGATAAGCAGAACAAAACAGCACAGAATATTCCAGGTGTGGCGTCACAAAGGCCGTTCAAAATTATAGCAAGACATCACTGCTCCTGCGCACCATACCTAACGTATGAAGACCAACATATCAGTTGTTTTATTTTAACTGTTTGATGCACCTATGTACTTACATTCAGTGACTGGTCTAACAGGACAAGTTTGCCTTCCTGTTTTTGCTAGCAAAGTAGATAACCTCACATTTATCCAAATGAAATTGCATTTGTCATTCGTTTGCCTATTCAGTCAACTTGTCCAAATCACAAAGGATTTCTGAATCACTCATTTCAATGCCACCTGCAAACATGGTTGTTTTATATTCAGTTCCTTCATCTAAATAACCAATAATTGTAGTTAAAGGCTGGGGTCCCAGCACTAAAGATGGCGGACCACATTCATCACTTTCTGCTATTTGGAAAAAGACCCATTTATTTGGCACGATCACGCAGTTGTTCGCACTGCTGCCTTACAACACAAAGAATCCGGGTTCAATTCTCTTCTTGAATCACTGTCTGTGAGGAGTTTGCATATTCTTTTCTTCCTGTGTACATTTCCTCCAGGTGCTCCGGTTTCTGCCCACAGTTCAAAGATGTGTGGATTATGTGGAATCGCAATATTAAATTACCCTTAAGTGTCAGAGGGACGAGGTAGGGTATCTAAATGAGGTTGTGGGGATAGGATTTGTGTGGAGTTGTAGTTCGTGCAGACTCAATGGGCCGAATGGCCTTCTTCTGCACTGCTGGACTATATCATTCTATGATTTCTTCTCTTTGTTTCCTCTCTGCCAGCCAGTTTCTAACTATCTCCTAAAATAACAATAATCCCATGCCTCTTAACTATAAATGCTAATCTTTCACATAGGGCTTTGTGGAAAGCCTTCTGTAAATCCAAATAGTCCACCCCGACTAGTTCCCCATCATCAACTGGTTATATTCCCAAAGAATTCCAGTATATTTGGCAAATACGGTTTCCGTTGCACAAATTCACCCTAATTCTACCCAATTCAGCCACAGTTTACCATTTTCTGTTTGTTGTAACACTGCTGATACTCGACCCTAGGTGTTTTCCCGCTAACAACGTCAGATTTACTGGTCTACAATACCATGTGTTCTCTCTGCCTCGTTTTCTAATTTGTGCTCTAGAGTCATGGAGATGACTACCAATGCATCCATTAGTTCTCAGGCCATTTCCGCAAACACGTTGAGATGTAGATTATCTGGCCAAGGGAATGCATTGTCTTGTAAACCCATCAGTTTCCTCAACAGCATTTATCTACCACTACTGGCCTTCTTTAATTCTTCCCTGTTACTAAGCATTGTGTTCCCCAAGCTTCTCTGGTATCGTAGCTGTACCCTGCTTTGTGAAAACAGAATAAACGTATGAATGCAGTTGGTCAGCAATTTCTATGTCTCCCAGTATTACTTTCACTGTTTCTGACTCTTAGTGACTTACATTTGTCTTCAGCAAGCTTTTTCTACTCACATACAGATGGGACCCTCAGTTTTTTGTTCCCTCCATTTTACATTTGAGCTCTATTTTCCCCTTCGTAATCAGTCCCCTTGTCCTCATTTCCTGAAATCCAAACAGCTCGTAATCATCAGGTTTGTTGTTTTTTTGTTTTGTTTTGTTTTGCTCTGTCTGATGTGTGTGTCAATCCCCTGGATTAAATACAATCTTTATTTTCTCCGGCTTCTTTGCCCACCTTTCTATTTTAATTCTGCACCAGGCAGGGATAAACAATTGCTGCAGTACATCCTTGAATGATTTTCATTGCCTAGCCACTGTCATCCCTTTAAATAACAGTTCCCAATCTACCATAGCCATATCACTGTATATATATCTTATACTATTATTATTATTATAATATAGTATTATAGTAATATTACATATTAGTTTCTAATATGAAGATTCAAGATCCCAGTCTCAGAATCAAAAACGTCACTCTCCATCTTGATGAAAAATTCCATTAGTTTATGGTCGCTCATCCCAAAGCCTCTCACACAATTCGATTGCCAATTATTCCTTTCACATTACTCATTTCCCAGTCTAGAATGGCCTGCTGTCTAGTTGGTTACTCAATGTAACCATTGGTCCAGAAATTCATTCTACATACATTCCAAGAATACCTCCTCCACAGTTTTGCGATAAATTTGAATTTCCCAATTCATATGCAAATTAAAATCAAACATTTATTTTATCGTATACATCTCCAATTTTCTCTTTAGTGTCATTGTCATCACCACCACTACAGTTTAGGTATCTATATGCAGAGCCTCTACTACCGTGTGTTACCCATACAGATTCCACATTATCATAACAACATCCTTCCAACATTTATTTGCTAGTTCGTCTTCCTTCTGCACTGAATAACACCCAGTTTCCACAGGATGTCATGGTGTACCAACTATGTGTTTCAGCGTGCTACCTCGAAGGCTGAGGAAAAATACAAGAGGGGCCACTTGGCAGCTGTACTTTAATTAATGCATTGTTCTGTCGTATGTTTGTATGGAATGCATCCCAAGGTTCTCAAAGAAATGGCAGAGGTGATAACGGCTGCCCTAGTAATTACCTTTCAGAATTCGCTGGACTCGGGAAAGTGCCGGAAGATTGGAAAACGGCTAATGTTATGCCGCTGTTTAAAAAAGATAGCAGACGGAAGGCAGGGAATTATAGGCCAGTTAGTTTAACATCTGTAGTCGGAAAAATGCTTGAATCTATCGTCAAAGCAGAAATAACGAGGCACCTGGATACGAACTGTTTGATCAAGCAGACGCAGCACAGATTCGTTAAGGGGAAGTCGTGCTTGACGAATTCATTGGAGTTCTATGAGGAAGTGACTAGTGCGGTAGATAGAGGGGAACCGGTGGACGTGGCGTTTTTGGATTTCCAAAAGGTGCTTGATAAGGTGCCTCACAAAAGATTGCTGCAGAAGGTTAGTGTGCAGGGGGTAGGGTATTAGACTGGATAGAGGATTGGTTGTCTAATAGGAAGCAGAGGATAGGTATTAAAGGGTGCTATTCTGATTGGCAGTTGGTGACGAGTGGATTGCCCAAGGGTTTGGTGCACGGGTCTCAACTATTTACCATTTACCTAGGCGATCTGGGGGAAGGGGCTGAGTGCTGGGTGACGAAATTTGCTGATGACACGAACATGAGTGGAAAAACAAATTGTGTGGACGGTGTGGAAAGCCTGCAGACAGAACTAAATAGGTTAAGTGAGTGGGCGAGGGCCTAGAAAATGGAGTATAATGTTAGCAAGTGTGAAGTTATCCACTTCGGTAGGAATAATGGCAGAAAGGATTACTATTTAAATGGCGAAAACCTGCAGCATGAGACGGTGCAGAGGGATCTGGCAGTCCTTGTGCACGAATCGCAAAAAACACAGTATGAAGGTGCAGCAGGTGATTAAGAAGGCGAATGCAATGTTGGCCTTTATAGCTAGGGGGATAGAATATAAAAGTAGGGAGGTGCTTTTGCAGCTGTATAGGGTACTGGTGAGGCCGCAGCTAGAGTACCGTGTGCAGTTTGGGTCGTCGCATTCGAGGAAGGATGTATTGGCCTTGAAGAGGGAGCAGAGAAGATTCATTAGGCTGATACCGGAGATGAGGGCGTTGGATTATGAGGACAGGCTAAATAGGCTAGGTTTGTACTGGTTGAAGTTTAGAAGGCTGAGAGGAGATCTTATAGAGACGTATAAGATAATGAAGGGGATGGATAGGGTAGAGGTTGAGAGACTCTTCCCGCTTAGCAAAGATAGCAGGACTAGAGGGCATAGACTCCATAGACTCAAGATTGGCCCGGGGGGGGGGGGGGGGGGGGGGGGGGGGGGGTGGTAGAGGCGGTTCAGATCAGAGTTGAGGAATTTCTTCATGCAAAGGTGGTGAATCTTTGGAATTCTCTTCCTAATGAAGTAGTGGAGGCTTCCTTACTGAATATGTTCAAGTCAAGAGTGGATAGGTTTTTGATTGACAAGGGAATTAAGGGTTACAGGGAGAAAGCGGAAAATTGCTACTGAACCACTACAGGTCAGCCATGATCTTATTGAATGGCGGCGCAGGCTCGAGGGGCTGGGTGGCCTACTCCTGCTACTGTTTCTTATGTTTCTTATGTTTGCTGGTTTGGGAATCATGTGAGCCTTTATCTGATAATTGAACATAGAACATAGAATATAGAACACTACAGCACAAACAGGCCCTTTGGCCCACAAGTTGTGCCGAACACATCAAAAACCTACCCAGCCATAGACCTATCTATAACCCCCAGTCCCATTGGATCCCATATACTCATCCAGAAGTCTTTTAAAAGACCCCAGCGAGTTCGCCTCGACCACCACCGATGGCAGCCGATTCCATTCACTCACCACCCTCTGAGTGAAAAACTTTCCCCTAGCATCTCAGAAGCTCAGAAGTGTTTGCTAACTTGATATTGAATGCTTATTTAATATTACTAACACATTAAAATTATAATTATCATTATCAGACTGGTTGACTGATATGTGCGAGTTTGTGTGAATTAAAATATATCTAATCACTAACCATCAATTTCCTCAAGAGACACGAATTTCGAAGAGTTTGCATAGATGTGAAGAGTTAAGACCATGAAGGGATTTAACAAAAAGTGTATAAATTTCATATTTAAGGTATGCTTGACCAGCAGTGAATCTGGCAAAGCGATCACAGAGCTGTGAAGATACGCATATTCTGGATATTAAGAAATGACTGCAGAATTGCCTCTAATTTATGGAAGATACAAACGTAAAAACATCGATGAAACATTCTCGGAAAAATCGGCTGCAGTTGTAGTTGTTACCTGAACAAATGATTCCAACATCGTCCTGGTGCTTGCAATCATGTTGACCCCAAGGTGAAGATGGACATTGCCACAGCAATGAATCGTGAACACGACAGCTCACGTCGTCAAGCCAAATTGGTCCATTACCTCTTCCAAACGTGAGATCATCAATAACTGATCGTGCCAAGCCGCAGCCGAGCTGCTTACAAATCACATTTGCTTCCTCCATTCCAAAATAATCTGCACAAACAGTTCCCCAAGTGGCATTATATAAAACTTCCACTCTGCCCTGACAGGGTTTCGGTCCATTCTGCAGCCTTACAGCCCTATGCTCTGTAGAAAAAGACTGACATTTACTATATTCGTTTTAATAACACAGTTGTAAATGTAGCAGCAAAAGATCATGCTTTCTGCCTTAACGACTTCACGTATCACGTTGCCAAAAAAACAATTATTTCAAAGGGGATAACTTAGAAGTTTGTTCGATTGCCCTTCAGACTCATTTTACATTACACTGTTGTGAAAAAAGGCAACAAGTTTTGCTTATTAGGCATGCGACGGTTAATAAGCAAGTGTCGTAGACGTTTTGCACAACAGCGTATTATAGAGTAAGTCTGAACTGTCAAATTCAACGATAACCATTGCTACAAATTAATTACTATAACATATGTTCGTTAGAACGTTATGTTCAACAGGGGACAAAAAGTGTGAAAATACTAAATCTGATCTTACCTATGCAAATAACTCCAGCATCTTCTTTATGACTGCAGTCGTTCTCACCCCACGAGCCCGCTGGACATTCCCACAAAACTGAATCATTTGTTCTACATTTCAAATTGTCCAGCCAGATTGGCCCCGATCCAGGTCCAAACCAGCCGGAAGTCGTTGCATTTAGAGCCTCTCCACATTTCAGTAGGTTGCAAACAACTTGGGCTTCCGTTAAATCCCAGGAGTCATCACACACTGTCCCCCATGTTCCGTTGTAGTAAACCTCGACCCTTCCAGCACAGCGACTTCCACCATCTACCAACCGTACTTGAATATGATCTAAAGTGCAAGAAAGGTTACAGTCGATAGCATCTGATTAGTGATAGATTTGTTGCACTGTCTGCAATCGATTCAGTTCCTTAAATGCGGCTGCAAACTGCCTGTCTTACAATTAGTTGATTAGTTTGTTTCTATCAAAGTGTTATGCCAGTATTGTCTACTATCAATGCCTATTCGACTTTCGCAATGCAAATTAACTGCACTGTATTATTAATTCTGACTTCTCAAATAAAAAAGTTTATTACAAATAGTCATAATTTTAAAAACCGTAAAAATAATCACTAAACTTATGAACGTAAAATACAGAGTGGATTCCATCTGAATCTGCTTCATCGGAAGTCTGCAACATTTAAAATTCCGTCTCGGCACGCGGCCCTCAATTAACAAGTTGATACTTCTGGTTCACTCATCTAGATTGGCTTGTTCGATTACTGTAGAGGGAGCTAAATAAACCAACTTGATTCAGTAAAGATTAAAGTTTATTTTATTAGTTGCAAGCAGGCTTATATTCACACTGCGATGAAATCGCTATTAAAATGCCCCAGTCGCCTCACTGCGGCGTCCGTTCTAGTACATTGAGGGGAAAATTAGGCCAATTCACCTAACCTGCACATCTTTGGACTGTGGGAGAAAACAGGAGCACCCGCAGGAAATCCACGCGGAACGTACAGCCTCCACACTGACAGTGACCCAAGCCAGGAATCCATCCTTGGTCTCAGGCACTGTGAGGCAGCAGCAGCAACCACTGTCTGTAGTGCCGCCTCAGGACGAGTGTATTTGTTAGACTGCGTTACAAGTAGAGGTTTAATTCACCAGAAGAACTTAATGAGCTAGGTGGAACCGTTGCGATGAAAATTGCAACGTTTTTGAAGAACTCACTATGCCTAATCATGCCAATCTGCAATTTCAACCTGTCGGCACTGATTCTTTTGTAACATTTTGGTTTCATCCATTATTCAACAATTTCCTCAGATAAACATAATGCGGGCGGCACGGTGAACAATGTTTGGCACTGCTGCTTCACACCACTAGGGATCCGGGTTCGATTCCCAGCTTGGGTCACGATTTGTGTGGAGCTTGCACGGCCTCCCCGTTGTCTGGGTGAGTTTCTTCCGGTTGCTGCTGTTTCCTCCCACATTCTGAAAGATGTGCTGCGGCGACTAAGGGAATTTCATAGTCACTTCATTGCAATTTTAATGTAACTTTACTTGGGACTAATGAGCTTTTTAATTTTTTTTTAGACTTGTTAGAACACTCTTGAGCAATCAACCCCATTTTGTTTGAAAAATCACATGAAGAGGGTTTTTTTGCGTCAGATGCAGTTCATATGATGTTCAGTAGGTTGATTCTGTTGATGAAAGAGTAGTCTCGTGAGAAAGTTAGTTTGGAAGTCTACGCATTAAAATTTAGGAGATTGATTTTTTTTTTGTCTTATCAAGCAGCTTCTCCTGCTCCATGTAAGAAACTAGGAAGTTTTGAGTGCCCAATTCACTTCTTCATTTTTGGTCTTTCTAAACAAAAGAGGAAGTAGTATTTGAATACAATTGTTATAAGTGACTCAGGTTCTAAGGGGAATGGGTAGCCAGTTCCATAGTCGCAGAGGAGACACCAGGATGGGTTGTTGTCACCCTGGTTCTAGGGTCAAAAATGTTTCAGAGCAGTTTCAGGAATTCTGGAGGTAGGGTTGTATTACAGTTAGCGGACGTGATAGATATCGCTGCCAATGATATAGGTAACACAAAAGGGTGGACTCTCAGAGACTATTTCCGCGAGCTGAAATGGTCACTATGAGAGGGCACAGATTTAAGGTGCAGGGAAGCAAATACAAAGGAGATGTAAGGGGTACGTTTTTCACTCAGAGGATGGTAAGTGAATGCCGTCGGAGGTTGTTGACGTAAACTCACTGGGGTATTTTAAAAGACTTCTGGATGAGTATATGGAAGAGAATAGGATAGGGGGTTATAGATAGTTCTGTGGATTGGTAGATGTGATCGGCGCAACTCGTGGGCCGAAGGGTGTATTGTTCTATGTTCTATGTTCTGTGTTAAAAGGCATGAAGTCCTAAAAGATGAAAAGTTAACAATTAAGTTGATAAGGATCTCAAAGGTAGCTATCTCGAGATTATTAACAGAGCCACTCGTTAGTCAAGAATAGAAATTCTAGAAGATATCAGATGAACAAGTGGCTGAAAAGATGGTTCAAGGGTGAGGGTTTCAGATTCCTTGGACATTGGGACCAGTTCTGTAAGATGGAACCAGGACAAACTGGAACGGTCACACCTGGGCAGGACTTGGACGGACTTCCTAGGGTGGATATTTCGCTAGTTTGTTTGAGGATGGCTTAAACTACAATGACAGGGGATTGGGGGCCGAAGCAAGGGGACATGGGAAAGATAAATAAAGAAAGTAGAGCAAGTACGGTCAATGAAATGCAAAAATGGTAAAATGGTAATCAAGAGTGTACGGCAAATAGGTTCATAGAACATAGAACATTACAGCGCAGAACAGGCCCTTCGGCCCTCGAAGCTGTGCCAACCAATTAAGAAAAAGCAATGACCCTCCAACCTAAACCATTCCCTTTTCATCCATAAACCTATCCACTGACGTCTTAAACGCCCCCAGACTTGGCGCATCTACAACTGCAGCAGACAGGGCATTCCATACCCTTGCAACCCTCTGGGTAAAGAACCTACCTCTGAGATCCATCCTATAACTACTACCCCTTAATTTAAAGCTATGTCCCCTCGTGCTAGCTTTCTCCATCCGAGGAAAAAGGCTATCACTGTCCACCCTATCTAAACCTCTGATCATCTTGTATGTTTCAATAAGGTCTCCTCTTAGCTGCGTTCTTTCTAATGAAAACAACCTCAAATCCCTCAGCCTCTCCTCATAAGACCTGCCCTCCATACCAGGCAACATCCTGGTAAACCTCCTCTGCACCGTCTCCAATGTCTCCATATCTTTCTTATAATGTGGGGACCAGAACTGTACACAATACTCCAAGTGCGGCCGCACCAGAGTTTTGCACAGTTGCAACATGACGTTGCGGCTCCCAAATTCAATCCCTCTACCAATAAAAGCCAAGACTCCGTATGTCCTCTTAACAACCTTACCGACTTGATTGCCAACTTTCAAGGATCTATGCACATATACACCTAGATCCCTCTGTTCGTCAACACTATTAAGAGTCCTACCATTAGCCCTATACTCTACACATTTGTTATCCCTGCCAAAGTGAATTACCTCACACTTTTCCGCATTAAATTCAACAGCACATAGAAAAGTTCAAGTGATTAAAATGTCACAAAGATAAGTGTAAAGGCATTTATATCTTAATGCATGAAGTATTCAGGAAAAGGCAGTTGAATTGGCAGTTCAAATAAAAGTAAACGGGTAAGATGGCAGAGCATTTATGAAGACATGGTTAAAATGAGATCAGAATTGGGAACTTAATATCCAGGGATTTTCTTTTCGAAAAGAAAAGGAACAAAAGAAAATGTGATGGGCTACAACTCTTAGAAAGAGATGAAATGTAGTTAGTAGTGAGACAATCAAGACTCGCATGATATAGGGACCATTCGGGTGGAATTTAAAAAATGAAAAAAAACATTGGAAGAAGTATTGTGTAGACACCAAACCATGCCTGTCATGATTTGACACCATGCACATCTTGATTGCGGCTAATGATCTTTCTACCTGAATAAGTTTGCATATTGTTTAGCACAATCTCATTGTTTATTTCTTTGTAATTATCTATCTGCCTTACATTATCAGTTCTTCATAGAATCCTACAGTGCAGAAGAAGGTCATTGGGCCATAGAACATTTCAGCGCAGCACAGGCCCTTCGGCCTTTGATGTTGCGCCGACCAATGGAACCAATTTTATGACCCTTTAACCTAAACTATCCATATGCCGATCCACTGACCATTTGAACGCCCTTAAACTTGGCGAGTCCACAACTGCTGCAGGCAGGGCATTCTACGCCCTTAGTACCCTCTGAGTAAAGAACCCACCTCTAACATTCGTCCTATAACTACCACCCTTAATTTAAAGCTATGTCCCCTCGTGTTATCCATCTCACTATCCACGCTATCCAACCCCCTGATCATCTTATATGTCTCAATTAAGTCACCTCTTAGCCTTCTTCTCTCTAATGAAAATAACCTCAAGTCCCTTAGTCTTTCCTCATAATACCTACCCATCATACCAGGCAACATCCCAGCAAACCTCCTCTGCACCCTTTCCAATGCTTCTACATCTTTCTTATAATGGCGACCAAAACTGTACACAATACTCCAAGTGCGGCTGCATCAGAGTTTTGTACAGTTTGAACATGACGTCTCGGCTCCGAAATTCAATCTCTCTACCAATAAATGCTAACACACTATACGCCTTCTGAACAACTTTGTCAACTTGAGTACCAACTTTCGGGGATCTATGCACCTGTACACCGAGCTCTCTCTGCTCATCCACACTACTAAGAGTCCTACCATTAGCCCTATATTCTGCACATACATTACCCTTACCAAAGTGAATCACCTCACACTTTTCCACATTAAACTCTATTTGCCACCTCTCGGCCCAGCTCTGCAACTTATCTATGTCCCTCTGCAAATTGTAACATCCATCCTATTGTCTACAACTCCTCCGACTTTGGTGTCCTCAGCAAATTTACTAACCCATCTCTCTACACCCTCATCCAGGTCATTTGTAAAAATAACAAACAATGCCCCCATAAAAATCCCTGAGGTGCATCACTTGTAACTAAACTCCAGGTTGAATATATCCCATCAACCACCACCCTCTGTCTTCAATCATAGAATATAGAACATTACAGCACAGAACAGGCCCTTCGGCCTTCGATGTTGCGCCGACCAATATAAAAAGCAATGCCCCTCCAAACTAAACCATTCCCTTCTCTTCCATATACTTATCAACTAACCTCTTAAACGCCACCAAACTTGGCGCATCTACAACTGCTGCAGGCAGGGCATTCCACTCCCGAACCACCCTTTGGGTAAAGAACCTACCTCTGATATCCGTCCTATAACTATCACCCCTTAATTTAAAGCTGTGTCCCCTCGTGCTAGCTTTCTCCATCCTAGGAAAAAGGCTATCACTGTCCACCCTATCTAAACCTCTAATCATCTTATATGTTTCGATAAGGTCCCCTCTTAGCCGCCTCCTTTCTAACGAAAACAACCTCAAATCCCTCAGCCTCTCTTCATAAGACCTGCCCTCCATACCAGGCAACATCCTGGTAAACCTCCTCTGTACCCTCTCCAATGCCTCCACATCTTTCTTATAATGTGGGGACCAGAACTGCACACAATACTCCAAGTGCGGCCGCACTAGAGTTTTGTACAGTTGCAACATGACGTTGCGGCTCCGAAATTCAATCCCTCTACCAATAAAAGCCAAGACTCCATATGCCTTCCTAACAACCTTCTCGACCTGACTGCCTACTTTCAGGGATCTATGCACATACACACCAAGATCCCTCTGTTCATCTAGACTACTAAGAATCCTACCATTTGCCCTATACTCTACACATTTATTATTTCTGCAATAGTCAATGGCCTTCGTCCTAAATGTGTTCAAGAATTTTATGTTCTATCCACTTTCAGGGAATAGAGGTTTCTCTGGCATTATCTATTTTATTTGTGATTAATCGTTTCATAAATAAGCATCTATGTACTATAACTTTCAGCAGGCACTTTGGTCAGTCTATCATTAAAGATAATCTGGATGTTTTCATTTTGACAGCTGAGCATGTAAAGCGATATGTACCAGAGCAAACTACACCGATGTCATTTCCGGCAGGTAATTGTTCTGCTTGTGTAAAGTTACACTTCCAGAGGAAAGGTTCACTTCCATCACAACTGACGTTGCTAATCCACACTGAGCCGATGCCTTTTCCAAATTTCCAGTGATTATAAATACTCATTGCAGAGCCACAGTTCAACTGTCTGCAAACGACATCTGCATCATTGAAGTTCCACTCAGTGTCAACCACTCTCCCCCAAACACCGCGGTGATAAACCTCGACACGGCCATCGCAGACACTCCCTCCATTCACCAGTCGCATCAGCCAGTCGTCGCCTGTAACAATGCAATTTGATAATCGAAGTTCATTCAATATTCCACGCAACCATGTTGTAAACACACAATATTATTTTGCTGTTATTTTTGTCCCTAATTAATGAGAAGATATTCAGCAAGAAAGAGAAATGCCAAAATAAAAGTTTCAGAAACATGAATAGAATTGCTGTGATTAGAATATCAAGGATGTGACATATACCCAGGAAGAAATAATTGAGGTAAGTTGTCAAATGTGGTTTCAAATTTCAAACTATGTGACTATCCTCCCTTTTTATTCATTTGTGGGCATGGACGCCGCTGAAAATGTATATTGTCCTTAAGAAGATCAAATTGTGGTGCCTTTTTGAACCTTGAAAACAGTAAAATTTAGGTTCAACCGTGGTATTGTTGGCATGACCTACCATTGTCTTGAGCCAGCAATGATTATATGTTTTTGTAAGTAGCCTGCTGCGCGAGCTGGAGAGGAACTTGCTGGTGTTGGCGTTCATCTGTTACAGAGCATGATCGAATAAGTCTCATGCTTTGAATATTCAGTCAAAGGGACTTTAATGAATTGTTGCAGTGTATCTTTTAGCTGCATGTCTCTAAAAATCTGATCGATTTAATGAGGTCGTCGTGGAATTCTTTGTTTCAGGATGTTCTCTGAGGACGGGACTTCAATTCGGCACATTGTAAAGCTGATGGAGCGAATGAATGATCAAGATGGTGGATTGATTAAGAATCCAATGCGTTTCGTAGCTTCGTAGTCATTGGTTCAATAATATGGACTGCAAGTGATCATTAGAAACCATGGCTTTTCAGTGCACCTATGCACAGAGAGTAAATCCAATCTTCTCCACTCTGACAGCAAATTAAAGCAACACAGGCTAAATGAGATGTTGCTCAATGAACAAGTAGTTAAAATGTGAGTTAGAGGAATCTCAGAAAAAGATACCACTCAAACTCTACATTTTTGCGTCATTTTACGAGAACATATTTTGGCAATGTTTCATTCAAAAAAACTTGCTTTGTTAATGTGTACACCTTAGAACTCCTCAGTGGCAAAAATCAATCAAATTAAAAAATATCATATAAACTGGCAATATATTTTTGTACAACAAGAATTCACCAATCTTCAACACTTAGCAGGAGGAAATATTTTGTTGGCTTTCGAGTCAATTGCCTGGCTGAGATTTTACCTTAATGTTTGTTTTCCACAAGCACTCTTAGTCCTCACTTAAATACTGCCAGCAATTCTATCAAGATTTTTATCAGCTCAGAACTCGAAACCAAATTACTCTTCCAATCTAGAGGATAATAGCAAATTGGAAACACATTCTAGTGGTGTTCCGCGGAGGACAGTGCTGGGGACACTTGGCATGTGTATTATATCTTAAACATTTGGAGTTAAATGCGATGACCTGCTTGGAAAATTTTGAGATAACGCAAAAAATGACTGTGTAGCTGATAGTGGATATGTTAACTGTCCACTCCACAGAAATGTCAATAGTTTAGTGGGCAGATGAGTGGCAAATGGAATTCAATCTGGAAAAATCGTGAGATCATGCATTTTGAGAGTGCAAGCTATGCACGGGACTATGCAATGCACGGGAAGATATTGGGAGGGATTGACGAAACGGTGTACCTTAGAGTGCATATACATCGGTTCTTAAAGTTGACAGGACAGGCGGACAGAGTGCCTTGGAAAGTGCGTGGGATGTTTTATATTACTGGCGAGCGATTTAATGTAAAAACCGGTGTTAAATGATGGAACTTTAGTAAACATTGGTTAGGATACAGCAGGAATTTCGGGTGCAACTCTGGTCACCACGATGCAGAAGTGACATCAATGTTTTGCCGACGCTGCAGAGGAGATTTATGAGTATGTTGCCAAGGCTTCAAAAATGCAGTTATGATGAGAATTGGATAGACGATTGTTGCTTTCTTTCAAACGGAGTTTGATAATGAGCGACCTAATTGAGGTGTGCAAAATTGGAAGGTGCCTCATATGACCGCCAGGAAAAATTGCTTTCCTCAAGTTAAGAGAACAGAGAGCATGGATTTGATGTGATTGTTCAAGAAATAGAGGGGACGTGAGGAAACACATTTTTACAGAGGGTCGTGCATAGCTGAAATGATGGTTCAAACAGAAACTCTCAACTCATTTAAAAACTGGATCTGTATCTGAAGTACTGTAGCCTGCAAGGCTACGGAGCTCATGTTGTAAAATGGGAATACCTGAGCCACCAGTTGCCTGTTGCTTTCTCTCTAACTTAGCGTGCACCTGCGCCCTAGGTTGAATAGTTCTTTCTGAAGGGTTAATTTGTTATTGTTCTATCTATCTAGTCCTTCGTTTAGCATGCCCCTTCCTAACTAAGCACGGAATTGTTTAGGGCTCCCCATGTGAGTTTTGACTCTGAGCTATACACGTTGCTCTTGGACTAAGATACGAATTCCCATTTTGGACTAACGGCTTCACACCCAACTGGGGATAATGCACGTACGTTGTGTTGAAAACTAGTTATACCACTCACTGTCTCAACGGTACAACAACTATTCTTGGTATCAACTCTTATCCGAATTCGTACAGGTACACCCATAAGAACTGCAAAATATTGGATCCAGATGCATCATACAGTTATTTCAAATTATTTTCAATTTCGTCTGACAATGAGGATACAGATCAAAGAAAAGATAATTACAGCACAGGAAAGACCCTTCGGCCCTCGAAGCCTGCACTGACCATTGTACCCGACTGAACTAAAGCCCCCTACCCTTCCGGGAACGGTATCTCTTTATTCCCGTCTTATTCATGTATTTGCCCAGGCGCCCCTTAAAACTTATTTTGATATCTGCCTGCCCTATCTCCACCGGCAGCGAGTTCCAGGCATCTACCACCCTCTGTGTAAAAAGCTTGCCTCGTACATCTCCTTTAAAGCTTGTTCCTCCATCGTAAACCTGTGACCTCTAGTAATTTACTCTTCCACTCTGGGAAAAAAGCTTCTGACTATTCAATCTCTCCACGCTCCTCACACTCTAATAGATTTCTACCAGGTCGACACTCAACCTCCGTTGTTCCAATGAGAACAAAGCAATTTTCTCCAAACTCTCTTCATAGCTAATACCTTCCATACCCGACAACATCCTGCGGGTAAATCTTTTCTGTATCCTTTCCAAGGCCTCCACATCTTTCTGGCAGTGCGGCAGCCGGAATTGAACACTATATTCCAATTGTGGCCGAACCAATATTCTATAAAGTTGCAACATGACTTTCCAATTTTTAAACTCAATGCCCTGGCCGATGAAGGTAAGCATGTCGGATGCCTCCTTGACTACCTTCTCCGCCTGCGTTGCCACTTTCAATGATCTGTAAACCTATACACCCAGATCAGATGGAAATGACAAAATGTATGAGATATTGAATAAGTATTTGTGTTGGTCTTCACAGTGGAAGACACAAATAACATGCCAAAAATTGATGGCAGGAAGGCTACGGCAGGTAAGGACACAAAACTATCATTATCACGAAAGACGTAGTGTTGGCCAAGTTAATGGGCTAACCGTTAACAAGTCTCCTGGACCTGTTGAAATGCATTGCAGGGTACTAAAACAGATAGCATGACAAATACCAAATGCATTAGTTGTAATGTATCAAAATTCGCTGGGCTTGGGTTTGTTCCCGCAGATTAGAAAACAGCAAACGTGACGCCACTGTTTAAAACAGAAGATAGACAAAAGGCGGGGATAAATAAGCTGGTAGTAGGGAAAATGTTTGAATCTATCACCAAAGAAGAAATAGAAAGACATTTACATATAAATTGTCCTATTGTGAAGACGCAGCATGACTTCATGAAGGGAGGTCATGTTTGACTAATTTGGTGGAATTCTTTGAGAACAGCACATGTGCAATGAACAATGGAGAACCCGTGAATGTGGTGTACCTAGATTTCCAGAGTGTATTTTACAAGGTGCCACACCAAAGACTGCTACATCAGATAAAGGTGCACATTGTTACAGGAAATGTATTAGCATAGGTGGAATACTGGTTAACTAACAAAAAGCAAAAATTGGTGATAAATGACGATCAGTGACTAGTGGCATGTCTCATGGATCAGTGTTGAGACCGCAATTGTTTGCAATTTACATCGATGAATTGGAGTTGAGGACCAAGTGTAGTGTGTCAAAATTCGCAGATGACACTAAGATAAGTGATAGAGCAAAGTGTGCAGAGGATGCTTTAAGCCTGCAAGTCGATATAGGTAGTCTAAGTGAGTGGGCGAGGGTCGGGCAGATGGAGTATAAGTTGGTCATTCATTTTGGCAGGTATAACAGCAAAATGGACTATTATTTAAATGGCAAAAAATTGCCACAATGCAGATGGATCTGAGCGCCCTTGTTCAAGGACCCACGAGAGATGGATGAGGTCTTAAATGAATATTTCTCATCAGTATTTACTGTTGAGAAAAGCAAGGATGTTAGGGGTCTTGGGGAAATAAATAGTGATGTATTGAGGAGTGTACATATTACAGAAAAGGAGGTGCTGGAAGTCTTATAACATGATAAATCCCCGGGACCTGATTAATTATATCTCAGGAATTGGGGGAGGTAAGGGAGGAAATTGTGGGTTCCCTAGCGAGATATTTGAATCATCCATAGTCACGGGTGAGGTGCCTGAAGATTGGAGAGTGGCAAATGTTTGCCTTTGTTTAAGAAGGGCTGGAGGGAAAAGCCTAGGAACTACAGGCCAGTGAGCCTCACATCTATGGTGGATAAATTATTAGGAAATATTTTGAGAGATGGGATCTACAAACATTTCGAGATGCAAGGACTGATTAGGGACAGTCCGCATGGTTTGTGAGTGGGAAATCATGTCTCACAAATTTGATTGAGTTTCTGAAGGGGTAACAAAGAAAGTAGATGAAGGCAGTGCAGCTGATTTTGTTACATAGACTTTAGCAAGGCCTTCAACAAGGTACCACATGGTAGATTGTTGCATAAAGTTCAATCTCACGGGATCCGGTGTGAGTATTTAATTGGATACAAAATTAGTTTCTTGACAAAAGCTAGAAGGTAATTGTGGAGAATTGTTTTCTTTTTCAAACTGGAGGCCTTGACCACCCCTGCGCCTCAGGGATCAGTGCTAGGCCCACTGTTATTTGTCACTTATATTAATGATTTGGATGAAAACATAGGAGGCATGCTTAGTAAGTTTGAAGATGACACCAAGATTGGCGGCATAGTACGCAATGAAAAAAATCTCCAATTGCAATGGGATCTTGATCAATTGGGCCAGTGGGCTGACTAATGTTAGACAAAATTTAATTTAGGCAAATGTAAGGTGATGCAATTTGGTAGATTGAACCAGGCAAGGCTTACTCAGTTAATGGTAGGGCATTTGGGAGATTTACAGAGCAAAGAGATCTAAGAGTACATGTTCATAGCTCCTTGAAAGTGGAGTCACAGGTGGATAGAATGGTAAAGAAGACATTCGGTGGGCTTGGTTTCATGAGTCAGAACATTGAATACACGAGTTGAGACTTCTTGTTGAAGATGTATAGGATATTGGTGAGGCCACACTGAGAATACTGTGTGTAATTCTGGTCACCCTATTATAGAAAGGCCATTATTAAACTAGAAAGCATGTAGTAAACGTTTACTAGGATGCTCCTGGGACTTGATGGATTGAGTTATAAAGAGAGACTCAAAAGACTGGGACTTTGTTCTCTGGAATATAGGAGGCTGAGGTTTGACCTTATAGAGGTCTTTAAATTAATGAGGAGCATAGACAAGGTAGATAGTCAATATCCTTCCCCCCCCCCCCGAAAGGTAGGGGAGTCTAAAACTAGAGGGCATAGATTTAAATTGAGAGGGGGGAGATTTATAAAAGTGTCCAGATGGGCATTTTTCTTCACACAGAGTGTGCTGAGCGTCTGGAACCAGCTTAAAGAGGTAGTAGTAGAGGCGGTACAATTTTATTGTTTAAAAACCGTTTAGATAGTTATATGGCTATGAAGGGTACAGAGGAATATGGGCCAAATGCGGGCAATTGGGATTAGCTTAGGAGTTTAAAAAAAAGGGTGGCATGGAAAAGTTGGGCTGAAGAGCCTGTTCCTATGCTGTACACCTCTATGAATCTATGACTCTATGACTCTAATCACAAGGAGTTGGTTTGCAGGTGAAGTCGATAATTATAAAGGCAAATGGAATTTTGTCCTTCGTTGCTACAGGGATAGAGTTTAAAAACAACGAAGCTATGTTGCAGCTTTAATAAAGTGCTGGTGAGGCCACACCCGGAATACTACTCCAATTTTGGTCTCCTCACTTGAAAAAGGATACAGTGGCATTGGAGGCACTGGCACTGGATACACCGATTTCACAGTTGAGAGAGTGAGTTGGCTTCTGAGGAGAAACCTATTAGACTGGGGCTATACTTATTGGAATTCAGAAGAATGAGGGTACATCTTACAGGAATATATAAGATTATGAAGGGAATAGATAAGAGAGAAGCAGGGAAGCTGTTTCCACTGGCAGGTGAAACTAGACCGTGGGATGTGGTCTCACAATAATGGGAAGCAGATTTAGGACTGATTTGAGGAGAAACTTCTTCAAATAAAGTTAGATAAGTCACTGGAACTGGATGGAATGTACTCCAGGCTATTGTGGGAGGCGATGAAGTAGATTGCTGAACCTCTGGCGATTATCTTTACATCATCAATGGAGATGGGAGAGGTTCTGGAAGATTGGAGGATTGCAGATGTTGTTCCTTTATTCAAGAAAGGGAGTAAAGAAAGGCCTAGAAATTATAGACCAGTGAGTCTAAACTCAGTGGTTGGTAAGTTGATGAAGAAGATCCTGAGAAGCAGGATTTATGAACATTTGGAGAGGTATGATATGATTAAGAATAGTCAACATGGCTTTCTCAAAGGCAGATCATGTCTTGTGAGCCTGATTGAATTGTTTGAAGATGTGACTAATCTCATGAAAGAAGGAAGATGTAACATATATGGACTTCAGGAAGGCATTTAATGAGATGTCCCATGCAAGGTTTATTGAGAAAGTGAGAGGGCATGGGATACAAGGGGACATTGCTTTGTGGATCCAGAACTGGTTTGCCCACAGAAGGCAAACAGTGGTTATTGGTGGAACATATTCTGCATGGAGTTCGGTCACCAGTGGAGTGCCCCAGGGATCTGTTCTGAGACCTTACTCTTTTTGATTTTTATAAATGACCTGGGTGAGATAGTGGAGGCGTAGGTTGGTAAGTTTGCTGAGGACACAAAGATTGGAGGTGTTGTGGATAGTGTGGAGGGATGTCAGAAGTTGCAATGAGACATTGATAGGATGCAAGACTGGGTGAAGACGTGGCAGATGGAGTTCAACCCAGATAAGTGTGAAGTGGTTCATTTTGGCAGGTCAAATAGGATGGCAGATGATAACATTAATGGTAGGACTCTTCACAGTGTGGAAGATTAGAAGGATCTTGGGGTCCGAGTTCATAGGATCCTCAAAGCAGCTGTGCAGGTTGAAGCTGTGGTTAAGAAGGCGTATGGTGTACTGGCCTTAATCAATCGTGTTTAGGAGTCGAGAGGTAATTTTGCAGTTATATAGGACCCTGGTGAGACCCCACTTAGAGTATTGTGCTCAGTTCTAGTCGCCGCATTACAGGAAGGATGTGATAGCGTAGAAAGCGTGCAGAGGAGATTTACAAGGGTGTTGCCTGGATTGGGGAGCATGCCTTATGAGGATAAGTTGAGGGAGCTCGTCCTTTTCTCCTTGGAGAGGCGAAGAATGAGGGTTGACGTGATACAGGTGTGTAAGATGTTGAGAGGTATTGATCGAGTGGATAGTCAGTTGCTTTCTTTTTTTTCCTAGGGCTCAAATGGTTGCCATAAGAGGACACAGGTTTGAGGTGTTGGGGAGTAGGTACAGAAGAGATTTCAGCGGTAGATTTTTCACTCAGAGAATGCTGGGTGCGTGAAATGGGCTGCCGGCAACAGTGGTGGAAGTGGATTCGACAAAGACTTTTAAGACACTTTTAGATAAGTACATGGAACTTAGTAAGATAGAGAGTTATAGGTAAGCCTAGCAATCCGAGAGGTAGGGACATGTTCAGCACAACTTTGTAGGCCGAAGGGCCTGTATTGTGCTGTAGTTTTTCTATGTTTCTATCTTTCTAATGGGTTATGAATCTGTGGAATTCCCTGCCCAGTGAAACAGTTAAGGCGACATCGTTGAATGTTTTTAAGTCAAGGATCGATACATTGCTGAACAGTAAAAGAATTGAGGGTTATGGTGAGAGCGCGGATAAGTGGAGCTAAGTCCACGAAAAGATCAATCATGATCTTTCTGAATGGTGGAGGAGGCTTGAGGAACCAGCCCTCCTTCTTATGTTCTTATCCTTCTGCATAGCAATACTCTTAAGTGTTCTGCCATTTATTTTACATCTCCTGTCCCTATTAGACTTTCCAAAACGTATAACTTCACATTTTTTTTTCCATTAAACTCCACTTGCCATCTGTCTTCCCAAGCTCCAACCAATCTCTATCCCGTTGTGTCCTCTGATGGCCCTCATGGCTATTGGCAAATCCTTTGTATTGTCCGCAAACTTACTAATCCAATCAGTTATATTTTCGTCCAAATCATTTATACATATTACAAACAGCAAAGGCGCTATCCCTAATTCCCTGAGAACCGCACTTGTCACAGCCGTCCACCCACTTCCACTAGCTATCCTCTATCTGGTATGGCAAAGGTCACATGTCACCGAAGTACATTTAAATAGATAAGTGGGGAATTCCATTTGTTTGAACTCCTCACTCGCCTCAATACTAAATTATGCAAATAAATGCATATTTAGACAAGCCATGAGAAGGAACGTATGTCAGCATTCATGTATGTATAGTAATTTTATTATAATTATGTGAATTTATGAAAAAGATGCACCTACCTCTTGAACAGATCACCCCAGCATCATTTCTATGGGTGCAAACATGGTGCCCCCAGGATACGACGGGACAGTCGCTCAAACGCATCTCATTGCCGATGCATTCGTTGATCTCGTTCAAGATCGGACCATTTCCTTCTCCAAAGAAGGCTCCTCCGGGAGTTGATAGCGCAACCCCACAACCGAGATGATTGCAGACGACAGCTGCATCCTGTAAGTCCCAGTAGGTATCACAAACCGTGCCCCAGGTGTCACCTAGGAATATCTCCACTCTACCTGAGCAGGTGTCATTCCCGCCGACTAACCGTGGCCCTTTTTGTCCTTTGCGTAGAAAAAAGAAACATTTTTTCAACGGAGAAAAGCAAGGAATCAGCGTAAAAACTCCAAACTTGAACAGCAATTTTGAACACGTGTTTTATTGTATGAAGTCAATGTTATAAACAACACAACACTGCAGTGCCAGTTAAAGAGGAGACACTATGGAAGAATTCCTAGGAATCTGGTGATAGGGAAAGTGAAAAATAAAACTCCATCGGAAGGATGACTCCAATATTTTGAAAACAGGAAAACTATGTAAAAGTGCTCAGCTGAAGAGAAGCAAGCTCTAAACTTTTCTTGATGCAAATGCAATGAAACAAAGTAGTCTGGACGTCTACTAGATTGAAATTACCGAAAAATACGATGTTAAAAAAGAAAAATGCAATGTTTTTTTTATCAAAACGCAGTACTGGATTGCAAAAGAAAAGTGGCCCATGCGGACAATGCATCAGGCTGCAGACAAACTATACGAAATTCAGCATTCTTAACCTGCTATGTCGTGTAAAATCGATATCAATTACCATCCAAAAGGGTATTAATGGAAGTTTTGGAAATTCCATTTTTATTTTTAACCTTGACTTCATTATATATTGCAATCGTCCGCTTGAAAAAAAGAATATGATAACTTGATTAAAATAAGTAAAATAATACGACAATGTGATTCCTAGCCACTGATAACACAATCTGGATCTGATATTGCGCATCAACGATGTTTCCCTTATGAATGATGAATCAACAAATGTCGACACGGGGCGACACAGTGGCACAGTTGTTGACACTGATGCTTTAAAACTCCAAGGACCCGGCTCAATTCCGGCCTTGGGTGACTGTCTGTCTGGAGTTTTCACATTCTCCGCGTACCTGTATTGGTTTCCTCCAGTTGCTCCGGTTTCCTTCCACAGTCCAAATATGTGTTCTTTAAGTGAATTGGCCATATAAATTACTCCTTAGAGTCCAGGATCAAATATTAGATTAGAGAGACATGTGCGTCGATACAGACTTGGCGCTTGTTATGGATTCCATAATAATCACCAAGTCTGTACTGATGCAGATGTCTCTCTAATGTAATATTTTCTTGCCTCTAAGTGGCCCACATCCTTTGTTCCTTGCATATTCATGTATCTATCTAGGTGCCTCTTGAATGATGTTATGGAATCTTTTTCTACCACGTCTTCTAGCAGCGCGTTCCAGACATCCACCACCCTCTTTTTGAAACATTTGCCTCTTACATCTCTTACAATCTTTCCGCTGTCACTTTCAACCTAATGCAGATTAATTGACCCTTCAAATTTGAGAAATAGACTCTGACTATTCGCTGTATCCAAGCCTGTAGTAGTTTGTAAACATCTAAAAGCACCCTCAACCACCACTCCCTCCACCCCCACTCCCATCCTCCAACACTCCAATGAAATAATCCAAGTTTGTTCAACCCTTCTTTATAGTCCATGTCCTTCCAAAAAGAGGCAAAATCCTGATAAATCTCTTCTGCACCGTAAACAATGCATCAACTAAAATTGTGTATAATATTCCAAATGTGGCCTAATCTAAGTCTTATATAGACTGCAACATTATTTTCCAATTTCTATACTTATGCACCTCCTTGACCACCTTGTCCATCTGAATTACCACCTTCAGGAAAGTGTGGATCTGCACACCTGGATCCCCCAGTTTTTAATATTTCTATGGGCATCACCACTTACAGTGCACATTCCTTCTGCATTAAGCCTTCCAAATCGTATCACCTCATATTTGTCTGGTTTAAATTTCACCTGTCATCTTCTGATCTAGATCTGCAGCCTGTTTTTATCCTGTTCTATCCTTTGGCTATCCTCCTCACTATCCATTGCACCCCCACGTTTTGTATCACCCGCAAATTCACTAATCAGACAACATGCATTTTCTTCCAAATCATATATATTACAAGCAACAGAGGTTCCTGCACTTGTTGGAACACATGTTGCCACAGGACTTCAGTTAGAAAAGTACCCTTCCACTGCTACTCTCTGTTCACTATGCCCAGTCCAGTTTTACCACCCAGCTAGGATCTTACATGACTTCAGCTTCTGTACCAGCCGACTTGGGTAGAGCAGGGACAGGAATGGATGTTGCAGGTTCCGGGGTACAAATGCTTTAGTCGGAGTAGAGAAGGAGGTAGAAGGGGGGGGAGGAGTGGCGTTACTGGTCAAAGACTGTATCACGCTGATCGAAAAGAAGTTTGATGAGGACTTGTCTGTTGAGGTAGTATGGGCTGAGATTAGAAACAGGAGAGGAGAGGTCACCCTGTTGGGAGTCTTTTACAGACCTCCTAATAGTTCTAGAGAGGTTGAGGAAAGGATTGCGAAGTCAATTCTGATTAGGAGTGAAAGTAGTAGGGTAATTGTGATGGGGGACTTTAACTTTGCTAATATTGATTGGAATAGCTATAGCTCTAGCTCGTTAGAGGGGTCAGTTTTCGTACAGAGTGTGCAGGAAGGTTTTTTGACTCAGTATGTAGATAGGCCAACTAGAGGTGAGGCTACATTGGATTTGGTGCTGGGCAATGAGCCAGACCAGGTGTTAGGCTTGGAAGTTAGTGAACATTTTGGTGATAGTGACCACAATTCGGTTACGTTCACCTTAGTGATGGACAGGGATAGGCATGAAGCTGGGGGCAGTAGTTATAGCTGGGGGAAGGGTAATTATGAGGCCATCAGGAGAGAATTAGGGTGCATAGATTGGACTAGGGAACTACAGGGACTGGGAACATCTGGAATGTGGTGCTTATTCAAGGAGCAGCTGCTGCGAGTCCTTGATAAGTATGTCCCTGTCAGGCAGGGAGGAAATGGACGAGTAAGAGAGCCTTGGTGTACGAAAAAAGTTGATTTGCTGGTTAAGAAGAAAAAGGAGGCTTATGTCAGGATGAGGCTTGAAGGCTCAGGTAGTGCAATGGATAGCTATAGATTAGCTAGGAAGGAGGTAAAAAGTGAATTGAGGAGAGCTAAGAGGGGACACGAGAAGATGTTGGCTGATAGGATTAAGGAGAATCCTAAAGCTTTCTTTCGATATGTTAAGAATAGAAGATTGGTTAGGGCAAGATTAGGGCCAGTCATAGACAGCAGTGGGAAGTTGTGCGTGGAGCCTGAAGAGATTGGTGAGGCACTGAATAAATATTTCTCTTCGGTATTCACGCAGAGTGCTGGAAATGTAGCTGTGGAGAGCACTGAGGTACAGGGTTGCAAATTGGGGAGTATTGTAGTAGATAGGGAGGATGTGTTAGAAATTCTCGAGGGTTTGAAGTTGGATAAGTCCCCTGGGCCGGACGGGATTTACCCTAGGATTCTCTGGGAGGCAAGAGAGGAGATTGCAGAGCCTCTGGCTCTGATCTTCAGGTCCTCGTTGGTTACGGGTGTGGTTCCGGAGGACTGGAGGATGGCGAATGTGGTCCCATTGTTTAAGAAGGGGAAGAGAGACCTTCCTGGGAATTATAGGCCAGTGAGTCTTACTTCTGTGGTGGGCAAGGTATTGGAGAGAATTATTAGGGATAGGATTTATAGTTATTTAGAGAGAAATGAATTGATTGGGGATAGTCAGCATGGTTTCGTGAAGGGTAGGTCATGCCTTACTAACCTCATTGAGTTTTTTGAGAAAGTGACCAGAGAGGTGGATGGGGGTAAGGCGGTTGATGTAGTATATATGGACTTTAGTAAGGCGTTTGATAAGGTGGCCCATGGAAGACTTCTACAGAAAATGCAGATGTGTGGAATAGAGGGTGATTTAGCTAATTGGATTAGGAATTGGCTGGCAGATAGAAGACAGAGGGTGGTGGTTGATGGGAGATATTCATCGTGGAGTTCGGTGACGAGTGGTGTGCCTCAGGGGTCTGTTTTGGGGCCCCTGCTGTTTGTAATTTTTATAAATGATCTGGATGAGGGTATTGAGGGATGGATCAGTAAATTTGCAGATGATACTAAAGTTGGTGGTGTGGTAGATAGTGAAGAGGGGTGTTTTAGTTTACAGAGTGACTTGGACAAGTTGCAGAGCTGGGCCGAGAGGTGGCAAATGGAGTTTAATGTGGAAAAGTGTGAGGTAATGCACTTTGGCAGGAACAATAAATGTGTAGAGTATAGGGCTAATGGTAGGGCTCTTAATAGTGTTGAGGAACAGAAGGATCTTGGTGTATGTGTCAATAGATCCCTGAAAGTAGGCAGTCAAGTGGATAAAGTTGTTAAGAAGGCTTATGGAGTCTTAGCTTTTATTGGTAGGGGGATTGAATTTAGGAGCCGCAGCATCATGTTGCAGCTGTACAAAACTCTAGTGCGGCCGCACTTGGAGTATTGTGTGCAGTTCTGGTCGCCACATTATAAGAAAGATGTGGAGGCATTGGAGAGGGTACAGAGGAGGTTTACCAGGATGTTGCCTGGTATGGAGGGCAGGTCCTATGAAGAGAGGTTGAAGGATTTGAGGTTGTTTTCGTTAGAAAGGAGGCGGCTAAGAGGGGATCTTATTGAAGCATATAAGATGATTAGAGGTTTAGATAGGGTGGACAGTGATAGCCTTTTTCCTAGGATGGAGAAAGCTAGCACGAGGGGACACAGCTTTAAATTAAGGGGTATGAGTTATAGGACGGATATCAGAGGTAGGTTCTTTACTCAAAGAGTGATTAGGGAGTGGAATGCCCTGCCTGCAGCTGTTGTAGATGCGCCAAGTTTGGTGGCGTTTAAGAGGTTAGTTGATAAGTATATGGAAGAGAAGGGAATGGTTTAGTTTGGAGGGGCATTGCTTTTTATTTTGGTCGGCACAACATCGAAGGCCGAAGGGCCTGTTCTGTGCTGTATTGTTCTATGTTCTATGTTCTATAAGGCTTTGATACAGTCCATGAGTACAGCATCCATTGCCGTGCACTGCTCAAAATTTCTTGTCACTTCCTCAGGATCTCAATCTTGTTTGTGAGACACGACCTCCCCTTCATAAAATCAAGGTTGAGGTGTTGAGATATGCAGGGAGTTGACACTGTTTGCTGTCACTTGAACGTAAGAAGTAATGAAAAACTTACCGGAGCAAATGATACTGACATCATGTCTGTGCGTACAGTTGTGTTGGTTTCTCTGTTCAGTGGGGCAGTCCCAGAGAACGTTCTCCGTTCCTTGACATTGGTAAATATCCTGCCAGATGGGACCATTACCCTCTCCAAAGTACGCTCCTCCAAGTATGGATATTACTTCCCCGCATTTCAGTGATGCGCATACTACCTCTGCGTCCTGTGAATGCCAGTTTAAATCACATACTGTTCCCCAGGTATCTCCATACACTATTTCTAATCTTCCAGAGCAGTCATCGGGTCCACCAACCAGTCTCGGCTGCTTGTGTCCTGTTGATTTTAACAGATGATATTAGATTTTCAAGGCACTTGCATGTAACTCATTTTACATCGAGAACATTAATTGCTAAAATTGCTGGTCCTATGCTCTAATACGGACAATGTCGGTCACTTCCGTTGGAGCAGACATTAGTTGAAGCTTATCGGTAGCTTCCAACCTGACAGTGCTAGTTATGAAGAAAGGACTAAATTTCTTTTAAGATTAATAGCAATTTGTATCGACCAGCCTTTTAATCTGCCTGTAATTACAAAACCTCTTTGTCCTTGTTCGGTCTACACGATTTTTGCGCACAATTCACTCAGTGGTTTCATCCTAATAGTTTCACATTTTTATCCATATTAAGGGGTTCCGTGACGCTTCCATTTATAGCTTGCGTTCCACTGTGACAATTTGCTGGATTTTGCAACTTTCCAACTCTTGCTGTGGTTTACCCCTCTGGATGTTGAGTTGAAAACGCTGAAGCCTTCTGACGCAGAGACACGCCTTATCTCGAGCTACTGGCTAAATTTCCAATACCAGAGACAGAGAGACAGAAACACACTGCATGGAGTTTGGTGTCCTAACACCTTCTAAATAAGGAGCTGCTAGCAGAATTAACAATGCAAGAGAGAGACAGATGCAATCACTGTTTTCAATCTGGAGTCAAAACCGCTTTTAACTAACCAGCTGCCCAACTGAAAGTAACCATTGGATTTTCCTGGGAAAGAACCACATGGCACGCATCTGTCAATTAGTCGCAAATCAGACGACTCAAAGTACCTTAAAATTTCAGGACATTGCATTAGGCCCAGATTAAAAACAAACGACTGGACAATTATTAGACTTTTCAGCAATAAAAGAATATCGACTCAGAAAACTCGATGCCCCAATAAAAAAAGAAGCAGGGTTGCTTATATCTGCAGAAAATATGCTCAAATGCATTTCTTAAAGGAACAGTAGCACCACACTTCCTATCATGTTGCAACCACAACTACGCACAGTACTCCAGTTCTGGCCTCACCAAATTCTATACAAATCCAACATGACATTTTTCTTTGTAATTTGTGTCTCGATTGGTAAAAAAAAACATGTCCCACATGACATATTTCAGTACCCACTTACATGCCCTTCCACCTTCAGAAATCTAAGGACAAAAGGCCAAAGTCTGTTTGTTCCTCTGAACTTTCTGGTGCTATGCCTGTCATTGAATGCATCCTTGTCCAATTACTCCTTCTAAAATGCATCACCTCACAATTTTAAGGTTAAATTGCATCTGCCAATTTGACTATCCTACTTATATCTTCCTGTAGCCAGGACAGTCAATCACATTGTTGATCAGTCACTTTTTGTGCCATCAAGAAACCTACTAATCCTTAGCCCACTCTTTATCCAGAGGGTAGTTAGAGTAGTAAGGGTGTGGAATGATCTGCCTGCAACTGTAGTGGATTCGCTAACATTAACGGCATTTAAACGGTCATTAGACAGACATATGGATGATATTGGAATAGTATAGGTTAGATGAGCTTTAGATTGGTTTCAGAGATTGGGGCAACTGTGGGCCTGTACTGCATGTAATGTTCCATGTTCTATGTTCACACACTCTTCTATGCCATTCATATAAGTGACCAATAATGGAAGACCCAGTACGTATCTCCACAGTAGGCCAGCGGACACTGGCTTCCAGTCAATAAAACAGCCTTCTATAATCATCCACTGGATTCTACAAACAAGCCGATATTGAATCCACCTTACCAAATTAGCCATCTCATGTGCATTTGCCTCGTTTATGAGGCATGTGGGGCTAGCCAAATGTTTTGCTGAAATCCATATGAATTACAACAGCTGCACTACCTTTAACTACACATCTGGTCACTTTCTCAAAAAAAAATCTTTTTCTGGCATAACTTTCCTCCCAACAAAACCATGCTGACTACACCCAATTAGACCTTCCCTCTCTAAATGGATGTAGTTTTTCTCCTTCAGAATTTTCTCCAGAAGTTCCCCCACTACTAACGTGAGGCTCACTGGTCAATAGTAGCTTGCCTTAACTCCACAGCCTTTATTAAATACAGAAACACATTAGCTGTTCTGCAGTCCTCTGGCACCTCCCCCGTGGTGCCAGAAATAAACAGTATGGCTCAGAGCCCAGCAATCCCCTCCTTTTCCTCTCGCAACATCCACGGACAACATTGGTTCAGACCTGAAGGTTTTTCCGCGTTTAAGCCCAACATCAGCTTCAATACCATGTCACTCCTTATGTTCAAAAAACCTAGTATCCTCCCTTTCTCTCTGAATGTCATATGTTTTTCTTCATATTATGTGTTCTTCAAGAATGTACCGATGTCACACCCCCACAACCCTTCCCGCCACAGATTGTCCCTTGGGCCCGAAAGAGACTTAACCATTCCTTGACTGTCCTCTTTCTAGTGCTACATTTACAGAAAACTGTTGGATTCTCCTTACTTTCAGCAGCCAGAGCTTTGCCATGCCTAATTGTTGATTCCTTAATGTTTTTTTTGAAACCCCACCTTGCAATTCCTGTGTTCGCTGACTGCCTCCCCTTGAACCTACTGAAGACTCCATTTCTGCCCCATTGTATCCTGAATATCTCGGGTCATCTATTGCTTTTTGGGCTTGCTATTACTTTCTATCAATCGGGAGGGAACATGATGGGTCTGTACCCTCTCATGTTCCTTTTTGAACTATCCCTACTGCTGTCCAATCGATTTCCCCACAAATAACTGTTCCGTGTCTACGTTGGCTAGATCCTGCCTCATTTTACTAGAATCTGTTCCTCCACAAATCATTTGTTTTCTATATTGTGTGTCTCTCTGTTTATGGCAGGCTTAACTTATATCTTCTTGTGGTCACTATCACTAAAATAATAAAAATAGTTATTTGTCCCGCTAATTCCTCAAAATAAGATCCAGTACTGCACCGTCCATGTTGGGTCATCTACATATTGACCCAGGATGTTATCTTGTATACGTTTTAAGAAATCCACTCCATTCAAGCCTTTAGCACGTGTCCACCCCAAATAATGTTGGAAAAGTTGAAATCACCCAAGATAACGATCCTACTACTACTTTTTTTTTTACACAGCTCAGCGAACTGTGTGCAAACTGTGAGAATTTAATAGTAATTTCAGTGCAGTGTTAATGTCAGCGTTATTTGTGACTAATAAATAAACGTTTACTTTACACATATTTCCTCCTCAATTTCCCGAGCTTTATCTGGGGGTCCACAATTTAAAAAAACTAGCAATTCGGCTGCCTCTGTTTTATTCCTAAGCTCTATACAGAAAGCTTCGTTCAAAACCTCTCTCAAGATATCATCTCTCCTTACTTTGTAACTGACTCCTTCCCTATTACTGTAATCCATCCTTCCCTTTAGCATCCTCCCTGTCTAGCCTGAATATCTTATATTCCAGAATTCTGAGCTGCCAATCCCTCCCCTCCCTTAATTATGTATCTGTGATGGCTTCTAAACCACAATTCCATTTGTCATTCCTCGTCATCAACTGAACCAAGCAGCTGTACTATTTTTGACTAGATTATTTTACTGTATTATGCTGTGTCTCTTTTTGATAACAATCGGTGTGTGAAAACATGCACAAGAATGTTAGCCCCGCTTTGCTTCAAATATAGTCAAATACATCTTTGTGCTCGTCCAAATTATGCAAAACCTTTATATCCCCGGACCGGGAATTGAACTCCGGTCTCCTGCGTGACACGTAGGCTACTAGCCAGTATACCTTCTCTAGTTATTGTCCCAACGTCCTTCCTTTGGGCAGAGCACACTTTCACGCAGTCTTAATGTCTGGGTTTTTCTTTGCGTGCATAAAGTGGGGAGACGTTGGTATAATGGCAATGTCAGTAGACTGCTAACAGCGGAATTCATGCTCCGAGAACATTGGTTCAAAGCCCACCGAGACAACTGTTGGAATGTGAATTCAATTTATAAATCTGGTTTACAACGCTAGTCTCATTCATGGTGACTACGCCAGCTATTATCAATTGATGTAAAAAAAAAGTTTCACTAAGGTCCTTCGGAGAAGGAAACCTGCCACCTTTGCATCCTTATATGGTGTGGCCCACATGTGACTTCATGCCAAAGTAATGCAGGTGACCTCTATCTGTCCTTTGAAGTAGCCAGTGGCTGATTCCGTTACGAACAGTTCAAGTTAAGAAGTAAATATTGGAACAGCGATGCCCACCTTCCATGAAGTGAAAGGAGTCGTAGCCATGATATATTTAATAATTTTAAGAAGAGAAGTAACTTGCTTGCTGTATAACTATCGTCCACTTCACCGCACGTTGCTGCTGAAGTAAATCGGCCGTAACTGATCCCCGCACCGCGGCTGCCACAGCAGTAGCAACATTCACTCAATATTATTTCCAATCAAAGTAAGGCTGACTCTCATGTATATTCCCGATCAAACGGCACCAAATTTAAGAAAGGTCTACGTAAATCAGGAAAAAGCAGCGTTTCTAAACTCATGAAGTTTAACAATTCTAGTTCTTTTCAGTTCTGAATATGGAGCTGTCAAAATGAGTCGTGTAAATTGCACTACTTAACATTTATACGGCCTTGCACAAATTGTGTGATTAAATGGCATTAAGTGACATTAGTCTTACCCCATTTTCTGAAAATGTGATAGACAGGAGCATTACCTGAACAAATGAGACCAGCAGTTTCCTCTTCTGCGGAACAGTTGTTGTGAGCCAACTGTTTTAATTCACACTTCCAGGGGTCATCTTCAGTGCCATTGCAATTAACTTCATAATTAAGCATAACCCCGTGGCCACCCCCAAACTGAGAATTTCCCGATGCAGATACAGCGTCGCCGCAGCCCAGATATTTGCATAAAACACGAGCATCATTCATATCCCATCCTCGACCGCAGACAGTGCGCCAAATTCCGAAGTTGCGGGCTTCAATTCTACCAGCACAGGGACTCCCTCCACCATCAATCAGTACGATTTGTTCGGATCGAGATGTATCTTGGAAAAGATAGAGTTTATAATTATTCACTTTCGCTCGATAATACGTATTTCAAACGCTGAGGGCTTAATGTGCTTCGGAGAAGGAAACATGAATTCATTTTGGAAGGAAAGCAAAGGAACATAGCATTACCTAAATGGAGAAAAGGTCTGCAGACGAACTATCATCATGTTGAATAGCAGAGCAGGATCGAGAGGCCGAACGGCCTACGCCTGATCCTACTTATTATGGTCTTATGTTCGCAAGCATAATACGGGACCGTATTTCCAAGCTCCCCAAAATACGATTTGGAAATGAGCCCCAAAAATGTCCTGTGAGTGTTTCTTTGAAGTTTACAGCTAAACATTTGCAAGGCCATTGCCACACATATTAATTTTCCACGTACAATTGCACAGCATTATGAAACATCCGACAATGCTATCTAAATCAAGAACGGTGGGTTTTTCCACCATGGTTACTCGAAAGGTTACACCGATGTTGAAACATCTTCTAAATACTGGATTAACTACTGTAATTACTGAAGTTAATAACCTTAGGGCACTCAAGCAACACAAACATATTTCTGGCAAACGCCACAACCCCCCTCCCAGCCCTCACTATCACAAAGCGCCCCAACCAATCCGAACTACGAAGGATTATCTCCCTCCTCTCCGCCTCCTTCCTGTCCACTTCCATGAGCGCGGGCTCGCATTCGCCATCCAACCGGTAGACCCCGACCGGCTGTCCTCGACTCTTCGAACCGATCCAATCGTCTCCTGAACTAGGTTACGACCAGAGCCAGAATTGTCAATACCAACGCCCGCCCTTCGACACAATATCCCTGCCTACCCCGAACACTAATCCGAATCACGCACACATTGATCACACTCATCTCCGACCTAATCAACCTCCGATACGTTATATTATCAGTAACCGCGACAACAGACACCGCACCTAACTCGGACACACCACTCCGTCACTCGACCTGCCTAGTTAATGTGCCATTACTACTGAAAATACTGCAGCTGTAGAGAATAGTAAATGGTGTTAATCCAATCCCCGATCCCACCCCACACCATCCCCTCAACCCACCTTCCCCCCACCTCCTCCACTCCCCTGCATTCCGTGTTTATAGTCACCTATTTTTGCTCCCTCACATGTCTGGCCCTCTCCAACACAATGCCGAGATTGGTTTGCTCATGCTCCCAGTCTCACCTGTGTCAAATAGGCCTACAATAGCAGGGAAATTGTTGCGAATTTGTAAGGGTTGGGACTTCTCCATTGCTATCTGTTTTCTTTCCCAAAACTGTTTCTTTTACAGCCCTCCCCCGCCCTCGTGACTCCTTCCCTGAACTCGAAACAAATTTAAATTAATCAGCATAAAGAGCGTAACTACCTCCGTGAACATTTGCGGATAATTTTGCTCTGTCTAATACACCGCAATGTCCGAATCTTGTACTCTTGCTTATCAACTCGAAGTCGAAGTACCTCGATCTGGAGTCATCAACGCACATTTGTTAGCCATGCATCATACCTTGTGCCGTAGCTACACGTTTCATCTATCCTGCAGCCGTTATTTAAGAGGAAACATTTTAAAATATTGAAAATTAGTCTCAACTACAGATCTCACGTAAAATGCAATATTCGGGATTCTAAGAAAACACAGCCATGTGCAGTATAAGCTGTTATTTCAACAAATACAGTATATTGAGCACATTTCGTGATTAATATAAGTATAGCACAGCGTGCAGGAAATTGACGACGAGAGTTAGAAATGCGAGTACTACCAACGATACAACACCGAAAAGAAACGTGAAAGTATGCCAAAGGAGTGAAGCTGAAGGATGAGAATATAACTGAAGTGGAGGCACAGCTGGAGCACAAACTTTAAAGTTTACAATAATGGAGAAAGCAAAAAAAAAGTTTTGAATATGAAACGAACGGACATACGTCCGGCTGAAGAACCGTATACGAGCACTACGATAGACTTTTCTGAAAATACTTCATTCTAGTTTCCATCAAAGTTACAAGGCTAAATTTCTATTGTACAATTTTGATCAATTGTCAGCAGCGATTACACTCGAGTGCCAATTGGGCTACTTTTTGGATGTATAATTCAAGAAAAATAGAGTAGAAGATTTCTTTGAATAGCAAGACAATAAATTCCATGAATAATATCTGAGATTTCAAGGGTAATAACACCAGAATGTTTCTTTGCACAGAATTTGTGCACATTTTTGGCTCGAAATTTATTTGGTGGTCAGTCACCGGAGGTGGCATTTTGGAAATCGTGCGCTCCTTCCAGAGGAGCATAGCACCTTTGATTTTGATTTGATTTATTATTGTCACATGTATTAGTATACAGTGAAATTTTTGGTTTCTTGCGCGCTGTACAGACAAAGAATACCGTTCATTCTGAAGGAAACAAGAGGGTGCAGAATGAAGTGCCACAGTCAAAGCTGCGGTATCAAGGAACAAATAACAAAGAACAAAACAGCACGGGAAACAGGCCCTTCGGCCCAACGAGCCCGCGCCGCCACCCCGATGTTCCCACCTCTACCCTCGATCCCTGTCCATGTTTATAGATCAATGGATTAAAAACCAAATTTGAGACAATTTAGGGAAAATTTGTTTTGCCATTTAGCCTAAGATTACATCTTTGTGTTGTGGGAGGAAACCGGAGCTCCCGAAGAAAACCCACGCAAGCACGGGGAGAATGCGCAAACTCCCCCCGACTGATAAATCTCCGGGGCCTGATGGCATTTATTCCAGGCTGCTCAGGGAGGTGCGAGGTGAAATTGCTGGGCCTCTGACGCAAATCTTTGTCTCTTCTTTGAACACAGGTGAGGTCCCAGAGGACTGGAGAATACCTAATGTTGTACCGTTTTTTAATAAGGGTAGTAGGGATAATCCTGGAAATTATAGGCCGGTGAGGCCTATAATCCATGTATCTGCACAGCACAGAGATAGTCACTGAGCTGTCGTGTTGCCCATCAGATGGTCCAGGTCAAGCATACACTAACGACGTGAAGCAGTAGGATACTCTCGAAAAAGATCCAAGATCACTCCTCTCAGGACCCATCGCGTGTATGCCCCTCGTTAGACAACAAGGTGGACCAAAGCACCTGTAGGATAAAAACAAGTACATCAATATCATCATCTATTTACACACTTCCCAGGGACTCCCAAGGCTCATGATCCCTATTTTAAATCAGTTTTCTATACCCCTCCATTCCCATTCTGTTCATGTGCCCATCTAAGTATTTCTTAAACAACTCCAGAGTACCTGCATCCACCACTTTACTTGGCAGCGCATTCCATATCCCCACCACCCTCTGTGTAAAAATCTCCCTCTAGCATCCAAATTATACCTTACCCCTCTCACGCTAAGCCCGTGACCCCTTGTGCTATTTGAATTCATCCTAGGAAAAAGCTTAACCCTGTTTACTCTATCTATCCCCTTCAAAATCTGCTACACCTCTATCAGATCTCCTCTAAGTCTATGTCTTTCTGAGGAAAACAGTCCCAATTTGCCTAATCTCTCCTCGTAGCTCAGACCTTCCATACCAGGAAGCATCCTGGTAAACCTCCTCTGCACTCTCTCCAGAGTCTCCACGTCCAATCATTTGGAATACTGCATCCAGTTCTGGTCGCCTTACTACCAGAAGGACCAGAACGGAATGCATATTCCAAATGAGTTCTAACCAACTTTTTGTACAACTGCAACATTAAAGGCCAGCTCTTGTACTCTATACCCCTTCCTGTAAAGGCTAGCATTCCATATGCTTTCTTCACAACCTTCTCCATCTGCTCTGCCACTTTCAGAGACTTGTGCACCTGCACCTCCAGGTCCCTCTGTGTTTCTATACTCTTAACAAATCTACCCTTTATCATATCCTCCCCCTGCATTCTTTCTCCTGAAATGCATCACCTCGCATTTATTAGGATTGAATTCGATCTGCCATCAATCTGCCCAAGCTACCAGCCTATCTATGTCCTGCTGCATCGCCTGACAATGCTCCTCACTATCCGAAAGTCCAGCAATCTTTGTATGTCTGCAAACTTGCTGATCATTCCACTTACTCCCTCTTCCAAGTCCTTTATATATATTACAAATAGGAGGTCCCAGTACTGAGCCCTGCGGCACACCGCTAGTGACCAACCTCCAGCTAGAAAAACACCCTTCCACTATTACTCTCTGAATCCTATTACCAAGCCAGTTACTTATCCATCTAGCTACTGTGAGAGAATATTTGTAGTAGCTGCAACAAAATGTGAACTATAGTCTCATCAACATGCGATGGGCAGGATGTTGAAATATAATGAGCCCAGTATGTTATTTAATGTAATTGAATGTATGGTGGCTAATGTGATAGAATCAGGAATGGTAAGCATTTATTAAACATTGCGTGTAAGCAGCTGTAGGCAATTAAACCTTGAGGAACAATGGTCACACTGTGGCCCAGAAAACAGGGATGGAATACATACATTCTCTTTGTCACTTAGTTTAAAGTTAGCTAAAGCCACCATTGTGTATAAACAACGTTAATGAGGTGAGGGCAAAGGTCGGAACTGTCTATCAACAAACTGGTTTCACAGAGTAGTAAATGCATCGATTAGCGACCAATCCACGACAAGGTAAATTATTAGCAGAGCCAGCACTAATGGCGGTTAAAGATAAGCCAGCCTTGAGGATGAGATAAGAATCTCAGGGCATGTATCTGCAAACTGTATAAGACAAGCTGTAAGTGAGCATTTCACTGGATTGTTCCGGACATCCCGGCTTTATTCTCATGTGCTGGAGAATAAAGTCTTACTACCTGGAAAATCAAGGCTCAGACTCTCATTTAATAAGCTAAAAGTACATTGTCGTCCTGGGGAACCACGACACTACCTGTCCTTGTATCCCATTAGCCTTGACTTTTTCAACTAGCCTCCCATGAGGGACTTTGTCAAACTCCTTACAGAAATCCATACAGACGACATCAACGGCTCGCCCTTCGTCGACCGTTTTCCTCATCTCCTCAAAAAATTCTACCAGATTCGTAAGGCACGACCTCCCTCTAACAAAGCAATGCTGCGTATCCCTAATCAGATCGCAGCGCTCTAAGTGCCTATATATCCTATCTGTAAAAATCCCCTCCAGCAGCTTCCCTACCACTGACGTCAAACTCACCGGCCTATAATTTCCAGGATTATCCCTACTACCCTTATTAAACAACGGTACAACATTAGGTATTCTCCAGTCCTCTGGGACCTCACCTGCGTACAAAGAAGAGACAAAGATTTGCGTCAGAGGCCCAGCAATTTCACCTCGCACCTCCCTGAACAGCCTGGGATAAATGCCATCAGGCCCCGGAGATTTTTCAGTTTTAGTTATGATATGAAAATGTATGTTAAAGCCTGCAGCCATTTCTCCCCTTAGCTCCTCCAGTAACGTTGGAGAGACTCCATTTGGTCCCGAGGACTTGTCCACCTCAGGCAATTTAGGATACCCAATTTTTCCTCCTTCCATATATTGAAATTCTCTGTAGTGTTCACACACTTATCCCTGACCTCAGCATCCGACATGTCCTTCTCCTTGGCCAAACCAATATAAAGTACCCATTAGGGTTTCAGCTACGCCCTTTGCCTCCACACATAACTTTCCTTCATTGTCCTTGAGTGGGCCTGCTTTTATCTCTTGCTTGCCTCTTGCTCCTTTTATATGCATACGTTATCAATCAAATAAAACCTCAGGTCCGCCCGCACTCACATCTTCCTGTAATAGTTTAGGAGTTTCCACCTTTCAGTGTGCGGTTTATGTCAAATTTCTCTTACAAATCTTAAAGTTATTTATCTCTCAGACTAGGAAAGCACCAGCAATCGCTGTAAGGGGAAATAATTTCAAAATAATTTGTTCAACACTGCTGCGCAGCAGGGCTCATGGCAATTTCAACTAACAGGATGCTACAATCAAGACTATACACATTCTCTAAAAGAGCATCTAATCCAAGCCTTTCTATTGCATCTAATCGATTACATTTTCGTGTAATCTGAAAATCTGGGTAGTGATTCCATTATGCCAGCATTCAATCATTAATGTAGAAAGTACATAGTTTGAGTATGATGACTGAAAGCTCTGGCATCTTTCCAACACAAGAAATAAATATTTATTTTGATAGTGCTTTCTGTTGGTTCGCCGATCATCTATCCAAGCTAATATATTACTTCTAATCATATGTGAACTAACCCTGCATATCATCATTCTATATGGCATCTTAACAAACTGCCTTCTGGAGTACAGATATGCTGCATGTACAGGATCCCCATCATCTACGTTGCTTGTTCGATCTTCAAAGATCTCTGATAAATTCGTCAAACATGCTTTCCCCTTCATATAATCATGCTGAATTTGTTTCATTGCATTTTGACTTTCTAAATATTCAATTATTACTGTATTTTAATGGATTCAAAAAATCAGGAATACAAATATTAAAGTAATTAGCCTACCTTTAGGCATCCTCCTTTTTTGAATGTTGCATTATATTGGCATGTTTCCAATCCACTGAAACAAATCGCACACCTGGAGAATTTTGGAGTATTCTAACCAATGGATCCACCATCTTCAGTATCATGTCCTTTAAGGCCTTCTTTCAATTATAACAATGTGCTCTGTATTTTTTCCCTAGTAACGATAGTTTTAAGTTGCGCTCTTTCTATAATGTCTGATTTTCTCTTACTTTTGGAATAATAACTATGTCCTCCGCCGTCAGAACTGAGCCAAAATATCAATTGATCGCTTCAGCCATTTCTGTATCCCCCACTATAAATCCACAGCTTCATCCTCCAACGGACCAACATTCACTTTTCTACCGTTGCCTCTGAATACATTTATTGAAGCTATGGCTGTCCGTTTTTATATTTTGCGCTATTTTTCTTTCACAGTTTACACTTACTCTTTTAATTACTTCTTAGTGGCCCTTTATTGGTCCTTAAAAATTCTCCAATTTCCACTACGCCACTAGCATTTGCACTACGTTATTCCCTCGCTTTTATCTTAATGTTTTCATTAATTTCCTTGCTTAGCCATGGAAGCTTTCTCCCTTTTTAAATTCATTTCTGGGACATGTCGCTGGCTGGGCCAGCATTTATTGTCCACCCCTAGCCGGCCTTGAATTGAGTGGCTTGCTGAGCCATTTAAGTGGCCACTTAAGAGTTAGCTACGTTGTTGTGGCTTTGGAGACGCATGTAAGCCAGACCAGGTAAGAATGGCAGATTTTGTTACATAAAAATATTAGTGAACCTTTTTTTTTTCCAACAATCGATTATGGTTTTCTTAGTGATCAATAGATTCTTAATTCCAAATTTATTCTTATTGACTTCAAATTCCATCATCTGCTGTTGTGGGATTCGAACCTGGATCCCCCAAAACGTTAGCTGAATTCCTGGGTTAATAGTCTAGCAATAATTTCACGATGCCATCGCCTCACCGTAACCACCATTTTACCACCTTTCATTTTCTCTGGAATGTATGATAGTTGGATGGACTTGAATATCGCCTTAAATATCTGCCACTGTTCATCAATTGTCTGATCTTGCTGTTCCTACGCCTATTCCACTTAAGCCAGATCTGTCCTCATGTCCATGCCATTTCCTTTGTGCAAATCCAGAATGTTAGTGCAGGCTCCAGTTTCTCGCACTCAAACTGAATTTGAAATTCAAGCTTGCTTTGATCACTCTTCTATGAAAGGATCCTTAACTGGAAAATCATGTCTCACAAATGTAATTGAGTTTTTGAAGGGGTTACCAAGAAGGTAGATGAGGGTAGTGCAGTTGATGTTGTCTACATGGACTTCAGCAAGATTTTTACAAGCTACTGTATGACAGGTTATTGCATAAGATTAAATCGGACGTGACCCAACGCGAGGTATCTAAATAGATACAAAATTGGCTTCTTGACAGAAGCGACAAGGTGGTTGTAGAGAGTTATTTTTCAAACTGGAGGCCTGTGACCAGCGAGCTGCCTCGGGGATCAGTGTTATTTGCCATTTATATTAATGATTTTCGATGAGAATTTAGGAGGCATGGTAAGTAAGTTTGCAGATGCATCAAGATTGGTGACATAGTGGACAGTAAAGAAAGTTATCTCCAATTGCAACGGGATCTTGATCAATTGAAGAGTATGTGAAGAGTAAAAGGATAAGAGAAGGGATATGACCTATAAAAGATGAAGGGGGAAAAGTCTGTGTGGAACCAGAAGAAATGGCAGAGGTGCTTAATAAGTAGATTGCCTCAGTATTCACAGTGGAGAGTGATCTGGGGGGTTGTACTTCAGGAATGCGGCAAACTGAAAAGATTGATTATGTGGACATTAAGAAGGAAGAGGTGTTGGAACTATTAAATTCCATCAAGGTAGATAAGTCGCCGGGTCCCGGATGGGATGTACCCCAGGTTACTGTGGGAGATGAGGGAAGTGATTGCAGAACCCCTGGTGATGATCTTTGCATCGTCGATGGAGACGGGAGAGGTTCCGGAAGATTGGAGGATTGCGGATGTGGTGCCTATTTTCAAGAAAGGAGACAGGGATAGCCTGGGCAATTACCGACCAGTGAGTCTGACCTCAGTGGTCAGAACGTTGATGGAGAGGATTCTGAGAAATAGGATTTATAAAAATTCAGAGAAAATCAATATGATCAGGAATAGTCAACACGGCCTTGTTAAGGGCAGATCGTGCCTCACGAGCCTAGGTGAATTCTTCGAAAATGTGACTGAACACATTGACAAAGGGAGAGCAGTGGGCGTGGTTTACATGGATTTCAGCAAGGCGTTTGATAAGGTCTCCCATGCAAGACTTCTTGAGAAGGTGAGAGGGCATGGGATCCAAGGAGATTTGGCCTTTTGGATCCAGAACTGGTTTGCCTGCAGAAGGCAGAGAGTAGTTGTGTATGGGTCTTCTTCTGCACGGAGGTCAGTCACCAGTGGAGTGCCCCAGGGATCTGTTCTAGGACCCTTGCTGTTTGTCATTTTCATAAATGACCTGCATGAGGAAGTGGAGGGACGGGTTAGTAAGTTTGCCGACAATACGAAGATTGGTGGTGTTATGGATAGTCTGGAGGGATGTCTGAAGTTGCAGCGAGACATAGATAGGATGCAAGACTGGGCGGAAAAGTGACAGATGGACTTCAACGCGGATAGATGTGTGGTGGTCCATTTTGGCAGGACCAATGGGATGAAGCAGTATAATATCAAGGGTAGGAGTCTTGGCAGCGTTGAGGAGCAGAAGGATCTTGGGATCCGCTCCATAGGACTCTTAAATCTGCCCTGCAAGTGGAGGATGTAGTCGAGAAGGCATATGGTGTACTGGCCTTCATTAATAGAGGAATTGAGTTTAGGAGTCGGGAGGTAATGCTGCAACTTTATAAAACCCTTGTCAGACTCCACTTGCAATATTATTGTGCAGTTCTGGTCGCTTCACTATAGGAAGGATGTGGAACCTATTGAGAGGGTGCAGAGGAGATTTACAAGGATGTTGCCTGGATTGGGTATGCCTTATGAAGATAGGTTGAGAGAGCTAGGCCTCTTCTCCCTGGACAGACAAAGGTTGAGAGGCGGCCTGATAGAAGTTTGTAACGTGTTGAGAGGAATAGATAGGGTGGATTCTCGGAAGTTATTTCCCAGGGCTCAAATGGCCGCTGCGAGAGGATACTGGTTTAAGGTGCTGGAGGGCAAGTACAGAGGAGATGGTAGAGTAAGTTTTTCACTCAGAGGGTGGCCAGTGAATGGAATCGGTTGCCATCAGTGGTGGTAAAGGCGAACTCGCTAGGGTCTTTTAAGAGACTTCTGGATGAGTACATGGGATCTACTGGGATTGGATGTTACAAATAGTTCTACAGCCTGGTAAGTATAGATATGATCGGCACAACTTGTGGGCCGAAGGGCCTGTTTGTGCTGTAGTGTTCTATACTCTATGCTCCATTTTCTAATTGGGCCAATGGGCTGATGAATGGCAGATGTATTCTAATTCAGCCAAATGCATGGTGGTCCGTTTTGGTAGATTAAACCAGGGCAGGTTTTACTCAATCAATGATAGGGTGTTGGGGAGAGTTACAAAACAAAGACATCTAGTGTTACATTTTCGTAAGTCCTTGAAAGTGGAGTCACAGATAGACAGAGTAATGAAGAAGGCATTTGGCACGCTTGGTATCCTCGATCAGAACATTGACTATAGTAATTGGGACGTCTTGTTGAAGTTGTACAAGACATTAGCAAGGCCACACTTGGATATTCTCTGCAGTTCTGGTCACCGTATTTTAGAATGATATTATTAAACTAGAAAGCGTGCAGAAAAGATTTACTAGGATGCTACTGGGACTTGATAGTTTTAGTTATAAGAAAAGGCTGGATAGACTGGGAGTTTTTTCTCTGAATGGTGGAAGGCTGAAGAGTGATCTTACAGATCTTTATAAAATAAAGAGGGGCATAGATAAGGTAGATAGTCAATATCTTTTCACAAAGATAGGGGAGTCTAAAACTAAAGGGCATAGTTTTAAGACGAGAAGGGAGAGATACAAAGTGTCCAGAGCGGAAATTATCTGGAACAAGCTGTCAGAAGTAGTAGTAGAGACGGGAACATTTTTTTCTTCTTTTAAAAGCATTCAGATAGTTACACAGGTAAGATGAGTATAGAGAGATTTGGGCCAAATGCAGGTAATTGGGATTAGCTTAGAATTAAAAAAAAAGGACGGCATGGGCAAATTGGACCGAAGGTCCTGATTCCATGCTGTAAAACTCTGTGACTCAATGACAGTATGAGATCACTAATTACTCCCTTCTCATTACGCAACATCAATTCCAGGGTAGCCATCTGCTAGTTGGTGCAAAACATATTACTCAATCTCCAATGCATTCAATAAACTCTCCCTTGAGGATGCTCTTGTCAACTTGATTATTCCAGTCAACACGTATGTTAAAATCAACTATGATTATTTACATACCTTTCTTATAAGCCCTCAATATTTTTGGTTTATACAGTGTGTCACATCTTAAATGCTGTTTGAATACTTTCAGATTACTCCCACAAAGGGACCACCTTCACTTGCTATTTCGTATTTCTAAACCAGACCGATTCTGTGCTTTGGAATCAATACCCGTATGTGAATAAAATCATTCAATACCAATCATAGGCAAAAATACCTCTACAGAAGATGATAACAGACATTCCAGTTTCACAGTTCTGCTGGTCGGAAGGTTTGATTTGACACTCTCGCAAAGACGATTCTGTTCCATTGCACTGAATCTTGTTCAGGAACACAGATTTTGTTTCCTCCGACATTAATTCTGTCGATGATGTGTGATAATTAACGCAACCAATTTGCTTGCAGATGACTTTTCCACCTGCCGAATCCAAACGACTGCTGCAGACGGAACTCCACTGACCTCGATAATATACCATAAGTTCTCCAACACATGGCGCGTCCGGTCCCACCAGCATCAGTTGTCTCAGTTCTGATGAACATTGAAAGCGAGAAAGGCACATCGATGAAAGACGTCCAAAACAGAAATATTATTCATCGTGAATTCATTGCAAACCATTGTACAGTTCAGCACAAACATTGCATTGATTACAAAGAACATTAAAATTATTTTGTGTATTAATGTGTTCGTTCTTTTCTAAATCCTGCTGTTTAAGCTTGTGTCTTAGACTCCAAGTCATCTCTCCATATGTTCGTATCAAATTCTCTTTCTTTTTGCTGACCAACATATCTTTGCTTAGAATTTGATTGTGAAACATTTCCTTTCATTAATCTTTTGACGTGCCTTCACCAAATGAGATGCTGTGAAATTGGCCTGTTAGATCCAGTTTCGTCCTCATCTTGAATGAAGAGAAACGTATATTTTATGTGATGAACCAATTTCCAATTATTGCGCAATCGAATTGAATTGAAATAAGAATCATAGTAAAGGCTAAGTGAGCATTGATCTCAAATGTCTCTTTCGTTTTACGTCTTAGAGGTATACATTCTAATTGAGCGGGAACACAAAACTCGCCATTCTTTCTACTAATAATTAGAATTGTTCTGTCAGAGTGCTTACCATGCATTAACTTTCAACTGATATTGCACTGCGGGATTTGGTTTTCCTTGGGGGCCAAAATGGAATATTCGCTTACAAAGTGCACAAAAACAGCGCAATCCCTGTTGGCCACGTTTTCCTTCCCTACCAACCTCAGCTCAATTTCAGGGTCCCCTCATAAAACGGAAATACTGGGGATGGTTAGGGCCTGACTGACAGTTATTTTGAAAGGCGAAGAAAAAAATTGGGGAAAGGTTTGTGTTCAGAGTTTTTTGGTTATTATTCAATAAAAAGCAGTTAAAGAATCCTGACTAATTCTGATATTATGTTGATCTGATACAGAGCTAGGCATGGGGTAAATGTCAGGAGCTTAGAGGCCTCTGTTACCATTCAAATTCACTGAAACCAATTAAGGCAATATTTGGTAGTTTAATTTCCAAAATAGTTGGGCTAACTTCGAATTAGTCATTATCCACTGGAGGTTTTAAGAGTGCATTTCATTGATACGTACAAGATCTTAAGGGGTGTTGACAACTTGTACCGAGAAAGATGTGCTTCACGTCGTTAGTGTACGCTTGACCTGGACAATATGATGGGCAACACGACAGCTCAGTGACTATCACTGTGCTGTGCAGATGCATGGATTTGTGTCTGTGTCTGTGGGAGTTTGCGCGTTCTCCCCGCGCTTGCGTGGGTTTTCTCCGGGTGCTCCGGTTTCCTCCCACATCCCAAAGATATGTTCTCAGGCTGATTGGCAGAACAAATTCTCCCTAAATTGTCTCAAATTTGGTTTCAATCCATTGATCTATAAACGTGGACAGGGATCACGGGTAGAAGTGGGAACATCGAAGTGGCGGCGCGGGCTCGTTGGGCCGAAGGCCCTGTTTCCCGTGCTGTTTTGTTCTTTATTCTTTTTCGTGGGAGAATTTAGAACGAGGTTCCACTCTTTCAGTGTAATGCGTAGCCGATTTAAGACAGAGATGAGGATTTTTTTTCACTCTGTATGTTGTGAGTCTGCCACAGTCTCTTTCTCAGAGCTTGTGATTGTTTTGAAGGCGGAGAAAGATGGATTTTTGATCAGCAAGTGGTGAATTTAAGGTTAAGTGAAAAGTTGAAGCTGAGGGAACGATCAGATCAACCATGACCCTTTTAAATAGTGGAGCATATTCGAGGGGTCGAATATAACAAGTTCGTGCGTAAAATTCTGCACAGTCTGTTAGCAAGAAATTTAGATAGATATCCTGTTGGCTCATTCCAAAATATCAGAAACATCAGCAGTACTTTCTCAGTCCTTCAGTCTCTTCGGAATTATGAAAGGGATTTTTATGACTTTTGGGCGAAATCTTTTTTGCCACACTGCGAGGACAATGTAGTGACTGACTGTGAGGGTCACTGGCACCTTACGTTTTTGTATAGAGAATATACTGCTTTTAACAGGCAAAAATTATATCGAGTTGTCCAAGAACTCCAATAACAACGGGACCATGTTCTCTGGATTTCTAAATGGCAGTTAGGAATCCCAAGGAGTGATATTTAACGTTCAATTGACCTCATGAACAAAACAAAATCAGCTCTGGTTGCGTAAGACCTAAATGTGTTATTGTTATCATGATGCAGATAATGTATAACTTTCTGCATGAATGCAGGCAATAACAGACTTTCAGCAATACAGTAGTTCATAATAATATTGGCTGCAAGAGCAAGCAGGTTATGTTGAATTTGAAAGAATCACGACAAAGACTTTAACAGATGATGACGTCCACTTCTTGGAACCACGCTTCAGAGTGACTTGGACAAATTGGAAAGAATGCAGAAAATATTGTGAGAATAATTCTGGGATGAGTAGCTTCAGTTGTATCGACGAAGATATATGTTTTGTCCTTTGAGACGTGAAAGGCAATGTATGTAAAATCAAAGGAATCTGGGTAGAGAAAATAGAAATAAACAGTTCATTGTCGTAAATGGAACAAAAAGAGTGTGATAATGGTAAAGTAACGATCAAAGGAGGTATAGAAATATGAGGAAAACGTTTCCACATAGGGAATCATTCGGGGTGGAATGCATTAGCTGAGGGAATTATAGGGGCTGTTTCAATCGAAGCACTCAAACGGATGTGACTGTCATCAAAAATGTTAAGGGTTTCGGAGAGAAGGTATGAGAATGATGTCTGGGAATCAGAATCTCCATCATATCGTGATTCTATGGTTGCACAGACGCTTCTGCGGCCGCAGAAGGAACTCCAGGAAGATTAGTTGCCTCCCTGGCGCCAGAGTAAAGGATGATTTGGAGTAGGTGTAGGGATTATGAAGGAGAGTGAACAGACAATGGCCGTGGTAGATATCGGTACACATATCTTGGGTTAAAAAATTACGTGGTGCCACTAGCAAAAAATATGATGTTACGATATCAATTGAAAGGTAAAACTCAAAAGTTAAGTCAGGATACCACCACTGTAGCGTGTTAAGATATAAAGTAGAATGGCAGCATGATGGGAAGCTGGGCAGAAGCAGAGAGGCAGAAGAGGGCGAAATACTGATAGGAACAAAAGATAGAAGTGAAAGAAACAAAAATGGAAGGCAGAAAAGGCAAAGGCGAGGAACAAATGGGGCAATAAAACAAAATAAAGCGAATATGACGAACCAAGTTAAAAAGACAGGTCTAAAGGCAAGTACAGATAAAAATTCGTGAGATAGTTGCCAATGCAGAGTCATTGCTTCAGGTTTCCCAAGGATTGGAACTGACTATTGAGAGCTGTTCATTATTTAGGAATTTCGGAGAAAAAGGAAAAGGAGGTGGAGCAGTGTTATTGGGCATCGATGCAAGTGAAGACGGGCAATGACTCGGAAAATCATTGTGTACAATCTTTATGTATGCAGAAGGGGAAAAGCAGACGGCAAGAAATGTTGCTATAGTTGTTTTAATTCATTCGTAGGACATGGGCATCGCTGCTGGCCAACATTTATTACCGATTCCTAGTTGACCTTGAGCAGATGGTGATGAGCTGCCTTCTTGAATCGCTACAGTCCATGTTCTATTGGTTGATCCACGATGCCATTAGGAAGGGAATTGCAAGATTTTGGCCCAGCGACTACGAAAGAACGCTGATATATTTCCAAATCAGGAATTGTTTGAAAATGAACTTGTAAGTGGCGGTCTTCCCATATACCTGCTGCCGTTATCCTTCTGGGTGGAAGTAATCGTGGTGCTATCTAAGAATCTTTGCTGAATTGCTGCATCTTGTGGATAGTGCACACTGCTGCTACTGGTAGAGAGAGTGGATACATATAAATATTGTGCCAATCCACCATCTACAAGGCACAAATCAGGACATTGATGAAATATTCCCCACTTTCCTGGATGATGTCAAGCTTATTGAGTGTTGTTGGAGGTGCATTCCACCCAGGAAAGTGGGGAGTGTTTCATCACTGTCCTGATTTGTGCCTTGTAGATGGAGGATAGGCTTTGGGGAGTCAGGAGGTGAGTTACTTGCCACAGTATCCCTAGCCTCTGACCTGCTCTTGTTGCCACTGTTTTTATGTGATGAGTCCAGTTCAGTTTCTGGTCAACTCCAAGAATATTGATGGAGGGGGAGTCAGTGAAGGCAACACCATTGATTGTCAAGGAACAATGGTTAGAATGTCTCTAATTGAAGATGGTAATTGCCTGCCATTTGTGTGGCGCGAATGTTACTTGCCTCTTGTCAAGATATTGTCCAGATCTGTTGCATTTGAATGTAAACTACCTCAGTATCTGAGGAGCCACGGATGGTGCTGAGCATTATGCAATCATCAGTGAACATCCCCACTTCTCAGGTATGACAGAGGGAAGATCATTGATTAAGCAGCTGAAGATTGTTGGGCCTAGGGCATTGCCCTGAGTGATCCCTACCAGGAAACTGAGATAACTGACCCTCCACAACCACAGCCATCTCTCTATGTACACTCAACCCCCTCCCCTCCCCCCCAACAATATACCTCCACCAACAAATAGTATGGGTATATAAGGGAATGTAAGATGCATGCTATAAGGGCACAAGAGTAATTATAGGTCACTTTTATTTACATATAGACTGACTAAACCAAATTCGTAATGCAAAGAGAGTCCTGGAGAGTGGACGTATTTGTTTTTGTTAATACATTGAGAAACCAATGAGACTGTGATGTCATCATGCACCAGTAGCTGAAAGAGAGTGCGCAAGTAAAGGAGGCAATGAAGAACAGTGTGTTGGCCTTCATAGCGAGAGGATTTGACTATAGGATAGAGACGTTTTGCTACAATCGCATCGTGCATTGGCGAGGCCAAATCTGGAGTATCGTGTGCAGTTTCGGTGTTCTAGTCTTTGCTATAGAGGAAGTACTGCGAAGGTTTACCAGGCTGATTCCTGGTTTGGTAAATTGGTCATCTAAGGACATATTAAGTAGATTGGGATTATATTCACTGGAGTTCAGCAAAGTGAGGTAGATCTCAGAGCAACGTATAGAATTCTAACAGTGATAGACAGGATAGATTCAGGAAGAATGGTGAGGGAGTCTCCATGTAAGTGTCATAATTTGAGGATAAAGGATAAAATGTTTAGAACTGATGTGAGGAGAAATTTTTCATCCAGCAGATGATGAATTTGTGGAATTCACTTCCACGGAGAGTAGTTGAGGCCAAAACGCCCTGTGATTTCAAGGAAAAAAAGAAATAACTCTTGTGCTAAAGGGATCAAGGGGTATGGGAGGAAGAGATGATTAGGGTATTAAATCCAATGATGAGTCATGATCAAATTGAATGGCGGAGCAGGCTGTAAGGGCCGGATGGACTATTCCTGCTCCTAGTTTCTATGGTTGTATCAGTCAGAAAGAAAACTTTAAAATTGGCAGACAAAGCAGCATGCATCAGGATTTAGACTTCAACAAAAGTGACCAAAAATAATTAAACGTGAGAAAAGAACAGAGTAAAATCTTTGGGAATATAAAAACAGGCCTTAAAAGCTTCTATCATAAGTAAACAAAAAATAATTCATAAACATAAATGTAAGTCGCGTACAATCAGAAACTGGGAAAATTATAATGGAGAAAAAAGAAATGGCAGAAGAATTCAGCACAACCTTCGGCCCTACCTTCTCAAAAGAGGGCACAGATAAACCCCCAGAAATCTTAGAAAACTAGTGGCCTAACGAATGAGTGGAATTGAGGCAAATCTGTTACAGTAAGAAAATAGTGTTGGTGAACTTAATGGTATCAAATTCTGATAGATCACTAGGTTTTGGCAATCTGCATAGCAGGATATTAAATGACATAGCTCTGAAAGTACTGGATGAATTCGTGTCGACTTCAATCATTCTACAGATTCTAGCATAGTTCCTATAGATTCAACAGTGGCACATGAAACTCCGTTAGTTAACGGGAGAAGAAATGTGCCAAGGGGGAGTAACACACCAGTTAGCATTACACCAATAATGGAAAAAAAAACAAGGCTATGATAAAAGATGGAGTACGGAATATTTGGAAAGCATTAACGGTGTTGGAGAAATCCAAAATGGTTTTATGAAAGGTAAATCATGTTGAACAAGTCTGCTACAGTTTTTGAGCATGCAACCAGTAGATCAGAGAGAGCCAATGGCTGTGTCAAACTGTACTTTCAGGAGGATTTTGACGAGGCCCCTCATTACTGTTTGTTGTGCAAAATCGATGGACGTGGGAAGCATTTGCATGGATACAATATTAGTTGACAGATGGGGAGCAGAGATTAGAAACCAATGGGTATTTTCGAGTGGCAGCATTAACTCGTGGGGTGTGTAGGAATCGCTGATTGGGCCTCAACCGTTCACGAAATAGAGAAAATGCCTAGTTTAGGGAACGAAAAATAACATTTCCAAGTTTGCTGACGACACAAAACTGGGCAGAGCAGTGAGAAGGAAGCAAGGAAACTTTCGGATGACATGCATAAATTGACTGAGTGTGCAAACTCATGTCAGATGAGGTACAATTGCCAAAATGTGAATTTATGAACACCAATGTGAACAAAACAGAAACGAAGAGTATTATTCAATTGTGATATGTGGATTACAAAGGGATCTGGATGTCATTATACGTAAGTGAATGGGAGTGGCAACAATGGTTCAGCAAGCAGTTAGGAAGTCAAATAGTATGCTGACTTGCATTACAAGGTAACTTGATTTCAGAAGAAGTGATGTCTTACTGCAGTTATATAGCGTCTTGGTATAAAATGTTTGGTGGTGCGTGACAAGCAGTTTTGGTGTCCCCACTCAAGAAATCATGTAGATGCCATGAAGGTGTTCGCGTGCATGCTTGCTAAACTGATAGAGGGGTTCGTGGGATTATTCTTAAAGGGGATTGGTTCCACTCGGCCTGTTTGCACCGGCATTTAAAAGAATGAGAAAAAAATCTGATGAAAACGTATCGAATTCCAACAGAGGGGAATAGACTAGATGCAGGGAAAATGTTTATGCTGGTTTGGGGGCGATGGAGGAGTGCAGGGGCGACGAGGTCCAGAAAAAAAGGACGCAGTCTCAGAATACGGGGTGGACTATTTCGGATTAAGGATAAGAAATATTTCTTCACTCAAAGAAATCTGGGGAATTGTCCACCAAACACGGCTGTGGAGACCACGTGACAGAATCTACTCAAGGTTTTTTTTAGATGTCAAAGGCATAAAGGGTAGAAATTCTGAATATGACAGTGAGAAAAAATGTTCAGCCATCATCACATTGAATGGCGGAACAGGTTCAAAGGGTTAAATAACCTACACATAGCCCAGTTGTTTCTGTTTCTATGTTTATTAGCTGAACGCTATTTTATGGTCCAAATCAAGATGCACAATTGACTGGCAATATGGGGTTCACTTCCTGAGTTTTGTTGTGCAGCCTGTAGCGCATGAAGTATCTGTAATCATGGCGAAAACCACAGGTAGCTACGGAGACGCGCCTCCAAAGATCTTTCTCACAGACCAAAAGAGAAATTGCTGGAAAATCTCAGCAGGTCTGGCAGCATCTCTAAGGAGAGAAAAGAGCTGTCGTTTCGAATCCAGATGACAAAACTTTTTACAAAGGGTCATCTAGACTCGAAACGTCCGTTTTTTTTTTTCTCTCTTTCCAGATGCTGCCAGATCTGCTGAGAGTTTCCGGCATTGTCTCTTTATGTTTCAAATTCCAGCATCGGCGCTAATTCATTTTTATCTTTCCCAGAGAGCCATGCAACTAGCGTATCTGCATCAGGGGCTCACTACATTTTACGGACCCATAAGTTTCAAGAGGCTAAAGAAGGGCGCTGCAAAATAACCATGATTCGGACTACTATTTAATGAAAATAAAACACGAAACTTTAAACTAGATTAGCGTTATGTTTTCAGCATGCCCAGAGTAGATGACTGTCCTGCACTCTTAGTGTTGAATCTCAGAAAAGAAATATGCTGTCTCGTCAGGGGACAAGATTTATGGTCTACACCTGCTTACCAACATTTTGAAATGGATACAAATACTCATTTAATTTCGGTAATTAACAATTAGCTCCAAATTTAGAAATGTCTTACCTTCCTCAGTAACTTCTTCAACCATAGCTGGTTGACCTGTCGGTTGCAAAGGTGTTCCAAATGTTGCGGCTAAAATACAAATAATGGACGATATCAGTTCTAAAATACCACAACGTTTGACCAGCGTTAATAAGTATACGAAAGTGAGCGCTGTAATTTCAAAAATCCTCTCATTTAACTTACGTAGTATTAATTCAAGCCGTTAAAGGAATAGAACAAAGTCATATGGAACGTTATGGAAGAAGGCCATTCAACTTATTCCATTCATGTTAGGTTTTTAACGAGGAATCCAATTAGTCGTTCCCACCCCCCCCCCCCCACCCCCTCGCTCTTCCGCGCGCACCTGGCTTCCACCAACGCACATCGCATAACGTCCCACCATAACAGTGGATCTAATGAGAAAGATTATAAATAGTTCAAAAATTGCATTAAGGGCTCATTCTTTGAGGCATCGCCATTCAATTGAATTGCATATTCTGGACTGGAAGTCCACATAATTTCAAGAACGTCGTGAATCACGGCAAATACCATATATACCCTGCCGAACAAGCATTGAACCAACTGGGAGAAATAGCCACATCTTTACTGCCAGTCACCGTGCAAGGAAATTTGATCCATTGTCTGAGCCAGTAATGTCTGGCAATTTTGAACTTAGTGTCCATTTCACTCTGGCATTTTATTTTATACCTATGAATTAAACAATTAAAACTTCAATGAAACTTTTCAAAGATTAATTAATAATATTCCATAGGGCATGTGTCTGAAGTTTCTACAGTAGTTATCGAATCGTCTGCTCTTTTATATATTTCTAATTTTTAAATCACATCGGTTTCAAAAGTAGTCTCTTAAACTTTTCTCGTGAAATAGATCGTTCACATCTAGCTTATTTCATGGCCCTCTATATCAGTTGAAGAACAAATGTCATCCCCGTGAATGCGTCACCAGGATTTTGCACAATAATGCAGGTTGATTTATCCCTAGGGGAATCCTGCAAGAATAAATCAAATTTGGCTTTGCCGTCTATGTAACTAAAATCGAATTACGCCATTGACATTTGCATCTAGTTGCCGACCATTTTAGCTTCCATGGTCGGGTGTAAACTGGTTGCAGTGAATCAGGTGTAGGTTTAAAATCACCTTCGCTTACTCCTGATTTATATTATTTCTCGAGCGGCAAGTTTCAAAATTACCCTAACAGCGAACTCACTGTCGTTCGCCTTTTATGCTATTATGCATACCGAATAGCTCCGTGTTCCCCATTCATTCCACTTCTCGACCACCTTGAACGGGCTTGATTTAAGAAGAATCCGCAATCTACTCTCAGTTAACGTGTACTCACAGATCGGAGAAGAACAAGGAAACTTACGTGGAATCGGTTGAATTAAATCTGGGCCCCAGTGGAGAGAGGGAAGCTTATAGACGCCATTGCGCATGTAAATAGTTCAAGTTAGATGTTGGATGTCACCTCGCCTTTTTTTCCAGAATAATGAGAAAAATTCCTAGAATTGCGCTTGCCAGTAGCGTTGCAAAGTTAAAGAGGCGTTATGTTCATGGCACGATTCCTGTCAGATCATTAGTAACTTGGTGAAATTATGAAATGTTTCTCTTTGGTTCAAGATACGTCGGCTTCACATTCACCAACAAATTATGGTCTTGAAATGTTGCAAGTCAGTGAAAACATCGCAGGGAGTAAAATTCTAAAATAGAACTAACGGACTGTACCAAATTATTGATTCCCATGGTTCAAACTTTCTGATTTTCTAGAAGAGAACATCTCACCAGCGATAAACGAATCTCTATTTTGAGTCCAACACGCCATCGCTTCTAATATCTAATTCGTAAACATGTCTTGTCTTTTATTATTAATGCAAATTAATACAATGAATTCCAGACTGGAATTGTCTACATACTGACAGATTGAGACGAGAAGTCTGTTAATTTTTTTTCCAAAAAAATTATATCATTAATGTTCATCCCTGTTATTCTCGGAGATTTACAATATTATCTCAAGGATCCAAATCCAAATCATGAAATCAATCACAGAATTGTGGATTAGAATCCCCACATGGAAGAGAGAGTCCACCGGGTCCATCAAGTCTTCATGGGCTACAATCCCAACCAGGCACTATTCCCGTAATCCCACGTATTTACCCTGCTAATGATCGAACACAAGGATTAATTCAGCATGGCCAAATAACCCAACCCGCACACTTTGGAGCGTGGGAGGAAACCGGAGCACTCAGAGAAAACCCACGCGGGCACGGGACGAATGTGCAACTCGACACAGACAGTTACCCTAGGCCAAAATTGAACCTAGGCTCCCTGGCGCTGTGAAGCAGCAGCGCTAACAACCGTGTTACCATGCCGTCCTTGCTTTCTTTAAAACTATGGTTTCGAAAGCATATTCAGGCTTTCATCAAATATCTTCATCTCTAATTGCAAACTTTGTGACATATGATTAACTTATTCCCGTAGAGGGGGCCAAGTTATACTGTTATATAATTTTTCAATAGAATTGGTTAACTATCTACCAGTTTAGACAGCTGAAAATCAGTCTTTGGCAATTTAATGTTGAATAAATTTTGGATTGTTGCACATGCAAACCAAATATCTACTTAATTCTATGTAATTGGAAGATTTTCTGGAAATAGTGTTCATGAAAAGTGCACAGGCCAAAAACGAAGCTTTATATTGCACGGCCATAAATTGTCGAACGGCGATTGACATTTCTCTGTCCGTTTGCTCCTGAGCTGTTCGGAGCTGAGAATTTGTAACACCGGGTAAATTTTGGACAACGTGAAAATGAGCAACAAAAGGCGCATCATTTTAAAATAATGATGCATTCTGTGCGACAAATTGGAATATCCAAAAGCACTCCGATGTCATGCCTCCTATCCAGATTCAGGAAAGTAGAATGGAGATACACTTACCCAGTAAAATATGGAGAAACAGCGCCAACATCTCCCAGAGCTGCTTTTCACAGTCAGTGTGTTATACTGAACCAAGGAAACGTTATCAATGGTTCTGCGGAGAAATCGTACCCCAGCTCGCTGAGAAGGACATGTGGCGCTCAAGAAACAAAGATCATTTTTATGCATCATCACATGTCAGTGATTGCTGTCATTTTTTTCTAACTTTTCAACCGGAACCTTACAGCACTGACCGATATTGTTACCAGTTTAGGCAAAGGGTTAGTAAATGCGTTGGGATGGGTGGGGTTATAGATTTCGACATTGCCACACATGTTTCGAATTATACTTCAAATTTAGAAAATTACGGGGCTGGGTTTAATGATCAATTGCATTGAAACAAAACTTCAATTTGGTATAACATGCAGTTTGGTCCTTGTCCAACAGAAATACACATCAGTTAGAAAATAAGCAGAAGGATTAAGTCAGTAGCGTCGAATGATTAGTGCATCTCTTAGCCCAGCAAAAATGTCATCCTGAGGATTTACAATGTGGTCTAATCCACTGTGAGCTGCTCAATCTGACCAAATCCCGTTGAGACCGTTCCCATCTTCCTCACAACATACCCTCCCTCTTTGGATTCTGTCATCCACGAAACTGGGTATATTATATTTGGCAAACGCATCGTATTCATTGATATATGATGAGGGTGTCTGGGCTAAGCACGGATCCTTGTGTTAATCCACTGGTTAAGAGCTGCCAATCAAAGATGACGCATTTCATTCTACGCTCTATTTTGTGCATCTGAGTCAATTTCTAGTCCATACTAGCATGTTACCCCTTATCCAATGTGCCTTAATTTTTCTAGACAGCCTTCCGTGTGAGTCTTTATCAAAAGTTTTCTCAAAATCCAAATATATAGCGCCCTTTGATTCACTATTACTTATTCTGTTTACCATGTTGTCTAAAAGCTCATACAGTTCTGTCTTTAAACGTAATTTATAATTCATAAATCCAAAATGATTGTAAACAACTAGAACATTATCATTCAGTTTTCCACTTATCACAACTTATCATTTAGAGTATAGCAATCTGACTACATAAGACTAAAGAGTCTGCAGTTCTCTATTACTCCCTTTCTCCCGCACACCGGGGAGGCTTAAAATATTTCAGTGGCTCCCATCGAATCTGCAGGAGCCATTCCAGGATTTATTGAAATTTGCCAGATGATCAACAATACATCCATTGTCTGTATAACTTTCCGTTCCAACATTTATGTCAGACACATCAACTCTGGATTCTTAAAAATTTGCTGTTTGTTTATTTCTGCAGAATCGTTTTCTGATCATCGCTAATTTCGTTCAATAATTATGAGGAGTGGCTGGGGAAGGCGATGGCCCAGTAGTTATATCGCCAGGCTGCTAATCCAGAAAATCAGCGAATCTTCTGAGGACCTGGACTGAAATCCCACCGCCATAGCTAATGAAATTTGAATTCAGTAAAAGTTATCTGAAATTAAGAACCAGCAGATGACCATGAAACCATTGTTGGAAAAGCCATGTGATTCACCAATATCCTTTAGGGAAGGATATCTGCCCTCCTTACATGGTCTGATCTCGTGTAACTCCAGCGCCACAGCAATGTGGTTAAATTTCAACTTCCCGCAAAGGGTAATTAGGGATGGAAAATGGGTACTTGCCAGCCAGCGACGCGCATGTCCTACAATCACAATAAATCTTTTCACTCTAGTTCACTTGATTTCTATTCATAGAACATAGAACACTACAGCACAAACAGGCCCTTCGGCCCACAAGTTGTGCCGAACAATCAAAACCTACCCAGCCATAGACCTATCTGTAGAGTATAGGGCAAATGGTAGGATTCTTAGTAGTCTAGATGAACAGAGGGATCTTGGTGTGTATGTGCATAGATCCCCGAAAGTAGGCAGTCAGGTCGAGAAAGTTGTTAGGAAGGCATATGGAGTCTTGGCTTTTATTGGTAGAGGGATTGAATTTCGGAGGCGCAACGTCATGTTGCAACTGTACAAAACTCTAGTGCGGCCGCACTTGGAGTATTGTGTGCAGTTCTGGTCCCCACATTATAAGAAAGATGTGGAGGCATTGGAGAGGGTACAGAGGAGGTTTACCATGATGTTGCCTGGTATGGAGGGCAGATCTTATGAGGAGAGGCTGAGGGATTTGAGTTGTTTTCGTTAGAAAGAAGGCGGCTAAGAGGAGACCTTATTGAAACATATAAGATGATTAGAGGTTTAGATAGGGTGGACAGTGATAGCCTTTTTCCTAGGATGGAGAAAGCTAGCACGAGGGGACACAGCTTTACATTAAGGGGTGATAGTTATAGGACGGATGTCAGAGGTAGGTTCTTTACCCAAAGGGTGGTTCGGGAGTGGAATGCCCTGCCTGCGGCAGTTGTAGATGCGCCAATTTTGGTGGTGTTTAAGAGGTTAGTTGATAAGTATATGGAAGAGAAGGGAATGGTTTAGTTTGGAGGGGCATTGCTTTTTATACTGGTCGGCGCAACATCGAAGGCCGAAGGGCCTGTTCTGTGCTGTAATGTTCTATGTTCTATGTTCTATCTATAACCCCCAATCCCATTGGATCCCATATACTCATCCAGAAGTCTTTTAAAAGACCCCAGCGAGTTCGCCTCGACCACCGCCGACGGCAGCCGATTCCATTCACTCACCACCCTCTGAGTGAAAAACTTTCCCCTAGCACCCCCCCTGTACTTGCTTCCCTGCACCTTAAATCTGTGCCCTCTCGTCGCGACCATTTCAGCCCTGGGAAATAGTCTCTGAGAGTCCACCCTATCTAATCCTCTCAACATCTGTAAACCTCTATCAGGTCGCCTCTCAACCTTCATCTCTCCAGGGAGAACAGTCCCAGCTCCCTCAACCTGTCTTCATAAGGCATGCCTCCCAATCCAGGCAACATCCTTGTAAAGTCAACATCCTTGTAAAAGATGGAAGATTCCTGGAAGATTTCTTATATCTTTCGCAGTGAAGGAATGCAACAAGTAATCATTAAAATTCTCTGCCATTTCTCTATTTTTCATTATAAATTCACCTGGGCCTCCCTGTAATGAAGCCAAATTCCTCTGAGTCAAATGTCTTCTTTTATATATCTATATTTGTTTTGCAATCCAGTTATATGTAACTTAACTATTTTCACTTGTAGTCTGTTCTCTCTTGCTATATTCGTTTATATGTTCTCATCCCCCTTCCTTTTACAAAACCCCCCAATTCGCAACTTCAGTGTTATTTCTGGCAACTTTAAATACATTTTCTTTATTATTATAACATTTTCATTGCCTGTTTCCTTTTCATGTTGGGTACCGTGTGCTGTAACATGCAAGACTATGGACTAGATTTTGGAAAATAAGATTAGAATGAAAGGTTCGTTTCTGTTTTTTTTTCTATTTTTCCGGCCTGCGCAATCATAATGAGTTGAATAACCTGTTTCTGCGTTTAACGTTTCCATGGTGCTATTATCCCATCTGTTACTTTAGTTATTTCATCAAAGGCCACAAGCGTATTAAAGCAATATGTTGTGTTCTTAATGCGTCTGCCGCTAGTTATCATATCTCCGCCCATAATATTCTAAAAATCCATTCTGTCTCCAGATTTCATGTCGAAGATTTTGTTCCTAGAAACAGTATTAGCTGACCAGCATGCATTTGTCACCTTTACCTCATTATTTTAGCGTTTTTCCTATTCTCCCGGTATCCCGTACTCTGACAATATCAATGCAGGATTCGAAGGCAGTGGAAATATCAATCCAAGCACCAATTAGTCGCCTTGGATACACCATATAACATATGTGAGTTCTCTAATTCCAGTTCGGTACTTTGCTACAAACGTTTCATGTCATTATGTTGTTATACGTTCCCTGGGATCGCTGCTGGGCCAGTACATAGAGCTTTTTACAAATTTATTTTCAGAAGGTGATGTTCAGCCGTCCTTCTTCTGGTATAGGCATAGCCATAGACCTGCTAAAGACAGGAATAAAAGCAGAAAAAATGCAAAAGAAAAATCAGTGTGGCAGCATCAGTGAAGAGAGAAAACATGTTAATGTTTGCAGTCCATGTTGACGTTTGCGTCTTATTAAGAACAACTTGTACAACTTGGAATGTAACTTCCATCATCCGTGTTGATTTTCCTAGGTGATAAAAGACATGTGTGTTGTAGAAGCTGTCAAATATGCATTGGACTGTTGCATGTGTCAGATAGAATACTTTTTTGCCCTCTGCATAAGTTTTATTGTGAATTTATATATATAAGGTGCTGGAATGCGCACCAATCAAACGGGTTCGTGTACAATCCGAGAGATCTCATCTCTTCTATTTTGCTGGAGATGTACTTCATAGAACCAAGAGGCATGCCTAATACACAGCTTTTGGGGAGTCAGAAAGGGTATGAAAGTGTACTGAGTTCGCAGCTTCCGACTTGCTCTTGAAGCCAGAGCATTTGTACTAATGGTTAAATTTCTGACCAAAGATAAGATCCATTATCCAGTGGGGCACTCAGCGCTAGTAATGTCGATGAACAGTATGAAGAGATACTTAAATTGCCTTTTGTTGCAGATAGTCATTTTCAAGTACTTGGAAAACCGAATATTTCCTAGCTTTCCTGAATGCAGACAAATATTGCACGAGGAGTTACGCATGGAACCGAACAATCTTCATTCATCAGCAAACATCTCCATCTCTGACCTACCGATCGGTGAAAGCTCATTCATAACGTACTTTAAGATGGTTGGGCCTAGGACCTCACCTTGAAGAGTAGTTTGGACTTGACCTATCGCAGTTGTCTCCAATTTTACAAGATGTTTAGTAAATGCAGAATGTTTTTCGCCTCATACCATAAACTTCAATTCAAAAGGAATCTTTGATTCCTGGGTCTTTCAATATCACCTTGAAACCATTTGCAATCACGCTCAACTCAACTCTGAAATTCGATCATTCTTTTTTCGAAAGTTGGACAATGATTAATGTAGCTGAGTGATCCTGCCGGATCCAAATGAACATTGATGAACAGATTGCTGCTGACTAAATGCCACTCGATGCGTTTTCCCCCATGACACTGCCCTGAACTTTTCTGGTGATTCTCAGAAATCTGATGGGGCAGTGCTTGGTCCGATGGGATGAGTCGTTGAGTTTACAGGGCACTATGGCGATTTTCCACAATATTAATTATAACCTTGAGATGTAGCTTTAATGCAACAGTTTGGCTAAGACCATGTATATTTCTGACGCAAGTCTCCTTAATCATAACCGGAATTGTCGATCCTTAATATTTGTTGTGTCAGCACACCAGTCTCAGACTTACTTCAGTGAAGGGATCTCTGACTGTAGTTGTGCTTATTTTCTTCTTGATGGGAATGCGCTGCCTCTGCATTTAAAAAATGCGAAACACTCTTGTTGCCTCGTACACGATTAGCCACTGTTTTAATGTCCGTGCATTTGGGCTACATTTATTCTCAACTGGCTGAAGTATCGCCTGCTCCAGTTAAATGTTTGTATGACCTAATGTATCTGATTAGTTTCATAATTGTTGTACCTCTGAAGATGATATGTTCATCATAAACAAAATGCTTTCTAAGTGAAATGTGTTCCAGAACTCCCTTCTTTGGATCCTTAATCTTGCACTCTTTCCTTTTTCATTGGACTGGAAGCATGCTGAACAAAATGTTCTCCAGTATATATGACAGAAATTCGACTTTCTTCTTGCACTTTATACTATTACTTCACCAGCTGAAATGTAAATAATATTTGTTCGGCTACTGCCACTAATCTGTGGAATATACGCGTTTATTCCAGTTACATGAAATGTTGCTTCTCTGTCCCTTTCCCGAATTTGATGGCCCATGTAATTCATCCTAATAGCATCATGAAGCCTCCTTTATTTCTAGATTCTAAATAATTAGACATTAGTTTGATCCTCAACTAAATTATCCCTCTCCCAGTTACAATGGCTTGTTAAGTCAAAATTGTCATACTTATCTCCCTCGTATATATATTTTCCGTTCTTGAATAAGTTGTAGGCAGGAATACTAAGTTCTTAATCTTTCCTTCCTGAAACAGGCCTCTAATGCAACAGCTAACTAATCATTTTATATAATAGCAAGTGTTATATTACACAACTGATCGACCACATTCCATGAACTTAATTAGATTCATTCCAAAAATGTCTGGATGGCTTTGAGAAACACTCTTCGAATCTGAATTAGGTCTAAAGTATTCGACTGCTATCACATTTACCTCTCCCAATACAATTTGCACTATCTTTATTGTCTATTATTTCGTCCTGGTTTGAGCAAATTTCGCAATTTAGTTTAAAACCCTCCTTTCCAGCAAGGGCGTTAATCACAGTGCCTTTTTTTAAAAAAATGAACTCTATATTTTAAATTAGAATCAGTTTTGTTGACAGTCTTCAAATGGATTCACAGCTCCATCTTTCAGGATGATGGGTGAAAGAGTTTGACAAGGTACCACATGGTAGTTGTTGCATAAGGGTAAATCTCAATTCAGGGTGAGGTACCAAAATGATACAAAGTTGGCTTCATGACAGAAAACAGAGGGTGATTGTAGATGGTTGTGTTTTTCAAACTGGAGGCCCGTGACCAGCGGTATGCCATAGGGTTCTGTACTGGGTCCACTTGTTTGCCATTTATATTCATGATTTGGTTGAGAATTTAGAAGGCATGGTTAGTACGTTTGCGGTTGGCCCCAAGATTGGTGGTATAATCGATAGTGAAGAAAGTTATCTCCAATTGCGATGGGATCTTGATCAATTGGGCCAGTGGGCTGACGAATGGCAAATAGAGTTTAATTTGAATAAATGTGGGGTGATGCATTTTGGTCCATCGAACCAGGGCACGACTTATTTACTTACTGTGAGAACGTTGGGGAGAATTGCAGAACAAAGAGATCTAGGGGTACAGTTTCATAGCTCCTTGAAAGTGGAGTCACAGGCATACAGTGGTGAAGAAGGAATTCGGCATGTTTGGTATCATCGGTCAGATCATTGAATACACAAAATGGAACATCTTGCTGAAGTTCTACAAGACATTGATAAAGCCACACTTGGAATATTCTGTATAGTTCCGGTCATGCTATTATAGAAATGATATTATTAAACAACAAAGAAAGCAGAAACGATTTACTAGGATGCTACCGGGACTTGATAATTTGAATTGTAAGCAGAGGCTCATTAGACTGGGACTTTTATCTGGGAGCGTAGGAGGCTTAGGGGCGATCTTACAGGTGTCCATAAAATAATAGAGCATAGATCAACTAGTCAATATATTTTCCCAAAGGTAGGAGAGTCTAAAACTCAAGGGTTTAGGTTTAAGGTGAAAGGGAAGAGATCCAAAATGGTCCAAAGGGCGAATGTTTCACACAGAGGATGTCTGAAACATTATGCTAATGGTAGCAATAGACGTGGGTGCAATTTTGCCTTTTAAAGGCGATACCCATCTTTTAAAAGATGGGTATGGAGAGATATAGGCCAAATGCAGGTCATTGGGACCAGCTTAGTGGCTAAAAAAGACCGGCATGGAGAAGTTTACAGCATCGAAATAGGCCGCAGGTCTTGTTCCCATAATATATACATCTACGATTCTATATCAGTTCTCATTTACAAAATCTCAAGACTGTGAAAGCTGCTCAGGTCACATTACTGTTTCGGCGTGTTGACATTTAAAATCCATCTGCTGCTTTGTTGGCTTCTGTTTGATACTGTGATATTAGGGCAACCCCCAATGCTTGTGCACAGATTCGAGAGTACTGAATGTAACTCAGTCGGCCTGCCTTCGGAACATAATCATCTTCGCTCCGTTCCCTTCAGCACCCCAGCCAGGCACTTCCTACTGCAGAAAGGGTCACCCAGTGACATTGTATAGTTGTCTATTCTCTAAGTTATATTGTTATTCATATGTTCTGTAATGTATTAGACAGGGAACGAAACAGAGACTACGACCTTCGATGTCCTGTTTTTCATTCCACTTTAGCTCTTGAAAACTGAATCATAAGGTTTCAGCATGTTCCCTGATCATGTCATTGGGCCTATGGTGACCACGTGCTTCAACTGGTCCCACTCAACGATGTATTTGATCCTGTCATTAGTATGACAGGTTATCATGAAGGGCTCGAGTTGGGTTTTGTGGAACGAGCAACCCATCCCCAGTTGAGCAAACTCCTTATCGTAACATTATTTCTAACTTTATTCCAAATTGTTATGCACTAATATGCAAACTGTTTCTTGGATATATCCATGACAGTATTTTCTGAAGATCTGTTAACATGTTAGATAATCATCACGAGAAAACATACATGTGGCGGTATCGTGCACTGTCTGCCTTTTGCTTTGAACTCCAAAGCTTACCCTGCTAATGCCCTTGAACTCCAAAGCTTACCCTGCTAATGCCTGTCTGGCGCTACTTGTTCACTACTCCTGACTCCTGCAGTTTTCTTTTATATATGTGACGGTCACCTCAACGGCTCTTTAAGATCAGAAGCAATCATTTTAACAAAGTGGGGGCAATTTCCATAGTTATCCAAGTTCCCAGGTTTTACTGGAGATTCCGGAGCATGCAGATATTGCAGGCAAGGGACATGAGTTGTCCCACCACTTAACTTCGAATTCCCTTTAGGTACAATTGATTCAACTGATCAGTTGCAAATATAAAAAATTGCATATAGCTCGTGCAATTTTTTGACAAGTGCGGCTATGAACTTAGCTGTAAGCCTGGAAACTTCCGTTTGTTTATGAGTAGTTTATGAGCAGACTTCAGAGTGAAGTGCTTCTGTAGCAATTGCTTATCTCATCATCTGTGGTTGAAGCCTGCTACGCAATCGAGCACTAACATCTGTTTAATGCGATGCCTGCAGCAGTTTGCAGCAGTAATACATGACCTAGTGAGGAGAAGCAGGAAACTGAACATAAATTTGAGTTATCGTGCAACGTCCTAACCTGTTTATGCTTAACCTTTTAAAAGTAGAGCAAAATAATAAAGTTATGTATCTCCTCAACAAAATCGCAATTAGTTTATTTTTACTAGTATAGCGGCTTAAGGGAAGGAGACCCTAGTGGTATTATCTCCAGACTATTAATCCAGAAACTCAAGTAATGTTGTGGGAGTCTGGGTTGAAATCTCACCAGGGCGGGTGGCAGAGTTTGATGCAATAAAATAAATCTGGAATTAAGAATCTACTGGTGACCATGAAACCATTGTCAGAAAAACACATCCGGTTCACCAATGTCCTTCAAGGAAGAAAATCTGCCCACCTTTCCTGGCCTGACCTACGTGTGACTCCAGAGCCACAGAAATGTGATTGACTCTCAATTGCCAGTCACGGGCAATTAGTGATGGTAATAAATGCTGGCCAACCAGCGACACGCATGTTCCATAAATTATGCTTTAAAAGATTGTATAGTTTATCTAATTCCGTCCTTTCTGCTAGGTTATGTAATCCTTCGCACCGAGACCCTTCTATTGATACAGTGCTCGGCGAATTTTTCCGCTTTACCAGCCATGGGAATCGAAGGCGGCGAGGGATGGCCAAGGAATGGTCATTTGACCTCGTGCGGGAATGTCCATTTTCGGGGCAAGAGCGGCGGGAACATATGGAGAACTGTAAGGCACTTGAGATCAATTCCAAATCAAATGGCAGTGCGTAGAATACATTTACATGGTTACTTAAATTGCAATAAGAACACAATGCTGCCTGGCGCTTTCGTCACTTCATCACTCTGTCCTTCCTTCCTGGGGGTGTTCAAGCATACGTTGCATTTATTATGTTACCATTTTAAAGAATAACATATTCATACAGCGCCGAAGCAGGCCACTGGCCAATCATTAGTGCGTCAACTCTTTGATTAGTTATTCGGCAGACCAGACAAGAAAGCAAAATGCTACATATATTGAAATCTGAAACCAAACAAGAAAATTCCGAAAAATAAATCGCACAGCTCTGGCAGCACCGGCTGAGAGTAAAAAAATGCTCAATATGACCGTTTTTTTTATTTAAGGTCATTTTCACCCGAAGAAGTATAATAATGGGCTTGAAACTTCAAATTTGTTTCCTTCTCCACACATGTCGTCAGACCTGTTCAGTTTTTCCAGCATTCTCTGTTTTTTGTTTTATTATTGCAGACTAAGGCGACTATTCTCCATTTTGTCCAAAATTTGATGACCACGAAACCATTGTCGAAAAATACATTTGGTTCATTAGTGCCCTCTAGGGAAATAAGTGAGTCTTCTTGCCTGTCCTGGCTGATATGAGAACCCCGAAACTTAAATAAACTGAAGGATAGGCAATAAATGTTGGTACAATCAGCAACGCCTATGTTCTACGAAATTATAGCTAGTACTATTGAGATTATGATTCCCATTTCTCAGAACTACTCCCTGGCTCTTTTGCCATTAATTTCACATCAGTCTTATTTGTTTAATTGAACTCCTGTCATTAGAAGCAATCCAATCCCTAATCTATAAAACTCCTCAAAATTTTGAAGGAGTTTTGTAACTAAGTTTCAAAGTAATTAGACTCTTTATGGCTTCTTTAACCATTACATTTAACTGCAACTCCTCGAAATTTGCATCATTTGGGTTAAACTGCTTTCACTCTCTCCAAAAATTCAACGGCCTTTCAACAGTGATTCCAGCAATTGGAAACATATTCCAAGTTAATCCAAATCAATGATTTATGATGGGTCGAGGCAGCTTCTAAAATGTTACACTGTCTTGTCACTTTATTAAACCAACTTGTCCTGCATTTGTTTCATCAGCTTGTTCATGCGCTTTTAGAGATGTGTCAATGTAAAGTCGCAGGCCTCTTGCCATTGTACACATTTAGAACTATGTGCTTTATTTCTGACTGATTCTCATCACTCTTCATTTGAAAATATATCATCCCACGCTACGTTGCATTATTTTTAAATCTGCCAGATGGCGGGTTGGTTAGTAATAACTATTTAGGTTTTGGATCGTATGTACTGTTTATTTTGCTTATATGGCATGTAGCTTAAAATAATCAAGTTACAAATTTTATTGTTTCTTTATATAAGCAGTTATTTTTCAACTTAATTGCTATAAACTAAATAGACATGGTGTCTAGCATCTTGAAATGCAAATATTGGTTGTACAGTTACATGCGTATTAAATTCATCAGAGAGGTTTCAACCTGAATAGTTTAGGCAACTTGTTATTTAACTTCCACAGGACTCATTTACAAGCATTGTTTTTGAACGAATAGATAATCACTCAGCATGTATCACTATTTTTTTTATTACTACAGAGTGAACAACATACAAGTATAACAAGTATTAAATATTAGAATTCCAAACTTGAAGTGTTTCGTTCTATTGAAAATACAGATAAGATAAACAAGCGAAGAATATTTGCGATTGATTACATTGTCAAACTTGGAGTATTGTGCGCAGTTCTGGTCGCCTCACTATAGCAAGGATGTAGAGGCTATTGAGAGAGTGCAGAGGAGATTTACAAGGATGCTGCCTGGATTGGGAGGCAGCCTTATGAAGATAGGTTGATGGAGCTGGGACTCTTCTCACTGGAGAGACGTAGGTTGACAGGCGACCTGATAGAGGTTACAAAGAACAACACAGCACGGGAAACAGGCCCTTCGGCCCATGTTGAGAGGAATAGATAGGGTGGACTCTCAGAGGCTATTTCCCCGAGCTGAAATGGTCAATACAAGAGGACACAGATTTAAGGTGCAGGGAAGCAAATACAGAGGGGATGTTAGGGGTAAGTTTTTCACTCAGAGGGTGGTGAGTGAATGGAATCGGCTGCCGTCGGAGGTGGTTGAGGCAAACTCACTGGGGTCTTTTAAAAGACTTCTGGATGAGTATATGGCAACAAATGGGATAGGGGGTTATAGATAGGTCTGTGGATTGATAGATATAGATGTGATCGGCGCAACTCGTGAGTTGAAGGGCCTGTTTGTGCTGTATTGTTCTATGTTCTATGTTCTAAAACACTACACTTGATACATTGGTACTTGAGATGTATCCTTTTGGATAGAGAAAACCATAGTTTTCCCATCTTATCTAAAAAGAATGGTTGTATTTCTAACATGGATTTATAAATATTCAATTGTGAGAAAATCCAAGATATCCCAGTGCCCCAATATGTTCAGCAAATTCAGGGAAAATTACTCCTCCACTGGCATTTTTTTTAAACTACATTAGGTCCGTGTAACTTCGAGTTCAACGACCATCAGTGTACGGAACGTGAAAATTTCTTTCAACAATTTTTAACGATTGACTCAGAAATGATTGATTTCTGGTGTAGATGATCATCTCAGACGGGCAATTCGTATATGATAAACTCAAAAGTGAACTAAATTAACATTAGGTTAGTTAATATTGCACTAACAATATTTGTGCACAATTGCAAAATATAATTTTATAAATGGAGGCACGGAGGCGCATTGATTTGCACTCCTGCCTCACAGCACCAGAGGCCCAGGTTCTATTCGTGACTTGGGTCACTGTCTGCGTGGAATGTACACATTCTCCCCATGCCAGCTTGGGTTTCCTCCAGATGTTCCAGTTTCCTCCCACATTCTGACAGATGTGGTGGTTAGTTGCATTGAACCGAACAGGCACTGGACTGTGGCGACGAGTAGATTTCCACAGTAACTTCATTGCAGTAACTTCAAGGCATGTAAGCCTTACTTGTGAATAATAAACGTTCAGTCACACAAAAGAATAACTTACAATTTGATTCATTTGATTATAAGCATGGGAGACACGGACACAGAGGGCCCAATTTTACTGTTGCGGGCGCAAAAACGTGGTAAGGTCCGGTGTGAAGCCATTAGCGTGATCCGCGCTGGCGCTGATGGCCACTTTACAGAGGCTCGGGAATGGCCACGATCCGGGGCGCAACGGCGATAGAAATGCATTTGCATGCATTTCAGTTGAATTAGTGAACTTCCCACCCAACTTTATCAGCATTTCGTCCTTTACTACCACATTCGCCAATCCAGAATCTCGCCGGACATACTGAATAAAAGTCTGTTTTAGGCATTTCATCTGTTCAGAGATTCCAACCGCTCTCTGACTCAGATAGATGGTGAACAGGGGAAGGGAAGGCGGGCTTGATCATTCTCTGGTGGTGGGGGGAGGGTGGGGGGAAGGCAGCTCGTTGTCTGGTTAGGGCAGGGGGGCGGGAAGGGGGTTAGTAGCCAGGCCAGATCATTATCTGGTGAGAAAGCGGGGAAGGGGGTGGGAGAAGGAGGCAGGTCAGATATATCTTGGGAGGAGAGGAGGAGAATGAGGCCAAATCATTCTCTGGTGGTGGGGGAAGGTGGGGTGAGTGGAGTTAAATCATTCTCTGAGGGGAGGGGGATAGTGATGCCAGATCGTTCTCTTCTTGTGGAGGGGGAGAATGCAGGCAGGTCAGATGTATTTCTGGTGGGGGTAGGTAAGAAATCTGGTGGGGAGAAGACAGTTTGCTTACTGGGGGGGGAGGAAGAGACCAGAAGTATCTCTGGTGGGGGATAAGGGAGGAGCACTGGTTTGTTGCCTCTGTGCGGGTGACCAGTGGGGGGGGGGGGGGGGGGAGGAAGGGCCGGAGGTCGAAATCAGTCTGGGGGTGGTGGATAAGTAATGTCTGCGAGGGTCATTACTCCCACTTTTCCCTCCCGGGCCGCTTTCTCCAGTTTCTGTGGCCCGGGAGCGATGTGACAGCGGGCGCGCTTTTACATTTTATTTCTACCTGCGCATAAGCAGTTCAGAAACCCGATCGTTTTGGGCATACAAAGCCCCACCCACAGCGCAATTCAGACAGAGTGCATACCAGAGCGCCTGAAAGCAGATTTCCAAGTCGGATCTGAATTGTGCGCAAATTCAGCATTCAGAATGAAAATAGTAGGAGCCCGATTATACCATTGTGTGTCACGCCCGTTTCCAGGTGTGAAAACTTGGCAAAGTCAGGTGCGAGACCATTAATGCGATCCATGCCCACAACTGTAACCGCGCAGATGGCCACGTTACTAAGGCCCCAAAATGGCCCTGATCTGAATTGCGCCCAAAATGGGCGCAAAGGTATTTTAAATTTATTTGTGTGCATTTAAATTGAATTAATGGGCTACCCGCCCAACGTTGTCAGTATTTCCCCCTTTACAATTGTATTCCCACGTCCAGATTCGGCATGAAACAGATATGCTCGGTAAAGGTATGTTTCGATCGATCCAACTTGTGAAGAGCTAAGTTCAGAGCTTCCAATAGCTCTCTGATTCAGTTCAGCTGGGGGGAGGGGGAGAGAGGCGGGTCAGAACATGCTCTGGCGGAAGGAAAGAGGAGAGAAACCTGATCGTTCTCTGATGGAGGGGGGCGAGCATTCTCTGGCGGGGGAAGAGGCCCAATCATTCCCTAGTGAGGAAGGTGGGTAGGCCCGAACAATCTCGTGTGGGGAAGGAGACAAAATATTCTCTATGTATCTATGTATCAGATGTATCTATGGTGGGGGGTGCGGGGGGCTGGGGTGCAGTTCGTTGCCTTTTTGCAGGCGATTGGTGGAGGAAAGAGGTGGGAGAGTCGTGATTGGTCTGCGTGGGGGGGGAGGAGTATGGACAAGGGGGACAGCTATGTTGTGAAGATGGAGCAATGTTTGGGTGAGTCATCCCTGCTGCTTTTCACTCCTGGATTCTTTTTCCCTTTTTTTTGCGATTCGGGAGCGATGTGAGAAAGGCATGGTTTTTCATTCTTTTTCTCACTGCGCATGCGCAGTTCGAAGTTCCAATCATTGTTGTAGTGTCTCGAGCGATATGAGCCGGCCCACAGCGCAATTGAGATTCGCCATTTTTTTTCAGACTAAGTGCGTTTGGGGGCGCCAGAGAACAATTTTCCAAGTGGGATCTGAATTGCGCCCAGATTCAGCACTTAGAATCAAATAGTAAAATCGGGCCCAGAGACTCCGCTGTTCAAGACACGTCAGACATGATTTTAAATCCATCATTCTTTAATCAATTACTTGGGATTAAAATGGTGACACTAATACGTTAAAATAATAGGTATTCAAACATCCCTATATGGATGTAAATTACAAATAATAGATATGTTACAAATTATATTTGTCTTACTTAAGCATTGAATTAAATCTTTGTACCACCGAACAGAATTAATTTTAAAAAACACCATGCAAATAAGATGCAATATCAATACATTGCAAAAACTCAATTGTTGATTAAATTGAGATCGAGGGGAGGTAAACATCGCAACCTAGGTCGGTCTGGATACCTTTCGAGCCTATACGTACCAAATTAAAATTACTTTAGACTGAAAATTAAAAACATTTTGCAACTTTTAATACAAATAAATGCTAGTTTCATAATTCTGTGTTTTAAGGCTCAGATTAAAACTTTTGCTTGTTTTAATTTCTTCTTTCACATTCTGATCAATATAAACAGTAGACGTAACTTATTCGGATTGGTACTAAATCGAAAACTAGCTGAGGATTGCGAAATATTCTTTTATGGGCTGCTGGGTAAAGGGGAGGTTAAGCAACTCTCATACTGCTCAATATGAAATTTTGAGACCCACACTCCAGCCGACTGCACGGATCCAAGCGAATATCTCCTCTGGAGCAAATCCGAAGGTTTCATTCTAGGGCTTGGGCTCAGCTAGCTTACTTTCAATGATTTTAGTCATTATGTGTACGTCGACATCGGTGGCTTGGTCTCGGTAAACAAACTTGCAGTTAAAATACTGAGACAGATACTGATATCCGAAATCAGTCATTGCAGGGTATATTGTCATTTTGCTGGCGAAATAAATAATCGTTTTTTCATTGCTGAGGTGCAGAAGTGTGCTTACGATTAGAGGAAGACTTTCACAACTATACATGATTTCTGCACAAAGAATGCAGTCGTAGTCTGACGGAAATGAACTGTGATCATAACCCCATGAGAGGGCACGGACTTTGATACGAGGTCTGCAGGGTCGGGGGACATTGAAATTAACATTCCATTCCATTTGCTGAAGAAGGTTCGGCAAGTCTGTAATCGTAACGTCGCCGCCTGAAACACGACAAAGAAGGTTACCTCTCTGCTAGTTAGGAAAAAAATACACGTTCGTCACTCGGTCTGACCTAATGCGACCCTCATCCAAAGCTATGTGTTTGATTCCGAATTGTCGTCTAAAATGTGAAAGTAAACCACTTCGGGCAAATGGAACACGAATAAAATATGTGGATCACCAAACATCAAATGAGACACCAGGGTAAGGAAAGGGAAGTCCCACCCAAAAGATCTTGCAAACGGTCCGTAGGGTATCATAACATCGAGGGAGTATAATCAAAATTGGAACTATGCCTCCTAACAGTCAAATATCAGCCTGAAATAGCAAACTTAAAAATCTTAACCTACAGTTAATAATTGTTGCCCTTTCCGCACTCCTGGAAATATCCTGCTGTCGCAGAAACATATGAACAGACGAATCAATGACAGGACTGCGTCACCAGCCACCTCGAGTTAAACCTACACTATGAGGACAGACCAAACACAGATTGCGCAATACTTGCTAACAATGCAGCAGAGGAGGCCTTGTGTGTCTCAGCATTGAATATAACTCGTAATAGTCCAAAAAGCTGCAGACGCAATTGATTATTCAATCCATATTCCGTTTTGGTCTGCAGCAGGCGGCGGCATAATAGCAATATGACTTAACGACCCACCACGGTTGCCAAACAAATACTAAAGAAAAACACGGGTTAAAATCATGCTAACACCGTTGGAATGTAAGTTTACTTAACACGTTGTTTTACTTACCTTAGTAATGATGACCATGAAATAAATGCAAATTCTACTAAAGCCTTAGGGAACAAAGAACAAAGAACAAAACAGCATGGGAAACATGCCCTTCGGTCCAACGAGCCCGCGCCGCCACCCCAATGTTCCCACCTCTACCCGAGATCCCTATCCATGTTTATAGGTCTATGGATTAAAAACCAAATTTGAGACAATTTAGGGAGAGTTTGTTTTGCCAATTAGCCTAAGAGCACATCTTTGGGATGTGGGAGGAAACCGGAGCGCCCGGAGAAAACCCACGCAAGCACAGGGAGAATGGCAAACTTCCACAGACACAGGCCCAAATCCATGCATCTGCACAGCATAGCGATAGTCACTGAGCTGTCATGTTGCCCATCAAATGGTCCAGGTCAAGCGTACACTAACGACGTGAAGCACGAGGATACTCTCGGAAAACATCCAAGAGCAGCCCTCTCACGATCCATCGCGTGTATGTCCCTCGTTAGTCAACAAGGTGGACCAAAGCACCTGTAGGATAAAAACAAGTACATCAATATCATCATCTATTTACACAATTCCCAGGGACTCCCAAGGCTCATTATCCCTATTTTAAATCAGTTTTCTATACCCCTCCGTTCCCATTCTGTTCATGTGCCCATCTAAGTATTTCTTAAATGACTCCAGAGTACCTGCCTCCACCACTTTACTTGGCAGTGCATTCCATACCCCCACCACCCTCTGTGTGAAAAGACTCCCTCTAGCATCCAAATTATACCTTACCCCCCTCACCCTAAGCCCGTGACCCCTCGTACTATTTGAGTCCATCCTAGGAAAAAGCTTAACTCTGTTTACTCTATCTATCCCCTTCAAAATTTTGTACACCTCTATCAGATCTCCTCTAAGTCTACGCCTTTCTAAGGAAAACAGTCCCAGTTTGCCTAATCTCTCCTCGTAACTCAGACCTTCCATACCAGGCAGCATCCTGGTAAACCTTCTCTGCACTCTCTCCAGAGTCTTCACGTCCTTCCGGTAGTAAGGCGACCAGAACTGGACGCAGTATTCCAAATGAGGTCTAACCAGCGTTTTATACAAGGGAAAGATACTTGCCAACCTGACCTTGACTGCTCTACATGTGAGGCCCCTGCTGCATTAATATGATAACTGTTTGAAGTCCTCAGAAGTAGCCTAGGAAGCCACATAGTTGTATCAAACTGGGAGAGAAAAATCAAACAAGATGAAACGGCACGGTCCAACATTAAGTAAGACGCAGGAAAGAAAATCTTAATCGTGGAATCAGGGATATTGGGATTTTGGGGCTTGGTTCTCGGAGAAGTGGGACGAGTACAAATCAGATTATTTGAATATGGGCAGGACTGGAACCAATGTCTTCGAGGGGGCGCTTTGTCATGATGTTGGGAAGTATTTAAATTAATGAGGCACAACAATAGGAACCGATGCCAGAAGTCAGAGTGGAGTAAAGTAAGGACAGAAATAAAAGGCATTGAGGGAAAAAGTGAAAAGCAGAGAAAACAAAGTCGAAAATCAGCAAGGTCCACAGAACAGAGTACATAGGCTATCAGGAACTCATTGAATGGATCCAGTAGGGGTGCGAGAAGTAAAATTGGGGCGGCACAGTGTTTCGCATTGCTCCCTCACAGTGCCAGAGACCTGGGTTCGATTCTGGTTTGGGCCACTGTCTATATGGAGTTCGCACATTCTCCCTGTGCCTGCGTGGGCTTCCTTTGGATGTTTCGGTTTGCTGCCATTGGCCGAAGATGTGCGGAGTAAGTGGATTAACCATGCTAAATTTCCCCTTATTATCGGGGAGGGGGTTGTTAGTTGGGGTAAATGCATGGTTATAATGAAGAGATAGTGAGATAGTGCTCGATGCAGCATGATAAGGCCGAATTGCCTCCCTTTGCACTACTCTATGAAAACACAGGGAGAATGCACAAAACAAGAACGGACAGATGGTCTGACAGTGCAGGGCGGAGAGCAAGGAAAGTCTAATTTAAAAATACATTTATTTTCATGTTAGAGTTTTAACAGGCAAGGCAAATGGATTCCAGGCATGGATGGACACATGGCACTTGGATCTTATAACAATTACTGAAACATGGCGAAAGAAGGGACAGGACTACCAGTTCCATATTCCACGAACAGATATTATAGAAAACACAGAGCAGGAGGTACTAAAGAAGAGAGAGTAATGTTTTTGATGAAAGAGAACATAACGGCAGTACTGAAACGGGATATATCTGACAGTTCGCCCACTGAAACTATATGGGTAGAACTGAGCAATAAGAGAAAGATCAGTTTCAAAGAACAAAGAACAAAGAAAATTATAGTACAGGAACAGGCCCTTCGGCCTTCCAAGCCAGCACCGACCATGCTGCCCAACTTAACTAAAACCCCTACACTTCCGGGGACCATATCCCTCTATTTCCATCTCAAGCATGTACTTGTCAAGACGCCCTTTAAAAGTCACTTCAGTATCCGCTTCCACTACCTCCTCCAGCAAAGTGTTCCAGGCACCTACCATTCTCTGTGCAAAATTTCTGCCTCGTACACCTCTTTTAAAATTTGCCCCTCGCACCTTAAACCGATATCCCCTAGTACTTGACTCTTCCACCCTAGGAAAATGTTTTTTGACTATCATCCTATTCAGAGGATTGTACTACAGGCCTCCAAAAAGGCAGCGGGAATGTGAGAAGCAAATATTTGAGGATATTACAGATAGATCCAAGAAAAATAGAATACCAATAGTAAGGGATTTTAGCTTTCCCATCATTGACTTGGACAGCCATTGCATTGAGTGTTTGATGGAGAGACATTTGTTGGATATATTCATGAGGAATTTCTCATTCACTGTGTGGATGGACCGACTAGAGAATGGGCAAAACTTGACTTCCACTAGGGAAATAAGAAAGGACAACTGACAGAAGAGTTCGTGTTGCATCATTTGGGACTCATGACGCAATTTCATTAGATTTAGGATAGCTATGGAGAATGATAGTCTGCCAAAAGTTAAAATTCTAAATTGAGGACAGGCCAATTTTGATGATATTATATATGAACTTTCAAAAGTTAATTGAGGGAGTTTGGTCGCAGCCAAAGCAACGTCTGGAATGTGGAAGGCTTTCAAAAGTGTGTTCAATGTATGTACATTCATTTTCGAGGGAAGGGCAAAGCTGGCAAAAGTAGGTAACCCTGGATAACTCGGGTTATTGAGGCTCTGATCAAAAAAGAAGGAGGCATATGACATGCATAGATAGTTTGGATCAAATGGAGCACTTGAAGAGCATAGATATTGTCCGACTAGGGTTAAGAGAGAAAACAGAAGGGCAAAATGAGACATTAGTTAAATTTGGCAAATAAGGTAAACGAGAATTCAAAGTGCTTCGACAAGTACAGGGAAGAGAAAAGAGTAACAAGGGAGAGAGTGGATCCTAATAAGGATCAACAAAGCCATTTATGTACGCATTCACAAGAGATAACTGAGATCCTAAATTAATATTTCTCATTGGTATTTACTGTTGAGAAAGGCAAAGACGTCAGAGAGATAAATAATGATGCCTTCAGTGCACATGTTGATGAGAAGGAGATGCCGAAAGTTTTAAAGCAACAACAAATTAGATAAATCCCCGGGGCCTGATGAAATGTATTCCAGGACGTTGTGGGAGCCTAGCGAGGAAATTCTGGATCTCCTAGCAGAGATATTAGAATCATCGACAGCCACAGATGAGGAGCATGAACGTTGGAGGACGTTGTTTAAGAAAGGCTGCAGGGAAAAAACGTGGGAACAACAGGCTTGTGAGCCTAACGTCTGAAGTTGGCAAGTTGTTAGCAAGTATTCTGAGAAACAAGATCTGCAGGCATTTTTAGAGGCAAGGACACATTAGCATAGCTTTCTGAGTGGAAAGTCATATCTCGCGAATTTAATTGAGTTTTTTGACGGGTAACCAAGAAGATAGATGAGTGAGTTGCAGTCGACATTTTCTGCATCGCCTGCAGCAAGATCGTTGACAAGATACCGCATAGTAATTTGTTGCATGAGAACTCAGGGGATCAGTGGTAAGGTAGCCAATTTGATAGTAAATTGGCTTGTCAACAGAAGACAGAAGTTGTTGTCGAGGGCTGTTTTTTAAACTGGAGGCCTGTTGTCAGTGATGTGCCTTGGGAGCAGGTGCTGAGTCTGTCGTTATTTGTTATTTATGTTAACGATTCGGATGAGACTTTGGGAGGCATGTTTAGAATGTCTGTAGGTGACAACAAGATTGGTGGCATAGTGGACAGTGAAGAATGTGATCTAGGATTGCAACAGGATCTTAATCGATTGGGCCACTTGCCTCAGGAATGGCAGATGCAGTTTAATTTAGGTAAATGTAAAGTGATGCACTTTGGTAGAGCGAACGAGGCAAATCCTACTCTGTTAATAAGAGGGCGTTGGGAGGTGTTTTAGAGTAAAGACATCTAGGGGTACAGGTTCATAACCCCTTGAAAGTTGAGTCACAGGTGGACAGGATGGTGCATTTGGCATACTTGATTTCATTGGTCAGAACATCGAACACAGAAGTTGGGATGTCTTGATGAAGTTGTACATTAGGAAGGGCACACATGGAATGCTGTGTACAGTCCTGGTCACTCTTTTACAGAAAGTATATTATTAAACTTTAAAGAGTGCAGAAAAGATTTATGAGGAACCTACCGGGACTTGATGGTTTGAGTTGTAAGGAGAGGCTGTAACAATTAGAATTTTTTTACCAGGACTGTTGGAGGCTTTGGAGTGATCAGATGGAGAATCAACATTTTTTCCCCAAAGGTAGGGGAGTCTAAAACTAGAGGGCATAGGTTTAAGGTGAGAGTGGAGGGGTGCAAAAAGGTCCAGAGGGGGATTTCTTTCACTCAGAGTGTTTGGAACAGTTGCCAGAGGCAGTAGTAGAGGCGGGTACAATTTTGTCTTTTCGGAAACATTTGGACAGTTACATGTCTACAATGGAAATAGCGGGATTTGGGCCAAATGCAGGCAATTGGGATTTTCTTCGTGGTAAAAACTGGGCAGCATGGAGAAGTTGGGTAGTATGGGGTTGGGCTTAGGAAATTACAATATGAGCTGCTACAGTGAGGCCCCGTGATTGAAGTTATCAACCTCCAACACGCAAAACCTTCCTCTTATGCGAGGTTTCACTGCAATCGGTGCAGAGGTTTCCCCAGGTTCACATTGATTCCAGTTTTTCTATTGCTCCTTGATGCCACAATTGGAAAAATTCTGACCAGATATCAAAAGCAGTCACATTTTGGGTTCAGGCCTTTTGTCCATGTGACCTCAACATCTGAGTTGCCCAGACGGAACACCAGTTGTGCATTGTTGTTCAGGTAATTCATAGAAGAAGAAGACCAGTCGGTTCGCGTGTTTGCATTGACTCTGCAAAAGAGCACTTTAAACGAGTCCATTAATTTATCATGTCTGTTCCAACTAACAGGCAGACCCTTGGAAAGTACAGGATATGTTAACATTGTCAATCGACCTAATCTACACATGTTTAAACAAATAGATAACGTGCGATTTCCGCATAGACGGGAATCGAACACATTCCCTGGCGATGTGGAAAAGTGTGAGGTAATGCACTTAATGTGGAAAAGTGTGAGGTAATGCACTATGGCAGGAATAATAAATGTGTAGAGTATAGGGCTAATGGTAGGATTCTTAGTAGTGTTGATGAACAGAGGGATCTTGGTGTGTATGTGCATAGATCCCTGAAAGTAGGCAGTCAAGTCGAGAAGGTTGTTAAGAAGGCATATGGAGTCTTGGCTTTTATTGGTAGGGGGATTGAATTTCGGAGCCGCAACGTCATGTTGCAACTGTACAAAACTCTAGTGCGGCCGCACTTGGAGTATTGTGTGCAGTTCTGGTCCCCACATTATAAGAAAGATGTGGAGGCATTGGGAGGGTACAGAGGAGGTTTACCAGGATGTTGCCTGGTATGGAGGGCAGGTCTTATGAGGAGAGGCTGAGGGATTTGAGGTTGTTTTCGTTAGAAAGGAGGAGGCTAAGAGGGGACCTGATCGAAACATATAAGATGATTAGAGGTTTAGATAGGGTGGACAGTGATAGCCTTTTTCCTAGGATGGAAAAAGCTAGCACGAGGGGACACAGCTTTAAATTAAGGGGTGATAGTTATAGGACGGATATCAGAGGCAGGTTCTTTACCCAAAGGGTGGTTCGGGAGTGGAATGCCCTGCCTGCAGCAGTTGTAGATGCGCCAAGTTTGGTGGCGTTTAAGAGGTTAGTTGATAAGTATATGGAAGAGAAGGGAATGGTTTAGTTTGGAGGGGCATTGCTTTTTATACTGGTCAGCGCAACATCGAAGGCCGAAGGGCCTGTTCTGTGCTGTAATGTTCTATGTTCCATGTTCTATGTGGGACGGAAGTGCTAACTACTGTGCTATCACGGTAGTAATTGCTCAGTAAGTTTCGATGGGTTACACTATCAACGGCATTTCCCATCATTTTGTTGAAGTTCAAAAGTAGATGGTTGGCCGTTAGATCTGTCCCAATTTTTATGGACAGAACAACCACGCGTAATCTTCCATGTTGCCGGGTTGATGTCATAGCACTATACTTGCTGGAACAATTGCCTGGGACGCAGCATGTTCTGGAGAAGAAGTCTTCACTATTATTACCAGAAGGTTGTCAGAGTCCATGGCCTTTTCAGTATTCGATTCCTTTTGACGCGCGTTCACACCACTTCATTGCTTAAGGCAAGACAGACAGCTTCCGTAACGTGTTTCATTTCTCAGCATTTTAAGATTCTGTACAACAAGCGGAGGTTTATTCACTGTAGCGAGTGAACGCTGAAGGGTCTGTCTCACAGCATCAACGTACAGATCCCTCAGGCAAAGTTCGGGGTAGGGACGTTCCTGTTGGAGACTAATGAGAGGCAATTCAGTCACAGTGGTGGTTGGTGGCAATAATTGTTGGAGCATTAATTGTGCCATCAAACTCACTGTTCATATATAAGAACAAGTGCAAGCAAAATTAACAGTGTCTAATTTCTCTAATTCCCCCGTGCTATACTGTTGCCGCTACAACTTCTTAACTCTACGTGGCTTAGCACTATGTCTCTGTTTCTCCCCATGTTATACGTCAGAGTTGGAGGAGGTCATCTTCCCACCATACCCTGTGGCATGTGACGTAGCTGCTGATCGTCATCTGAAGTGCCTGAACCATGAGATCCCTGTCCAACTTTCAAGTCTCATGTTTATATATCCATATCACCCTGTCCATTTGGCTGCCCCTGAGATGCCCTGGTGTCATGAAGGGTAGCGACAGAAAGTGTAGCAACAGCCACAGTCTCCTGGAAGGACGCCTCGGGCATGGAATCAAGTCTGTTCTCCTCCCTCCGAGTTCCTCTTAGTGTCACCTGGCCCTTCCAGTCCTGGAAGACCATCTTCATTGTTGCCAGGTGTGTGAGCCCTCAGTGATAGAACATAGAACATAGAACAATATAGCACAAACAGGCCCTTCGGCCCACGAGTTGCGCCGATCACATCTACCAATCTACAGACCTATCTATAACCCCCTATCCTATTCTTTTCCATATACTCATCCAGAAATCTTTTAAAAGACCCCAGTGAGTTTGCCTCAACAACCTCCGATGGCAGCCGATTCCATTCACTCACACCCTCTGAGTGAAAAACTTACCCCTGACATCTTCTCTGTATTTGCTTCCCTGCACCTTAACTCTGTGTCCTCTCGTAGTAACCATTTCAGCTCGGGGAAATAGTGTCTGAGAGTCCACCCTATCTATTCCTCTCAACATTTTATAAACCTCTATCAGGTCGCCTCTCAACCTGCGTCTCTCCAGTGAGAAGAGTCCCAGCTCCCTCAACCTATCTTCATAAATCCAGGCAGCATCTTGTAAATCTCCTCTGCACTCTCTCAATAGCCTCTACATCCTTCCTATAATGAGGCGACCAGAACTGCGCACAATAGTCCAAGTGGGGTCTGACAAGAGTCTTATAGAGCTGCATCATTACCTCCTGACTCCTAAACTCTATTCCTCGATTAATGAAGGCCAGTACACCGTACGCCTTCTTGACCACTTCCTCCACCTGCGAGGCCGATTTAAGAGTCCTATGGACCCGGACCCCGAGATCCTTCTGCTCTACAACACAGCTAAGACTCCTACCCCTTATATTGTACTCCTTCATCCCATTATTCCTGCCAAAATGGACCACTACGCATTTATCCGCATTGAAGTCCATCTGCCACTTCTCCGCCCAGTCTTGCATCCTGTCTATGCCCGCTGCAACTTTTGACATCCCTCTAGACCATTCAGAATACCACCGACCTTTGTATCGTCGGCGAACTTGTAACTCTTGTAATGATCTTGTAACTCTGCTGCCACCTGTCAATGGCAGTTGAAGTACCCTCTGAGGCTGAACCACGCTCTGCAGCCTCTCAGAAATGACCCTGGGTGAGTGGGCCATACACTGAAAGGCTGCTGAAAAAAATGCCTGCTATGGCTCAGCACTGTCCTGCTGGGTCTCCTGCATGGTCTCGAACCACTTAACCATGGGCTCCAGAATCTCAATAAGCCAGTTAAGGCCCTGAGCTTGGTATGTTGTGATTCGGCAATGGCTCCTGGCAAGGGAACGTAATGTCAGACCGGCCTTTTGCATCTGGGTTATTTCCTGCAACACAGAACAGAAGACTGAGTGCAAAGGAGGGGCAGCATTGCGAGTTGCATGCCTCTTACTTGAGATATCACAAGTATTAATCTATGTTGCACCCGGAGCTGGTTGTCACCGATGGTGCAGTTGTCAACCACCCATACCAGATCCACTTTTCAAAACCAGATAGAACTTTTAGATCAAGCAGATCATCCACTGTTTTCTGCGCTCCTGAATATTATGGGCATTCTTCTCTTGTGATGACAGAAGGATGCTTGTAAAGACTGATGTCTTGAAACATGCAGGCTATCAATGCGTGACCCTCAGAAGCACACTACTTTTTAAAAAAAAAGTTTATGTATTAGTTACAAGTAAGCTTACATTAACATTGCAATGAAGATACCATGAAAATCTCCTAGTCATCACACTCCAGCGCGGATTCGAGTACAATGAGGGAGAAGTTAGCGTAGCCAATTCAACTAACTTTCACATCTTTAGACTGTGGGAGGAAACCGACCACCCGGAAGAACCTCACACAGACATGGGGAGAATATGCCAACTTCACACAGACACTGACCCAAGCCAAGAAGGAACCTTTGTCCCTGATGCTGTGAGTTAGCAGTGCTAACCATTGTGCCAACGTGTCGCACCGTGCTTTACCATCAGTGACATGGAAGTAAGAGGAAAATGAGAGAGTAGGCAATCGAAAAGAAGGGGGATTAGAATAGGTGGCCGCAGTCGGAGATCGGTGGAGAGGGGCGAGAGGTGGCGAGAGCAAGTCTGCGATCCAAGGCAGGGAAAATCAAGGAACAAGAAGGAGAGTCTGCGATCTTTGTAGTTGTCTGTTTTCGTTTCACGCTGATGCATCCTTCCCCGAATTTTCCAGGCTTTGTATTTAAACATTGCTGCATACTTAATCATCTCCAGTTCTGAAAGTTCATCTCCCGGAAACTTAATCTCATCTCCGCTTTCCAAAGGTACCGTCTTGAAATTCCGATTGATTAGCTTGATGCATTTTCTATTCCATTTATGCCTTACCCTTCCTTTTATATATTTTATTTTATATAAGTGCATCGTGTGCAACGCCACATTAGTTGCCCGTCCCTAATGTACCTTGAACTTAACGGCTTGCTGGGACATTTTCCGGGGCGTTTAAGAATCAAGCACGGTGATGTTGTTCTGGAGTCATTTATCGGCCAGAACAGAAAAGGATGTCAGGTATCGTTCCATACTGGACATCAATGAACCATTCAGTGATTTAGAATCGACAGTGGTTTCATAATCAATATCTTTCAATTTCAGATGCTTTTTGATTAACTGAATTCAAATTTTTACAATCGCCACAGTGGAATTTTAACCCATGTTCGCATAGTACTCTCCTCGCGATCCTGTGTACAGAAAACACTTTTCACTTACCTAGAAGGACTGTTAGAATGCCCAAAATTCCAGTGCCTGACCCCAGTTCAATCACTTTCTTACGGGCGAAACTTATCTTCCGTTCTTCAAAGTAGCGCAGCAAAGCAATAGACTTTAAAACAAAATGCAAACAACAATGTTAATGATACATAGATGTTTAAATGAAGAATTGCAAAGGAAAATAACTTATACAGAAATTTTGCTACTGCAGCCAACCATGCATCACTGAATATTGAATTCATGTTTTACGCAGCAGAATAATTGAATACATCCTCCGTTTCTCTTGAAAGCCAGTTTATATGCAAAGGCCGCACGAGCATTGGGCAGAGAATACGTTTTAATGGATGGTCGCACTGATTGTGCTACTGGCAAGACCATCCTAATAGGTCCACGTTGCTGTGGATCGTACGGAAAACTCGCTTGGGAGAACTTTTTAACAAATAAAAACGAAACAGCATATATTTTTGCTAACTGGATTTCAAGAAGTGTTGAAGTATGTAAAGGGAATGTTGTTTTAACTGGAACAAACAGATAGTTTAGCAGCTACGAAATGTATCAAATCATGTTCAATACCTCATCTTTGTAAACATTAAACTAATTCCTTTTTTATAATTATTGTTAAGGTGTGGAGCTGAGTACAATATGAAGATTTAGATTCCCATATGATGAACGCCCCCGACGGTATTCTGAAGGCTCGTTAGTCTGGTGTACCTCAGGGGTCTGTTTTGGGGCCCCTGCTGTTTGTAATTTTTATAAATGATCTGGATGAGGGTATTGAAGGATGGATTAGTAAATTTGCAGATGACACTAAAGTCGGTGGAGTGGTAGATAGTGAAGAGGGGTGTTATAGTTTGCAGAGGGACTTGGACAAGTTGCAGAGCTGGGCCGAGAGGTGGCAAATGGAGTTTAATGTGGAAAAGTGTGAGGTAATGCACTATGGCAGAAATAATAAATGTGTAGAGTATAGGGCAAATGGTAGGATTCTTAGTAGTCTAGATGAACAGAGGGATCTTGGTGTGTATGTGCATAGATCCCTGAAAGTAGGCAGTCAGGTCGAGAAGGTTGTTAGGAAGGCATATGGAGTCTTGGCTTTTATTGGTAGAGGGATTGAATTTCGGAGCCGCAACGTCATGTTGCAACTGTACAAAACTCTAGTGCGGCCGCACTTGGAGTATTGTGTGCAGTTCTGGTCCCCACATTATAAGAAAGATGTGGAGGCATTGGAGAGGGTACAGAGGAGGTTTACCAGGATGTTGCCTGGTATGGAGGGCAGGTCTTATGAGGAGAGGCTGAGGGATTTGAGGTTGTTTTCGTTAGAAAGGAGGCGGCTAAGAGGGGACCTGATCGAAACATATAAGATGATTAGAGGTTTAGATAGGGTGGACAGTGATAGCCTTTTTCCTAGGATGGAAAAAGCTAGCACGAGGGGACACAGCTTTAAATTAAGGGGTGATAGTTATAGGACGGATATCAGAGGTAGGTTCTTTACCCAAAGGGTGGTTCGGGAGTGGAATGCCCTGCCTGCAGCAGTTGTAGATGCGCCAAGTTTGGTGGCGTTTAAGAGGTTAGTTGATAAGTATATGGAAGAGAAGGGAATGGTTTAGTTTGGAGGGGCATTGCTTTTTATATTGGTCGGCGCAACATCGAAGGCCGAAGGGCCTGTTCTGTGCTGTAATGTTCTATGTTCTATGTTCAATGTTCTAGTGTCTGCCTCACCGCCAGGAGTAGTTACCTCCAACCGTGTTTAATACTGCTCCAAGCGGGGAACAGGCATCCTGATCTCACTGGTGGACTTCAGACATTGAGCCCCCTCCCTCCAAGGAAGTCAGGGCAAGGGTAGTGTTCCTTGGGCAGTTGCAGCCTGGCAGTGATTTCCTTGGCACCCTGCCACTTCTCAAGGGGCAAATTGTCACTGCTCACTTCTCACATTGGTAAAGCGCACTGAGTGCATTGTTACTGCCTGCTGGGCACCAGGGAACGCTGACGGGGCGAGTCCAGAGAAGCTGGGCATAGTGAAGACAAGGGCCTTTGAGGGGGTGACTGAGGAGGGGGTGGCCGCTGCCATTGTGCAATTGGTGTGAGATGGAAGAAGGAATGTGATCAGTGCTGCTTATGGGAAAATATTGGGCCTGGGCATAATACAAAGACAAGAGGACAGGTAATCTGATACAATTCGTAGCTGCTGACTGAACAGGGCCGTTAACCTTAAGAGAACTTTCTTGTAAGCCTCTTTGTCTTTCTGACTTCCTAAGTATTTTCCTATTTAGAAAATAGACTATGCCTCTATTCCTTCTTTTCTTCTAAATAGAAATAGTCTATTTTCTAAGTAGAAAAATACTTAGGAAGTCTGAAAGACAAAGAGGCTTTGGAGTCCTCGTTGAAAGTTCTCTTAAGGTTAACGGCCCTGTTCAGTCAGCAGTTACGAACGTAAATGCAATGTTTGCATTCATATTGAGAGGGCTAAAATACAAGCGCAGGGATGTACTTTTGAGGCTGTATAAGGCCATGGTCAGACCCCATTTGGCGTATTGTGAGCAGTATTGGGCCCCATATCTAAGAAAGGATGTGCTGGGCTTAGAAGGAGTCCAGAGCAGATTGACAAGATCATTCTTAGGAATGAAGAGCTTGTCGTATGAGGAACGGTTGAGGACTCGGTGTCTCTACTGATTGGAATTTAAAAGGATGAAGGGAGATCATATTATAACTCACAAGATATCGCGAGGCCTGGATAAAGCGCACATGGAGAGGATGTTTCCAGTAATATGGAAGACTAGAATCAGAGCACACAACCTCAGGCTAAAGGGACGATCTTTTAAAGTAGATTTGAGGAGGAATTTCATCAGCCAGAAAATGCTGAATCTGTGGAACAATTTGCGGCAGAAGGCTATGGAGACGAGGTATTTGAGTGCCTTTAAGACAGAGATAGGTCGGTTCTTGATTGATAAGGGAAATGTAGGAGAATGGGGATGAGGAAAAAAAAATCAGCTATGATTGAATCGCGGAGAAGATTCGATGGACTGAATGGTGTAGTTTTGCTCCTATATCTTACGGTCTTATATGGTCTCATGGTCGACGAGTGATTTGTGATTGGATCTGACCATAGGAGTGTGGGGAGAGAGGGGTTTGGTCTAGCAGAGGGGAGATCGAACTGATCAGGGTGGGGGAAGAGTATGACTGGGCCCAGAATGTCCAGTAGGAAAGTGATCTGGGTATGGGGACAGGGTGGGGGGGGGGGGGGGGGGATTCTGTAAGGCCAATGATCAGCAGCGTCTCAAGGCAAGCCATCGATCTGAGGCTAGCGATGAAGAGACCGGTGATGAAGGGCCACTGTCCATGCTCCGAGCTCCGCACTGATAGACCATGGCAAACGCAGGACCCCGCTCAATATTATGCTGTCGGGCTCTCAGGTGGAATGAAGCCCTCCCTCTAATTATCTGAAGGAATCACCCTGAGGCATTCTGCATTGCGCGGAATGTCAGTTTCGTGGTGGTAAGTGCATCGGAAAACAGGCGGGAGACAATAGCGGTGCACGGTGGCATCGTGGTTAGCATTGCTACCTCACAGCTCCTGGGAGCCGGATTCGATTCTCAGCTTTGGTCACTGTCGTTGTGGAGTTTGCATATTCTCCCTGTGCCTGCGTGAGTTTCCTCGGGGTGCTCCGGGTTCCTCCCACTCCAAAAAGGTATGGGTTAGATTGGTTGGCCCTGTTAAACAGACACTTAATGCCAAGGGGATTAGTAGAGTAAATACGTACGGTTATGGAGGTAGAGGCTGGGTGGGATTGTGGTCGGTGCAGCCTCGACGGGCTGAATAGCCTCCTTTTGCGATATAGGGATTTGGTGAAATACACCCCTTTTCCCTTCGATTGGACACTTAGTTTTGTTTTATAGAACATAGAATAGAACATAGAACATTACAGCACAGAACAGGCCCTTCGGCCTTCGATGTTGTGCCGACCAAAATAAAAAGCAATGCCCCTCCAAACTAAACCATTCCCTTCTCTTCCATATACTTATCAATTAACCTCTTAAACGCCACCAAACTTGGCGCATCTACAACAGCTGCAGGCAGGGCATTCCACTCCCTAATCACTCTTTGAGTAAAGAACCTACCTCTGATATCCGTCCTATAACTCATACCCCTTAATTTAAAGCTGTGTCCCCTCGTGCTAGCTTTCTCCATCCTAGGAAAAAGGCTATCACTGTCCACCCTATCTAAACCTCTAATCATCTTATATGCTTCAATAAGATCCCCTCTTAGCCGCCTCCTTTCTAACGAAAACAACCTCAAATCCTTCAACCTCTCTTCATAGGACCTGCCCTCCATACCAGGCAACATCCTGGTAAACCTCCTCTGTACCCTCTCCAATGCCTCCACATCTTTCTTATAATGTGGCGACCAGAACTGCACACAATACTCCAAGTGCGGCCGCACTAGAGTTTTGTACAGTTGCAACATGATGCTGCGGCTCCTAAATTCAATCCCCCTACCAATAAAAGCTAAGACTCCATATGCCTTCTTAACAACTTTATCCACTTGACTGCCTACTTTCAGGGATCTATTGACACATACACCAAGATCCTTCTGTTCCTCAACACTATTAAGAGCCCTACCATTAGCCCTATACTCTACACATTTATTGTTCCTGCCAAAGTGCATTACCTCACACTTTTCCACATTAAACTCCATTTGCCACCTCTCGGCCCAGCTCTGCAACTTGTCCAAGTCACTCTGTAAACTATAACACCCCTCTTCACTATCTACCACTCCACCGACTTTAGTGTCATCTGCAAATTTACTAATCCATCCTTCAATACCCTCATCCAGATCATTTATAAAAATTACAAACAGCAGGGGCCCCAAAACAGACCCCTGAGGCACACCACTTGTCACCGAACTCCACGATGAATATCTCCCATCAACCACCACCCTCTGTCTTCTATCTGCCAGCCAATTCCTAATCCAATTAGCTAAATCACCCTCTATTCCACACATCTTCATTTTCTGTAGAAGTCTACTATGGGCCACCTTATCAAACGCCTTACTAAAGTCCATATATACTACATCAATCGCCTTACCCCCATCCACCTCTCTGGTCACTTTCTCAAAAAACTCAATGAGGTTAGTAAGGCATGACCTACCCTTCACGAAACCATGCTGACTATCCCCAATCAATTCATTTCTCTCTAAATAACTATAAATCCTATCCCTAATAATTCTCTCCAATACCTTGCCCACAACAGAAGTAAGACTCACTGGCCTATAATTCCCTGGAAGGTCTCTCTTCCCCTTCTTAAACAATGGGACCACATTCGCTATCCTCCAGTCCTCCGGAACCACACCCGTAACCAACGAGGACCTGAAGATCAGAGCCAGAGGCTCTGCAATCTCCTCTCTTGCCTCCCAGAGAATCCTAGGGTAAATCCCGTCCGGCCCAGGGGACTTATCCAACTTCAAACCCTCGAGAATTTCTAACACATCCTCCCTATCTACTACAATACTTCCCAATTTGCAACCCTGTACCTCAGTGTTCTCCATAGCTACATTTCCAGCACTCTGCGTGAATACCGAAGAGAAATATTTATTCAGTGCCTCACCAATCTCTTCAGGCTCCACGCACAACTTCCCACTGCTGTCTATGACTGGCCCTTAGGAGACACCCAGCCCATATGTTTGCACTCATATCAAAGCCCTATTCTAAGTTCATAATATGCATTGGATTTTTTGACCTGCAGCTGGCCGCATTTGCTCACAGCATGAATGAATATCATTTTGTAGATGCAACGAGTATCCTTCACTTCAACTTCTCAGTCTGAAGACAAATATATCATTTAGAGTCGATTATGACACATGATATTTTGTGACTGCGTTGCAGAAAATGGCAGCTTTTACTCCAATTTGCATCCTGTTCTCACTAGCCAATATAGGTTCGCAGCACTTATTTTTACATTCTCCTTCTTGTATTTACTCACTGTTGGGACCTCTCTTCTTCCATTGTCTTCAGCCCGAAAACCCTTCAAAATCCATGTGGCTCTTTATCCTTGAGCTCTTAGGAGAACATGCTGGAAGTTTTCTTCAGGAACAAAGTGAACAAGTCCTATCTAAGCTAGTTCCTTCTTAAGAAACATTGCGAGGTGCGAAGTAGCTAATACATCTTACGAAATTTCATAAACAAGATGGGATGCAAACTTGCCATTGCTGAAAGTTAATTGGTAGACATTTAAGAGGCCAATTATGTATTCTCCGTGCTATATGGAAACGGAACATATGTATCGTGCTAAACAAAGTAATTTATTAACTGATTGCTTTTGTCACTTTAGAAGCTGACAATGACAGAAAGGAGAACAGCAACACTGAGAACTTCTCTCAGATTAGGCTAATCCTCCACCACCACCACCCTTTTTTTTAAAAAATCGCCTTTAGTTTTTAACTCAATTATAATTCACCTGATCATCCATTTAATGTAACAAGCTTGACTTTTTTTAACTTACACATAGAAACATGCCGAAATCAAAGTAAACCCTAATTTCTCCTCATCTCGGTGCCATAATGATATCAACTTCCTGCTGTCGGATTAGGGACGCAACCGCGGTCCTCTCTCAACACAAAAATGCTGATCTATCTGATTATCCTTTTATAGCATTTTGGGAAGCCGCCTTCGAAATCATGTTTATCAATGCACCAATACCACTTAGTTCTGATAGATAATGTGACGATATTGTGCCTTTTAAAAAATATTTTATTCATGCTTCTCTGCAGGGCATTTAAGCAGCCCTTGGGATTTTGTCGGCATCATGTTGTCTGAAGCCCGGAGTCCTTTATTCTATTGTGCATTATAATTAACATTGTGTTTGTTTTGATTTGAATCACTGCAATGCTCTGTAGATCTAAGGTTCCCCTGGGATTGCAAGATCGAGCTTGATTAAGGCGATTGACATGGCATATAACAAATGTTTTAAGTTTTTTTGTCACAAGTAGGCTTACATTAAAACTGCAATCAAGTTACTGTGAAAATCCTCTAGTCGCCAAACTCCAGCGCCTGTTTGGTTACATTGAGGGAGAATTTAGCATGGGCAATGTAACTAACTAGCAGATCTCTCAGACTGTGAGAGAAAACCGAAGCATCCTGAGGAAACCACACAGACACGGGGAAAGCGTGCAGATTCCCCACAGACATCAACCTAAACTGGAAATCGAATCTAGATCCCGGTGCTATGAAGCATTAATGACAGTACCACCGTGCACCCATATGACTGGGTCCAGCTTTGCTTCACACAGAAAGCTCGTATTAGTTTCATCCTTAAAAGCCGCTTGGAGCTGAGGCAACCAATAATATTTTGCCTCCTCTTTGGAGTTGGAGTTTCTGCTGCCTAAGTGGCTGTTTAGGTGCTGCTTTTGAGCTAAAGGAGAGCAGTCTTACTCTCTTCTGCTCTCTGAAGTCTGGGGACTTGAAGCTGTCAGACATTGGATTTACTTGTCTGAGGTTTTGATGTTTTCAGGATACAATCTTCTGTGAAAACTATTGGCTTGATTTTCTGCCCACTTGTGGATATTTGTTGTAGTGCTGACTAATTCTGAAGAACATGGAACGTAGAACATTACAGCGCAGTACAGGCCCTTCGGCCCTCTATGTTGCGCCGGCCAGTGGACCCTCTAACCTAAACTATTCCAATATCATCCATATGCCTATCCACCGACCATTTGAATGCCCCCAAAGTAGGCGAGTCCACAACTGCTGCAGGCAGGGCATTCCACGCCCTCACCACCCTCTGTGTAAAGAACCTGCCTCTGACATCCGTCCTATAACTACCACCTCTTAATTTAAAGTTATGTCCCCTCGAGTTGGTCATCACCATCCGAGGAAAAAGGCTCTCACTGTCCACCCTATCCAGTCCTTTGATCATCTTATACGCCTTAATTAGGTCACTGCGTAACCTTCTTCTCTCTAATGGAAATAACCTCAGGTCCCTCAGCCTTTCCTCATAAGGCCTTCCCACCATACCAGGCAACATCCTGGTAAACCTCCTCTGCACCCTTTCCAATGCTTCCACATCTTTCCTATAATGCGGCGACCAGAACTGTTCGCAATACTCCAAGTTCGGCCGCACCAGAGTTTTGTACAGTTGTAACAACCTCACGGCTCCTAAATTCAATCCCTCTGCCAAAGAGGGAAGGATTGAAGAAGGATGTATGTCTATCGGTTCATAGAATCATAGTATCCCTACAGTGCTGATAGGGGCCATTCGGCTCATCGAGTCTACACTGACAACAATCCCACCCAGGCCCCATCCCCTTAACCCCACATATTTACCTCTCTCCTCCCTCTAACCGACGCATCCGGGGACACTAAGAGGCAAATTAGCATGGGCAATCTACCTAATCTGCACGTCTTTTGGATTGTGGGAGGAAACCAGAGCACCCGCAGGAAACCGACGCAGACATAGGGAGAATGTGCAATCTCCACACATATGGTCACCCAAACCAGAAATCGAACCCGAGTGCCTAGTGCTGTGAGGCAGCAGTGCTAACCAATGTGCTACCGTGCCGCCCATATTGCTTTAACTGGGAGCAACAGACATTTTTAGTTATTAAGAGATGTGCTGAGTCGTGTTTAAGACTTGTAATTGGTAAAGGTTATGCTAATTATTTTTGATATATTCTAACTGTATTCTTAAATAAACTTTGTTTGATGAAAGTTTCCTCCTGGGTCACTTGGAGTGACTCATACATGGAGCGAAACGACTTATGCTCACACTGTCAGTATCACATATAGGTTTTCGGGTTTAGACTTATATCACAAAGCAGTTGGGAGTCTCTGCCCAAGTCTTAATAATAAAAAGTGCTGAACTTACTGCGTCCCACACTATAGCACCAAATCCTAACTCAGTCAACGAGGATATGCCGATGTGTAAAACGAAACCGCATGCCATGTAGCGCTGACAGCTAACGATATTACATTTTCCTAGAAGAGATTCAGCCTTATCGTTTTTCTGCAGATTCGCCATCTCCTCTCCGTTGGTCCAGTGCGATCCTTGTCACTGTTGTAGAGCTCGGCAGATTATGGTAGATCTCTGAAACTTGCGGGTTGATCTTCAGTTGGAAACTGATAATCAAAATAATTTTTATTAAAAATAGCACCGCCGAGAATTTGGATACATCAATTAATTTCATTTTCGTTTCGCCGGAAAACTGGACGAAGTTCACTCTCGATGCCGAAAAACAGACAAAATAAAATTATAATATTGACAGGATGAAGAGGTCATTTGATCCAATCGGTTTACGTCGGAAATTATAGAACATAGAACATAGAACAATACAGCACGAACAGGCCCTTCGGCCTTCGATGTTGTGCCGACCAAAATAAAAAGCAATGCCCCTCCTAACTAAACCATTCCCTTCTCATCCATATACTTATCACTAACTCTTAACGCCACAACTTGGCGCATCTACAACAGCTGCAGCAGGGCATTCCACTCTAATCACTCTTTGAGTAAGAACCTACCTCTATATCCGTCCTATAACTCATACCCCTTAATTTAAAGTTGTGTCCCCTCGTGCTAGCTTTCTCCATCCTAGGAAAAAGGCTATCACTGTCCACCCTATCCAAACCTCTAATTATCTTATATGCTTCAAGGTCCGGTGAATTATGCTTAGCAAGAGCCTCCTCCATGTTCATATCTGCATATCATCAATTTTGTTTCCTTTCGTGTGTCTATTTAGTTTTGCCATTTATTCTGAATATCGGCGTCACCGCAGCTAACTGCAGCATTAAATTATTGAGGTCACAAAAAGACATCTAAAGTTTTGGGAATCACAACTCATCTAGCAAAGACTGCGCTTGTTGATCCAATGCCTATTTCATGTTGAGAAAATAACGCTTTGAAAACAATACCCAGTTAAAAATAACGAAATTGAATTCACTGTTACGGAACAACTGAAGTCGAAATTCTAAGTACGTAAAGGCGCCAAATGCTATCGGGGAAGTAACGGCTAACTGGTGGCCACAAAAAAAGGTAGTCAAAGAGTCAGTAACAGGCAAATATTGGGGTAGTACATTATGACAAGGAACATGCCGAAAAACAGACTCCTGTAACAATGGACTGAAAAACAAAAAGAAAATGAAGCAAACGGGAACATGATATCACAAGCAAAGGTGGAGTAGCATGTTAAATAAGGATACACACGGAAAAAAAAAACTTTGGTGAGGAATTTTGGGAGAAGCACCGAGAAATGATTGCCGATTTTCTATAAAAAGGTTGTCCAAGTCCTTCCTTAACGCCATAGCTGACATTGACAACAAACCTGATATGTGGTCATAAGAGCTTGATCTTCGATCTGCAATAAAATGAAATGAATTGAACAGAAACATTGCTTAAAAAAAGAAAATCGCCTCAGGCACCCGGAGCTGCCGCAAAAGTTTTAACTCTCTTTAGCCCTTTGTATGCCCCACACGCTAACAATGAACCACATGAAAACCCAAGATAATTAAATAACATTTGAAGTTACTTTGACATGCAAGCATCCAAACAATACATTTTGACAGAACATTGTGGTCAAGGTCCGGTGAGTTATTTTTGGCTTTATGCGCATGTATAGAGCGTGGAAGAAAGTTACTTACATAGAACATAGAACATAGAACATTACAGCACAGAACAGGCCCTTCGGCCTTCGATGTTGCGCAGACCAATATAAAAAGCAATGCCCCTCCAAACTAAACCATTCCCTTCTCTTCCATATACTTATCAACTAACCTCTTAAACGCCACCAAACTTGGCGCATCTACAACCGCTGCAGGCAGGGCATTCCACTCCCGAACCACCCTTTGGGTAAAGAACCTGCCTCTGATATCCGTCCTATAACTATCACCCCTTAATTTAAAGCTGTGTCCCCTCGTGCTAGCTTTCTCCATCCTAGGAAAAAGGCTATCACTGTCCACCCTATCTAAACCTCTAATCATCTTATATGTTTCGATAAGGTCCCCTCTTAGCCGCCTCCTTTCTAACGAAAACAACCTCAAATCCCTCAGCCTCTCTTCATAAGACCTGCCCTCCATACCAGGCAACATCCTGGTAAACCTCCTCTGTACCCTCTCCAATGCCTCCACATCTTTCTTATAATGTGGGGACCAGAACTGCACACAATACTCCAAGTGCGGCCGCACTAGAGTTTTGTACAGTTGCAACATGACGTTGCGGCTCCGAAATTCAATCCCCCTACCAATAAAAGCTAAGACTCCATATGCCTTCTTAACAACCTTCTCGACTTGACTGCCTACTTTCAGGGATCTATGCACATACACACCAAGATCCTCTGTTCATCAAGACTACTAAGAATCCTACCATTAGCCCTATACTCTACACATTTATTATTCCTGCCATAGTGCATTACCTCACACTTTTCCACATTAAACTCCATTTGCCACCTCTCGGCCCAGCTCTGCAACTTGTCCAAGTCCCTCTGCAAACTATAACACCCCTCTTCACTATCTACCACTCCACCGACTTTAGTGTCATCTGCAAATTTACTAATCCATCCTTCAATACCCTCATCCAGATCATTTATAAAAATTACAAACAGCAGGGGCCCCAAAACAGACCCCTGAGGTACACCACTTGTCACCGAACTCCACGATGAATATCTCCCATCAACCACCACCCTCTGTCTTCTATCTGCTAGCCAATTCCTAACCCAATTAGCTAAATCACCCTCTATCCCATACATCTGCATTTTCTGCAGAAGTCTTCCATGGGCCACCTTATCAAACGCCTTACTAAAGTCCATATATACCACATCAATCGCCTTACCCCCATCCACCTCTTTAGTCACTTTTTCAAAAAACTCAATGAGGTTAGTAAGGCACGACCTACCCTTCACAAAACCATCTGTTTGCCGATCTGTTTGCACAATATCATTAATTCGAAAGTGGGTTCGGGAAGCCCAGACAGACAATTAGACAACAGTTACAGATAATTACAATAATGTTTGAATGTAAAAATAGTGAAACAAACAGAGAATACATGAAAGTATAGGGGTAGTAGGTTAATACACGGGAGGAGAAGGCACATAGCCACAAAGAAGATCAATGCTTGTGTGAAAAAAGTCCTCTGATCTTCTAAAGAAAATATGCATCATATTTCATTGAGGCGAATTTGAGATCTGACAATGGGGTGAATTTGGAATACAATGAATGTTTCTGAATTGGTATTTAGGCAGAGAAAGGCCTTTTTTAATGAGCAATGCGATCAAAAGCCTCAGGCAGGAAAATAGAGCTGAGGAATGTCAGATCAGATTTGTCATGATCATTATAAGATGAGCACTATCGAATGGCTTAATATGGTCATTAGTGGAATGTGAGAAAGGCTGTATTTCCAGAGGAACAGAGTGGAGAAATGATTCGATTCGTACAAACGTTTCCAAAATATGATTAACATGAAACTTGTTTTCAATTCATCTAAAAGAAAACCAAATGGTCATTAAGGATTTGGATGCTACTTTTACAAGGTGAACTATTAGGGAGCACCAGTGAAATGTTGGCTTTACTGCCAGAACCGATCTCTGGGGAGTATGATACAATGAAGAAAGGTACATGGTGTACTTTTGAGTTTGTAGCAGAAGCAAATAGATGAAATGTTTCGGAATAGAACAAAGAACAAAGGAACAAAAGATAAAAACAGGCCTTTCCGCCCTCCAAGCCGATGCGAATCACGATGCCCTAATTCAGCTACAAAAAACCTTCTGCCCTTACACAATCACATCCCTCTTTTCACTATTGCACAGAAACATTGAAACATAAAAAAAAACACATGTACAACAGTAGGCTACTCGCCCCTTCGAGTCTCCACCACCCTTCAATATGCTCATGGTTGATCATTCACTTTCAGTGTCCCACTCTTGCTTTCTCTCTATACTCATTGACCACTTTAGCCACAAGGCCACATTCAACTTCTTCTTGAATATATTTAACGAACTGGACCTGACAGCTTTCTGTGGTAGAGAATTTTACTGATTCATAATTCTCTGGGTGAAGAATTCCTTCCTCATCGCAGTTTTGAATGGCTTACCCATTATTCTTAGACTACGTCCCCTAGTCTGCATTTTCCCACATCGGGAACATTCTTCTCGCATCTAGCCTCTGCAGTCCCATCAGGATTTTATATGTTTTTATAAGATCCACTCTCATTCTTTTAAATCCCAGTGATTATAAGCCCAGTCGGTCCAGTCTCTGTTCATGTATCAGTCCTGTGATTCTCGGAATCAGTCTGATGAACCTTTGCTGGATTCCTTCAAGAACAGTAATGCCCTTCAAACAAGGAGATCAAAACTACACACAATATCCAAGATAAGCCCCATAAAGCCCTACCTAACTGCAGAAAGACATCCTTAGTCTTATACTCAAATCCTCTTGCTATGAAGGTCAGCATGCCACTAACTTTCTTCACTCCCTGCTCTACCTGCATACCAACTTTCAGCGACTGTTCCATCATGACACTGTGGCCACATCGCAGTTCCCCTTTCCCTAAACTGGCACCATTCAGATAATAATCTTCCTTCCTATTTTTGCCACCAAACAGAACATCTTAATTTCCAATATTGGTCCATCTGCCAGTCTATTCAAGTTATCCTGCAGCCTCTTAGCATTCTTCCCACAATGCACATTGTCACGCAGCTTAGCGTTGTGTACAAATTTGGAGATATTTCTTAGAATTCCTTCTGAAAAAGACGTGTTTATTTCCAATTTCTGCTTCCTGTCTGCCAATAATTCTCAATCCACGTCAATACCATGTGTTTTAATTTTCCTCACTGATCTATTGTGTGGGACGTTGTCAACAACCTTTTAAAACACAGACACACAACACCCATTGGTCACTCTCGTCCACTCTGCTGATCACATCCATAGATGTTCCAGAAGATTTGTCGGGAATGATTTCCCTTCAGTGAATCCGTGCTGACTTGGACCAATCCTGTCACTGTTTTACAAATGCTCCGTTATGACATTGTTAATAAGGGACTGCAGCAATTTCCCCATCATTGCTGTCAGGCTGACCGGTCTATGATTCCCTGCTTTCTTTCTCCTCTGTTTTGTTTTCAAAAAGTGGGGTTACTTTAACTACCCGCCAATTCACCAGAACTCTTCCAGAAACTATATAATGTTGAAAAATGATCACCAATTCGTTCACTATATCTAGGGCCACTTCCTTGGGCCATTTCTTCAGGGATGCAGAGCATCAGGACCCAGGGACCTGTTGGGTTTTAATCCCAGCAATGTCCTCAAAACAATTTTCTGAACAATAAGGTTTTCCTCCAGTTCCTCCCTCTGTTCCCCAATATTTCTGCAAGGTTATTTATGTCATCCTTAGTGGAGTCAGCTCCAAAATATTTGTTTAGCTGATCTGCCATTCCGTTGTTGCCCGTTATGAGCTCGTCTGACTCTAATATAATAGACCTATAGTTATTTTCACTAGCCTTTTTTTCCTTCACATATCTATAGAAGGTTTTGCAGTTAGCATGTTTTCTGCAAGTCCATTCTCATATTCTATTCTCTGCTATCGAATTTTTGTCTGTTTGCTGCAGAACCCTTTGTCTTCCTCTTCTAGATTTTAAATTTCTCCCAGTTCTCATGTTTGCTGCTTTTGGAGCCAATTATATGCCTCTTTGACTTTAACACTACCTCTGATTTCCCTGTTAGGCGTGGATGTGCTGCCTTTGCAGTTTTGTTCTTACACCAGGCAGGGATGTACAGTTATTGAAGTTCATCCATATATTCTTCAAGTGGCTGCAATTGAGTACCCATTGTCAACCCATTAAGTATGTTTTGCAGCTTTGTTCACGATTCTTTGTAGTTTTTGTGTCGACTTGGACAGAGCAGAAGCCACGCAGAGCAGTGATACAACTAGAAGAAACACTTTCTTCGGCAGGGCTTTATGGTAGCCGTATCTTGGGTATCGTGTGCAGTTTTGAACTCCTTGTCTGAAGAAGGGCATCATTGCTATTGACGGAGTCCAGCGAAGATTCATCAGACTGATTCCTGGAATGGCAGGACTGACACATGAAGGGAGACTGAACCGACTGGGCTTGTAATCACTAGAATTTGGAAGAATGAGAGAGGATCTCATAGAAACAAATAAAATCTTGATAGAAATGGGCAGGCTTGATGCGGGAAGAACGCTTCCGATGTGGAAAAGTGCAGAAAAGTGCGGGACACAGTCTCCGAATAAGACGTAAGCCATTCAGCATTGAGATGTGGAAGGAGTTCTTCATTCAGAGAGTTGTCGAGAGTTGTAGTGGACGTGCTAAATTTTCTTCTCCTCCTGAGAAAGTAGAGGTGTTGGTGGCTTTTCCTCGAGGACCATGGCAAGTTTTTGGTGATCTGGATATGTAGAAACTTGAAGTTTTCGATCATATTCACGTCATGCTTGTTGACGTAGGCAGGGCATATTTTATGTACCAGCATGATGATTTGTTAACTCTTTTACTTTTACTCAGTGTCCTGGCTGGTGAAAGCAAGCATGCCATTTGCCTTCTTAATCACCTTGGCCACCTGTGTGTAGCCATGTTTATTGAACAGAGGATCGGCAAGCTCAGATCCCTCTCCATGGTAACATTGATAAGGTATATGTCCTTTACAGTATATACGGGACATAGCTTTAAATTTAAGGGGTGGTAGTTATAGGACGGATATCAGAGGTAGGTTCTTTACTCAGAGGGTAGTAAGGGCGTGGAATGCCCTGCCTGCAGCAGTTGTGAACTCGCCAAGTTTAAGAGCGTTCAAATGGTCAGTGGATGGGCATATGGATAGCATTGGAATAGTTTAGATGAGAGGGTCATTAGATTGTTTGCATTGGTCGGCGCAACATCGAGGGCTGAAGGGCCTGTACTGCGCTGTAATGCTCTATGTTCTATGTTCTATATATATTTCAAACTTCCTTGACTTTTGTTTGGCAGCGATAATTGCAAGAGACCAAACGTTGCAATAAAGCGTGCATTCTAAATGATACTTCAGAGTAAAGAAGATAGATTTACATCGAGGATATTTCTTGGCCAAGGTTTTCCTAAACTCACTAGTATCTATTTTCAGTTAAAAAGTTAAATTTGATGTTCAAAGAACAAAGAACAGCGCAGCACAGGAGACAGGCCCTTCGGTCCAACAACTTCAAATGGTAAAATTTAAAGTGTAATTTAGGAACTGAAGTTTAATTGAAAGTTGATGATCAGTTAGAGCTAAAGTTTAGTAAAGAGTTAATGAGTTGCAACTGTTTATATTTAACATACTAGAAATCTTGAATAAAGAAATAATTGAAATGTTGCCCTTGTTTGTCTCTGTAAACTGAAAGGCACAAAAGGGGCTTAAATTAAATCTGTAGAACAGCATGGCACTTGAGACAGGCCTCGGTAAGAGGTAGATATAGTTAACCCGAGATCGAATCTTTTTATTTAATAAGTGTTTAAAAGTAACTCCGGTGTGATGAAATAAGGACAGACCTACTTTGAATAGAGAAGGTGGCAACCATATAATCGGCCGTAAGGAGGGATTTAAAAACTGTCTTTCAGCACTATTGTGGAGGCGCGGAGCGGGGTGGGGGGGGTGCGATTTGATACGTCAGGCATAGGGTGAATGAGTTTTTTTTAGCGTGAGCTCTGTTCCTGGGCTAAACGCCTATCTTCCTTCCTGAGTTAATTTACAAGTAATGTTTTGAAGCGAGATTAGCCAAGGGAACTGTATTGTCGAACATGAGGCAAGGCTAACATCTAACTCTGGATTAGAAAGACGGTGTTCATCAGGTTTTCTATAGCAACTGATTAAGAACGACTGATTGGTAAATTAACAGGATCAATCATTAGATTGAGAACAGAACTGGTTAAAGCCTTTGTTTTTTTTTCTTTTGGAGTACTAATATCGAGCAGTAAATGAAATGCTTTACAATTTCGTTTAACTTCAAAAGGGCTGAGAAAGTACTAAAAGTAATAAAATTTTAGTTTACGGTTTCTTGAATTTAATTTGTTTGAATTCCATTATAGTTTGGATGAAAGAATAATGAACGCGACTGTCTTAAGCTGTTTTCTTTGTTTTGTTTATTTTATTTAAATGATTTACTTTCATCCAGTTTAAAATGTTGAGTTTGAATGAAAGAGAAATGTTGCAGAATGAATGTTGCAAGCTTCCCCGTGTGACTGGGTGTTTAGTAAAGTGGTTGTGCACATGTTTTGTTGTTGTTTGTTTTAATGTTCTTCTCTTAATTGTGATTTTAAAATAATGGGCTTGATACAGAGTTTAAATAATAATTGGAAATTTGATAGGATTAAATTGATTTGTTTTTGAATTCCTTAACTTTTCAAATATAAACAAAGGCCATGATTGTGCTGAAGTGATATTGGGTATGCATATATAATATGTATGTAGAAAGTTACTTTGATTTTTTTGGAAAGGAAATTGAAATTTTAAAATCAAAATACGTAAATTGGAGTTTGAAATAACAGGTTTAAGGTGCTGGGAGGGCAAGTACAGAGGAGATGTTAGAGGTAAGTTTTTCACTCAGAGGGTGGTGAGTGAATGGAATCGGTTGCCATCAGTGGTGGTAGAGGCGAACTCGCTGGGGTCTTTTGAGAGACTTCTGGATGAGTACATGGGATTTAATGGGATTGGGAGTTACAGATAGGTCTATGGCCTGGTAAGTATAGATATGATCGGCACAACTTGTGGGCCGAAGGGCCTGTTTGTGCTGTAGTGTTCTATGTTCTACGTACTAAATCTGAATTTTGAACAATCTAGGATTCAAATCGTGACAAGAAAGGATTTAAAGTTTAAAGGGAACCATGTTCTTCTTTCTTTGCCTTGAAGAAGCCATTACATCATCAGATTTGAATGTTTTATTTCTTGTATTTTCTTAAGTTTCAGAGATTTCACCATTTCTGTTCCTAATTTGGTGAATAAGAATTTATATACAGTGGGGATTGTGAATTTTATTTTTGTTTTTAATTCGACAGAAATTTCGAGACCAAGACCAAATTAATTCATTCGGTTCCAAGCCAAATGTACTTTTCTTTTCTTTTTGTTTTAAATAGATGGGTCGTGAATAACAAGTCTGTCAAACTTCAAGACCTCAAGATTTTATATCACAACTCATAAATGGGGAGATACCTAAATTCTAAAAAGGTAAATAAGATTAATTTGGATAAGGAATGGGTAATGGAAAGAAAATCTGTGTGTGTTTTGCGATTCAAAGACGGATAGGTTGAAGTACATTCTCAGTTCATTTTGTTAACATTTGAATCTGGGATAATTTTACAAAGTTTGTTTGTTTTGTGAGTTTTTTATATTGAATAATGTTACATAAGATAATGCATATGTTTGTATGTAAAGTCCATTTGATTCAATATACGTAAATGCTTATAATTGGGAAATAATTTTCTGTGAAAAAGTAAGGGCTCTGGAGAGTGTCAATGGCATTACAACGTATGACAGGATTGCTCCTATTTATTTATTTAGTGTTATGGGAGTTAAAATGCTTAGAAGAGGGACAAATAAACAATTTGTGTAAATCATGTTTTTCATAAATGAAACTGAATGTAATGATGGAGAAGTTTCTTCTGTAAGTTGTTGAATTGGTAAAAAATAGTTTGGGAACTTTGTACTTTGGGAACATTGGGTTAATCAAATCGTAAAAGAATATAGCATGTGCAAGTTTTATGTAACAATGTTTCCTATAAATCCAATTGTATTGGATTCCACTAAAATTCATTTACCAGATTTGTATCCCTGTCAACTTTGGATTTTTTTTATTATTTAACAGGGAGTTTATTAAATCAAAAAGTGACAAATGAGGCGTAAGAATAATTTTCTGGTTTAGTCACAAGGGGAGGTGGTTAACTAATGCATTAGAGCTGCTATAGAGAGGTAATGTTCACAATTAATACTGTTGATTTTCAAATCTCGATAGTTAATCAGGCCAGTTAAGACAATTTGAATTCCACAATGAAAGTTAAGCATCCAGATACAGACATTATTAAAGTGGATATTGCTTACTGTTTAATCTGTAAGATGACAAGAGATAATAATGCAACAGTTGCATATAAAAATGTTGTTATGAAACAAAAAATTGTTAATTGTAAACAAAATAAATAGATATTTGTAACATGTTAATAGTTTGGGCTGAATTTTGATACGACCTGGATTGAGAAAGAGTTTGGTCACAGTCTCTGATCCATTTCACTATACACCCCAGCATCAGGAGGAGGAAATGTCGACAGAGAAAAAATGGCTACAACAAAAATTTAACAATAATAATGGCAATAGTGACTGAAAATGGCTGCTCTGACTGAAAGCTAAGCATGCTGGGAATTTTGGTCAACTTTAAAACCAGATGCAGGTCGTAAAGAGGCCGTGGTCTGGGAGCTGTGATCTGAACCTTCTCAGATAAAGGAATTTGATTGCATTAATCGAGACACCATAGCTCTGGTTTTTGTAGCTATTATGTATGGGAATGTAAAATGAACGAAGCATCATGGCATCATTCAAAAGTAATTTCACTGGATGTTTGAGCCATGTGATCAGTTCCTGATCAATTCATTGACTGAATGACACAGAATCTTCCAGAAGCAAATGGTGAATTATGGATAAAAGACAGGTGGATTATTTGGTTAGCAGTAATAACTCCAAGAGACTAACAATCGCAACAAAGTTTGTATTCTGAAGGATAGTTCACAGAGGAGAAGATATATTCTACATCGGGGGTATGTCTTGGCCAACGTTTTCCTCAACTCAGTAGTATCTATTTTCAGTTAAATAGTTAAAACTAAAGTTCAGTTAGAGTTAAATTGATTTTGCAACTGCTTAACTTTGAATTGATACTAGAAGTATAAATTTAAAAAATATTAAATTACTGTCCTTGTTTGTCTCATTCAACTGGAGTGCTCAGAAGGTGTTTAAATTAAAGCTGCATAGCATAATTTACCAGACACTAACAGCCCACAGAAATTCAAATTTAATTTGGACACTTTGCAATTAGGGATGCTGCTAATGAATCAACTAAATTCATCCATGTGGATTGATTTCTGGTCATGAAGTAAGACCATCACTTAAGTTGATCAATGAGAAGTTGGAGAATCAGCGTTCTGAGACTACATTTTTGGACAATAGGTTATACAATTGCATAAGATTTACTAGGGCTGGAAAATTGGATAGACAGAATTTGTAACTGGCATAACGTGTGATTTAGAAAAAAATGAGAATAAAAATTCGTAATTTTGTTAGTTGGGAGAAAATGTTGGTATTATTAGCTGTGGTATTTGAACAATTTAAGTCAAGATTTAGCATATCATATCAAATCGAAAGTAATTTGAGTGAGGTGAAATATCTGATAGGAATGCCAGATTATCAGGAAAGTCACAGGGTGTGTCATGTTACTATGTTGATGAGCTGTTTTGATAGGGAAGAAAAGTAGAAGGCTTTGTTTTCGTTATTGCAACTCAGATTGAAGAAACAAATCCAACTTATCATGAACTTTACAGTTGTCAGTTTAGTTTTGACAATGAGCAAGCTATAGAAACATAGAAGATAGAATCAGGAGAAGGCCATTTGGCCTATCAACACTGCTCCACTATTCATTAAGACCATGACTGATCGTCCAACTCAATACCCTAATGCAGCTTTTTCCCTTGTTTCTCCTTTGATCTTATCTGCCTCAAGTGCTATCATTTGGATGTGATGAATATGACTTCTAAGACTAGTTTCTCAAATAATATAAAATCAAAAGGCATAAACCATCTATCAGCGGCAGGAGCGGTCATGTCCAGGAGAAGAACAGCTGACAAGAGCGATGGTCACAACAACACCCAGCTGGAAATAGAGCTCTTCCAAAAACAAGCTTTGTTCCTGAATGCTGCTTTTTAAACTTCAGATATCCTTCCTGATTTATTCTATTCTTCATTTACGAGACATGGATGTTGCTAACTGACCAGCATTTATTTCCCATTTGTAGTAATCCAAGGACAGTTGAGAGTCAATTGCATTAGATTAAGATTGCGGTCAATTCAAGAAAACAGTCTACGTAGCATTATTGTAATTGATGGAAACTTGCTATGTTTTTGCCATTACTGTGGAATGTTTACACTTTAATGGTTTCTATTTTGAAAGATTACAACAAGACACACATTTCTTCTCTTCCTCACATTAGACCAAATTGGTACATAAATAATTGGGGACTGGCGTTCTAAGATTCCCGCCTGAGATATGAGACACTGCCGCATGTAAGATCAGCGAGATTCTTAGCAAAACCCATCAATGCTCTTACAGTTGACGTCACCCGTCCCCCGCCGACACCCCCGTCCACCGCCACCACCATCCGCACCGTCCCTCACCCGATCCCCCCAAGCCTTGTATTAGCGCAGTTTTCTGGTGAGGTAATAGTGCTGAATACACTGAAATAACTCTGCAATAATGATGACGACTACATCATCTATCAGATATATATTTTTTAGAATAGTAATGTCAACAGTTTGCTGTAATCGCAATCCCTTTCTTGGGCAGTTAATTATAATTTTAATTACAAAAAATGACAGCGCATTGGAAATGTTGCAGTTAATGATCTAGCAACAACGCATCCCAACACTGAAGAGATTGCAAAATAATTGATTAATACGTTTCTCCTACAGCGCAGTGCAGCTTGCAGAAACTTCCTTACGACATTTTTGAGCCTTGAAATTGTAACAAGAAGTGCATTTCTATTTGAACACACTTACTCGCAATTTCTACCATTGAAATGATGCAAAATTACAATTTTGCAAGTATTTGATTCTTTCATGAAAACAGGAAGTGGTGCAGTAAGGTTTGGTTTCTCCAATATGAAGGAGACTTCTTCGGGAGCAACGATTGCAATTGACCAAATTGAAAGAGATGCAAGTGAAACTCTGTTTCACATAACGTATACTGGGTAATCGCTTTACTGAGCACAGGACGCTGACCTTCCCTTTGCTTGCTGTTTTAACACACGGTCCTGCTTCCATACCCACATGTCTGTCCTTGGCTTGTTGCAATGTTCCAGTGAAGCTCAATGTAAGCTGACGGAACAGCATCTCATCTTCAGGCTAGGCACGTTACAACTTTCAGTAACAACATCGAATTCAATAACTTCAGATGATTAGTACTACCCGACCCTTTTATTTCTTTATTGTCTTTCTTTATTTTTACTTTCACCCCCACTCTTCTCCCAAATTTATCTCTTTCTTACCTTTCTTCTCCCTTTGCTACACTTTCCCCTTTCTCTCCATTTTAATTCTTTTCCAATCATTCCTCCTTCCCCTCACTTCTTCGTGTGTCACAGTTTACCCTCTGATTTCAATTTCTCTGCCACTTGATCATTCACACCTCCAATTCTCTCTGCAGAATTCATTAGCACCTGTTAGCCTTTCCCTTTGTTTTGGTGACTATGGTATATCTTTCATTCCCTCACCTTACGGTATAAAAATCTCCGCTTTCTGTGCCTCTTAGCTTCACAGTGGATCATATGCACTCGAAACTTCACTTTTGTTTTCTTTACAGACGTTGCCGGACCTGCTGAGTCTTTCCAGCATTTTCTCTTTTGATTTCAGCTCATATTAGTCCAGGTTTAATTTCATCTGTTATCTTTTGATCCATGATTCCAGCAAACACTAATATGCTGTTATGTCCTCTGACAATCCTCCTCACCATTCGCTACTCCCCCAATTTTTGTATCTTCCGCAAATTTACTCATCAAATCACTTATGCTTTCTTCCAAATCATCCATATTTATTACAAACAACAAAGAGCCAGCGCTGATCCTTGGAAAACACTGGTTGTCACAGATATCCAGTTTAAAGGGTATCCTTCAACCGTTCCTCTCTGCTTTCTATGCCTAGACAGTTGTGGATCAACTTTATCAGCTCATCTCGGATCCCACATGACCTCAATTTCTGTATCACCCTGCCATGGGGAACTTTGTAGAACTTTGTACAACACCCATTGTCCTGCCCAGATTCATTTTTCTTGTCACTTCCTCAAAGAAGTCAGTCAGGTTTGTGAGACACGACCTTCCCTTCACAACACCATGCTGCCTATTGTCTCCTCATGGAAGTACATCCTATCACTAAGAATCTCCTCCAATAATTTCCCCACCACTAACGTAAGGCTCACATTTCCAGGATGGTCTGTTCTGCTCTTAAACAGAGGAACAATGTGAGCTGCTTTCCAATCCTCTGGAACCTCACCCCTGGCTAAAGAGGATACAAAGACTTTGGCCAAGGCCCCAGCAATTCCTTCCGTCGCCTCTCTCGTTATTCTGGGACAGATCCTATTTGACCCCCGGGACTTAGTGCATTTCAAACTTCCAATACCTCCACCCTTTTTATCTCAACGTGTTCTAGAATGTCAACATTCTCATTTCTCCATTCACCATCCATCGCTTTGTGAATCCCAATGCAAAGTACTCCTTAAGGACCACACCCACCTCATCTGCTGCACACACAAATTTCCTCTACTATCCTTTAGTGGACCCATCGTTTCCTTAGCTATCTTCTTCCTCATAAAATACACATAAAGAATCTTGGGATGTTTCTTAATTCCGCTTGCCAAGGACATTTTATGGCTTCTTTTCTGCCGACTGTCTTCCTGTTTCAGCTCTTTCCCGCTTTTTTTGTATTTCTCAAGAGCCTTATCCGTTTTCAATTTCCGCAAGTTTATGTATACTTCCTTCATTTTCAATAAGTTCACAATCTCTTTTGTCATCCAGAGTTCCTGAATCTTCCCATTACTATCTATTATACAGGGACGTACTTGTCCTGAATTGTGAACAATTGAACTTTTAAAAACTCCCACATATCGGATGTGGACTTGCTGTCCCTAGTGTCCATCCCCTGGCTTCCGCCGAATGCTCTCATAGTAGCTAGTTCAGTACTTTCACGCGGACTACTTCTATCCTTTTCCACAATTATCTTGAAACTCATAGAATCAAGAAGATAAAACAATTGCCTAGTTAACATAGAACATAGAACAATACAGCACAAATAGGTCCTTCGGCCCACGAGTTGCGCCAATCACATCTACCAATCCACAGACCTATCTATAACCCCCTATCCTATTTTTTTCCATATACTCATCCAGAAGTCTCTTAAAACACCCCAGTGAGTTTACCTCAACAACCTCCGATGGCAGTCGGTTCCATTCACTCACCACCCTCTGAGTGAAAAACCTACCCCTGACATCTCCTTTGTATTTGCTTCCTTGCACCTTAAAACTGTGTCCTCTCGTAGTGACCATTTCAGCTCGGGGAAATAGTCTCTGAGAGTCCACCCTATCTATTCCTCTCAACATTTTATAAACCTCTATCAGGTCGCCACTCAACCTAGTTCTCTCCAGTGAGAAGAGTCCCAGCTCCCTCAATCTATCTTCGTAAGGCCTGCCTCCCAATCCAGGCAGCATCCTTCTAAATCTCCTCTGAATCCTCTCAATAGCCTCTACATCCTTCCTATAATGAGGCGACCAGAACTGCGCACAATACTCCAACTGGGGTCTGACAAGAGTCTTATAGAGCTGCAAGGAATAGTTCAAGGAAAACTAAACTTATTTTACAACAGAAACAACAACAGCTATGTCGCCGAGGTCGAGAGAAGTTGGCGTGATTTAAAAAAGGTTACTGTTATTCGAGATGCATTAAGTTTTCTACATTTTATGAGCTACTTATTCTTATAGATATTTACACTCTATCTATTTCTCGAAGGAAAAATATCACCATTAGGAAATATTTTGCAGGAAAATAGCTGCCTCAGTAATTACTACCCAAGAAATCCAACTTAAAAATTACCCCAGGGCTTCGAGATCGGCATCACTGGTGATACCATATTGGCATCGTACTTTGACGCAGTATTAAGGGCCTGAAAATTGAATCCTTCGGTCTACTTTTTTGTTCATTCAAGGGATTAATTATGCATCAACGACTGGTAGTGGAGAAGGGAGTTTCTGTTCCTGGGGCATTGACATCAGCATGGGAGAAAGTGGGGAATATGTCACTGCGATGACCTATATTTGAACAGTGCTGTGACAAAAGTTCTTGCAAACCGCATATCTAGGGAACAAGGGAACGTTGTGAACACTATATTGGCCAGCAGTGCCTCCATGCCCTGATAATATTCCTTATTTGAAGTTAAGTAACAATCTTGCAAGCATTTCTCCCTTGCTCAAACTGAAATGAAATTCTGTCACACCATAGCCCCGGCTGTCATGCAGCACATTCATCTGAGATCAATAATCGTCATTGCATATTCCTGCATCTAGTTTTGTTTGCTGTCTGCTGTCATAGTGAAAAACGTACTGCACAATATGAGGTTCGGGATTCCGTTGAAAAGTGGCGAAGTGGTGATAGGTGTAGAAGAAATGTATATGTCTCCAAGAGAGTAGTTTATCCAGGGTAACAATATAGTTGGATCATAGATGGGAATGGACATATAACGAAAACTCATCCAGACTCGAAACATTGGCCCTACGTTCTCTGCACAGACGCTGTGAGACCTGCAGAGGTTTTCTAACTCCACCTTCTGTTGTGAAATGCTTCCATTAATATTATTTTCAAAGGTTCTTTTCACGTTTGCTTAATTAGAATGTTAATGTAAGCCTACGTGTGACATTAATAAATAAACATAAACTTATAAGCGTAAACTTAATTGAGATTTCATATAGTGGCAGTATAATTTCCCAACTCTTGTACGCAATGCCCTGGCTGATAAAGGCAAGTAGTCCATATGGCTCCTTAACCACCTTAGCCACCTGTGTTGCTATTTCTAGGAATTATGGACCTACATGCCCAAACGCAACAAACTCATGTGGTGAAACTTACTTTATGACTAAATTGACTTGAAATAGATGAAGGTGAAACTCATAATACTATCATTCAATTAGAAACTCGTCTGATGGCCAAATTTACTTATCACTTCTTAATGTAAGTCAGTACAAAAAGAAAATATTTTAACTCAAGCAATAACCAGTCTATTCAAAGAATTAAAATGAATTCCACGTTTTTTTAAAGTTAAATATTATCGGTAGATCAGCAGAAATTGAAACAATTAATAATTCTGCAAATTACATTCCGATTAGTATTAGTAGCGAAATAGTGTTGCGGAGAATCATGGGATTAAAGTCCAAGAAATCCCCAGCACCTGATAAAGTACATCCCAGATTAGTTAAGGAAGTGGCCCGAGGAATAATAGACGCATTGGTTGATATCGTCCAAGATTCAATACACGCTGAAAAGTTCCAACAAGTTCGGGTATAGCCAAGTAACGGTACTATTTAAAAATTGAGATAAAAAAGAAAACGTGAAATTATAGGCCAATAAACCTAATGTCGGTTGTGGAGAAAATTCTGGTGTCCGTTATCAAGCATTTTATAGCAAAATGCTTGACTGGATTGGGCGGAGTCCGCAGGTGTTTATGAAAGAGAAGTCATGCTTGATAAAGCTACTGCAATTTTTCAAGTAAGTAACTAATAGAGTTGATGAGAGGGAGGCAGTGGATGTGGTTTCTTTGGATTGACAGATGGCCTTTGAAAAAGTCGAATAGACATTAGCACATAAAATTAAATCACAGGGAATGGGGGTAGTATATTGAAGTAGATAGAAAACCTGTCGGCAGACAAGGAGCAAAGAGTAGGAATAATCACTTTATTTAACCAAATGGCAGACAGCGACAAGTGAGTTGCCACAGGGATCACTGCTGGGAACTCAGCTATTCACGAAATATATTAATGCATTAGATGAGGGAACCAGTTGTAATATCTTCAAATTTTCAGGTGACACAAAGCTGAGTTGGAGTGTGATTTGTGAGGGGAATGCAGAGATCCTTCATTGTCACCGAGACAGGATGTGTGTGTATCCACATGATTGTCAGATTCAGCATCATTTGGATATTTGTGATATTATCTGCTTTAGTAGCACAAAGGTAAGGAAAATGACCATCTGAATTGCCATAAATTAGTAGAGGGGCATATGCAACTAGATTGAGATGTCGTCATACACCAACCATTGAAGATTGACATGCAGGTAAAACAGGCAGTACAAAAAACAAATGGTATGTTGGGCTTACAAATGCAGGAGCAAGGATATTTTAATGTAATTACGCAGGATCTTGGTGAGATCACGCCTGGAATTGTGTGTGCATCAACGATATCCTTATATGAAGATGAATGTTCTTGTTATACACAGAGTACAGAGTTTACCAGACTGATTCCTGGGATGACACAACCAATTCATGAATTACGATTGAGTCAGTTACGATTGTATTCATTGGAATTCAGAGGAATGAGGGCAGATCTCAAAAATAAGTTAAAATTCTAACAGGAGTAGACAGAGCAGGAAGAATGGTCCCAGTGGCGAGATTGTTCAGAGCCAAAAGATACAGCCTGGCAATAGAAGATAGATAAAGAGTTTAGGGCAGAGAATAGGAGAAATTTCATCAACAGGAGGGTGGTCAGTCTATGGAATTTGCAACCAGTGAAAGTAGTTGAGGCCAGAACATTAAGCGTTTTCAAGAAGCAGTTAGATACAACATTTGAGGTGAAGGGTATCAAATAATATGAGAAGAAGGCAAGGTCAGGCTACTGAGTTGAATGATCATACATGATTATAACAAATGGTGAAGCAAGCTCGAAGGGCTTCTTCCTACTCCTATTTTCTATATTTCTTTATTTAAACAATAAACCACTGACACATCAGATTGAAATAAACCCGATGAAAAAAATGCAATATCAATGCATTGATATGTACGCTCATTGATTCCAGAAGAGCAGTTGGAATGGAAATTTAGTGCAGCGAGCTTGTAGGGAAGAAGGATTTTTACCTTACTTTTTTCAGAGATTTTTCTTTTAACCTGGAAATGTAAAACTGGATGTAGGCCCCAGTAACACCTGGGAACGTTTTTTTTTTCATTAATTAACTTACAGAGTTCGACCTAAATAATTCCAGGGAGCAGTTGGAGTGGAGATTCAGTGCAAAGAGCTTGATAGTAAGAGGGATTTTACCTTATCTTTTTTCAGAGGTTTTTCTTTCCTAAACTGGGAGTGAAAACTGGAAGTAGGCCCCGGTGACACCTGGGAAGGTTTTCTCCCCCAGTAAATTTGAACAAAAAGGAAACCTGAGACTTCCAGTGCCTCCCCATTTCCCCTGCTTTAAACTAAAAAAAAGGCTTGGAGTGAGAGTAGGTAAGCTTTCTTCTTTTTTTTTCCTTTTCTCACTTATTCCTCTAGCCTAAGGACTGTTTGCAGGATGTTTGAAATGAGGGATGGCGTTAGTGCTGATTTTACCTGTAAGAGGTGCACCCATTTCCAGCTCCTCAAAAAACCGCATTAGGGAATTGGAGCTGGAGCTGGATGAACTTAGGATCGTTCGGGAGGCAGAAGTGATCATAGGTAAAAACTTCAGGGATTTGGAGACCCTGAAAAATGAAAGTAAATGGTGACAGTGAGAGGAGCTGGGAGGAAGCAGCCAGTGTGAGGATCCCCTGTGGTTGTTCCCCTCAGTAACAAGTATTCTGTGTTGAATACTGTTGAGGGGAATGACCTACCATTGGTAAGCCAGAGTGACCAGTCTTTGAGCAATGAGTCCGTCCCTGTGCCTCAGAAGGGAAGGGAAGGAGAGAGGGAAAGCAATATTTATTGGGGACACGATGGTTAGGGTGACAGATAGGAGATTCTGCGGCAGCAGAAGAGACTCACGTATAGTATGTTACCACCCTTTGCAAGAGTCCGTGATGTCTCGGACCATGTTTTCAAGATCGTTAACGGGGAGGAGGATCAGTCACGGGTCGTGGTGCACACTGGTATTAATGATGTAAGTAGAAGGAGGGATGGGAATTTCAAACGGGAATTTAGGGAGCTAAGTTAGAAACTGAAAGCTAGGACAAAGCACGTTGTCACCTCTAGTTTGTTGTTGGTGCCACGTGCTAGTGAGTTGACAAACAGGATGAGAGTGCAGATTAGCATATGGCTGCGAGGATGGTCTAGGAGAGGGGGTTTAATTTACTTAGATAATTGGAGCACATTCTGGGGAAGGTATGACCTTTACATCAGGACGGTTTGCACCTAAACCAGAGGGGCACTAATATCCTGGGAGAGAAATTTGCATCTGCTCTTCGGCGGGGGGAGGGGATGTTTAAACTAATTTGTCAGGGGAATGGGAAAATGAGATGTAGTCCAAAAGCCAGTGTTGAGGGTCGCGAGGTGCTGAAGAAGATACCAAGGGCGCAGGAGTGTACAGGCAGACAGGATGGTGGATTGAAGTGTATTTACTTCAATGCAAGGAGCATCATGAATAAGGAAGGTGAGCTTGGAGCGTGGATTGATTCTTGGGACTATGATGCTGTGACCATTACGGAGACATAGTTAGAACAGGGACAAGAATGGTTGTTGGCAATTCCAGGGTATAGGTGTTTCAGTAAGAGTAGGGAAGGCGGTAAAAGAGGTGGAGGAGTAGTATTGTTAATGAAGGATAGTTTAACCGCTGATGAAAGGCATTTCGAGGGTGAGCTGCCTACTGAAGTAATACGGGCTCAAGTTCGATATCGGAAAGGATCTGGCACGTTGTTAGGAGTTTTCTATAGGCCTCCAAATAGAATAGAGATGTAGAGGAGGAAATTGCAAAGCAGAATATGGATAGGTGTGGAGGTCACAGGATATCATGGGTGACTTTAACTTTCCAAATATTGATTGGAACCCTTATAGGTCGAATAGTTCGGATGGGGCAGTTTTTGTACAGTGTGTGCAGGAAAGTTTCCTGACACAATACGTGGATAAGCCGACAAGAGGTGAGGCCACACTGGGCTTAGTACTGGCTAATGAACTCGGCCAAGTGTTAGATGTGTTTGTGGGAGAGCACTTTGGAGATGGTGACCACAATTCGGTGTCCTTCATTATTGCAATGGAGAGGGATAGGGTCACACGATGGTGCAAGGTTTATAATTGGGGCAGGGGTAATTATGATGCGATTAGCCAAGAATTAAGGGGCATAAAATGGGAGCAGAAACTGTCAGGTATGGACACACACAAGAAGTGGAGCTTTTTTAAGGAACAAATACTGCGTGTCCTTGAGAGGTATGTCCCTCGCAGGCAGGGAGGAAATGGCTGAGAGAAAGAACTATGGTTCAAAAAGAGGTTGAATGTCTTGTTAAGAGGAATGAGGAAGCATAAGTAAGGATGAGAAAACAAGGTTCAGCTGGGTCGCTTGGTTGATACAAGATACCTAGAAATAAATTAAAGAAAGGGCTTTAGAGAGCTAGGAGGGAGCATGAGAGGTCCTTGGCGGATAGGATAAAAGAAAACCCTAAGGCTTTTTACTCTTATTTGAGAAATAAAAGAATGACCAGAGTGATGTTAGGGCTAGTCAAGGATAATAGTGGAATTTGTGCATGGATCAGAAGAGATAGGTGAGGCATTGAATGAATAATTTTCATCAGTGTTCACTAAGGAGAGGAGATATGTTTTAGAGGATGAGTGCGTGATACAGGCTGATAGGATGGAGGAGGTAGATCTTCTGAGGGAAAATGTATTAGCAATTTTGAAAAACCTGAGGGTTGATAAGCCCCCTGGGCCAGATGGGATACATCCTAGGATACTTTGGGAGGCAAGGGATGAGATTTCAGAGCCTTTAGCTTTAATCTTTGGGTCCTCACTGTCCACGGGTATAGTGCCAGAGGACTGGAGAGTGGCAAATGTTGTTCCTCTCTTCAAGAAAGAAAATAGGAATGACCCTGGTAATTATAGGCCAGTTAGTCCTACTTCAGTGGTCAGTAAGTTAACGGAAAAGGCTCTGAGAGATAGGATTTATGACCACTTGGAAAGATGCAGTTTAATCCGAGATAGTAAGCACAGTTTCATGAGGGGTATGTCCTGCCTCACAAATTTGATTGAATTCTTTGAGGAGGTAACTAAGTGTGTGGACAAAGGTAGAGCAGTTGATGTTGTATACATGGATTTTAGTAAGGTGTTTGATAAGGTTCCCCATGGTAGGCTGATGAAGAAGATAAGGATGTGTGGGATAGAAGGAAATTTCACCGATTGGATAAGTAACTGGCTGTCTCGTAGAACGCAGAGGGTGGTGATGGAGGGAAAATTTTCAGACTGGAGTGATATACCACAGGGGTCAATGCGGGTCCTCTGCTTTGTGTGATATTTGTCAATGACTTTGAAGAAGGGGCTGAAGGGTGTGTTAGTAAATTTGTTGATGACACAAAGGCTGGTGGAGTCATGGATGAAGTGGAGGGTTCTTGCAGACTGCAAAGTGACGTTGATAGGATGGAGAATTGGGCCAAAGAGTGGCAGATGGTGTTTAACTCTCATAAGTGTAAGGTGATTCATTTTGGTAGGACAAGCTTGAATGTGGATTACAAGGTCAACGTTGTGCCGAACTATTCCCAATCCCAAGATCAAGCTATCACTGATGGGTTCTAAGGAATGTGGAGGAACAGAAAGCTCTTGGGGTTCATATCCACTGATCTCTGAAGATTGTCACTCAAGTGGACAGAGCCGTGAGTATGGCTTATAGTATGTCAGCGTTATTAACAGAGGGTTTGGGTTTAAGAACTGCGAGGTTATGCTGCAAGTGTAGCGGATGTTGGTGAGATCACATTTGGAATTTTGTGTGCAGTTCTGGTCACCTCATTATAAAAAGGATGTGGAAGCATTAGAGAGAGAGCAGAAGAGATTTACTAGGATGCTGCCTGACTTGGAGGGTAGGTCTTATGAGAAAAGGTGTGGGGAGCTGGGGCTTTTCACTTTGGAGTGAAGGAGAATGAGAGACGACTTAACAGCGATTTACAAGATGGTGAGAAGGATTGAAAGACTGGACATGCAGAGACTATTTCCTCGGGTGGATGTAGCTGTTACTAAGGGCCATAACTATAAAGTTCATGGTGGGAGATATAGGAGGGATCTCCGAGATACATTCTTCACTCAGGGAGTGGTTGGGGTATGGAATAGACTGCCTACTGTGATACTGGAGTCGGACACTTTCAGAACTTTCAAGCGGTCATTGGATAGACGCATGGAGTACTCAGAATTATAGGAAGATGATAGCTTGATCTTGGGATTAGAAATAGCTCGGCACAACATTGAGGGCTGAGGGGCCTGTAATGTGCTGTAATGTTCTATGTTCTATGTATTACAGCAAAATGAATGTTGATCAAACCATTGTCACGCCAGCGTAAAATATTGTAGCCTAAGCAAAACCGGATACACTTTGAGTCTGGAAGTTTTAAATTAAAGTGTGGTTACATCGTAAAAATAAGTTCCTGCAGTTTTAACACGCGGAATGTATCTTTTCATGATTTTGCGTCTCATTCCTCAGAATAAAGAATTTGAATGGTATGAATGTTATTTTTCACGCTCTGATCTACATCATTTTTACTTCATCCGGATTAGTAAGGCATTGAAACACGATTCAGAAATATGAACTATTCTTCCCTGAGTTTCTGATCGAGGAAGGAAAGTCAAATCACATATTGTTGAACGTGGCACATTCAAAGAGCGTATTACTGTTCCAGCCGAATATCTCCACCGCCGCAAAGCCCGTAGGTCTCATTCTATGGCTTGATCCCAACAACATCACGTTTAATTATTTTCGTCATTAAGTAAACACGAACATCTTCGGTTTCCATTCTGTAAACAAGCGTGTAGTTAAAATATCCAGATAGATACCGATATCCTGCACAAATCAATTTTTCGTTTACTGACATTGTAGAGGCGAAATAAATAATTGTATTTTCGTTGCTCAGGTGTAGAAGAGTCTTTAAAATTAAAGGAAAATTGTCAGTCAAATACAAGATATCCGAACAAAGGATGTAATCGTAGTCTGAAGGAAACAAGATGTGATCATAACCCCAGGATAGAGCACGAACTTTAATACGATATTTGCAGGACGAAGAGACGTTGACAGAAACGTTCCATTCAATTTGCTTCAGAACTTTCCTCTTGTCCGTAATGGTGACATCTCCACCTGAAACAAGGTGAAAAAAAACGTAATCGCTCTGTTCGTCAGCAAATAAAAGTATGCCGCTGTAACTCGCTCTGACCCACTGTAACCCAGGTACAAAATTATGTGTTTTCTCTGAACTTCCTGTTGAACTATGCGAGGAAGCCGTTGCGTTCTTTCAAGCCACTTGAGAATAACTGAAAAAGAGTAATTTGGATGTTCAACCCAGTATTAAATGGTACTCTAGAATGAGAAAAGGCAAAAACCGCCCAGAAGACGCTGCAAAGTTCTCTCTAATATCAGGATGTGGGCTTATGCCGCAATTAGGAGAAATAAATCAATATAACTCAAGTAACATTCTGACAAATCACGCCCTTTAATCAATGTTCAAACGCTTCTGTTACCGTTTCGGGATCTGTCTGGCTCTTGGAGAATCACGTGAATACTGGAATTTTGAGCAGAAGAGTATGCTACCCATTCCCCAAGCCTAATGACGGATACACAGATTATAATCCCAAACCCACATTCTTGCGTTTTCCAGATAACTTCTCAATCGCTTCTTGATAAAACTCCATAAGGGTGTGCCTTCAAAATATTTCTTCCATTGTCTTTTCAGGAAGAGAGCTCCAGGGACGCATGGTCACCTGAGAGAAAAAGAAATCTCGAGCAGAAGTAAACAGTTCCTGTCTTAAACGTGCAATTTCCATATTTTCAACATTGAATGCAATTTTGGATTCTACAACCTGACAATTTTTCTCAGATTCTTAAACTAGTCAATCAAAACGCCTTTTACTCTTCCGAGCTTTGGATGCAAATCTGATCTCTACAATCTTTCCTGGTTGCGTTATCATTCCCTGAACTGTGGCTATTGAATTAACATTTTACTTTACATAAAAAGGCAGGAGCATTTAATAAAATACACCAGAAGTGGTAGCATTAATGCCCTGTACAACTACAGCATAACATCCCTAATATTGTAATCAATTACTCTCAAAATAAACGATAACATGGTATCAGCCTTAATAAATTCTGGCTGCACATACATATTAACCTTTTATGATTCAGGCACGAGGACTGCCGGATCCTTTTGCACGTTCGCAGTTTAATCTCACCATTTGGATCATATAGTACTTATTTCATTTTTGGTGGTAAAATGGACAATTACACATTTATTAGCATTCGCCAGAGTCCTGCACATTCACGTAACGCTTCTATACCCTTTCACAACTTCCTTATATCCTCTTTATCCTTTACATTCCGATCAATCTTTGCGTGGTCAAAACACTCAGCAACCATATCATCAGTTCCTTCATAAAATACAATTATCTATATAGTAAAATCCCCAGCATTGATCGCTGTGCCACACCAACCCTCACATCCTGTCAAGTAGAAAATGACCCATTTATCCCAACTCCCTGTTTTCTTTTATCCAATCAATCTTCAATCCATGACAATATTGTATTCCTACACCTTCAGGGCGTAACTAACAGAGATGGTGCCACCTTTCTAAACAGTGCAGAGCATTTGATCCTAGTTGTCTTCAGCATTGAATCGGCACCCCAAAATTCATCAGGCATAGGTGGCATGTAGCTGATTACTTCATTAAAATTTTGTTCAGGCCTTTGCTATGTGAGGCGGCAGCATCGTAGTAATTTCATCGAGTGATTAAGGAGAAGACCAAGCAAATACAAAATGGTTGTGTCTGTTCAGAATCCACGACACCCGTTAGCGTTCAGTTTGAATTGGTGAATGTTCTCTTTTGTTTTTGTTTTAAATGTAGTTTTAGTAATGGTGGCCATGAAGACAATATCGATTGTCTTCAAAATACATGAGGTTTGCTGATGCCCGATGAGTAGGAAATCAGTTTGCCTTACCTGGCCTGCTTTAAATGTGAGTTCCCAATTAAACCGAAGTGATTGACTCTTAAATGTCCTCTAATGTACTGAGGAAGCCATACAATTATACCTAACCGTGACAGAAATACTGAAACAAAATTGAACCGTACTGAGCAGCATAAATCGAAAAAGACATTGGAAAAACAAAACGCATTCATCCTTGTCTAAAATGCAAACTGCTCCTAGTGATATCTGGGAACTTTTGTGAAATTTGGGGGGGGGGGGGGACCCATGGGCTAGTCACGCAAAATTCTGGTATCGTTTTATTTTGCAACCATATCTTGGAGAAAATGCCTATATATTTGGCATGTCTTTTCCGAATAGCAGGGGCCGCGGCGCACTGATATACAGCGATTGCTCTGGGGATCCTCAAAAATGTTTTCCATATCTATGAAATCTCACTGTGTTCCGTGAACGAGGGGCATCAAAAATATTGAAAATATTGCTGATCCCTCCTTAGAAACGCCATCACCCGGTGTAGGTACAGAAACAGTACTCCCCTACACTGAATACCAATTCGAGAAATCAAGGATAGAAACGATATTGAATTTACTCCGGACGAGGAATTTCAATGTCCATCACAATTAGCGTCTGGGTACCACCGCTAAGCACCAGGTTGATTCCTGAGGGACAGAATTGCTCGACTGTGTGGCAAATGCTCGGCAACGAACGAGGTAGACAACGCTACTTGACCTCATCCTTCAGTTCATCTTTCACAGATATATCTGCCATTCCAGCATTGCAAGGGTAGTAAAAAGAGAGGGTAGTACCGCCGACAATGGCGGGCTGAAGGTGGAACGGATCTCCAAGCAGATCGCGCATATTGACACAGACATCAAGTATCTATTTTGTACTTGAGTGTGTGTTCATGTATGCCCTGTTTCTGAAGCGAAAGCTTCACTCACCTGATGAAGAGGTAACGCTCCGAAAGCTTGTGCCACCAAATAAACCTATAGGACTTTAACTGGTGCTGTCAAACTACTTACTGTGCCTTTTCAAGGGCGCAGCAGGCTCGAGTGGGCGAATTTCATAGTTCTGTTCCTATTTATTATTGTCTTCAGTATTGACAGTATCCTTCAGCTCGGTGCTGAGAAAACGGAGGTCAGACTTCACATTGACCTGTCTTCCATCGGTTTGTGCGGTTACTATCACTATGTGAAATTGGCAAGTTTTCATACAGATCTAACAGCACACAATCGGTCATTCATTAACCCCAAATAGTCATCGGTAGCAAAAGAAATGTACTCAACCACATTGCGAAAATTCATGGCCCGGCACGTGAACAACAGCGTGATGGAATGACTTTAAGTGATTGGAATTCCATCGAATGTCAAGGGATGATGGTTAAATTCTATCATTACCTGATACTTGTGTAACAAGGGCGTCACTCGCCATCATCAGCACAACCCCGAAAATGGGTGTGGTTTGATGCAAATAAAACAGACTAATTCGCTATCGAGGGAATTATCAATAATGAACATTGCACTAGCTGCCTCAAATAACCCATTTCTGTACTTATCAGGAACAGAAGGTCCATAAGATGCAACTGAAGATAGTTAGACCCATGCCAATACTTGACGAACTGCTGTAATGATGTCCTGTCACTGAAATTATTGACCAGCATCATTCACAGCCTTCATTTTTTGACAACAATCTGTGAAGAGTTTTCCCTATGTTCCAATGACTCCAGTTAATGCAAGATCCTTTGATGCCACAATTGGTAAAATCTTATACTGATGTCAAGAGCAGTCAGTCTCACCTCACATCTTAATTTCAGCTCTTTTGTCCACGCTTGGAACATCCTCTAATGATTCCAATAGTTGACTGGCCCTGGCGGAGCCCAAGCTGCAAGTCGCTGATCAGTCTTTTTGCAGAGGAAGATTAATATGTCAGCTGTATTGCCTGTCATTTTGCTGATGGTCGAGTGAGACCGTAAAATCCGTCACACCTCCATTAGAGCAGGAAACTAAAGGATCTTAATTAACCATATGAGTTTTAGGACAATCCACAATGAGTTCATGCTGGCGATATTTCAATTTAGTTTTCTTCATCAGTTGAATTCTAATTCCACTAACTTCCAAGGCCGGTGTTTTTTCACATAGACACAAACGATTAGCTTGGCGTTCTTATGTAGATGGGGTTTCCTTTACTCACCTAGAAGAGCAGATAGAATGCCCAAAATTCCAGTGCCTGAACCTAATTCAATCATTTTCTGATTCACGAAACTGATCTTCTGTTCCTCAAAGTACTGCATCATAGCAAGAGCCTTAAAAAAAAACAAATACAACATTATTAATGATACTTAGCTTTGATAGGAAGGGCGTATTCGTTGTTGTTTTGCTATTGGCTAATTGATGAAAATTATGGGCTAACTGGTTCCCCGTTAATTATATCTGACTTTCTGAGAATCAATGATACACTTCATTCGCGTCTTCACCACATCTAACTTAAAACAGTGTTTTCAACAATAATTGCGCAGGTTCGTATGTCGCCCAAGATGGACAAATTAAATGAAAGTTAATCAATATTACCTTGTGGTAAAATCAGCAAAGCAACTGTTATTTACGGTCTGGGATGACATTTGGTCTACCCAAGAATGATTGGGTGGAGGCGGAATAGCTGCAAGAATCACAGAAAGACTCACGCTGGGAAATTTAGCGATCAGTAATGCACGGATCACAGAGATGGCTTTAAAATGTTACAGAGGAACAGACGCTCTTTTCTATTCCACAGACATATCGGCCACCGCCAGTTTCTTCGAGAAACCTCTTGTGGACACTAGCAATCATCTTAAAGTAAACGCAGCGCCATGATTTGGAAGAATAAAGTAGATGCATGCTTTCAGCTAAAGGTATCGGTAAAATGTAAAAGATTCTCGTGTTAGAAAATAAAGCGCTGAACCCATTTAAATAATGGTAATACAATAAATCATCATAAATGAAAAAAAGTTTTTCGTGCTTTTGCCTTCCATGACAAAAGTGTCCAAATGTAAACATATCGCACTACATTTGCAGCAGACACACAACTTCTACTATTGGGCATGTCTTACACGAGGTAAAGGCGTGTTGCATCCTCACCATCCGTGACTGCCAGTAAATTGAATTTCGTTTTTTTTTTTGGCTCTGACAAGTGCTCAAAGCGCAAGTGATTGGTTTATAGCGTCCACAGGTTATCACTGATTTTAGCTGTTAATTTGGAGGAGTCTGCAAGATGCAGCTTTGAGGCTTATGGACTGCCGTACAGAAACTGACAACGGCTACTCATGTCTGAATTCTGTGGTTCCGTGCCTACACAAGTTAGCGGTGTTTATTTTAAAAATTTGTTTGATTTGAAATCATTCTTTGATTTTAATTGATTACTTGGGCTTACTTACTTCCTCTTTACCCCTTTCATTGCAGCCCTAAAACACTTCGAAAGCCACCTATTCCTTCAATCCTGAAATCTTCAGAGGCCCAGAATCTATTGTCAAATCATTAACTGACTGATGTAAGCCGTTCAGGTTTTCAGTCCTGCGACAGCTGCGCTGAAACAGCCCTCCTCTCCTTATTCCTCAAGCAACAATCTAGGCGATGCTTCAAATCCAGCCGTTTTGACAAAGTTTTTGATCACTTCTGATAAAGGTTATTAAGATCAACGATAACAAATTGTGCCTGGGCACGCTATTCTGAAACAACGTAGGACATTGTCTTACAATCAAGGATTTTAAAAAAGGCAAGCTGTTCCATTAAATAATAATCGGAAAAGTGCGGTCCGTTATTTGGGCTAGGTTGCATTCTGTTCCGCCTATCGTCTGAAGGCAGAAATAATCCGAAATGGAAAACACAATGATTCTTCTGAATCATTGGCACTGATCGTTTCTCAAGTTGGTTAAGCCATATGGTAGAATTCTACATGCTGCCTAATGGGGCACTTTCAGGTGAATGATACACATTCCAGAATTGAACTGCTAGAGTCTGGTACATCTTATCTCTCTGGCTGTCATTAAATCAGTATATGTCATTAAATGTCCGTCTTGGCTCTCAAACAGTGCCGGAATCTCCCGTTCTCACCTCACTACACTGGGAAACCGTTGACAGAAACTTCGAGATCAGAAACCCAACAAGATGCAGATCGCCATGCACCTCGATCCTGTAAGGCAGCTTTGAAGAAGATATCTCAGGGGTTCCATCCTTCCCTACAACAACATTGCACTTAAATCGCCGCCACCGCCATACCCTCAATCACGCAATCAAACGCGAGAGATAGATAAAAATGCTGATGACCAGGTGACAAATGTCTGATTGTGATAGATGTGACAACAATTATATTATTTATTCCTGGGCCATGGGCATCGATAACAGGCTAGCAATAGCTGTGCATATCTAGTTGCTCTTGGCTATACTATTTTTGAGGGCAGTTGAGAAGCAACCACGTTGCTGTGGCTCTGGAGTCACATGACTAGATAACAACAGCAAATTTCCTACTCTAAAGGACATTAATAAACCAGATAGATTTTTATACCATGGGGGGATTTGAATCCCGGTTTTCAAGAACATTAGCTGTGTTTTTGGATGAATAGTCTAGCGAACGTAGACAATCACTCCCTTAAGGAGAGGCAAATGAGTAGTTCAATTGCGTTTAAAACCTGGGATACTGGCAAGGTTTTTCTTCACTTTAGTTACGGGAAATTTCAGAGGTCAATTGTGGGTCATCCATGTTATATAGATAGGAAACAGGGTCTTGGGCGAATGGAAAGTCTGAATTAATTTATCAATGACAAGTTTACTGATATTTGGGTTGCATTCACTTCAGAAATGGCATGCGCAGCGGAAGGACTTTGAATATTTAACACTAAAAACAGATACGGCTTCCATTTTATATCAGTACATTGATTATTTTATTCACTTTGCGACTGATACATAATGGAATCATCGCTGATCATAATGCATCCTCATCCAAGTTCTATGATTATAGCAACTTGTAGCTCTCTAAATAAGGATGTAATAGCCGATGACTGCATGAAATTGCCTCATAATTAGAAATGTAGAGCCATGGGGTTAACCGTTTACAACTACTTTCCATTAGGAATCTGAGGGAGTAACTTGCTTAAAACTGCGATAGAGCTGGTTTCAATGCCTGCATGTAGATAAGAAGATGGACTTACTGCGTCCCAGACTACGGAACCAAATCCTATTTCGCTATGCGTAAAAATGCCGATTTTTAAAACGAAACCACACGACCTATAACAACAAATATCTGGCAAATCTTTCTCCTCCGGAACAGAGCGATCGCCACTGTCATTCTGCCCAGTCGTCATTCTCTTCTAAGTCGTTCAATTGGTATGATTTTATTTACTGGTCCAGTTCGGCAAACTCAGTTAAATCTCTGGCACTTACGCTTTGGTCTTCAATAGCAAACTGATAATAAAAATAATTCTCATGAAACCATCATGATATAGAACAGTTGTACATTCGCTTATTTTCTTTTTTTTATATTTCAGAAAATCCGCGCAACAATTCAGTGTTTGTCATTAATGCGGAAGTACAGGTTAAAGTAAATTATACAGAATTTGCAGTACAAATTGTTATATGACCTAATTGCTTAAGGGAGGAATTATAACCTACCTTCCATGTTTCTTCTCACCTATTGCCAAATCCCTTTGTTTATTTCTGTCTCGTGCGCCTATTGAATTCGTGGTTCAAATTGAACATATGAGTGAGGGCGGCACGGTAGCACAGTGGTTAGGACTACTACTTTACAGCTCCAGCAATTCCCGGCTTGGGTCACTGTCTGTGCGGAGTTTGCACATTCTCCTCGTGTTTGCGTGGGTTTCCTCCAGGTGCTCCGGTTTCCTCCCACAGTCCAAAGTTAGGTTGATTGGCCATGCTAAAACTGTGCTTTGTGTCTTAAGATGCCTAGATTAGAGGGATTATGGGATAAATATGTAGAGATATGGGAGTAGGACCGGGGTGGATTGCGGTCGGTGCGGACTCGATGGGCCGAATGGCCTCTTTCTGTACTATAGGCTTTCTATAATTTCTATGAGTTGCGGCAATGAACTGATACGAATAAGACTCCGAGGTTAAAAGGGCATTAAGAGTTCTGTGAATTAAAATTTTATCTACAATCTCGACCTTGTTGATTCACGCTTTATTTTGCATTTAGAGAATAACGCTCCAATAAAAACGTAATTACCAACTGACAACAAGAAAACTGAATTCCCTTTAAACCAACATCAAAAATTAAATTTTCAGGTCGGCAACTGTGTGATATGTTGCAGAAAATGTAGTAGCAAACCAATCACCTCTACTCTGAAAAGTAACTGAACATGACCAGTTGGTCAGTAATAAGCAAATATTAGGATAGTGCACTATGACAAGACACATTTGCAGAATCAGGCGTTATGTTTATATGGCTCCTAAAAATGAAGGCAGTAATGAATAAATTATGAGAAAACAAGGCAAAAGTGAAGACCAGATGGCAATTAAAAACAGAGTAACATAATATCTAAGCAAAGAGAGGAAAACATTCAATAGTGGGTATTGCGGGAGACATCAGGAAATGATTGTGGTTCTTCTATTCAGACAATAGTCTCGTTCCTTCTGGGAAGCCAATGCAGTCATTGACTAAATACCTGGTCATAAGCTCCAAATCTTCCATCTGTAGTAATCTGAAATGCATTGAATTGCAATTTGAGAAACAAACAAATTCACATCAGTCCCTCGGATCTGCCGCAAGAAGCTTACCGCTATCCTGCGCAGTTTATATGCTGCTCACACTGACAATGAACCACACCCGCAGTTTTTATGCCCTATATATTGACAATGAACCAAATGCGAAGCCTAGAGAGACAGATGACACGTAACTTCACATTAATAAGCAAGCAGCCAACAAAGAAAGTTTGACACAATGTTGTGCATACAGCTGAGTGAGTTATTCATGGTTTGGTGTGCATTTGCAGATCGGAATAGAAAGTTATTTCCTACACCATGTTTTACATAGTATCATTGTTTCCTAAGTCATAGAGCTTTACAGTATGAAAGTAGGCTTTTCAACGGAATATTTCCACGGCACCTTTTTTTTTAAACCACTAATAATCTAATCCCAATTGTCCGCACTTGCCCCGTATCCGTCAGTACGCATTTAGCCATGTAAGTGTCTTAATGCTTTTTCAAAGACGAAATTGTTCTACATCTACTACTACCGCTGACAGGTCTTTCCAGAAACTCCCCACACTGTGTAAAAAATGTCTTTCTGCAGCCTTTCGCATCGCTCCCCTCTTACATTAAACCTTAGCCCTCTAGTTGTGGATTCCCCTGCCTTTGGGAAAAGACATTGACTATCTAGCTGAACTATGCCCCTCATTATTTTATAGACCTCTATAAGATCACTTCTCATACTTCTACGCTTCAAAGAAAAAAAATTCCCAGACTATCCATCCTCTCTTTATAACTCAATCCATTATTGTTATAAATCTTTTCTGCACTCTTTCTAGGACTTTCCAGTTCTTTCTATAATAGGGTATACAAAACTGTGCACATATTCCAGTGTGGCCTTACTAATATCTTGTATAATATCAACAAGACGTCCCAATTCCTGTATTCAAAGCATGCCGAATATCTTCTTCACTACCCCATCCGCCTGTGAATCCACTTTCAAGGAGTCAAAAACCTGCAACCTTAGATCCCCTAGTTCTATAATTCGCCTCAACGTCCGACCATTAACTGAGTAAGTCCTGCCCTGGTATCATCTAAAAATACATCATCTCACATTTATCCATTTATCCATCAATCCACTGATCCAGTTGATCAGGATTCTATTGCAACGCTAGATAACCTTCTTCACTGTCCATTATGCCACCAATCTTGGTGTTATCTGCAAACTTAATAACCATGCCTTCTAAATTCTCATCCAAATCATTAATATAAGTGACAAATAACAGTGAACCCCCCACTAACCCCTAAGGCACACTGCTGATCACAAGTTACTAGTGTGAAAAATAACGGTCTACAAAAGCATTCTATCTTCTGTCATCAAAGCAATTTGTATCGAATTGTATCCACCTCCCCATGGATGCCGTGAGATATAACCTTATGCAACAACATAACACATGATATTTTGGAAAAGGCCTTGCTAAAGTCCAAGAAAACACCAGCAGTTGCATTGCCCTGATCTGCTGTCTTGGTTATCACTTCATTTACCAGGATGTTGCCTGGTATGGAAGGCAGGTCTTATGAAGAGAGGCTGAGGGATTTGAGGTCGTTTTCGTTAGAAAGAAGGCGGCTATGATGAGACCTTATTGAAACATATAAGATGATTAGAGGTTTAGATAGGGTGGACAGTGATAGCCTTTTTCCTAGGATGGAGAAAGCTAGCACGAGGGGACATAGCTTTAAATTAAGGGGTGATAGTTATAGGACGGATATCAGAGGTAGGTTCTGTACCCAGAGGGTGGTTAGGGAGTGGAATGCCCTGCCTGCGGCAGTTGTAGATGCGCCAAGTTTGGTGGCGTTTAGGAGGTTAGTTGATAAGTTTATGGAAGAGAAGGGAATGGTTTAGTTTGGAGGGTCATTGCTTTTTTCCTAATTGGTCGGCGCAACATCGAAGGCCGAAGGGCCTGTTCTGCGCTGTAATGTTCTATGTTCTATGTTCTAAAACATTAAATCAAATTTGTGTGACATGATTTTCAACTCGCAAAGTCACGGTAACACTTCTTAATCAGTCCTTGCCTCTCTAAATACTCGTAGATCCTGCTCTTCTGAATACCATCTAAGAACTTCTTTGCTGGTGATACCAAGATTGGTTCCTAATGACACTAAGATTGGTAGAGTAGTGGAGGAGATGGAGGGCTCTTGCAGGCTGCAAAGAGACACTGATAGGATGCAGAGCTGGGCTGAAAAGTGGCAAATGGAGTTTAACCCTGATAAGTGTGAGGCGATTCATTTTGGTAGGACAAATTTGAATACGGATTACAGAGTCAACAGCATTGTTCTGAGATCTTGAGGTTCATATCCGCAGGTCTCTGAAGGTTGCCGTTCAAGTGGATAGAGCAGTTAAGAAAGCTTATCGTGTATTAGCGGTTATTAACAGGGAGTTTGAGTTTAAGAGCCTTGAGATTATGCTGCAACTATATCGGTCGTTGGTGAGATCACATATGGAATATTGCGTTCAGTTCTGGTCACCTCATTATAAGAAAGATGTGGAAGCATTAGAGAGAGTGCAGAGCAGATTTACCAGAATCCTGCCTGGTTTGGAGGGTAGGTCTTATGAGGAAAGGTTGAGAGAACTGGGGCTTTTCTCTTAAGAGTGGAGGAGAATGATAGGCGACTTAATAGAGGTTTACAAGATGATAGGAGAATAGATAGAGTGGACGTGCAAAGACCATTTCCTCCGTGGATGTAGCTGTTAACAGGGAGGATAACAAAAGGCTCATGGTAGGAGATACAGGAAAGACGTAGATTCTTCACTCAGAGAGTGTTTGGGATATGGAATGGACTGCTTGCTGTGGTAGTAGAGTCGGACACTTTAGGAATTTTCAAGCGATTATTGTGTAGGCACATGGATCACAATAGAATTATAGGGGGTGGCATAACTTGATCTTGGGATTGGACATAGCTCGGCACAACATTGAGGGCCAAAGAGCCTGTATTATACTGTACTGTTCTATGTTCTAACTTACCCATTACAGAGGTTAGGCTACCAACCTGTAGTTCGTTGGCATTTTCTTTGCAGCCCGTCTTAAAAAAGGCATAACTTTCGCTACCCTCCAATCTTCATCCACCTCACCTGTGGCTGTCGATGGTTCAAATATTTCTGCTAGGGGACCCGCAATTTCTTCCCTAAACTCCCACAGCGTCTTGGCATACACTTCATCAGGCCTCGGATTTTCTCCACCTTGATGTGCTTTAAGGTTTCTAGCATCTCATTCTCTGTAACATTGAAAATTCTCAAGACATCAGATTTATTTCCCCAACTTCCTTAGCATGCATGCCTTTCTCAACAGTGAATACTGATGGGAAATATTAATTTAGGATCTCATCTTTCCCTTGTGGATCCGCAGATAAATGACCTTGTTGATCCTTAAAAGTCCCTGCACTCTCCCTAGATACTCTTTTGCCCTTTATGTATTTGTAGAATCTCTTTTGATTCTCCTTCGCCTTATCTGCCAAAGGAGTCTCATGTTCCCTTTTTGCCTCTTTGTCCCTTAACTATACTCCTACACTCTCTATAAACTTCAAGGAATCCATTTGATCCCAGTTGCCACTTTATTTTTTTTTGCAGTAATCTGTAATCTTATATATTTGTTCCTTAATTTCCATCTGACTATTTGGGGCCTATAATATAATTCTATCAATGATTTCCCCCTTCTTATTTCTCAGTTCTACCATATAGAACCAGTGGGCGAACCCTCACAAATATTCCCACTCAGTACTGCTGTCATGTTTTCCCTAATCAATAACGCAACCACCTCCACCCCCCGACCTCCGCACTTATCTTGTGCTCTGTCTTTTCCAGAGCATCTGGAACATTTAGCTGCCAGTCCTGTCTCTCTCTTTCTCATGTTTCAATAATATCCCAGTCCCATGTACACATCCGTTCCATGGCGTTATCTACCTTACCGTCAGATCCCTTGCACTGAAATAAATGAAGTTTAATCCAGACTTTCCTTGTTGTCCGCGCTGCTTTTACCTGACCTCTCTACTACTAGGATTGCCAACACTGCTTTTACTAGTTAATATTCGCTCTTTAACTTCCGTGCTACGTTCTCTTCTTTCCCCCTATTGCTTTAAGTAACCCCCTCCCCTGTCACCCTGCTTTCGTTTACAACACGTGAGTGGGTCCAGAAAATCTCCTTGTCAGAATATTAGCGCCCATCCAGTTCAGCTGTAACCCGTCTTTCTTGAACCCTAGAAGAGATCTCACATCGAAATGCCACCTCCCTCCGCCCTCGGCACCAGCTCTCAAACTACGCTTTCATCTGGCTAATCCTTATTCCCATTCTTACAGAGGGTCGAGAAAGCAACATAAATGTTTGTGGTTCAATTATAGATAACAAAGCTAATGATCGAATAAGAAAAAACTTGTAGCAACAGAGAGTACGCAAAAGAACAGGGAGGTAGCAGATATTTGGGGAGATACAGTAGACAGGAGTGGGAGATAGGTAACTAACCGGGGAGGGGGTTAGTAATCAAAGAACAAAGAACAAAACAAAAACAGCACGGGAAACAGGCGCTTCGGCCCAACAAGCCCGCGCCGCCACCCCGATGTTCCCACCTCTACCCGCGATCCCTGTCCATGTTTATAGATCTATGGATTAAAAACCAAATTTGAGACAATTTAGGGAGCATTTGTTTTGCCAATTAGCCTAAGAGCACATCTTTGGGATGTGGGAGGAAACCGGAGCACCCGGAGAAAACCCACGCAAGCACGGGGAGAATGCACAAACTCCGACAGACACAGGCCCAAATCCATGTATCTGCACAGCACAGCGATAGTCACTGAGCTGTCGTGTTGCCCATCAAATGGTCCAGGTCAAGCGTACACTAACGACGTGAAGCACTAGGATACTCTCGGAAAAGATCCAAGAGCAGCCCTCTCACGACCCATCGCGTGTATGCCCCTTGTTAGACAACAAGGTGGACCAAAGCACCTGTAGGATAAAAACAAGTACATCAATATCATCATCTATTTACACACTTCCCAGAGACTCCCAAGGCTCATGATCCCTATTTTAAATCAGTTTTCTATACCCCTCCATTCCCATTCTGTTCATGTGACCATCTAAGTATTTCTTAAATAACTCCAGAGTACCTGCCTCCACCACTTTACTTGGCAGTGCATTCCATAACCCCACCACCCTCTGTGTGAAAAAACTCCCTCTAGCATCCAAATTATACCTTACCCCCCTCACCCTAAGCCCGTGACCCCTCGTCCTATTTAAGTCCATCCTAGGAAAAAGCTTAACCCTGTTTACTCTATCTATCCCCTTCAAAATCTTGTAGAGCTCTGTCAGATCTCCTCTAAGTCTACGTCTTTCTAAGGAAAACAATCCCAGTTTGCCTAATCTCTCCTCGTAACTCAGACCTTCCATACCAGGCAGCATCCTGGTAAACCTTCTCTGCACTCTCTCCAGAGTCTTCACGTCCTTCCGGTAGCAAGGCGACCAGAACTGGACGCGATATTCCAAATGAGGTCTAACCAGCGTTTTATACGTTGTGTGGGAGAAAAACTCTGACGTTGTAAAAAAAAACGCATAATTTCTCATTTAGTTGAGTCTGAGATAGAGAACGAGGCGAATACTTCCGGTTTACTTACAGCTCACTTTCCCAAACACTCCATCACCGTCCACTGCATCCTCGCACAAACGCAGTTTATGGGTTCGGCAGTAGTACCGAATAGACTTGCCTCAGTGACAATGATGAAATATGAAAGACAAACATGCTGTCGTATCTATTAACGTTTAAATATTCCAGAATAGTAATGCCAGCTGATGACTGAAGTCTTGGACGCTTTTTGAGCACTTAATTGCAACCCTTCTGAAACATCAAAATGCATTGGAAATGTTGCAGTTGTTGTCGGTTTGACAGTACTAACTTCTAATACTGAACCTATTGTGCAACACTTGATTAAGCAGTTTCCCATTACAGAACAGCAGAACTTGGAGAAACTTGATTATCGTGTTGCTCAGCCTTGAATCCGAACAAAATATCTATTTCTTCACGAACGGACATCATGTAAATCAGTAACATGATGCATTTCAAGCTTTAATGCTGCAAGTGTTCTAGCTGATTGACACAAACTTGCATTAACTTGATATAGAGCACGCAAAAGAAAATGTGCTGCCCACTGCACAATACTCCATCACTAAAACAAACTTAGGAACTCATCCAAATCCATAATCATCTACAAAGACAACAGGGCCGACAATATCCCCGTACCAAAAGTTTTGCATACTATGACATTCCAGACCTCCCAAGCACAGACAAGTTGTTCGAATTCACGTTCCTTTATGGGAATACCTGGAGAACTGCAACACTATCAGACAAAGTAAACCTGCCGATATACCTCTGCAGTTCGTTTGTAGGGGTTTCACTTATTTTGTTGGACACGCCTGGAAGCTAAAACTACTACTCGTAGGTTTACCACCGGTCGGAGGAAGAGAAATTAAATGATTGTCATATTCAAGAAAAATATATTCGTTGTGCAACCGAAACGATGTCAGCAAAATCTCCATCAGACTAGTCATGGGGATGTCAGCAGCTGGAGAGCTCCACGTGATTCAGATTGTACTTAAACGCTCATTCATCCTTATCAAAGATATATTCATCTTTATGTACTTTTTAATCGTTGTGACAATAGTATTTATACCCAGCCTCTATGTGTCATAAGCAGAATGTCGCCACATGCTTAGAACAAAATATATTATGTTTCTTGTCAAAGGGAGTGTCTTCCAGAAAAGTGCCTACTCGATAACGAGTCACTATGCCATCCAATTGAAGAGTTAGCGGTTGGATATCATCTTCATTGCTTAAAACAGAATGGAATATTTGTTCGACAAACAGGATGAAGACGCCGAATTCCAGGGCTCGGAAGTACATTTTCATTGTAAATGTGTCAGAGAGAATTTCAGTAATTGAAGTACAAGTGAGGTGCATGAAGAGAACAGGATATCAAAAAATGCGAACCATGACGATGTGACAGTAAGCATCCATTGCAGCAGTTTGGAAACTGACTAAACATTTGCGTCGAGATGGATGTAGTGAGGGTTTTAAACTAAATAGAGTGCTCGTTGCGTCTGGAGGGCTAAACCATTACTTGAAATGGTTCTGGAATGGTGATCCAGAGGTTCGTTGCTTCTAGAATGGGGATCCGGAGACTTAGCAAATAAACTGATAGGGCAATTTGGCATGGTAGCTACACGAGTAATAATACCCACAGCGAAGGGACAGAGTAAGCAAAGAATTTTTTAAACACAAATAGTTTGAAGAGCATATATGATGAATTTAATCGTTTTAAATGCACGAATTATTCGGCACATTATAAATGAATTAACGGCGCAAATTGAGACTGATTGGGCTATCCGCACATCCGGAAGATTGTAACAATCTTCATTGTTACAAGAAGATCAGAAGTGAGAAGTAAATAATAAGTGTGACTTTCCGACAGGAAAACAGGAAGGGAAAGATAGTAGGATAGGTTTGATTGTAAAACAGCAATAATATATCTTGGATTGGAGGATTTACCTCCACCCTATTCATATGGGTGGAGGTAAATTATAATAAGGGGAAGAACCCACCAAGACTGAAGTCTGTAGGTACCATTTACGCTGTAAATTGGAGCTAAGTCAGGATATAATGAGAGTTGGTAACAAGACAGCGCATTACTCATGGATGAAATTTGACTTCATATGTATGGAAAAAAAACATTTTGAATGGCCATGAAGTAGAAGTCGGAGAATAGAGATGAGACAGTTTTCTGGAACAAGTCTTTTTTATATATCAGAATGTAAGAGTCAATTACTAGGAAACACAGTTTTAAGGTGCGAGGAGCAAGGTTTAAATGAAATATACATGGCAGATTTTTTTACACAGGGAGTAGTGAGTGCCTAAAATTTGTTGCCATGGTCTGAATGCCACCGGTTCAACGCAAAAATAACACAGTCATTTTGTTTAGGACTATGCAGCTACATTTAAGAACTTGTCAAGTGCATTGTCTTGGATAATGCAGTAATTGCACTTATTTTAGCATCTCAATACATAATAAGAGCCGAATTTACTGCGTCCCAATTTATTTTAGCCAATATCAAAATGAAGCCCCACTTTACGTAGCGATCGGTGCGAATTGCATTCCTGTTCTCTGAAAGATAGTGAGCTCCATTGTTAGTCAGTTGAGTCATCATCCTCCTCTCTGCCCTTCACATAGGATGAATTCAATTGCTGATAGAGCACGGCAGATTGAGGTAAATTTTGAATAACAAGCTGACAATCAAAATAATTATTTTGAAATGATCATAATGTAGAATCGTTGAACAAGTTACAAAGAACATAGAACATAGAACATTACAGCACAACACAGGCCCTTCGGCCTTCGATGTTGCGCCGACCAATATAAAAAGCAATGCCCCTCCAAACTAAACCATTCCCTTCTCTTCCATATACTTATCAACTAACCTCTTAAACGCCACCAAACTTGGCGCATCTACAACTGCTGCAGGCAGGGCATTCCACTCCCGAACCACCCTTTGGGTAAAGAACCTACCTCTGATATCCGTCCTATAACTATCACCCCTTAATTTAAAGCTGTGTCCCCTCGTGCTAGCTTTTTCCATCCTAGGAAAAAGGCTATCACTGTCCACCCTATCTAAACCTCTAATCATCTTATATGTTTCGATTAGGTCCCCTCTTAGCCGCCTCCTTTCTAACGAAAACAACCTCAAATCCCTCAGCCTCTCTTCATAAGACCTGCCCTCCATACCAGGCAACATCCTGGTAAACCTCCTCTGTACCCTCTCCAATGCCTCCACATCTTTCTTATAATGTGGGGACCAGAACTGCACACAATACTCCAAGTGCGGCCGCACTAGAGTTTTGTACAGTTGCAACATGACGTTGCGGCTCCGAAATTCAATCCCCCTACCAATAAAAGCCAAGACTCCGTATGCCTTCTTAACAACCTTCTCGACCTGACTGCCTACTTTCAGGGATCTATGCACATACACACCAAGATCCCTCTGTTCATCTAGACTACTAAGAATCCTACCATTTGCCCTATACTCTACACATTTATTATTTCTGCCATAGTGCATTACCTCACACTTTTCCACATTAAACTCCATTTGCCACCTCTCGGCCCAGCTCTGCAACTTGTCCAAGTCCCTCTGCAAACTATAACACCCCTCTTCGCTATCTACCACTCCACCGATTTTAGTGTCATCTGCAAATTTACTAATCCATCCTTCAATACCCTCATCCAGATCATTTATAAAAATTACAAACAGCAGGGGCCCCAAAACAGACCCCTGAGGTACACCACTTGTCACCGAACTCCACGATGAATATCTCCCATCAACCACCACCCTCTGTCTTCTATCTGCTAGCCAATTCCTAACCCAATTAGCTAAATCACCCTCTATCCCATACATCTGCATTTTCTGCAGAAGTCTTCCATGGGCCACCTTATCAAACGCCTTACTAAAGTCCATATATACCACATCAACCGCCTTATCCCCATCCACCTCCTTAGTCACTTTTTCAAAAAACTCAATGAGGTTAGTAAGGCACGACCTACCCTTCACAAAACCATACTGACTATCTCCAATCAATTCATTAGAACATAGAACATAGAACATAGAACATTACAGCACAGAACAGGCCCTTCGGCCTTCGATGTTGTGCCGACCAAAATAAAAAGCAATGCCCCTCCAAACTAAACCATTCCCTTCTCTTCCATATACTTATCAATTAACCTCTTAAACGCCACCAAACTTGGCGCATCTACAACAGCTGCAGGCAGGGCATTCCACTCCCTAATCACTCTTTGAGTAAAGAACCTACCTCTGATATCCGTCCTATAACTCATACCCCTTAATTTAAAGCTGTGTCCCCTCGTGCTAGCTTTCTCCATCCTAGGAAAAAGGCTATCACTGTCCACCCTATCTAAACCTCTAATCATCTTATATGCTTCAATAAGATCCCCTCTTAGCCGCCTCCTTTCTAACGAAAACAACCTCAAATCCTTCAACCTCTCTTCATAGGACCTGCCCTCCATACCAGGCAACATCCTGGTAAACCTCCTCTGTACCCTCTCCAATGCCTCCACATCTTTCTTATAATGTGGGGACCAGAACTGCACACAATACTCCAAGTGCGGCCGCACTAGAGTTTTGTACAGTTGCAACATGATGCTGCGGCTCCTAAATTCAATCCCCCTACCAATAAAAGCTAAGACTCCATATGCCTTCTTAACAACTTTATCCACTTGACTGCCTACTTTCAGGGATCTATTGACACATACACCAAGATCCTTCTGTTCCTCAACACTATTAAGAGCCCTACCATTAGCCCTATACTCTACACATTTATTGTTCCTGCCAAAGTGCATTACCTCACACTTTTCCACATTAAACTCCATTTGCCACCTCTCGGCCCAGCTCTGCAACTTGTCCAAGTCACTCTGTAAACTATAACACCCCTCTTCACTATCTAACACCCCTCTTCACTATCTAAATTACTCTCTAAATAACTATAAATCCTATCCCTAATTATTCTCTCCAATACTACGTAATAAAATTACGTCATTTTATTTATGTTTCAGAAAATTCGAAAGACACCTAGGCCTAATTCCCCCTCGTTGCGAAAGTACTGAATAAAATAAATTCTATAGTATTTACAGTACAGAGTTATATGTTTCAACTGGAAACTATGTTTCACAAGATTCTCCTCCATTTCCATCTCACCTATTGGTTCATACCTCCATTCCTTTATTTTCTTGTGTCTTTTTAATTTGCGGTTACTTTTGAAGATATATTATGTGGCAAATAGCTCATACATTTAAGGCACTCAGTTAAACAAGGACATTTAGTATTCTGGCAATTACATCTTCACCAAACAAATTGTTTTTTTTTATCTAAACAGAACACTTTGTTTTGTGTTCAGAAACGAGCGTGGTAGAAATTAGTCATATTGCAGAAGACTCTATAGCTGATAGATGAGCGCAACCGAAAATGGTCAGTAATAAACCAGTCTTGTGATAATGTACTACATTGAGATGCGTACCTAAAATGGGTAACTATATGCATATAATTCTTCACAAAAAGGCGAATAATAAAACAAATATGAAAAAGTGACACTTATGTGCGAAAAATAAACGTGAGACAGCAATCAAAGACAACAAATCGTATTTTAATGAAAAATGGAGGAAAATGTTCAGACAGAAATATTGCGTGAATCATCGAAAAATAATTATTGATTTTTTTTTATTGAATCTCATCCTCTCTCTGAAGTCGTCGCAGCCAATGGCTACAAATATAATTACAAGCGCTCAATCTTCGATCTGCAGTAAAATGAAATGAAACAAATTGCAAATTTTGCTATTTTGTTTACAAATAAAAATGACATCAATCCCCCAGAGTAGAATTTTAACTCTGTCATCCGAAGTTTTTAGTCCCACGCACTGACATTGCGCCACATGCAAGGCCAAGAGAATCAGAGAACATCTGATGTTACATTTATGAGCAAGAATCCAACCAGAAGGTTTTGACACAATATTACACTTACAGATGAGTGGGTTATTTTTTAGTCTGATGTGCGTATGAGAGTAGAAAGTTATTTCCTACCCTGATTCTTATAGCAGCATATTTATCCTGAATTGGAGTCACATATGCCACACAGACAATTGGGCAGCTCTTAAAATTAACTGGAATAACGCAGTTATTAAAAATGCAGCAATCAGCGCGTAGGTCAGTCCGTTGGGATTAGAAACAAAGATTTGGAATGATATAGGAAGAGGACAGTTAGTGGTGCAGCACAGAAACAGTTGGGTTAGAGAAAGATTCTCTTGAACTTTGAGGAAAGCTTTGCTTTATTTCTTATTTCGGCCGGAAATCTGCCAATGAGGGGAAAAGTTCCAAGCACCGCCAGCCTTCCCTATCCCCTCACCAGTGGCAGATTAACCATTAGGCTAAGTAGGCTTAAGCCTAATGATTAAGGGAGGGGCCCCGAGAGCAAACAAAAAATGATTTAACCCTTTAAACGCGAATAAATTTTCATAACTATATCCTGTGGGTGAATTGATATGACAAATACCTATAAATAGAGGAGCTTCACCCCGGTACTGTACTATATGCAAATAAATACAAAGTAAGTGCTGCAAAGAATTTATTGTCATGCTATAATATGTATATACATTTATTTTAGTGCACACTTTGTTACATATAGTACTTTTTTCAATATTCACCTTTGCATAGCATTAGCCCCACAACACAAGTACGATGACTGTCACCATTGCCCCCAGTGCTATCAATGTATCATCAAATTCACGATCATAATCTGATAATTCACCAATATCATATAAAAATCCTCGGCATCTATATCATTTCCGCTATCATCACTGCATAATCCATCATCAAAACTATTGTTGGACGCATTTACCGCCTGTGAAAACGTCAAAACAGACTTTGGTTTGCGCGCCTCTATTGTTGTTTCTAATGTCACAAATGACTCGCTGTCACCACTCACCAGCCAAAGAGTTCTAATTCATTATCATAATGCATTAATAACGCGGAAGAGGATCAAAATCCGTTTGCGCTCAACAATGAGCGATGAGAAACGTAGACATCTGGCACTCATGCACATTGAGTCAGACATGATTTGATTTCTTGATTGACAGGCTGTTATCAACACTTTTGTAATCCAAAAAACACGGAAGCGTTTTAAAGTACAAATGTAAAGTAAATGAAAAATAAATGAATAAAAGTTTTGTAATTGATTCATATAACTTTACGATGTTATACATGTAGTATATTACACATAATACAACCATATAAATTATTTAACGTCACTTAATGTCCACTTTATCCTATTCAATGAAGAGTGGAGCGGGACGCAGGTCGCAAGGTCAGGGAGCCTTACCAAAGATCAGCCTCGGGATCCGGGTGGTAGTTAATTCGCCACTGCCCTCACATGCACCTTACTGGTTAGCTCGTTACCTCAACTATACTTATTCACTGGTGATGCCGGTGAAATATACTCGACGGACGGGCAAATTACTCTATCTGAATTTTGTATCATGTTCAATGATTTTTCGGGGCCATGATCTCCTTCTGGAGCATTTAATTATAACCACATTGAAATATGGGAGCGCATTGGAATGGTTGCAGTTGTTGCTGGTTTGACAGCACTAAATTCCGGTCCTGAATCATTTCACAAAAATTGTTTAAGGAATTTTATCCTACAAAAAAATGGAACTTGGGGAAACTTCATTTTCATATTATTCAACCTTGGAATCGCAACAAAAATGTTTACTTGACGAACGCACATCCCGTAAAGCAGTGACAAGATGCATTTCAAATATAACTATGTTGCAAGTATTCCCGTTGATTGACCAAAACCCGAGGTACAACGAGGCGTCTGCAATAAACATGATAGGGGAGTTAAAAGGAACTGTGCGATCATGTCCCTAACCTTCCACAAATAGAGAGCATTTAGGATACATTCAACGCCATTAACATCGATTAAGGAAGCCGGACTGTCTCTATCTCAGGCGACCAACTTCTTGCGTGAAAATGATATCCCAAAGACTTCAAGCATGGACAGCTTGATCAAATTCATCTTCAAGTATTGGGTTACCGGCAGAGCTGCAACACCTTGTACCAAGACAAGATCGGGGAATCTCTTCAATTCGCTTGAATGGGAAATCATTTTCATTACTGAATGCGATTGGAACGCTAATACCGATTTTTATAAGCTTATCACCGCTTGCAGGAAAGGAAATAAAATCTTTGGCTAGTTAAAGAAAAAAATTATTTGTTGTGAATCAGAAACAATGACAGCACTGTCTTTAAAAGCTGAGGCATGGGGATGCCATCGAGTGGAGAAGTCATCATATTTAAGACGGTTTTTAAAAGTTAGATAATACTTTTTATTGGTACTTCAAGTTTTCTGTGTGTTGCGAGCTGTGTCAGTGATGTTTACACCAGACTTTTCGTATCATAGGAGGAATATCGCCATAAGTTTAGTTGATGACGACCCTCTGTTACATTTCATAAGGAATGTTTTGCAGGAAAATAGCTGCCCCGATAATCACTCAATGGATTTTCACTGAAGAAACAGCTGGACTCCATCTTCTGCCATATCACTGCATACACCATAATGGCATCATACTTGGAAGAACAGGAAGAAGAGACAGATCTTCGGGGCATTGCTAACGTGCCAGAGAGGTTTCGACTGCTTGATGCACTGAGCATAAGTGAAGGTGAGGTGCAGGGAACTGAAGCAGTGGGCAGAGTGGTCAATCCGCAGAAAATAGGCGAAGGACCATCACAGGCGGAGAAGCCGAGAGCCTATTTCTCGGGGATTCCGTCTTCTAGAGAAACTCAAAAATATAAGCGTGCAGCAGAGACAACTTTTAGGCAAGTGGTTCAGAATATGGAAGAATGGGAGAAAAAACTCTCTTTCATCGCCCTTAAATTGGACAAAGTGTGCTGTGATCTGAAGGAAGCAATGGAGACTGTAAATCAACAAAAACATCAAGGCCCGAAGAGCAGTTTCTAAAAACATGATTATCATTCATCTAAAAGTCAGTGAGTGATGTTTTGAACTGAACAGTTTCACAAAGCTGCAATAAACCCGTTTGAGAGGATTCGGTCTTCAGTGATTTTGACTGGATTTTTGAATAAAAAATGATTGAGAAGCTGTGTAATCCAGACATTTAAAATGCTAAACGCATTCGATCGGGTTGGTGTAGATGAATATTTCCGAAGTGGGACAGTACAAATCAGTGGGGCATCAACTTAAAGTTACAGCTAGGACATTCATACTAGAAACGAGGAAGCACATTTCGAAAGGGAGGTTTAATTCTGAAAACTACATCTTTCAAATTCTCAAGAATAAGGTCAGGGTATCGGAGGATAATGATCAAAAGCGAGCAAAGTGAATTGCGTAGATGATCAGCTATTGCATGTTTGAATAAGGAGCATATTTAAGCGTAGGAATGGGATGCACCCGTCCTCATGATCATTCGAATAGGTCATCCATGCTTTTGCGAACATTAGCTGGCTGCAAAGGTGTATGAAGATGTTACATAATCTTTGGTGAATCACATAGAACTCGCTGCTTTAAGATCTTTCCAATGCTTGCAAAAGAGGAATGCATACTTTGCATCCATCTTTCTGAAAGCTTGGAAACTGTGGGTTCCTTTGGGCAACTGCTGCTATCATTTCAAGTTTCTAAAGCTACTGAGACCCTCACTAGCGCCACTGCCGTGTTATCTAACTCAGAAACACCATTTTGGAGCAGTGGATGTGAAATGCTTGCACATAAGTTCGTTTGCTCAAATGATAGGTATAACATTAAAAAAAAATCTTTAATGCAGATTAATACCATGAACGGGCGGATTGTTTTATGAGAAAAGGTTAGATAGGGGGATGAAAGGTGTTAGGATGTCGCCGGAATGCAGAGTTGAGATTAAAAGCAATTCAACCAAGATCTTAATAAACGGTGGAACACGCACCAGCGTGGATGCCAAATTATGCCCCTAAATAAAATGTTCATAAATTAGCATGTTTGCAAATTAGAGTGGATTTCGGAGCATTTATTGGCCTCTAAAATAAATTAAGAGTTCTGTACATAGGGCTGAGTAGTTATTCTATCTTTAGAATTTTGTACAATAAACTTGTCAAAAAACTGAACCAAAAAGTGGTACGTCGTTGATTGGAGTTATTGACATTTTGATGAATTAGATGTGGTTTCTGCATTTTGTTTTTTGTGGCGCTTTTCTTCCTTTAGCTGATATTTTCTTCCGTGATTATGTTCTGGCAGTTTCCCCTTCATTCAGTCCTGCCCGACATCTTAACATCGCTGTCTATCATTATTCAATTGAATATTCCTCAGTTGAATATTCCCCTTATCTTCGCTCTGTGATTACAGTATTAAGCGTTAAGGGTGGATTGTGCTGTTTTTTACTACTACACTCCATAGCCTCAAAGGATCATTGAGTTATTACCCTCCTTATTGAACAACTTTTTTGACCCATTCAATTAGCTTTTAATATATCGGATGATTAAGTAATTGGAAGTTATAATCGTTTTGGAAGGCAACGCAAAATGAACGATGTTGTACCAGCCAACTGAAGCAAACAATCCGACCTTTCAGTTCCTTTGAATTACTTGAAAAGGAATTGCAGAAGAGACATAAAACGGCTGACGAACGTGAAATCAACATTTTCACTCTATTGCCAAGATACACATTTTTATAAAAAAATAAAAAAAACATTTTTCAACAATAATGTTTCCTCCTGTTGTGTATGTGTAACAAATTCCATCCTTCGCTGCATATCGGCCTTTGGAAATCTAAATGCGATTTCCAATTGTCATTATTTAAGTATATAAGTCAATGAAATAGACAATGCAGCTTGTTTTTCCTGATGAAATCACTGAACAAGTAGGGTTTCCACGAAGAGTTCTTCAATTCGAACGTTAGCTTGTATATTCAGTATAAGGCACGCAAGATCAGATCCTAATACGTCATGCAGTCTTTGAAACCATCCTCGCCAGCCTGCATACAACAGCAACAGACGCATTTTGGAATAGTCCACCTGACTTTCAGCCCTCTCTATACTCCAACCACATGTTTCACCTACAGATGTTTTCTGGATAATTGGGCCGCCTTTCATGTAGTGTTTGGGAATAGTAGCCACATCAAGAGATCTCTCTTTGCTCTCTCATTTATGAACCATATCATGCAGCTGCTACCAAACTAAAATCGACTAATTGGCCATCCAACTTTGTGACCCCCTTCTACCATCCTTAACAGAACGACAAGAATCCATCTGTCATTAACTGGCCACGTTGGGGAATCACATTCATGACTGTCTCTCACAGTGCCGTCTCTTGACCGCAAATGGGGCCTATCCGCATGAATCAAAAAGCCAGTTTCATTACTTGCTCCTGAATAGTTAATTAATCTTCTTTCAGTGATGTTCCCATCTCCCTGGATAAATGTGTTCAATCACAACACTGCCAGTATGAAGTCAATTGAGAATATGATGCGTCTTAATTAATATTTTGTGTAACTATTAGCCTTCGGCAGCAAATAACGTTTATATAGATGCTGCATTGAATTATCAGATCATTGTTGAGTATAGGTGCGGCTGAACGTTTTCAAAATGCGTTCCCGAATCGGTCTTTTTTACCTCTTGTGTGCTTATGTTCTCGACAACGTTAACACTGTTTGCAAAATAGAAAGGAAGTTTAACTTGCCCAAATTAGTAAATGATCGGGTAATAACAATTGGCGGACTGTTCCCCGTTCACTTCAGAGTTGCCAAGCCCGATTTGACATTTAAAACCATGCCGGAATCTTTGCATTGCGAAGGGTGAGTTGCAATTTACTGCGCATATGAACGGAAGCAAAGTATCATCATGTGAAACTTAAGACAGAATTATTAGCTGGCTCACGACAATCTCGACTAAATCATAGCTGGAAATTATATCTTAGTGTGGTTAGTCATTAAAATGTAATCTATCAATTGGGTAATTGAATTACCCAAATTACCAAATCAGCGTCGTCTGTCACAATCTATGGAATGGTAGATGCCGGAATCAGACTTCTTTCCAGCAATGTTGTTTTTCTTTTTTTAAACCAAAGGCGAAAGGCCATCGCGTAAACTGTTTCTAAAATATGATAAGATTATGAATATGTTGAAGATTGCTCTCGTGGATCCCTGAAGGTAATTTTGGCATTTAAAACTCGGAAGATTATTGATGTGAACTAAGGTTCGAGGAATTAAGATGCAGAATCTTTATGGCCTTATAATTGGAGTTAATAGAACAAGAACGACAGTTAATTGAGCGCTACCACAAGAATTATGCCAGTGAGATATTCTATGAATTATTGAAATGAGTGGGAAACATATGGGGGACGGCACAATATAGATAAATGTTGAAGGCTAAGGATAAATGATCAGAAAATTATTTTCCTGTATCCGAGTCTTTAACTGCAGAAACACGTAAGATTAGTTTAGTCGACAGCTAGATACTAAATCAGTTCAGAATGGGAACTCAATAGAACATGCTGAGCGCACTCAGCGTGTTGTCCTGTATTTCTGGAGAGAATATATGGGAGGGTATTAACGGCCTCGCTCGTCCCGAAACCATAAAATCCGGCCCGAGGTCAATGGACCTTTCCTTGATTCCCCAGGCGAGTAAGGGCTCTTAGATGTATTCAGTTCATTCGAGTTGGATGACATTCATCTGTTTGTCATGCATGATTCATGTTGAAAGTTATGATAATATTTCAACAGCTGTCCATATACAAAATGTGTATAGAACATGTCCTGCTGATTATAGAATTGTGAATAATTTTACTTCACGGAAAACCAGGCGGTTTCTATAACGAAGAGCCGCCTCCCAGTGACAGCTAATGTACGAAAGACAAGTTGAAATTTTGCATGGCTGGTCTTTGTTAAGTCTTTCCGAAACCTGCGCTTCGCTAGATAGTTGTCTTTAAAATAATGGTGATGAGCTGCTTTTTTTGCACAGGTGGGATAGCTGCGGTATAGGCATACCCATATTGTTGATAGGAAGGGAGTTCCAGGGCTTTGATACAGTGACAATGAAGAAATGGCGACATATTTCCAAGTTAGGATGATGGAGTAACTTGAGGGGAATCTCCTGGTGGTGATGCACCCAGGAATCTGTTGCATTTATCAGTCTAAATGGTAGCGGACAAGAGTTTCTAACATGTTTTCTCAGGAATCTTGATGAATTTCCACAGTATATCTTGTAGATGGTATATACGACTATCACTGTTGATTGGTGATGCAATAAGTGAATGTTTATGGCATTCGCGGATTGGTGAACGATAATCACGAAAGATGATTTTTAACTCCAATGGCGCGCTGTCAGATTCCTTATTAATGAATACCTTATATTAATTTAAAATTTCTTATATTCAATATTTAGAAATTAACGTATTAAATTATTTGTATTGAATCGAGAAAAAACAAGTTCGATAATTTAAGGTATACAGTTAACATGTGAGCAAATGTCCGTTGGAATATATTTTCTTGCAGTTTTTGGCAGTAGATTGCTCAAATAATTCATACGTTACTAGTTACTAGATGGTACCATCACAAAGATTGTCCGTATCCATTCCCGTCACATTCCCCGACGATATCTCAACTCAGCTGCTGCCGAAACGCTATCCAGGTTAGTTGTCTAAATGATATGTCCAACAGATTTCTGTTCGACCTCCCCTCTTGAATCGTTTCTAAGCTAAAATCCATCAAAGACTCCACTTTGTCCAGACTTTATTCCAACATAATTGGCGACAATTCCTCTAACTGCGGATAAGACCATGAGACAACAAGACATAGCACAGAATTAGGTCACTTGGCTCAACGAGTCTGTCGCCATTAAATCGTGGCTGATATTATCGTAATAAATTTCCTCCTTGAAGACGCTGAGCGGAGGGAACGGGAATTGCAGCGGGCCAGGAGCGGACCATGAAAATGTCCGATGAACTCGCGCCGGATTTTATGGTTTGGAGCCAAGCCAGGCCGCAAAATCTATTGAACAAACTCGTGATCATCCACCCGAATACTGCCCACTGTTTCTGTGACAAAATCTGTTTGGTAATGACCCTTGAAATGCCGCTGCACTAAGAGAATGCTGAAATTGCTGATATATCCACCTTTCAACTTTTGCCGAAATTGTATCGATGCTTAGAGGGATAGGCATAGGGGTAGGCATTGGTGCGTAACATTGTGATTCCAGGCCTTAGAATATTGGTACAAATTGAATCAATTCTAATGCTAAACTAAACTCGAAGTCCAAAACATAAATTTATCATGCTCCTTATTTCAAGCTAAAGAGAAACGAATATATTTCAAATTTAGCATTCAATCTTCGGAAAACTGGAATGCGGCTTCTGTCTATTGTAGAACTGGTCCAATCTTCCTCTACATAAAGTTCAGTAGCGAATTGATAACGCTCGTTGTTTTGCAACAGATACCTTTTAAAGCCATTCTCACTATCTTGCAGTTAAGCGGTAAAGAAATGATTACCACCCAGCCCAGCCTAGCACGATAGCATTTTTTTTCATTCGGCATTAGATATTTTGTGGATTATTTACCGATTTTGATGCTAACGGAAAATTGAGATACTGCCGGCCTGCCTCCTGCTGAAAAACGTGTCCGGTTTTAATTTCGATTTAGCTCTATGCGCCGTCATGTTTTAATTATATACCTAACTAATTGACAAAATTCTTGGGCAGGAGAACAGCACTCGAATAATAAAGGAAGGTGCAATAAGTCATGCAATTCACACGGTGGTAAATCTTCAATTTGATACCTGGATTTGCATTGTTATTAATGATCGTTGGAATATGACGAGAACTCCTTATTTATGACGGAAGTGGTAATCCGGCGTTGTCCTTAACGAAGGATACCATCAAATTTACGGGTTGGCAGTTTACAAATTAACTTACTCAGCATCACTGTAAAAGTTGCCTACAAGGCCTGATTCGTTGGACATGTTCAAGGTAAAGAATCAGCAAATCTTCATTTGAACAGTGTGCTTTGGAAGTCCAAGTCTAGCTATTCGATTTCGACTTGTTGTCTCTCCACTCTTCGTCTCCCATATTAAAAACCCTATTAAATTCCACCCGTATTTTACATTAACAAATCAGTCTTGTTTTAGTTTCTGTAACAGTCAACCTTAGTTTTTCAACGAACATAGAGGCTACTTCTTTCAAAGGAGACAACTGATTCTGTATAAAATGATATTTGTGTTTATTGTGAGAAACATTAAGTGGACAGCGATTACATTCAATCATTTTGTGTTTTTGAAACTATCTGAATAAGTACTCAGGTGGAATGTCTTGATTAGTTTCAATTTCAGAGCATTTCGGTGGGTGCAGACAATGATATTCACTATAGATGAAATAAATAGAGATGAAAAACTACTTCCAAATATAACTCTCGGTTATCGGATCTTCGACTCCTGTGACACACACTTCCAGGCTCTCCGAGCTGCTGTTTCACTTATCAACGGTCAAGAAGAATCGGTGAATGGTAACGACTGTATTCCTTCAACACTTGCCATCATAGGAGACTCTGGATCAACCCAGTCCATGGTAGTAACACGAATGCTTGGGCTTTTCAGAATTCCACTGGTATAGTATTTCTAATGTATTTACGATATGTAATTGAATTTCAATCTAACAAGTTAACTGCTAATGATAGATGAATATAACTCATGCCAGAACTTCCTGATTGAACACAATTATGCTTCAGAAATTAGCTTCTAATGTTGTTGAGGAGCAAACCGGAGTGAGGCTATTGTATTTTATTTCAGCACCTCTTGGCTAAGGAAAGTTGTCTCAGTTACAATACTCCCCGTGCTATTTTTAACTATCTATCTATCTTTCTATCCATCTATCTATCTATCTGTCTATCTGTCTGTTTTTCTGTCTATCCATCTGGCTACCCGTCTGTCTGTCTATCTATCTAGTTCCACATGTGAAGAATGGTATTTCCTTGGTAAGTCAGCCCTTGTAAATGAAATCCTGCATTTGCCAGCGCCTTTAAAAAAGGTGAGTGGCGCATTTAAGCTATATTTTAGCTGAAATCTTGAATTACAGCTCTCCCTGTTTAACTGATGTATAAGACTAAAAGTTAATGTGGTAAATCTTCAATTTCCAACCTGCGCAAAAAATTGTCTTTCTTTTTCGACAGTTCATGAGAAGACACACGCGATTATCTCGTCCATTGATGTTAATGAATTTAGGATCGTTTGACCTTGAAAGCTAGCGTTCTTCCTGCAAAGTTTTCTTTTCCTCCAGAGCCACGTCCAAAGTTAAAAGCATTCTTTGGCAGTTGTTCCATCATCCTGTTTTTGTAATGAGAGTTTAAAATGCAAAGGGTACCGCATGGATAGCCTGCTGCATATCTGCCTAATTTTATGCTCCATTGAAGTCATGGATCCCGAAAGAGTAGCGGTATAAGTAATGCACGTGGGCGGGTACAAGAAATGTTACTATTGCTGATTGACCCATGAAGTAGAAAATGAGAATTAATCCCTTCGTGAAACTGCCTGTTCAACCGTTTGATTTAAATGTCCTCATCACTATTGAGATAAGATCTTTTACAAAAATACTTTTGTGGGAATAGGCTGAAACAAAAAAGGACTGAATTTGTAAGGTATTGATCAGAGCATAAATCTGGCGAAACGTTTTTCGTTGAATCGTTAACTTTTTTCTTCAAAAATGGCTCGTGGCTTGTTGATTATTTTCAGCACTTTTATTTTTCATTTCCAGTATCTTCAATATTTTATTCTCGTACTAAAATCGGGCTCCACTTAATTCATGAAAACAACATCTCCTCCTCAAATGTCAAAAACAGGCCTACGTTTGAAAGTAGGATGAGTTCCATCAAGACGATACTTCTTGAAAACAACGTTCTCTAAATTAATATTAAGTACCAACATTTTTTCTTACGATATATCGTAATTCCACAATTTATCTTATGAATATAGTTACGGTGTGGAGCTAAACATTGGAGATCAGGAAGAACGGTTCAGACGGTGATGCATGTTGGCATTCAGCAATTGCGAAAAGATTTAAGGGCTCTCTGTTTCAACACTCTGGTTCTTCTAGGTTGATTGTGTATGATGACTTTGATGGACAAAGTATGCAGCCACGCAAATATTCCTAATTTCCGTCGCTTGAGAAAAACGGGGATTTATTTAAATTTATTTCTGAATAGTTCATAAAGGATTCTCGGAAACTTACCTGAGCCCCGTCATTTGCACGGCGTTTTCCTTTACGCAAGAAATCTATTTGTTATTCTTTACAGCATACGATCAAAATGCTTAGCACATCCATTGAAGTCTGTTACTTTTTTTAATATGTTAATATTCTCCACCACCATCGACCATACACCTATATGCACAGTTGAGACATTAGAGACTGGGGTTGAGTGCCTTTATACAAGTCTCTCGATTTTCAGGTGGAGGTCCAGTCCTTCTCATGACGCTGCAAAAATTTGATTTACTGCCACTGATGATAAAAATTGGGCTCGATGTAATTCATTTCAGACCTTGTGCTCGAAAACACTAAACATGGGTTTATGATTGGAAGTAAGATGAGTTCCATCATGGCCGGTCTTGTTTGTGTCAGAAAAGAAATAGGCGACTGATAACTCTGCTGTGTTACCAAGCAAGTTCAGTTACATACATTGGGTGCGGATACTTGATAGTCACAGGATATATTATTGAAAATAATATTATATTATTGTTATTCGTTCATTGACTCAAACAAAGGTGGTCAAACAATTGCCTTAACATACCAAGACGTCAAATTGTCCTGTTAAGTGGAACAAATTGGCTGCGTATCTCGTTAGATTTACATGTTAAACTGTTAAACCAAAAACAAATTATCCAAAAGAAAAATCTGGCCAAGTGATCGAAGTTTCACTGTGAGAGCATTTCGGGAATAGTGATCATAATTCGGTAAGTTTTCACGTGCTTGGGAATAAAGACAAGAGTGGTCCTCGGGCGAAGGGGTTAAATTGAGGGAAGACTAGCTACAAAAACGTTATGCAGGATCTAGAGATTGCAGATTGCAGGAGGCTATTTGTGGGTAAATCAACATCTGATATGTGGGAGTTTTTCAAATGTTTGAATTTCAGAACAGGCATGTGCCTGTGAGAATGAAGGAAAGTGTGGCAAGTATTTGGAACCGTGCAATGCGGAGGATATTGTGAGCATTGTCAGAAAGGAAAATGAAGGATTGGTAATGTCTAAAAGGCTTAGAGCAGATGAAGCCCTTGAAGAATACAAAGAATTTATAAAAGAACATAAGGAAGGAGTTAGGGAACTAAAAAAGTCATTAAAAAATTCTTGGCAAACAGGATTAAGGGAAATTCTAAGGTGTTTTATAGTATGTGAAGAGCAAGATAGTAGCCAGGGAAAAGGCTGGTCCACTCAAGGATAATGCAGGAAATCTATGCATGGAAACAGAAGAAATGGGCAAGATAGTAAATGAATATTTTGCCTCAGTATTCACTAAACAGAGAGACATAATATATTCTACACTCCCTAGAATAGCGAGTGTAGATATTATGGGTCATATCGATTTCAAAAAACATGAAATGTTGGGTGCATTAAAAAGTATTAAAGTACATAGGTCCCCAGAGCCTAATGGGATCTACCCAAGCAAGGATGGATATTGAAAGGGCATTGACAGAAATATTTATATTCTGTTGGCGAGATGTAAAGTTTTGAAGAGCAGTAGGATAGTTCCATTGTTCCGTTGTTTAAGAAGGACAGCAGAAATAATCCAGGAAATTATAGACCGTTGAGAGCCTTATATCAATGATAGGGAAATATTTGGAAAACATTCTTACGGGCAGGATTTATTCACATTTGGAAACCAATTGACTTATTAGTGATAGCACGGTTTTGTGCAAGGGAGCTAGTGCCTCACAAACTTGATCAAGTTTTTCAAGGAAGATAGATGATTGAAAGGCTGTTGCTGTTGTATACATGGACTTCAGTAAAACCTTTGACAAAGTACCTCATGGTAGACTGGTGTGAAAGGTGAAGTCAATGGGATCAGAAGACAACTGGTAAGATTGATGAGAATTGGCCATAGAAGACAGAGGGTAGCAGTGGAGGGCTACTATTTAAAATGGAGGGTTATGACTAGCGTTGATCCACATGAATCAGTTGTGGAATCTTTGCTATTCGTAGTATACAGAAATGATTTGGAGAAAAATGTAGCTGGTCTCATTAGCAAGTTCACAGATGACACAAAAATTGGTAAAATTTCAGATAGTGAAGAGGATTGTCAAGGATATAAGAAGACATAGACCAGTTGAACACTAGGGTGGAGAAATGGCAGAAGGAGTTTAATTCGGACAAGCGTCCAATAATACATTTTGGAAGGTCCGATGCGGAATTATAAAGTAAATGGTAGAACCCTGGGAATATTGACAGGCAAAGAGGTATGAGCGTACATATTCACTGATCACTGAAATTGGAAATGCACGTTGATAAGTTGGTGAAGAAGACATACAGCATGCTTGTCGGCATTGGTCAGGATATTGAGAATAAAAATTCGCAGGACATGCTGCAGCTCTGTAGAACCTTAGTTGAGCTCATCTAGAATATTCTATACAATTCTGTTCACCACACTACCAAAAGGATGTGAATGCTTTGGAAAGGATACAAAAGAGGTTTACTAGTTTGTTGTCTGGTTGGAAGGTATTATCTATGAAGAGAGGTTGGATAAACTCGGCTTGTTGTCACTGGAACGGCCAAGTTTGAGGGATCACCTGATAGAAGTTTACAAGGTTATGAGGTGCATGGATGGAACGGACAGTCAGGTACTCTTTCCTAGGATGGAAAAGTTATGTACTAGGGGACACATGCTTAAGGTACGTGGGGAAAAGTTTAGAGAAGATGTGCCAGGCAAATGCTTTTACAGAGAGGGTGGCGATGCTTGGAATGCACTGCCTGGTGGCAGCAGGTAACGTAGCAGCATTTAAAGGGCAACTAGACGAAAATATGAACAGGATGGGAATAGAAGGATGTGGAATCCGTAAGTACATGCCGTTATAGTTCAGGTAGACATCGTGACGCAGGCTTGGAGGGATGAAGGGCCTCTTTTTATGCTGTCCTTTTCTTTGCTCTTTGTTCTCTTGCCAATGCTAGATAACTGAACAAGAAACAACAAATACTGGAATTATTCAGCAAGATGAGCAGCATCTTCAGAGCAGGAAATGTAGTTCAGGTCAATAATTCCACAAACGCCCTTTCGCTCCATCGATTCACCGAATGAGAACTTCTAGTATTTTCCGCATTTTTTAAGTTAAATTGATGAGTATATTGTTGGGAATATGAATTTATCATTTCGCTTATTTTGTGTCTTAGTTTTTCAAGAGGGAAATATCATTAATATCAGTTCTGTAGAAGGGTGACATGGACTCGAAACGGTAACTCTTTCTCTCTCCACAGACGCGGCCTGGCCCCCTAGGTTTATCCAGCATTTTCTGTTTTTATCTCATTGATGTGAAGTTTCGTAGGGATCAGTAGATTGTAAATTTGGTCTTCTGCAGGTGAGCTACTTTTCTACTTGTGCCTGCCTGAGTAACAAAGCAGAGTACCCGGCCTTTCTTCGAACCGTGCCAAGTGATTACTATCAAGTCAGAGCTTTGGCGCAGCTTGTGAAACATTTTGGATGGAGTTGGGTGGGAACAATCGCGGGAGATGATGACTACGGTCGATATGGCGTTCAGATGTTCAGTGAACAAATTGAGGCTCTCGGAATGTGTATTGCTTTCTCTCACATGATTCCAAAAGTGAGCACCAAGGAGAAGATTGAAGCGATTGTCAACTCTATCCGAGAAAGCCGTGCCAGGGTGATACTTGTCTTCGCCATTGAACAAGACACTGACACCCTGGTGCAGGAAGTAAAGCGGCAAAATATTACTGGAATACAATGGCTCGCGAGCGAGGCCTGGATAACATCAGCCATGCTATCCAGCCAGGAAAATTCAATTTTGATTGGCACCCTCGGATTTGCACTTCGTCGGGCACAGATACCAGGTCTTCAGCAATTCCTACAGAAGATCAACCCATCCACAGCTTCTCAAAATGCTTTGGTAACAGAGTTTTGGGAAACGTTATTTCATTGCTCATTGCAAACTTCGGGAAATGGCACAAATCAATGCACAGGATCAGAGGACATAAAGAGCGGTTTAAACATCTATTCTGATGTATCACAACTCAGAGTATCATATAATGTATACAATGGAATCTATGCAATAGCTCACGCTCTTCACGATCTCTCCTCTTGTGAAGATGGGAAAGGACCGTTTGAAAATGATAGTTGTGCCAGCAGCGTGGATGTTAAACCATGGCAGGTAAGAGATCGGTGACTGCATGCTAAAAAAATCAAAGTCCTGTTGAGTGGCAACTAAATTTCAAATATTCAAGGCAAGGATATCTTATGTAAAGCGAGCCAACTTTTCCATTTAATAATTTATATCTGTTGTGGAAGACAAAAGAACAACCCGAAAAATTTGATGAACTAAGTGTTAAAGGACAGAGGGAAACTAAGATCTAGACAATATTAAGGTCGAATTTGTTGGATTAAATCAATTGAGTAAAACCTGATTAATTTCACGATTAACATCAAAGGTTTTTCAAATGTGTAAATTTGAAAACGGAATTTTGATTTTCCATAATTAGTAAAAGTGGAAGAATTTTCTGGTTTGAAAGGCAGCAAATGTTAATTCGATATCCATTCAAGTGCAAAATGCTGAACGACAAGTTAATTGGCGAATTATTAGTTGTAACAAAAATACTAGAATCCATTATTAGAGACCCAGTAACATAACTTATCGAAAAGGTACTGATTAGTTCGAAACAAGTTATGTTGAATCGAAATAGAAGAGTAGACAGGACAAACGATGAATACAATATACATGAATTTTTCAAAAGCTTTTGATAAAATCACATCAGAGTTTGCTACTGCTAATGCGGGGGGTGGGGGTTGGGGCGGGGGTGAGAGGTCATGCGACTGTGGTTAACCTATACGTTGTATAAAAGATTGGTTCATTCACTCAACAGAGAGATTGATTAACTGGGATTATTAGTTTGGTGAAGTAAGCAGTGTATAGAGTGAGAGGAAAAGTGACAAACCCCAAATATTTATTGTCGATCTCAATAAATTAGTAAAGGAACTGGTGCAAAATTTTATGGCCCTGTGATATAAAGCATAAAATAAGAAAAAAATTTTAATGCTCGAATGCTATATGTTTGAAACTAGGAGACTGCCATACTTACAAAGTACAGAAAATCTACACTTATCAATCAAAAAAATACAATGAACGGCATTTTATATCAAATTATCAAGAAGCAGTGAAACATAGCAGTCCCTTCATCTCTCAGGATCGTAAACATTCACCTACATAGGTGATGTATTTCCATCATATTTTAATGCTGTGATGTTGGACAGCGTCCAAAAGAGTCACACCCTAAAACACAAATCATCATGAAGACCATGATTTTCCAATTTTATCCTCCAATGTCCTATTTTTCTCTCTCTTAAAAAATAGTCTCAATACGCCTCTTCCTTCAGCTTAGAACATAGAACAATACAGCACAAACAGGCCCTTCGGCCCACGAGTTGCGCCGATCCACAGACCTATCTATAACCCCCTATCCTATTCTTTTCCATATACTCATCCAGAAGTCTTTTAAAAGACCCCAGTGAGTTTGCCACAACAACCTCCGATGGCAGCTGATTCCATTCACTCACCACCCTCTGAGTGAAAAACTTACCCTTGACATCTCCTTTGTGTTTGCTTCCCTGCACCTTAAATCTGTGTCCTCTCGTAGTGATCATTTCAGCTCGGGAAAATAGTCTCTGAGAGTCCACCCTATCTATTCCTCTCAACATTTTATAAACCTCTATCAGGTCGCCTCTCAACCTACGTCTCTCCAGTGAGAAGACTCCCAGCTCCCTCAACCTATCTTCATAAGGCCTGCCTCCCAATCCAGGCAGCATCCTTGTAAATCTCCTCTGAACTCTCTCAATAGCCTCTACATCCTTCCTATAATGAGGCGACCAGAACTGCGCACAATACTCCAACTGGGGTCTGACAAGAGTCTTATAGAGCTGCATCATTACCTCCTGACTCCTAAACTCTATTCCTCGATTAATGAAGGCCAGTACACCGTACGCCTTCTTGACCACTTCCTCCACCTGCGAGGCCGATTTAAGAGTCCTATGGACCCGGACCCCGAGATCCTTCTGCTCTACAACACAGCTAAGACCCCTACCCCTTATATTGTACTCCTCCATCCCATTATTTCTGCCAAAATGCACCACTACACATTTATCCGCATTGAAGTCCATCTGCCACTTCTCCACCCACTCTTGCATCCTGTCTATGTCCCGCTGCAACTTTTGGCACCCTCCAGACCATCCACAACACCACCAATCTTTGTATCGTCGGCAAACTTACTAACCCATCCCTCCACTTCCTCATCCAGGTCATTTATGAAAATGACAAACAGCAGGGGTCCCTGAACAGATCCCTGGGGCGCTCCACTGGTTACCGACCTCCATGCAGAACAAGACCCATCCACAACCACTCTCTGCCTTCTGCCGGCAAGCCAGTTCTGGATCCACGAGGCCAAAGCCCCTTGGATCCCATGCCCTCTCACCTTCTCCAGAAGCCTTGCATGTGGGACCTTATCAAACGCCTTACTAAAGTCCATGTACACTACGTCCACCGCCCTTCCTTGTCAATGTGTTCAGTCACATTTTCGAAGAACTCAACTAGGCTCATAAGGCATGACCTGCCCTTGACAAAACCATGCTGACTATTTCTAATCAGTCCAATCTTCTCCAAATGTTCATATATCTTATCCCTCAGACGCCTCTCCATCAGCTTACCAACCACTGAAGTCAGACTCACTGGTCGGTAATTTCCTGGACTATCCCTGTTCCCTTTCTTAAAGATAGGAACCACATCCGCAATCCTCCAATCCTCCGGAACCTCTCCCGTTTCCATGGACGACGCAAAGATCATCGCCAGGAGCTCTGCAACCACTTCCCTCACCTCCCACAATAACCTGGGGTACATCCCATCCGGTCCCGGCGATTTGTCTATCTTGATAGAATTTAACAGGTCTAACACATCCTCTTTCCTAACATCCACATACTCAATCGTTTCCGCATGCCTCAAACCTGCAGTGCAATCTCCCAGTTCACTTTTCACCTTGAATACCGAGGCAAAGTATTCATTAAGAACCTCTGCCATTTCTTCCGGATTCACACAGACTTTTCCCCCTTCACCTTTTATAGGCCCTATCCCTTCTCTTCTCATCCTTTTACTTTTCACATATTTGTAGAAGGCCTAAGACGGCTTAAGCTGCAAATCTTCGCTTCTCATGCCAGGTATCACATCACGTTTTTTAAGAGTTGTAAACTGAGAACCTATCTCTTACTTCCTTAAGCTGCTCTGTGTTTACAGTCCACGGCAAACAAATAATATGCTTCTTTTGGATGCAATATTCACAAAGGCGCATATTCTTGTCAATAACATTGCATGTCAGAATACTAGAAAATAAATATTTCCTTCCGGTGCAGTCGTCCTGCCCACAACCATGGTTAATCAGTTATGACAAATCTTGGGCTTTGTGCCATTCTAAGTTCAAACTGTTTGTAGCCATTCATCAAAACTGATTGTTAAAAAATATCTAATCGTATCATGGAAAATTAACAATATACAGCTACTCTACCTCGAGCTCAGGAATTTGAAGTTGTCGAACAACAAAATATATATTCTCGTTAACAACGCTCTTTGTGTAAAGAATTCTACAACAGAAATTCAACTTGAACTATTTAATTTGAACTCCGGCTAAGAAATAAATTGCTGACTATAAAATCTAGTAAAATTATCAAACTCTTACACTTGCTCATGATATAAAGCTAGATAGGAAACTATGATTTGGAGAGGGCGCAAAGAAGTTGCACACGTTAAGTGAGTAGTAAAAATGCTAGCATAATGTAGAGATGACGACATTACCATTTTGGTAGCAAAGCTACAAAAGCAAAATTCCTATTTAATTAGGCTAGACTAGAAGATAATGGAAGACAGAGGCGGCAGAGGATCCTATAATAGAATAATCCTGCTGAAATGCTAGATATATTGGTGCTGATTTTCTATAATTCCCCAGATTCTGGCAGGATGTTATCAAACTGAATATACTGAATGTGACCGCTCTATTCAAGTGATGGAATGCATGAAACTGCATGCCATTTAGATTAACATTTGTCGTAAGGAAATTGTTGCATTGTATTACTAAGTAGGTTACAGTGTGGAACTTAGAAAATATCGCTACAATCAGCAACGTCAATTTTTCATTAAGGCAAATCATTGTTGACTGATTTATTTTAGTTATTTGAGGAAGTAACAGGCGGTGTGGATAAAGGAGAATCTGTATATGTGTTGTACGTTGACATCGAGACAACATTTGACAACGTGCCATATTAAACGTTCGTATGCATAACAAGAACTCGTGTGTAGAGCTTAACATGTGCCAGTTAATTAAAAGAACGTAGGCGTAAACATAAATGCATATTTTTTGGTCGGGCACTATGTGAGGAGTGAAGTGTCACGTGGTCAGTGCTGGCGTCTCAATTATTTTCAATTTATATCAATGATTTGGACGAAAGGACTGAATGTAAAGGGCTAAATTTGCTTATGACAGAAATTTACGAGAAGTAAGTTGTGAGGAGAAAATAAGAAATCTGCAACGTTATATAAATAGGTTAAGCAATGGACACAAAATTGGGCGATGAAGTTTGACGTGGGTAAATATGAAAATTTCCAATTTGACAGCAAGAATAATACAGTGGGATATTATATAAATGGAGGAGTTTGTAGAACTCTGAGGTACGTACATTTTCGTTTATGCTGGTACATAAATAAGAAAAGGTTAGTGTGTAGGAACAGCAAGTGATTAGAAAGCCAAATGAAATTTTGTTTTTTTTTATTGTAAGGAGATTTTGAATATAATAATAGCAATGAAACGAAAATACGATCGTTGCTGGAGATTTGAACTAAACACAGAAACTTGGATAAACTGAGCAGGTCTGGCGAGAGAACAAAAATTAGCGTTTCGAGTTCAACATGGCCCTTCTGCAGAAAAGTTCTACAGAGGGATCATTTGGACACGAAGAATTAACTTTGCTTCTCTATCTACAAATGCTGTCAGTCCTATCCAGTGTTATCTATTTTTATTAAATACGTAAGGATGTATTGGTGAAGTTGTACCGGGCGTTGGTGGGACGACATCTAGACTGCAGCGTACAATTTTGGCATCCTTAATTTGAATAGAAACATATATGCATTAGGTGCAGAACCCACACGGTCCGCTCCATTCATACCAAGGATGCTGTTGGGACAGGGTCTTGAGGGGAGGGGGCAGGTGTTGGGGGGGCACAGGTGGTTATTGCAACAGACTGGACAAGATATATCAAGTGAATTTTAGAAGATTGGTAAGCCATCATATTGAAACATGAAAGATCCTGAGGGGACTTGATATAGTGGATATTGAAAAAAACTTTCCATATGTAGAACATGATAGTACTAGCAGACGGAGATGACATATGTGGTCTTCAGTTTAAAAGGAAAATGAGATTTTGTATTCTTGAAAGTGGAATGGAGCCCAGATCAATGCATATTTTAAGACAGAGGAGGATACTCTTTTGGTGAACAAGAGAGTAAAATGTCATCTGACATCAGCTGAATATAGTGTCCCCCTGACACGAAGGGGTAATTTAGCATGACCAATCCACCGAACCCCCATATCTTTGGACTGTGGGAGAAAACCGGAGGGAAGGATTGTCTTGTGAGGAGGGATTCAGTGGAGAGGATTCATATCGTTTGGAGTACAGAAAACTGAAACGTTTAAAACTGTTCGAGTGTTTGATCGCTGTACAAAATGGAAGGGTGCCATTGGCTGAATAGCCCAGAACATCACTCTCAGAAGTAATTCAATTAAGATTGCGATTAAATAAAATGTATTTACTCCGAATCTGAGACACCTGAGCATTCTGCATGCCAGTCGGGCAGGGTCACTCAATCGTTTATTGTGTCCAAGACTATGAGAGATGCGCTTTTGGAATTAAGAGAATTTTTTTAAAAAATGGGAATTGGCAAATAAAGCAGAATTAAGTACAAATTCAGAAAATATGTAATTAAAATTTGGAGCAAGCTCAAATGGTCTGATGGCTTTTTGCTGTTTTCATTTGTTTTTATGTTTAATGTTTCCTTTCCTTCACGCAGCTTTTGCACTACCTGAAATACGTTAACTTTACAAACAGATTGGGAGATAAAGTAATGTTTGATGAAAATGGAGATCCTAATCCATCCTATGATTTAATCAACTGGAGGGAAAATGTCGACGGTTCCATCAGTTATGTGACTGTAGGTCGGTTTGATGGTACGCTTAATTCAAATTACAAGCTTCAAATTGATGAAAATGCAATTGTTTGGAATAACGGCAAGAAAGAGGTAAGTCCAATTTCTACTTTGATTCAACATCGTCATCCTCTTAGTTGGCACATGGGCAATGTAATAGTGCAAATACACGTAAATTACCTTTCTTATGGTAGCAACATTTTAAACTACGGAAAGTGGATGCCCCTTGATTTACTTTTTTGGTAAAAGTTGTTTGCTGAGCTGGATACTGGTCATTCCGTTCCTCATTTTATAGTTTGGAAAAATAAGAAGGGCATTTTTGCACAACATAGAAATAAAGTGATTATTAATTTATTATTTGTAACTCGCAAAGGCACGCAATTAATTAGCAAGAAACAGCAAGAAAGGATAAATTCACCTTTTTCTCTGGTTCGAAAGATTTAACGAGTGGTTTGCCACAAGGAACAGTGCTGGAGCCTCAATATATTGCGATTGATAAAACGATTTGGATGAAGAGACCAACGATATTGTTATTAAGGATGCTAATGATACAAAGATAGAGAGGAAAGTAAGTGCATTGGACACTAAGCATATTCGATTCTAGACACCATGGGCACCACGTGAAGATCACCTGATTCAGAAGACTCGACAGTTCGTATGGTATATGCTTGGCCATATTTCTTATGGCCTTGCATTTTCATGAATGCGAATCCTTTGGTGAGGTACTGGTGCAGAAAAATGAATCGAAGAGCAGGCCATCGGGGTCATTATAATTTCCAAAAATAACTGCGCATTTTCAAATACAGGAAGTTGCTGACTAGTTTACTGCAAAATAACAATGAGCGCTGTGGCCACTTAATTATTTATACTCCAAAATCCTAACCTATTGGCATAAGAACATAGGTAGGTTTGCCAAGTCTAACCCTGAAGCGCTAATCAACAAGAGACTTTAGTTAAACATGAGACATTAAAGTGTAGCAAGTTGAAGGCAAAGACATCGAAAATCGAATGAGATGTACCATGGGCACCGGATACAACGTCGCCTTCAATCTTCGCATCAGTTATATAAAGACTCAATAATTCGAATGTATCTGACAAATCGAGTATGACTGCGTATAGAGTTTAGATTTTATGCTGATGTTCTCACCATTTTCTCTCGAAATTGAGATTGAGAATTGACAGGGAGCGCACCAGCAAACTCCAGACGATCTCACTTCTGTACCAAAAAATCAATTTTGCATACCTGTTGTGTAAATAATGCACTTTTACATTTTTTCCACAGATTCCTCAATCAACATGTAGTACGGCCTGCGTAAAAGGGACAAGGAAAGCTGTTAGGCAAGGGCAACCTGCTTGTTGCTTTGATTGTGTATCATGTGCAGACGGCGAAATTAGTAATCAAACAGGTGAGCAACTAAAAATCGTACATCACTACTTGCTACACTAAGTATGAAGCAGGTTAGAGCATTTCTGCTATACCTAACTTCCTGAGCTTTACATCAATAGAATTATCTCCGTTATTAATGTTTTCACATTTCGCCCCGACTAGAAATGTGAACGATATGTTAATTGACTACTAATGCTGAAGACTGCGTCACTAAAGCAGAGAGGTGAGTTCGCAAACTTCGAAGGCAGTTTCGGAATTTCAATAGCATATTAGATAACAATATGAAATTGAAAAACTGCCTACAATTGAATTGACCATGACGCTATTGGTTCAGAAATGTCCGAGAACAAACAATCATGGCGCTTTATCCTGTTAGGCCTGTAGACATTTTCAGCCAGAGTAATGTGATTCCAATTTCTCACAGCAAGTTAATTATCTGGTTAATCAACGAATGCAGATAACAAGGATAATACTCCAGGTGAAACAGACGCTGGCTGCATAACACTGGTCAAAACTATTATTGAGCAAACCTACAGATGGAGACCGGGAAAGGTTAAATATGAACATTTCTGTACGTAAGGATTATATAATGGTAAGGCGATTGGCCGAATCTTGTTCAGTGACGTAACAAGGAAAAGTCACAAGGGACTGAATAGGTTATCCCTTTAGTTATGGTTATAGTTACCTAAGGTCAATAAAATATGGTCAAATTCCAGCCTTTTCAGCCTTGTATGTATTCAGAGCATACGTGCTTCTTAATCAAAGTTCTGGGGTGCTTACATTTAACGATTCAGTGTATTGCAGTATGTTGAACAAAATAACGGGTTTTTAAGATAGGTGTTCCAGTATATAAATCACTCTATTGCCGTACACTAAAATTTCTCTACAACATTTTTCAGCCAATCAACAAACATTCCGAACGCGTTATCTTTCTCCAATACTAGCACATTGTAGACACCCCCATTTTCGTTGTTCCATAATTGCCGACCCGCATATATTTAGGCTCTAAACTCTGTAGTCCCTTTCCTACGTTTTTATGCCTCTCATGCTTCTGAGAACCTTTCCCAAAACCTAAATTTACCAATCATTGTCTGCTAAGCTGTATTTGCTATCTGTAACTTTAAAGGCTGGAACCTCACTCTACAATTCGGACAGGTAATCAGCTATGTTCAGTAAGACAAGCAGAAAAGCTTGCCAGTGCAGTAGTAGGGAAAATTGAAAATGTCCGGTGAAGATAAAACGCAGGACTACAAGCATGCTGAACGTCAGACGTAGCATGCTATAGAAGGAGCTACGCAATGTCACAAAAAATTGATCAGAATGAAGTTGAAAAGACTTGCTACATCCAATCATAAATGAAGGAAAGCTGTTAAATATCTAAGCGAAGTTGGATTCTCGATGAACATTCCCATCCTTAATTAGACTGAACCCAGTATAACTTGGTTAGAGATTCCCAAAAATTGCTTAACCTCTAATTTCAGCTTCAGATTCCCACCGTAGGCCAGTCTTCAGATAAACTCCAAATCGTACTAAAACAATCTGTTGAGGATACTGGATACAGAAATGATGTGTGATCTTTACAACGTCCGGCTTCAAGTGCTGAAGAATTGTACTCTGGAACGAGGTTCACTTCGAGCGAAATAGTTCTAGCGACGGCAGCGACAAGATGCGAAATTTCCTCGTTATGTCTTTTCAACAAAAATCACAATAAATCTAATTTTGTTAGTTACCACTCATCTGTCCATTCTAACCAATCAGCACCAATAACGCTCGGCTTGGGTGTTGGCAGGATCACACGGTATAACATATCGACCTGAATCTGAGAATGTGATGACACCGGTTGATGTCACTCCAGATGGACGAAGTAGCCTCCAAGATGGAAGTTGGTTTGACAGATGTTAACTTGTTTCTTTCCAAGACTTGGATAAACAGATTCACAAGATTGCGTGTTAAGTACAGTAAAATTCCAAAACATTTATTAAATCAGATAAATTGTAATATTCCTTCACCCAACTGTAACTTCACAGATATATACAAAATTGTAAGGCTAACAGAAATTATGAAATTTATCGTGTACTCTAGCGTTCTCTTTACGTACACAGTCTTTGCAATCCACCAGACTCCCAAATCAAGTAATGGTTGCCACCCGAAACAATTTATATGGATTCACATCAAATGCTTGCTACGCTGTGAGGTAGCTGATTTCATTCAAAATCTGCGCTTTATGGGAGTATTTCCAAACTTCACTCTCGAAGAAAGCGACTTGAAATCATTTCCCAAACAAAGCTTTCTGTTTTGATATTTTCACCAAGACAGGTGATTTCATTCAAACTCTGCGCTTTATGGGAGTATTTCCAAACTTCACTCTCGAAGAATGCGACTTGAAATAATCTCCCAAACAATGCTTTCTGTCTTGATATTCTCAACACTTTTTTCCCCGAAAGTCTTTGGCTTGGATCGGAATGTGCATTCAGCCGTCACGAAATAATCAGTAAGCAGCCACGCCAACAGGCAGTCAAGTGGATAAAGTTGTTAAGAAGGCTTATGGAGTCTTAGCTTTTATTGGTAGGGGGATTGAATTTAGGAGCCGCAGCATCATGTTGCAGCTGTACAAAACTCTAGTGCGGCCGCACTTGGAGTATTGTGTGCAGTTCTGGTCGCCACATTATAAGAAAGATGTGGAGGCATTGGAGAGGGTACAGAGGAGGTTTACTAGGATGTTGCCTGGTATGGAGGGCAGGTCCTATGAAGAGAGGTTGAAGGATTTGAGGTTGTTTTCGTTAGAAAGGAGGCGGCTAAGGGGGGATCTTATTGAAACATATAAGATAATTAGAGGTTTGGATAGGGTGGACAGTGATAGCCTTTTTCCTAGGATGGAAAAAGCTAGCACGAGGGGACACAACTTTAAATTAAGGGGTATGAGTTATAGGACGGATATCAGAGGTAGGTTCTTTACTCAAAGAGTGATTAGGAGTGGAATGCCCTGCCTGCAGCTGTTGTAGATGCGCCAAGTTTGGTGGCGTTTAAGAGGTTAGTTGATAAGTATATGGATGAGAAGGGAATGGTTTAGTTAGGAGGGGCATTGCTTTTTATTTTGGTCGGCACAACATCGAAGGCCGAAGGGCCTGTTCTGTGCTGTATTGTTCTATGTTCTATGTTCAGTACATCACAACACAAGAACATTAAAAATAGTAGCAAAAGTAGCCCGCCCCGTCATTCAGTATAATCATGGCTGATCTCCGCCAGCCCCCGCTCCTTTTATTTGCCATTTACCCATATCTCTCTATTCCTCCATTTTTCAAATGTTTACCAATCTCCATGTTAAATAGATCTAGTCTCCGCTACCCTTCGGGCAGAGAATTCCAGAAATTACCACTCTCTGCGACAAGGTTGGTGATGGTAATGGCCTAGTGGTATTATCGCTAAACTATGAATCCAGAAAACCAGCTAATGCTCTGGTGACCCAGATTCGAATCCCGCCATGGCAGATGGTGGAACTTGAATTCAATTTTTAAAAAAATCTGGAATTAAGCATCTATTGATGACCATTAAATCATTGTCGATTGCTATAAAAAAAAACATCTGGGTGGGTCATGTCCTTTAATTCTGGCCTGCATGTGAATCCAGAGCCGTAGTAATGTGGTTGAATCAAAACTGTTTTTGGGCAACTAGGGACAGGCAATAAATGCTGGCCAACGAGTGACATGCATGTCTCACGAAAGAGATAATGATAGCGCCATTTAAAACGAAGTTTTCTATGAACCTCAGTTTTAAATGACATTGTCACTACCTTGTAGCAGTGGTCCTTTGTCCAAGATTCTCCCAGTAGTGAAAACATCTTATCATCTGCAATGTCAAGCCCATTGAATAATGTCAATCTTCATTCTTCTGAATTCCAAAAAATTCAGACTCAGATTAAGAAGGCATATGGAGTCTTGGCTTTTATTGGTAGGGGGATTGAATTTCAGAGCCGCAACGTCACGTTGCAACTGTACAAAACTCTAGTGCGGCCTCACTTGGAGTATTGTGTGCAGTTCTGGTCCCCACATTATAAGAAAGATGTGGAGGCATTGGAGAGGGTACAGAGGAGGTTTACCAGGATGTTGCCTGGTATGGAGGGCAGGTCTTATGAAGAGAGGCTGAGGGATTTGAGGTTGTTTTCGTTAGAAAGGAGGCGGCTAAGAGGGGACCTAATCGAAACATATAAGATGATTAGAGGTTTAGATAGGGTGGACAGTGATAGCCTTTTTCCTAGGATGGAGAAAGCTAGCACGAGGGGACACAGCTTTAAATTAAGGGGTGATAGTTATAGGACGGATATCAGAGGTAGGTTCTTTACCCAAAGGGTGGTTCGGGAGTGGAATGCCCTGCCTGCAGCAGTTGTAGATGCGCCAAGTTTGGTGGCGTTTAAGAGGTTAGTTGATAAGTATATGGAAGAGAAGGGAATGGTTTAGTTTGGAGGGGCATTGCTTTTTAAATTGGTCGGCGCAACATCGAAGGCCGAAGGGCCTGTTCTGTGCTGTTATGTTCTATGTTCTATGTTCAGATTACTTCGTCGTTCTTGATAGGACAGTGTGAGAGCTGTATTTAGGTGCCCCCCACCTCCTGGTTACTACGTATGTCTGGCTGTCATTTATCAGACATTGTACTCCATTATGCATATAGATGTGTCCAAATTCCCCTCCAATTCGATTTTTAAGTTTGCTGATGACACCACCATGGTGGGTCAGATCTAAAACAATAACGGGATGGAATACAGGAAAAACATCGAAAATCTGGTGATATGGTGCGGCAATAGTAATCTCTTCCTCAATGTCAACAAAATGAAGGAGATTGTCATCGACTTCAGGGAAAGTAGTGGAGGGCATATCCCTGTCTACATAAATGGGAAAGGAGTAGAAATTGTCGAGAGCTTCAAGTTTTTAGGTATCCAACAACCTGTTTTCGTCCATCCATGCGACGATATAGTTAAGAGAGCCCACCAAAGCCTATATTCCATCAGAAGACCAAGAAAATTTGACACGTCCATTAAGGCTGTCACCAATTCATACAGATGCGCCATACAAGACATTGTTTCTGGTTGTATCACAACTTGGCATGGCTCTTGTTCTGTCCAAGACCTCAGGAAACTGCAAGAAATCGTGAATGTATCCCATTGACATTCCCGCTGCCTGGGAAAAGCAGCCAGCATAGTTAAGGAACCCAAGCACCCTAGACATATTCTCTTCCACTTTCTCCTGTCGGGAAAAACATATAAAAGTCTAAAGACAGGTACCAAACGACCAACTAACTCAAGAAAGGCTTCTTTCCTTTACCATCCGACTTTTGAATGGAACTACCTCGCATTAAGTTGATCTTTCTCTACACCCTAGCTATGACAGTAACACTACATTCTGCGCTCTCATTTTCTTCATCATGTACGCTTTGCGCAAAAAATATTTCTTTCCTTTGTATACCAATACATGTGACCATAAAAAAATCAAATCAAATCAAATCAAATCAAAACGGTTCCAGCAATGGTTTAACTCGAACCCTTTTTTTTTTAACTTTACCACCAATACCTTTTTCAACTTCTTGTACTTTGTTGCTTTAATTAAAATGTCTGCCAGAGGCATTCATTTTGAACACGCTCTGTTTTCTTTTGGTGGGGGGGATTTATTTTGTTGTTTTGGGAGATCTGGCCTTTGCATGTCCCTTGTCCAGTCCTGCTTCCCTGATTCCCCATTAAAACTAACTCAAACATACTCTGTCTCTCAATAACAGAAAAATAAAACTTACTTAAAGCTGCACATCATCTCAAATACAAATAAAACAAATTTTAAACTCTCTCTGTTTCCTTATGTGTAGTAAGGTGACAGAGACTGCCCTTGACAGCGATAGGGCATTTTACCAAGTTTTCCATCAAGGAATGTTATAAAACTGAAGCCTCGGGGAATGAAACAGAAGTATTCCAGGACTCAGAGACTGGCATGGTCGAAAGGCAGCATGGTAGCACAGTGGTTAGCACTGTTACCTCGAGTTTAATTCCCAGCTTGGGTCATTGCCCGAGGTAGTTTCCTCCGGATGTTCCAGTTTCCTCTCACATTCTGAAAGACGTGGTGGTTAAGTGCACTGGCCATGCTAAATTCTCCCTCGGTGTACTCGATCAGGCGCCACTGTGTGGAGACTAGGGGTTTTCACAGTAACTTCATTGTAGAGTTAGTGTAAGTCTATTTGTGACACTAAGAAATAAACTTTAAAATTAAATAAACTCTCAACTAACAATCTTCAACGTTCCACGATGAAAACTGAAGTAATGGAGAATCTGGAATTTGCGTAGGAATTCTTCTATCTCTTCAGAAATAAATTGGCATCATATTGGTGCAAAAAAAACCAGAAAAGTGCAGCATTCTATCAGGAGTTTAAATTATATTCTGCCAAGGCTAACACTGGAAACGTTCCTATGTATTCACGACGAGAAAAGTATCACCCATCATCAGGCAGTGCGTGGGAATCACTCATGTTTTCAATAGAGTAGAACGAAAATGTATAGCTAGATGTGTATCCAATAAATCACTTTATTGATTATTGTGCCATTATTACTGAAACTTTTATCTTTTTTTTTCCCCTCATTTGCAGATTCAATCGAATGCATTAAATGTCACTTAGACTACTGGCCAAATTCTCAAAAAGATCAATGCCTTCTGAAAGAAATTGAGTTTCTCTCCTTTGAGGATCCACTGGGAGTCTCACTGGTGACAACTGCCCTTTGTGGGGCTTCATTCACTATTGGTGTTGCAGCAGTATTCACCTATTACAGGAGCACCCCAATTGTCAAAGCTAATAACTCCGAATTAAGTTTTCTCATTCTCTTTTCCTTAGTGTTGTGCTTCCTATGCTCTCTAACTTTTATTGGCAAGCCAACAATATGGAGTTGCATGCTCCGACACACTCTCTTTTCCATTAGTTTTGCTCTCTGTATTTCTTGCATTTTGGGGAAAACAATTGTTGTGTTAATGGCTTTTAAGGCTAAACAGCCAAAGAATGATAGAATGAAATGGTTCGGACCTGTGCCGCAAAGAACAATAATATTTTTGTGTACTTGTTTGCAAATTATAACCTGTATCCTCTGGTTAACTACATCGCCACCATTACCAGTGAAAAATACGAAGTACCAGAATGCAAGAATTATTCTTGAATGTGATGTTGGCTCAGTCAAGGCATTTGCAATTGTTTTGGGTTATATCGGCATTTTATCATCTTTCTGCTTTTTGCTGGCTTTTTTCGCCCGCAAACTGCCGGATAATTTTAATGAAGCAAAATTTATAACATTCAGCATGCTTATATTTTTTGCAGTTTGGGTAACGTTCATCCCCGCTTATGCGAGCACATCTGGTAAATATACTGTCGCTGTGGAAATATTTGCCATTTTGGCGTCAAGCTTTGGACTTCTGTCCTGCATTTTTGTTCCCAAATGTTACATTATCCTATTGAAACCTGAAAAAAACACCAAAAAGCATCTTATGGGCCGGAAATCGGCGAATAAAAACCTTTGAATGTTCCTTCTAAAAATACTCTGCATATTTTTAAAGTATCTTTGTTTTACTTATTTCAGGCAGCAATTCCACATCGGCTAAGCGAGAGATATCGAATCAAAATCCTCCCCTTAGAAGTCCCTCTGATATTCAGTAGAATTAAATATCAGACTTAATCATTATCACTTAATGGGCTACAACAGAAGACGGTGTCTTCACAATTATTTGCCTTACGTACCTTCCTGTACTATTATGCGGCATGGTAGCACAATGAGTAGTAATGTTGCTTCACAGCGCCAGGGATTTTAGTTCAATTCCCAGTTGGTTCATTGTCAATGTGGGGTTGGTATGTTTTCCCCGTGTCTGCGGGAGTTTCCTCCAGGTAGTGAAAGACGTGCTCATTAGGCACATTGACCCGAAAAGCCGCCAGGCTGTGGTGACCACAGGAATTTCATAGTAACTTCATTGAAATGTTAATGTAAACCTTACGTGTGATAAAGAAAATGAATAAATAAATAATATATAGTGTCCATTGGGAAGCTTTGACTGGACTGGCGGGCTAATTATCGACTAGCTTCCAGTGTCAGGAAACGGCTTTCTGTGGCGGTCAAATTCTGGGATAAGGATTAAAACAAGAGAATTCTGCCTCAATAACAACGGTCCTACCAACTGAGCCAGAAATTCCCTCATCCCAATTTATGTCTGGTTTCATTGAAACAACGCATTTAAACAAGTTCGTAAAGAGTGATCATTAAAGCGCTTGAGAAGTTTAAAACAGATCCAATAGAATTGGTGAAGAGTTCAACATGCCATCCGAACAATATTTCCACCATCTCCTTAAAGTTCCTCACAGCATCGCGATTGGCGATCTAACAATGGTACTTCGGAGTGAAAGATCGTCATGGGTAAGCCGTGGGAATGTGCGTCATGAGATCATTTTATCATGAATCAAAAGGCAATATCTGGCTACATTAATTTAACATGTGTCTTTGCAACCCATGGACTGAATAGCAATTTAATGAAATGTGACTCTAAGTAAAATTGTAAAGTAAAACAAAGCCGGATACTGTTACTGAATTGGCATCGGCATTGAAAACTGCAGTGGATTGTGGCGAAGGCCTGTTATACAACTTTAACAGCATAAATGCTTATTATACACGGACTCGATATTTGAATAACAACGTTTTAAGCTGCTAACCATTTAAACTTTTTTCAACAGTTCAGAAATAAAATTGACTTTGTCGTGTCAAATTAATTTTTGATCGATATCCGTCAATTTCTGACATTCATCCATTGAGCCATTTTTTAATTGCTATGTAATTAAGACATGAAAGTTGGCACCTGAGACCGACCAGAAAATGACATAGTTTAAGAATACTCACTATTAAGTTTAAGTAAATCGTGAGCACACTTTCCGGTTTCTTTGCTCCATTTATTATACCGTCTCAGTTAAGACAAGTATCTGTTGTAAATTACTTCATAGTGTTCAGTTTTTTAAAAAACAATAACGAAGCACGATAGAACTGTACGCAGAGTTGCATTTTTAAAGGCCACGAACCGAATTCAAATGTCAGACATCATTAAAGAGCACAATAACCAAGTATTTAGCATCGGTTGCGCCTGAATTTTCCCGAAACCCTACCTCCTCGGGAGGGGTGGCAGGAGTTCTACCTTTGAATAGGCTGTTTCAAAGCTCATAAAACTTAAAGAAATCAATAGTGATATTTCCTTCTCACGAGCGAAGCAGTGAATGTAACAATGCAAGTGATGAAACCCTGTCATGATGGAAGAAATACCTTCTTAGAAAGATTCAAAATATAAGCTTCAGCAGGGTGCCAACAGAAAAGCTGACCTTGAGCGTGCCCACACACAAGTGAGTTAGTAACCACTCTGGCGTTTTGGTTATCTGTCCAGTGTCCATTGGCCAGAATAATGATGGACAGTGGATACGCTGCCAGCTCCAAAAGAGTATGAACGGGGAGTTACTGCTAAGGGCTGCACTGCTGCTACTGAGTTCCTGTGGAGAAAGCAGTGTACTATGGTTATCTGCCTTCTTCAGGCGCACCTAAAGAAGATTAAGGTCCGTGGAATTGTAGTCCAACTATATGGAGATCAACATCCTTTGCATCGGCACGTAGTTAGTACTACAGCTTCACAGCGTCAGGGACTTGGGTTCGATTCCCCGCTGGGTCACTGTCGATCTGAAGTTTGCACGTTCTCCCTGTGTCTGTGAGAGTTCCATTCGGATGTTTCCGTTTTCTCCCACATTCTGAAAAACATGCTGGTTCGTTGCATTGACATGAATAAGAACATAAGAACATAACAAATAGGAGCAGGAGTAGACCATCTAGCCATTCGAGCCTACCCCGCCATTCAATAAGATCATGGCTGATCTGAAGTGGATCAGTTCCACTTTCCCGCTTTCTCCCCATAACCTTAATTCACCGGACTTTGGATACTAGTGGAATTTCACAGTAACATCATTGCAGTTGTAATGAAAGCCTTTTCTGTGACTGATAAATACACCATGTGCACATCAGGATCAGTTTAAAGTTTATTTCCCAATAGCTGTGTGCCGTATACGTTTTCTGCTGAATTAGTTCCGCATCATAGCTAAATTTCTGTTTTTTAATAAACGTAATAAATAATCTGAAAATTATTTTTGGCGACTCGACTGCCTAATAAGGTTCCTGTGGCATCCGAGCACCGACATCTTGCACAAGGTTGAGAGGCCAGAAGACTGACTGTCCAACAAGAAACAGTGAGCAAAGATAGACAGAAAGGAAAAGGAGGGGGTGTGCTAGTGAAGGAATGGGTCAGTGCTGTAATGACAAATGAGATAAGCATGAAGGTCAAGGTGTGGAATCAGTCTGGGTAGAAATCAGAAAATAACGAAGGAAAGAACTATTTGGTAGAAGTAATTTAGAGGTGCCCAAACAGTAGTTCCTCAGTGAGGCACAGTCTAAACCAGGAAATAATTGATAGCTTGCACGAAAGAAATGGCAATAATAATGAGTGATTTTAATATTCACATAGATTGGAAGAATCAGACTGACAAGGATAAAGTTGAGGCAGAGTTTATTGAATGTATTAAGGTTGTTTCTTGGTCAGTATGTTGTGGAACCAACCAGGAAGTAGTCCACTCTAGATTTGATATTATGTAATGAGGACGGATTAATTGATGACCTCATAGTCAAGGATCGATAGAATTCAAAATTCAGTTTGCGCATGAGGGAGTGAAATCTCACACTAGCATTCTGGAATTAAACAAAAAAAAATACATAGACATGCGTACAGATTTGGCCCGAGTAGTGTGAGCAGGAAGGCTAAAAGAGAGGGCAGCGAATGAGCAGTTGCTGTTTAAGGAGATATTCAAGTCCTCAAAACTAAAATACATCCCAGTGAGGGAGAAGGATGGTAAAGGGTGTAAAATAAAAATCCATGGCTAAATGAGGAGGTCAAGGGCAATATAAAGACAAAACCTAAGGTATACCATATTGCAAAGGCCAACGGCCAGCTGGAAGATTAGGAAACTTTCAAAAATAAACAAAAGGATACTAAAAAAGTAATACAAAGAACGAAGGTAAAACACGAAGGAAAACTGGCACAAAATATCAAGAAGAATAGCAAAAACTTCTATTGATATATAAAAGGGAAGAGAGTAGCTAGGTTGAATGTTGGGCCCTTGGAAGATAAAACACTGAAATGGCAGAGATGTAAAATCAATACTTAGCCTCAATTTTCACGGTGGAAGACACTAGTACAACTCCTATAATAATGGGCAAGTCACAGCTAATAGAAAGGGTAAAACATATAAAAATCAACATTGATAGGAAAAGGCAAACTATTGGATTGAAGGCAGATAGGCCCCCCAGGCCTGATGGCCTGCATCCTATGGTATTAGAAAGGAGTGGCAGCAAAGATAGCGGATCTCTTGGTTATAATACTCCAATATCGAACGGACACAGGAAAGGTTCCAATGGATTGGGAAAATATTAATGTAATGACCTTATTCAAAAAGGGAGGGAGGCAGGCTGTGAAAAATTATAAACCAGTAAATTTAACATCTGCTGTTAGAATCAATGATTAATGATGCAGTATCAGGACATTTGGAAAGTCAAAACACTATGTATCAAAGTTAGCATGGTTTTATGAAAGGCAAATCCTGTTTGACTAATTTGCTCGAATTCTTTGAGAATGCAACAAGCGAAGTGAATCATGGGGATCCTGTAGATGCAGTATATCTGGACTTCCAGAAGGCTTTAGATAAGGTACTGCACAAGAGGCTAATTCACAAGGTTAGATCACATGGGATATGGGGTGGTTTATGAAATTGGAAAGGTGACTGGCTGACGGACAGAAAACAGAAAGTCGGGATAAAAGGTTTTTTTTTTCTGGATGACAAAAAGTAAATCCTGGGGTGCCACAGGACAGCTGCTATTTACAGTCTATACTTTTGACTTCTACAGGGATAGAAGGCTCTTTAGCCTTGTGAATGATACAAAAATAGGCAGGACAATAAGTTGCAATGAGGAAATAAGAACCTTTCAAATGGATAGAGATAGGTTAGGAGAATGGGCCAAAATGTGTCAGATAGAGTTTAACATAGAAAAATGTGAGGTCATCTATTTTGGTCAAAAATATGGGAAGGCAACTGTTTATCTAAATGGGTAAAGACTTTGGAGTGGTCTGGTGTCAAGGCATCTCAGTGTCCTCGTTCATGAGTCATAGAAAACTAGCATGAAAGTACAGCAATAATGAAGAAAGCAAATGGAGTGTTGGCATTTATAGCTAAATGCGTAGGATATAAAGATATGGTAGTATTGTTGAATTATACAAGGCATTGGCGAGGCCGTACCAGGAGTATTGTGAACGGTCTTGGTCCCCTTTTTTGAGGAAAGATATTGTGACATTGGAGGCAGTTCAAAAGAGGTTCACTAGGTTGATTCCAAAGATGAAGGGTTTGTCTTATGAAGAGAGACTGAACAATTTAGGCCTATACTCTGGAATTTAAAACAATGACAGGAGATCAAATTGAGGTTTTCAAGATGATAAAAGATATGGATAAGGTAAATGTGGAGCAGATGTTTCCACTGGTGGAACATTCTAGGACGAGAGATCATAGTCTGAGGATAAGGGGTAGTAAATTTAAAACAGAGTTGAGGAGAAAGTACTTCTTCCAAAGGGTTGTGAATCTGTGGAATTCTCTACTCTAAGGTGTGATGGATGCTGGGAGAGTAAGCAAATTTAAGGAGGAGTTAGACAGATTTTTAATTGGTAATGGGTTGAAGGATTATTGGGAAAATGCAAGAAAATGGGAATGAAGAGCATATCAGCCATGATCTACTGGTGGAGCGGATCGATTGATCAAATTGTCTAATTCTGCTCCAACATCTTATAAACTTACGAACCTGTGAAGTAAGCATAAATAGTTCTTTCCATGTTGGCAAATGTAACTAGTGGTGTGACGCAGAGATCTGTAATGAAACCTGAACTGTTAACAATTTATATGGATGTCCTGGATGGAGGAAATGAAGGGATGGTTGTCAAATTTGTTTTTGACTCTTAAATGGGTGGGATAGTAAATTATGAAAGGGCAGACTGATTTAGGTATTCTCCCTGTTCGTGTGATTTATGTTTATATTATCCTGGAAAGTAAATGTTATTCTCCACGAATGGCTACAAATAAAATTGTTTAGACTTTAAACTGGTGTTGTGGGATTTCTTTCTGTTTTATTCTCCACGAAGGCAATGCTGCCAACAGGCCAAGAAAGTATTCTGCTAACCATACAAATTCAAGTTTCGATATTATCTACTGGGGAAGTGGGTAGTACAGTGGCATTGTCGCTGGACTGACTATCCAAAATCCCAGGGTAATGCTCTGTAATGGAATTCCACGACGTGGAGATGCCAGCGTTGGACTGGGATAAACACAGTAAGAAGTCCCACAACATCAGGTTAAAGTCCAACAGGTTTATTTAGTAGCACAAACCATTAGCTTCGGAGCGTTGCCCTTTCATCAGGTAAGTGGGAGTTCTGTTCACAAACGAGGTATATAAAGACACAAACTCAATTTACAAAATAGTGGTTGGAATACGAGTCTTAGAATTACTCACATCCAAACATTATTTTGTAAATTGAGTTTGTGTCTTTATGTGTCCTGTTTGTGAACAGAACTCCCACTTACCTGATGAAGGGGCAGCTCTCCAAAAGCTAGTAGCTTCTGCTACCAAATAAATCTGTTGGTCTTTAACTTGGTGTTGTGAGAGTCCTTGTCGAATTCCACTACAGCAGAGGAAAAACATCTGGAATTTAAAACAAATCTAATGATGACCATGAAGCCATTGTAATTCGTTGTAAAGCAAACATATGATTCACTAATTACTCCCGCCTGGCCCACATGTGACAACAGATTCATAGCAATGTGACACTCAAAGCCGTCAATTGAAGAACAATTAAGGATGGCTAATGATTGCTGGTGCAGCCCGTGCTACACAGAATCCATATACGAATCAAAAAAGACTCTAGCCATATAGAAAAAAGTGACGTGGCTTATCAAATCTGAAGCAGTTTGTGTTTCTTCTGTTCTATTTTGTTTCAGGATATCACTGCAGGCCCAACCATCTTCTACTTCACCTTCTTCCCATCATAATGTTTCAGAAGAGGATGTTCTTTGAAGAGCATAAAACATAGAACATTACAGCAGAATGCAGGCCCTTCGGCCCTCAATTTTGTGCCAAGTTATGTCCAATTCCAAGATCAAGCTATCCCACTCCTTATAATTCTGATGTTTTCCATGTGCCTATCCAATAACCGCACCATGTTTGGGTATCATCTGTATGAAGCAACCCATGCCCAAATGTAGCAATACCTTCACAATATCCAGTTTTGGATTGACAAGTCACAAGTAATATTCATGCCACACAAGTGCCAAGCAAGGACTGTCTCCAACAAGAGAGGATCTAAACATCACCCCTTGAAATTCTGTGACGCTTTCATCGAAGAATCTTCGTGCGACTTACATTCCCAAGATTATTGTCGAGCAAAAACTGAATTGGACTAGGTTTATAAATACTTTGGTTCCACAGTGGATCAAAGCTGGAATCCTGCAATGATAACTTATTTCCTGTCTCCGCAAAGTCTGCCCATAATCTACAAGACACAAGTCAGGAATGTGATGAAAAATTGTCCATTTGCCTGGATGAGTGCAGCTCGAAAATCATTCACGAATCCTGACACCATCCAGGGCAAAGCAATCTGCTTTATTGCTACCTATTCTAAAAACTTCCAAAACCTTCACCACTAACAGTGGCATGTGTGTGTGCCATATTCAAGATGCAATTCATGAGCTCACCAAGATTCCTTTGGCAACACCTTCCAAACCCACGACCTCGCCAATCCAGAAGTACAAGAGCAGGAGATACATGGAAACATGATCAACTGGAAGTTCCCTCCAAGCCACTCAGCATCCTAACTTGTAAATAGATCACCGTTCCTTGACTGTGATTGGATCAAACTCCTGGAATTCCCTCCCTAACAGCACTGTATTTACCAACACTTCAGGGACTGAATCGGTCCAAGAAGGCAACTTATCACATTCAAGGAATAGCAATAAATCTTGGTCTGGCCAGCGATGTCCATTTCCGTAAATGAATAAAAATGTATCCCTCCTGATTACCATTTTCTTTTTCATTTATTATAATCGGCCCCAACACCACTTTGATATTTCCAGTTTTCAAGCAGCAATCTGATTAGTTTTTAGCTGAGACTCAATGGGTAGCACATTTTGTACTCTCAAATATAAAGTTCTTGGATCAAGACAGAATCTAGAGATTTGAGCAACAAATTCTACGCGGATGCTTCCAATGTCGGCAATGAAGGAGTGTTGCAGGTTTAGCAATGTTTTCGGATGCGAGATTGAACAAAAACCGCAGTCACAGTCTGAGGAGAATGCAAAAAAAATCATGGGATGTTTTTGAAGAAAGGTGAGTTTTCCCCAGCTCCTGGGCGAACATTTACTACTCGAAAAAGTCGTGCAAATAGCTTAGCTGTGCTATTTGTGGAATGCTGAATGGATATTGATTTCATTCTCAAAAACATGTGCTTTGACGAAGTATCATCCCGACTAGAAACGTTAGCTCTATTCTCTCCCCACAGATGTTATCAAACCCATTGATACTTTCCAGTACTTCCTGTTTTGTCTCAGATTCCAGCATCTGCGGTAATGCATCTTTATCTAAATGTTCTATGGTCAGCCTGATCATAGAATTCTAAAATGCAGAAGAAGACCAATCGGCCCATCGAATCTGTACCGAGCATTCAAGCCCTATCTTCACTATCCCTGTATTTACCTTAACTAGCCTACTGACACTAAGCGACATTTCAAAATGGCCAATCTGCCTAACTTACACATCTTTAGACTGTGGGAGGAAACCGAGCACCCGGAGGAAACCAACGCAACTGCGGGGAGAATGTGCAAATTCCACACAGACAGTCACAGTCACAGACAGGCATTTGGGAATCAAATGCCTGTGCCTGGCACTGTGGGGCAGCAATGCCGCCAATGTTGACTTAAGACCAAAAGGTCAACCATATCTGCTGTGTGAGGATGTGTGCAAGTTGACCATTAAGTTGCTGAGAATCGGAATCAGCGCGAGGCAATTCTTGATTCTGACTGATATAAAGCATAGAACATTACAGCGCAGAACAGGCCCTTCGGCCTTCGATGTTGCGCCGACCAATTAACAAAAAGCAATGACCCTCTAACCTAAACCATTCCCTTTTCATCCACAAACTTATCTACTAATCTCTTAAACGCCACCAAACTTAGAACATAGAACATAGAACATTACAGCGCAGAACAGGACCGTCGATGTTGCGCCGACCAATTATGAAAAAAGCAATGACCCTCCAAACTAAACCGTTCCCTTCTCTTCCATAAACATATCAACTAACCTCTTAAACGCCACCAAACTTGGCGCATCTACAACTGCCGCAGGCAGGGCATTCCACTCCCTAACCATCCTTTGGGTAAAGAACCTACCTCTGATATCCGTCCTATAACTATCACCCCTTAATTTAGAGCTGTGTCCCCTCGTGCTAGCTTTCTCCATCCTAGGAAAAAGGCTATCACTGTCCACCCTATCTAAACCTCTAATCATCTTATATGTTTCGATCAGGTCCCCTCTTAGCCTCCTCCTTTCTAACGAAAACAACCTCAAATCCCTCAGCCTCTCCTCATAAGACCTGCCTCCATACCAGGCAACATCCTGGTAAACCTCCTCTGTACCCTCTCCAATGCCTCCACATCTTTCTTATAATGCGGGGACCAGAACTGCACACAATACTCCAAGTGCGGCCGCACTAGAGTTTTGTACAGTTGCAACATGACGTTGCGGCTCCGAAATTCAATCCCCCTACCAATAAAAGCTAAGACTCCATATGCCTTCTTAACAACCTTATCGACTTGACTGCCTACTTTCAGGGATCTATGCACAAATACACCAAGATCCCTCTGTTCATCAACACTATTAAGAATCCTACCATTAGCCCTATACTCTACACATTTATTATTCCTGCCAAAGTGCATTACCTCACACTTTTCCACATTAAACTCCATTTGCCACCTCTCGGCCCAGCTCTGCAACTTGTCCAAGTCACTCTGCAAACTATAACACCCCTCTTTACTATCTACCACTCCACCGACTTTAGTGTCATCTGCAAATTTACTAATCCATCCTTCAATACCATCATCCAGATCATTTATAAAAATTACAAACAGCAGGGGCCCCAAAACAGACCCCTGAGGTACACCACTTGTAACCGAACTCCACGATGAATATCTCCCATCAACCACCACCCTCTGTCTTCTATCCGCTAGCCAATTCCTAATCCAATTAGCTAAATCACCCTCTATCCCATACATCTGCATTTTCTGCAGAAGCCTTCCATGGGCCACCTTATCGAACGCCTTACTAAAGTCCATATATACCACATCAACTGCCTTACCCCCATCCACCTCTTTGGTCACTTTTTCAAAAAACTCAATAAGGTTAGTAAGGCACGACCTACCCTTCACAAAACCATGCTGACTATCCCCAATCAATTCATTTCTCTCTAAATAACTATAAATCCTATCCCTAATAATTCTCTCCAATACTTTGCCCACAACAGAAGTAAGACTCACTGGCCTATAATTCCCTGGAAAGTCTCTCTTCCCCTTCTTGAACAATGGGACCACATTCGCTATCCTCCAGTCTTCCGGAACTATACCCGTAACCAACGATTATTCCCGTAACCAATATATCAGGAAACAAACAGTCATCAAAATTGGAAAAAGCAGAGGACAAAATCAATGACCCGGTGTCAGAAAAGAGAGGGAAGGAAAAAACCATCAATGAATTCAGGTCAACGTGATTCAAGTCCAGCAGCGGTGGCAAGGATGGCACTGAACAGTCGCCTCTACAGTCACAACAGACAATATTCAATTCAGAAATGACGGAGAACCTGGTCATGGTCAATATTCTTCAGAAGTAAACAGATGTCAATGCGAAGACGGAATTCTGCTGAGCACAATTTATTCCCCATGTTTCCTAAATTATATTCATATGTATACTTCAGAACTACTTTTTTCATAAAAAGCTACGCAAAGTCCTAAGGTCACGTATGGCTGTATAGAAATGTAAGTTCTGTCTAACTCATCAACAAAAGAAGTAATAAATTCTCCATGCAAATTAAGTTTTCACGCCTCTCTACTCCTGCTTGCTATTTGGTTATCTATGTGCATTTAGAAGTTACTGCAAACCTTTGACTATTTTTTTGTCCGTACATTTTTTCTTTAAGTTTTCATTAACTTCTCCTAAACTACATAATTACTTCAACCCTGGCCTTTACAAATCCCCCACCACAGAGTGAAGTGAGAGTTTAGGCACAGTATTTTTTATAATGACAAATTGTGATGGACGAGCAAATAGTGGAATTTAAATAAAAGGTTAATAAATACTTGAGGGGATCATGCAGAAGAACGGAGCAAAACAAATATATGAATTTATTTCGTGGTCTCGGGATCACCTGAAACACTTTACAACCCGTTAATTATTATGAAAGTGCAGTTACTGTTGTGTTTCAATGAATACAGCAGCTAATGTGCGTATGAGAGGATTCCACAAACATATGATAATGTGATAATGACCTAAAAGCTTGTGATGACGTTGATAAAGGGAGATATTTTCCTGACCCTTTCTGGCGAGCAGGAAAAAGAGTTACAGTGATTTGAAACATTTCAGAGGGGTAACTTGTAACGTTTTCTTTAGATCCAATATCACAATTTCTGTTTTATAAAAAACTGTATTCATTTGAATAAGTTGGACGAATGCCGGAATTTCTTACACAGCCTAACCATTTCACTTCGTAAGTTTTGGATCACTTGATACCGAGGAAGTGCCTCATGTCCTGAACTGGGTGTTGTTTTTCTTTCCTTAAACATTACAATATTTTTAAAAAACTGTAATGCTTAACAGGTAATTGGGGAAAATAAGAAGTTCCTGTCACCCCTAGCCATCTAGTACTCCCTACAAGAATAACTATTTGAAAAATAGCCTTGCTTTATTCAATACTTTATTTTATCATAAGTAAAACTCTCCATCATAAATTGCGTTCCCAAATAACCTCCATCATAATCTGTCAAATTTTGAACATGCAAGAAAGGTATATTAATGAAATGCATAGTTACTAATGAAACAGTTTCAAATTATCCCACTGAATATCAATACTTCAAGCAATTCAAGGGATAGATTTTTTCCTCCCCACACGTGCAAGGAGTGCTAGAATCGTGCCTCAATGTATGGTTAGGGACCAGATCAGAACTTTCAAGATATGTTTTGAAGATAGCCAAGACCCTGCCTAAGCAGGATGGTGAGCATAAAGTTTTTTTCTGTCCAGGTATGATTCGATTGACCTACTACAAACCATTTATGGAAAAAAATAAGAACATGTTTAGAATAGAATAAAATGAATTAGTATAACTATTCCAATTTAAATAGTTAAACTTGACAAAGTATAATAGCAATCGCTATAGGACGGTGCAATGGCACAGTGCTCAGCACAACTGCCCCAGTGCACTAGGGGTCCAGCTTCAATTCCCGACTTGGGTCACTGTCTGTGTGGAGTTTGCACATTCTCTCCATGTCTGTATAAGTTTCCTCTGGGTGCTCCATCTTCATCCCATGATCCGTAGATGTGTGGGTTAGATTGATTGGCCATTCTCAATTGTCCCTTTGTGTTCCAAGATGTGAAACTTAGCGGGATTAGCGAGGTAAATATGTGGGATTGTGTGATAGGGCCTGGATAGTATTGCTGTCGGTGTAGACTCGATAGTCCCTTTCTGCACTGTAGCGATTGTATCATTTATGATAGTTCAATTCCTAGTAAACTTTTGTTGTACTATATTCTAACAAGGACGTCTTTCCTCAATAAGAACACCAAAACAGCAAACAATTCTCTAAATGTGCCCTCACTAACGCCCCACACAATTGCAACAAAGCATCCTTATCCCTATATGCAACTCCTCTCATTATGAAGGCCAACTTTGCCTTCTCTAATGCTTACTGAATCTGCGCACTTACTTTCAGTGAATGATGCACAAGAACTCCAAGGTGCAGTTGTGTATCTACTCTCTCAATTTACACCCATTCAAATAATAATCAGTCTTCCTATTATTGCTACAAAGTGGATAATATTTATACGCATTATACTGCAACTGCCGTGCACATGCCCACACACTCAGCATGCCCAAATCACGCCGAAGCATCTCTGCATCCTCCTCACAGTCTTACACATTTTCCCTGTGCCTGCATGCGTTTCCTACGAGTGATGCAGTTTCCTCCCATGGTCCAAAGATGTGCAGTTTAGGTGGATTACACAGGGTTAAAGAGGTACAGCTTGGCTAATGTTTTTTCTGTCGGAGCGTTGGTGCAGACTCAATGAATTAAACGGTCTCCTTTTGTAGGGTAGGGACTCAATGAATGCAAGGATTGCGGTCTGGACTTGAATGTTTCCGAAAGAAAATACATTATCTCATAACTGGCCAGTCAAAATGTCAGGTCTCATATAGTTTGTGGGATATCTGGAGTATATTGATCACTTTACGTAGCTTCGCAACTCCTGTCTCAAAAGCCACAACCGAGGGAAAGACTTTCAACATGACATTACTTATTAGTAACATTTATTTAAACGTAAATTTCTAATGTACATGTACTTTTCAAATACATACAGTTTGGTAAATATTCAAATGCATCATATTTCATCCACTCGTGGTCAAGAGTTTCAAAGACGTTTCTAGTGTTGAATCAGGATAAATATAATGATTGAATAGTCTGACTGTTGCACTATTTCTACTGAAATCATGTATTATTTTCCAGAGTAAAATTCACTGAATACAGCTAGGAACATTAATGCAAAACACGATGGATGTCGAAAGGAGCAAAACGATGAGAATATCATAAGTAGGCTGGGTGGCTTATTTGGGTTTCCGAATTCATTTTCCCGTCAGAAAAATGACGGGAAATTGTGCCGAAAAATGGTGGGTTAAATAGAATGAGGGTAACAGACATGATCATGCCGAGGTTTGCGAAAATCTCAAAAACCAGAATATTTCTAGACAAGTATCCCGCTCGCCTGTAGCACCCTAAGTCTTAAAATTAGCATCACCTGGAAACACTTTCCGAAATCTCGTTCACAAGGGAGGATGCTATTGGCGACATATATGCTTTAAGTTAACTTCATTTGTCACAAGTAGGTGTACATTCACACTGCAATGAAGTTACTGTGAAAATCCCCACACTCCAGCTTCTGTTCGGGTACATTGAGGAAGAATTTAACCCATTCACCTAATTGCACATTTTTGGACTGTGGGAGGAAGCTGGGGCACCCGGAGAAAGCCCATGCAGCCACGGGAGGAAAATGCAAACTTCACACACGTAGTGACCCTATCCAGGAATCGAACGCAGGTCACTGGCGCTGTGACTTAATTTATTCCATTTCTATCTGCTTTGACTGTGTGGGGTTTTCCGGGTGTTCTCTTCAGGTTTTAACAAGATAATATAACATTTTGGAGCAAAGATACAGATCAACAACCCAAAACTTGATGCTAAAATTGCGAATATTTCCACAGCTACAGTATATTTTCCAGGAGTGCTCACGTAAGCGGGAATGAAAGTTACCCAAACTGCAAAAAAGATGAGCATACTGAAAGTTATAAATTTAGCTTCATTGAACCTGTCCGGTAAAGCACGGGCCAAAAAAGCCAATATAAAACATATGCAAGCTAAGATTCCGATGTAACCTAACACACAGGAGAAAGCAACTATGGAGCCAACATCACACTCGAGAATAATTTTACCACTTTGATACTTGGTGTTTTTAACTGGGATTGGGGGAGATGTCACCAACCAGATCACGCATATTATAATTTGAATCAATGTGCAGAGAAAGACAATTGATCGTTGTTGTTTGGATCCAAACCATTTCATCACATTACTGGATGGTAGGGTTGCTTTAAATGCCATCAGTACCACCAGAGTTTTACTGAGAATACAGGAAATACACAGAACAAAGCTAACCCCAAACACAGTGTGCCGCACCATACATGACCATGGTGATGGCTGTCCAATGAATGCAATGGAGCAGAGAAAGCAGAGTATTAATGAGATTAACAGGAGGAAACTCAATTCCGAATTGTTGGCCCTTACAATGGGAGTGTTTATGAAATATAAGAAAACTGCTGCAACAGCCCCTGCAATACAAGCTCCAAACAATGAAACTGCCGCCAGTGTTATTCCTATTTCGTCCTGAAAGGAGAGGTATTCATTTTCTCTTGGTACGCATTCATTTTTTTCATAATTCGACCATTGTTCTGCTGAACATCTTAAGCATTCAATGGAATCTGTAAAAGATGTAAAAAAAACTAAATACTTGAAAATTAGTTTCCTTTCTGAATAATCTACATCGCTGGCTTTCAAATGAAATTGGGCCAAAAGCTTACGGTATTCAATCGACCAATAGTTATATACGCTGCTCAAAGTTCCATTCAATTTCCTTGCTAAGGAAACATCAGAAAGCTTGCACAACGACCACCCGATTTACTCCCGAGAATTTTCTGCCCGATAAAGTAGAATTTTATTCACTGGCAAAACTTTTCCACGATACGCATGATAAAATTTCAATTTGCTGCCTGAGATTTCCATGATGTGTTTGTTACCATCTATTGAAGCTACCAGAATTGCATGAAGCACAAGAGTGAATGTTTCTGTATTGGAATCTAATTCATGTCTATATGTTACAAATCAATCATCCTGATCCTCTGGTGGACTTTAATTCTTGCAATTTATCTACCAGTGATTCATGACATCAATCTGGTAGGCTGTAGGCAATAAAGGGCGTTTGGGCGCTGCTACGGCTACTAGAGTTTTCTGGGAATCTTATGGCAGGGAAATGGGAACTCAGCAGAGGTGGCTATTACGTTTCTTGATAGTGCCCAAAAGACTGTTGATAGTCCAATACATTTAGCTTTGGAAGGCTGCATGTATATCCAGACTGGTTTCAAATTGACAAACTGGCAACACGACGTTCTCTCTTCGCCGCCAGTAAAAATGCAGTCATAATGAATCCTGATTTGAATAGATTAATGAAGCTTCCATTTACATATAGCGGAAGCCTTAGCCGACAAAACACAATCAAAGGTTATAATGACTGCTAAAGCGGTTATAGCAAACAAAGGGCAATAAGACAAAACGTTTGATTTACAACCTACTCTGGTCCATGCCAATTTAACTGACCTGAGCGATTAGGCTCGCTGCTGCCATGAGACTTTTGAATGGACCTATCGAATATTAAGCTGATCTTTCTCTGCATTATAGCTATGACTGCGACACTACGTTCTGCACTCTCTCCTTTCCTTCTATGAACAGCATGCTTTGTCAGTATAGCGCGCAATAAATCATATTGTCTACTGTAACAATAACAAATCAAACCCACTCAGGCAATAGAAAGGCTTTCATGCTCACATGAGGAGAAATTAGCATGGCTGATGATACAGTCTTCATCTTTTATATAACGTGCAAACTCCAAGTTTGCACTTTCTCGCAGTTAAAATTTAAGTCGGTCAATATTGGATACCTGTTTCATTACTAATTTCCCCATCAGCACATGGCAAACAATCAAAGCAGCAAATTGGCTGGCCCTTCCGAGCTGCTTTCCTTGTGCCTGTTGGACAGCTGAAACTGCAAACTGACAATGGTACCTGCGGGGAAAAAAAACTACTTTTAATGTTGTTTTATTCCATGCAATCCCAATCAGAATATGATTGTATCGTAAGTTATTAAGTGTTCTTAAAGACATTTCTGTCCATAGATTAGGGTGGCGTGGTATCATAGTGATTAGTATTGCTGCTTCACAGCTCCAGGGACCTGGGTTCCATAAACAGCTTGGGTCACTATCTATGTGGATTTTGCACATTCTCCTCGTGTCTGCGTGGGTGCCCTTCGGTTGCCCCGGTTTCTTCCCACAGTCCAAAGATGTGCGGGTTAGGTTGAGTGGCTTGCTAAAAAAATTACCCTTAGTGCCTGAGAGGCGCAGGTTAGAGGGATTAGTGGGTAAATTTGTAGGGATATACGGGTAGGGCCTGGGTGGGATTGTGTTCGGTGCTGACTCGAAGGACCACTGGCCTCTTTCTGTACTGTAGGGTTTCTACGAAATTAGCGTTTTCATTTCATTTCGCACAACTTTTTTTCGTAACGATTTCCGCTTTTCTGGACTTGGACGTGGACGTTTTTAAAAAACAACCATATTGGACATTGCAGGTTCTCACCGTCACTGCGTGTATTTCAACCGGGTATTCCGGTTTGCTTCCAAAGTTCAGAAATGTGCAGCGTAAGTGGCCATGCTAAATATGCGGCTTAACGGGGATAGGCGGGAAAGCCTGCGTAAGATGCTCTGTCAAAAAGTGGGTGAAGAATCAATTGGCCGAATGGCTTCTGTATGGATTCTGTGAAAGTTCCTAAATCATTAAGTCAAACTAGCTGCAATCCAGAATATTGTCATATTTCACCTAATCTCTGCACTGCAGAAGAGACGATTTGACCCATCGAGACTGCAGCGATTCTCTGACAGAGCAGCTTACCCAGGCCCGATCAATGTATTCCCACGTGTTTATCCCGCTGAACCCTCTAACCTCCACATACTGGGTCATGGAGGGCCAATTTAGTATGACCTTATTCACATAACCTAACTATGACCGGGGTTTTCTCGGATTTATCTTAATGAAACAGGTTTGCGCGCCCATATGTAATATTTCAAACTTTACAGTTGACAGAAAACGTGAAAAAATTGTGATTGGTGAGAAGAATAATGATTGACACCAAGAGGACGTAGACAATTTAATTCGGTGGGCCGACGCGCGCCAAATGAAAATTAACATAGTGAAATAGGTAGCAATATATTTTGGTGGGAAATACGGGGGAAACATTTAAATTAATGTAAACAAATCTGAAGAGGATGAAACATCAGATGGATTTGGTTTCACATGTGCTGACAACTTAGGTTGAGAGGACGGCGAACGAAAAATATGGGAACCTGCATTTTGTAAATAACGGCAAATAGTACGGAAACAAAAGAGAGAAGCTTTACAAACCACACCTTCCGTCTCAGCTGGAAAATATGTCTTATTCTGAGCATTTCGGAAAGATGGGAGGCGTTAGATAAGGTACATGTTTTATCCTACAGGTCCTTCGGTCCGCCTTGTTGTCTAACAAGGGACATACACGCGATGGGTCGTGAGAGGGCTGCTCTTGTTTTTTTTTCGAGAGTGTCCTAGTGTTTCACGTAATTAGTGTACGCTTGACCTGGACCGTTTGATGGCAACACGACAGCTCAGTGACTATTGCAGTGCTGTGCAGATACATGGATTTGGGCCTGTATCTGTGGGAGTTTGCGCATTCTCCCCGTGCTTGCGTGGGTTTTCTCCGGGTGCTCCGGTTTCTTCTCACATCCCAAAGATGTGCTCTTAGACTGATTGGCAGAACAAATTCTCCCTAAATTGTCTCAAACTTGGTTCCACGGGTAGAAATGGGAACATCGAGGTTGCGGCACGGGATCGTTGGGGCGAAGGGCCTGTTTCCCATGCTGTTTTGTCCTTTGTTCTTTGTACGGGAAAGATTTACAGGAATGATTTTAGGTAAGAGTGACTACAGTTATATCAGTAGATTGAGGAAGCTGAGAGCGACGAATTTTGAAGAAGGCAAGGCCGCAAACCAATTTGATACGAAATGCTTGGACAAAGTAGATGTGTTAAAATGTCCCCACTGATGGAAAGATGAAGAACTAGAGAACGCCTATTTAGCACAATTGCAAAAGAACCGGAGGAGATTTGAGAAATCGAACCACACATCACTAATGAAGATAAGTTAGAATTTTTCAACATTAGTACTGGATATTGGCAAGAACTTTTTCACCTCCTTAAACTGAGTAACAGCCAAACATTAAAAATTAAGCACACAGTCTAATAGTGTAGGAAAAACAAATGGCGGTCAAAGAAATAATGGTAAGCTACTATTGTTTTAAAATATGATATTGAGATCATTATGGCCAGTATAATGAAAATAATGAACTTTGGCTTTTGCTCAAATGTTCCGCTTTCTTAATTGTTTGGCGCTGGAGAGTTTTCTCTTCCAACGCCAAAACTTTGAAGGAAGCTACATCACAGAATTCCGCAGTTCAAAGAAATGCCTTCAAAACTAATTTCAATAATATAACTTAAATAGTTTACTGTTTCATATCGAAATTTGTTGAAGGTGTCAGTTATATCCCATGGAATACTTAACAGCATGGGATGGCATGTTTATTATGTTTGTGTTAAGTGTGAATCTGAAGATTTAGAAGGCTCTACGCAAATTAGTTACTACCTTCGGGCCATCTTACTTTGTTTTATTCCCAATGCCAATGGCTGCCGTAGTAACCGGCAACTACAAAATCACGATTGCACAGCTTTCATTTATGAACTTTGATTTAAGGGAAATCGAATACTAAATACCAAGAATCTTTGGTCTGCCGGCTGCTTTTCTAGTCTCGTTTAATGCAATTTTATTGCTAGTACAAGACACTGTAGACCATCATCTCAATTTCGGTGACATGGCCATACAAACTAACGTAAAACAACGTAAATATAATTGTCCCTGCTTCTATTCTCATGTTTGGTAAAACATCCGGGTATTTTATCGCTTCTTGAGAACCCAGAATTGATTACCAAGGCACTTCTAAGATCACTTTCAGAAAGAAAGTGCTTCCTCAAACGGTATTTAATTTTTCAAAAATACCGAAATGGTAGGGGACAGGACGGATGAAAGGATTGAAAATGGTAAATGAACTGCGGAGTGGGATAACTTGCACAGCACATTGATTTCACCACGGTGAGTTGGCAGAGGGGGGAGCGGTGGAGGGGGACGGAAAGTTCGTGTATTTGAACTTTAGACAGAACGGGAGATATTTGGGAGGTATATTGCCAATGCAATCTTGATAAACCAAACGGACAGAAGTGCAAGATGAATAGGAATTGGGAGGTGAGGTAAAGGAGAAATCAGCAATGAGCAGCACATTCTTCCAGTTTCTTCTTCACCATCTCAAGGAATATTTTCGGATTTGCTCGAATTAATTGGCCATTAGAATGCGCTGAGAGGTACGTTTTTTGGAAGAAGAAAAACAGGGTGTCATTGAGACGTGTTTCGACGCAGTTAATGCCATTTGGGTGATTAGTTTACCACTGGACTGCAAAATGCATGAACTTTTTGAAACCACTGCAGACTGGACATGATGCTGGGATACACTTCATAGATGAAAATAAAATCCGAGAATGGAGCATCTTGAAGCGAAAACTGTCATGGCTATGGACAATGTAACAGTTAACCACAGATTGCAGAATTTTAGGAAAAGCCAACATTGAGAACAGGACAGGACCACGCAGGGTGAGAGGAAAATCCTCTCCTTGCGCTGAGGCCAATAGTGGCAAATTTTCAAGGCAATCTATGCTGGAGTTAAATAGATTAAAGGGACTGCCCCTGAAACATTCCGCAGGATGTTGCTGGGAAGGGACAGGCTTGTATTCCAGTTGATGGAAAATCAGGCTGTTTTGGCGGCCACATTGGCGAAATAGCAATAATTATACGGTGGAAACCAAATGTTTTTAATTTAAACGCTTACTAAGTTCGGTGTTCTTCTGAAAAAACTGAACACAAATAATGCCACACTATTTCGGCGCAACTCGGTGTGTTTTTTTGTGCAAGGAATAAAAAAGTCACGTCGACGCAAACGCTTTGTATTTCGAAGGTTGGAGACGAAGTACAATGCTGATGTAGATTATAGCATGCAATATGATGCTGATCGCTTCTTGTTGATACAACTGCCTGCAACACCAAATCCCTCTGTTTTTAATAGAGATGCTACAAAAAAAATGTCTTTCTATTTGTTCGGGAACTGAAATCAAACATGGTCTACACAGACAAAAATGAAGCAATTCACGCTTAAAGCTTGAAAAGAGACTTGCCGAGTTTTGGCCTCCATGCCAGAAGATGGCGCTTTCATCCAACATGAGATTTTGCCCTTCTGGTCGTGCTGCATCATACAAGCCAACCTTCACAAAATCAACTGTGCCATCAGCGCGCCTCTGCCAGTTGATCAGGTCATATGAAGCGATCGGATCTCCGTTACTATCAAAGCTTATTTCTTCACCAAATTTATTCGTAAACTTGACTTCTTTCAGATAGTGCAAAAGCTTAACAACGACAAACATGAAACCTTTGTGAATTTTACAATTATTTTAATAATTAGACGAATGAGTATGAAAGGTCGAAATCGTAAAAGAACAACACAATCTGATCTGTGTACCAGTGCAAATGGTCAGCAACCGTTACCCATAAGCATGCAGTCAGAATGAACCACAAATTATTATTTGAACTTCTACTTCACAGCTAGAGGCTCTGTTAGATTTGTCAGTAATTTGTTGTGATGAATTACTTTTGTTGCATCCGATTTTATTAGAGAAGAAAGAAATGTATTTTACCTGCCATGGTACGATGTTCGATTTTTGACCACATGTTTTATTGAAAAATGGGCCTTTCCCATTTTCACATGATTGTAAATTATGAAGGGCGTGTGCGACAGCATATACTGCTTTATAAACGTTATAGGAAACTCTGAGCTGCGACACATCGGTGTATATGTTCTTACTTGAGTTCAAATTCTCTGATCCAGTACATGGCTTTTTGGGAAATAGCCATTTTTTTCGCCCCGATTTTTTGACTGGTGACTTTATCTTGCAATCAAAAACTTCTTGCCAGAATTCCTCCACAAACGGGTTATCTGGTGATGTGAAAGGATGAAGTTTGACTAAAAACTCTCTGAGTCCAGGAATTTCTGCTTTCCTGATTCCAAAGCCAATTGTTCCAGTCAAAATTTCCTGGCTTTCCTCTGTCCAAATTAGAGATGAGGTGACCCAGGCTTCGCTTGCTATCAGCTGGATGTCGGTAATGTTTCTTAGTCTGAGTTCTTTAATCAAAGCGAACGTGTCGCTCTCTCCACAAAACAATATGATCACTTTTGCCGATGATTTTCTGATTGTATTTACAATCTGTGACATTCTATCATTGGCACGACTGGAAGGGAGAAATTCGATGTAGGCGATGCAGACATTAGAATTCCAGATTTCCTCGGCGAACGATTGAATACCAAACCGGCCATAGTCGCTATCAACAGCAACGATACCAACCCAGCTCCATTTGAAATAATTCACAAGGCTCAGCAGAGCTTTGATTTGGACAGCGTCACTTGGAACTGTTCGGAGAAAAGTTGGGAACTCATTCTTGTTGCTTAGACAAGCACAGGAAGCAAAATAACTGACCTGTAACGTGAGTAGATGTGAATTAACACTGTCATGAAGTAGGGAAACGTGTTATTATATAGTTCAAATTCACGAACGAAAGGAGTTTGAAAAAAACAGAGCCACGAAAATCCAACCATTGAAAGACGAATTTATTTCTTTAAGCAAGTGTATTAAAGTATTAGCAAATGGATAGTAGATATCAAAAATCATGGAATCGCAAAGTTGGTTAAGCTATCTTGCGTTTGAATTTGGTATTTCAATGTGGGAAGGATCTACGAGGTGTGCAAAGCTAAAATAAGGAAGAAAATACTTTACTACGAAATATGCAAAAGAGGATGTCACAGAGGTTTTATAATTATGAAAGTGATTCAGACCAGAAGCAAATAGTCAAAAATCGATAGATAAGTTGGGAACGAATAGCCATTACTTCCCTCGAACACACTCTTTAATTTAATGTTAGAACAAAGTGACCCGGAAAATTACTATAGACAAAATGTAGCGACGTTAAAGGTTTTTGTTTCCTTCAGATTTGTCAGATGAAGACATACTCCATCAACTGACTATTGCAGAAGGATCAACAATTAGCTAATAATTTGTTATAACTCGACACGGGATAGTACAGGAAATTGGATTCGTGTACAAAGAACAATGAGCAGTTAAAGAACCAACATCAGCAAAGTTCAATTATGCTGAAACGTCCTGATTCTTACCAAGGGAATTCCAAAAAGTCCCAAAATTCTTGATACGGCGGCAGATCGTGAAGATCCCGCATCACCTATTATAAGGGGCACCGAAGAAAAACCATGACAGGTGTCACGCAAAAGAGCATTTTCATTGCCATTCAATATCTGAAAAGTTCCTTTAAGGGCTTCGGAGGATACGTCACAACTGTCCATAATCATGTAGCCTAACGTTGTGTTCGGAAGGAGAAATGGATCTCTGTTTATTTCCTCAATAGTGAAAATCATTGTTTGGACCCAACGCAATGCACGAAGGTTGAACCTAGGACACAAACATAATTAGCTCCCCGTTGATGTATCTACCAACATTGCTATTTCTGGCTTTTTTCACGAAACATGCATTTCTGATCCAAGTCATTACCACAGTAAATCTGAGTAATATGTTGAAAATTATCACAAATGATAGCTGGAGAGAGAGTAATGATGTTTACTAGAATGATATTAGGAGTGTGGATTTTTAGACAAAAGTTTACTTATTAGTCACAAGTAGACTTATATTAACACTGCAGTGAAGTTACTGTGAAATAGTAGAGATTAGAGAAATTTAGCTGATTCTTCTTGGAGAAGAAAAGGTTAAGTGGTGACATTACTGAGGTGTTCAAAACTATAATCAATTTTGACAGGATAAAGGAGGATCTTCTGTTTCCATCAGTTAGTATGTCAATAACTTGGGGTCAGCAAAAGAGCATGGAGTGAGATGAGAAAAAAAAACTGCTTCCCTCATGGAATTGTTGGGACTTTAATGTGCTACCTGGGAGAATGATGGAGGCGAAGTCCACAGGAGTTTTCAAAAGAGAGGTTAATGCATATTTGAAACTGATTAACTTAGGGGGCAACGGAAATAGGGTTGTAGGATTGGAGTCGCTGGATAGAACTTTCGGGAGCCCGTACAAACATGGTGTGTACTGTAAATTCTATTCTACTAGAAATAGAAGGGGTGAAATATTTCAATGTTAATTGATCTTTTCCATTTTGATACTTCCAGCAAAGCTCTGAACAAAGTCCTATTATCATTATGTGAGAGTTAATATTAACTTGTTTAATTGCAAATCCACGTTTTAGGAGTCTGGCATTTGATTATCATATTGGCTTTAACATCTAGAATTGAGATTATATAAAACGCAACCGAAAATCCTGTGTGAGCTGAACAGTGGCACGAAATTATTTATTATATTTGAAAACAAAAATCATGCATTAAAGAAAATCATGACGCATATTGCGTCAATCCACATAAGTTTGTCTCCAATATTTGACTAATATCGCTTTGCTCAACGAATAAATTGCGCATGAAAACATTCCAGAATGGGAGAAGCGGAATCAAAGTCGTTCCATTATCTACTCAGCCATCCAATGTAAACAGATATAAATTTTTACGGCAAGTATCGCTGGATAATTGTTGGAATGTAACTTGTGCCATTTCTGCCTATTTGAGATCACTTACAGCGGAGTCAATTGAAGCACCTGGCTGAGATACAGCAGTGAATGCATGCCGTTTATCCGATCAAACCATTTGAGGTGGCATTTCAATCTCCGCTACAGGTGTAAAACGGGAGAAGTCAGATTGGCCATCTAAGTGTATTTCTCCTTTCCATTTTCTTCGAGCCGAGAAAGTGGAGTTTTATTCAATCGTTTTATTATCGAATTGAAGAGCGGGATCGAGGGGACGTGTGACCTATTCTTTCTTCTCTTTTAAGCAATTATGTAATCGCGAAGGACGACTAATCAGATGTCTCCCGTTTTATATCCTGTTTAAGTTAAACATTTTGACGCAGAACCGACTAAATTTTACTTTTGCAGCATTGTAGATTGCGTTTATAAATTGTCACACAAAATAAAATCGTCTTTTAAAACATTGGTCCTGCGGGTCAACCTCGGTATGGAAGTACCGCGAGCTGTAGAGAAAAGCTGTGCACTCTGGATAGCAGAAAGGGCCGTTCGATCTCATTGTATCAGTCATACAGTCCCACCTAAGTTTGTCCTGTAATATCATCGGACCAGTAATCCAGGTATATAGATTTATCGTCCATGAATGAGTTGATCTCTCGCCATGGCAGTTCCTGTATTTTTATCCGCTTTAGACAACACGATACTATCAGTAAATATGACATGAATTGCTGGAATATCTTAAAAATCGAGTAGGTTCGCCAATACCCGTGAAGCAGTGCAATCAGAATTCCAAACCTGAGTTTGCTTGTGCACAACTCTATCCCACAATAAAGTGGCCCAAACAAGACCCTCCGTGGTACCAGAAACCTGCATCGATCAAGAAGCAGAGAGATCATTTCATTTAGATGGCAGACGGAGAAAGATGATGCATGCTGACCTTAACAGCACGCCAAAATCTTGAAAATTAACGGATTGTAACTCAGTGCCGCTCGTTAGCTTAATGTAATAGAAACATTGAATAGAATTGACATAATACTTGAAGCATTGTTAACATTGCCATTTTCACATTGTTAAGCGTTAGAACCAGTGCACCTTTGTCAGCATCAAAATGTTGTTTCTACTGTGGGATTTCTATGTGCACAACATATATCCTAAATTTGCTCTGATTCATAACAAAAAATGGTAACACATTCAATAAAACCAGTAATTATCAATATTGTCATGTTGATTGAACAAAGGGATGATATACTTAAATACATTCAATCAGAAAGTCTATGGAACATGGAACCCCTAAAGTGTAGAAGAAGGAGGCCGTTTAACCCACGGAGTCCTCACAGCATCACCGAAAAAGCATACCAAAGTGCAAAAAAACTGAGGGGACAGTGTTCATCTCCACATGTAGAGGATATGATTAATCGAGAATAGTCAATGTGGCTTTGTCAGGGAAAATGGTTTCCAATAAATTTGATTCAATTTTTCGAGAAGGTGACTCGGTGTTTAGATGAGGACAGTGCAGTTGTTGTGGAATACATAGAATTCAGTACGTTTGAGAAGGTCCCACATGAGACACTAATCAAGAAGGATAACATGACAAATTTGATCCAAAATTGCCTTGATGGTAAGAGGCAGAGGATGTCAATCGATGTAAGCTCTGACAGCGTGTGTTCAGTGGTGTACTGCAAGGACCCCCCTCCCCCGCGCTGTTTGTAATGTACATTAATGATCTAGAGGTGAATGTGGGAGTAACGTCGCAGATAAAAAGAAAATTGATCGTGTGAAAAATAACAAAGGGGGAAAGCCTTAAATAACAGACCTAAACAGGTGGGCTGCTTAGTTGGGCAGAACGGTGGCAAATGGAATTAAACCCTGAAAAGTGTGGGTGGTACATTTTGGGAGGACGAACAAAGCAATGGAATATACAATGAACGTTAGGAAACTAGGAAGTCCAGCAGGTCAGATAAATGAAGTAGTGAAGAGAACATACAATATACTTGTCTTCATTAGCGGGGACATAGAATATAGCAACAGACAGGTCATGACGGAGCTGAATAAAACGCTCGTTTGGCTACAGCTAGATGAATGTATAATTCTTGTCGCCACAGGATAGGAAACATGTAATTGCATTAGAGAAGGTGCAGAGGTAATTCACCAGGATGTTCCCTGTATCAGAGCGTTCCCTCTGTGGAGAGGGGCCAGATGGCTGGGGCTGTTTTCCTCAGAGCAACGAAAACTGAGGAGGGCTAGTATGAGGTATACACACAACCATGAGGGATATAGATAGCGCAGACAGGAAGATCGTTGCCCCCCTGTAGAGGGATCAATAACCAGAGGACACATTTAGGGTAAGGGGCGGGATCTTTAGAGCGGATTTGAGGACAGACTTCTTTATAAAAAGGATGTCGAGAATATAGAATTCACTGCCTGAAAGTGTGATAGAAGCAAGTGGTAGTACACAAGGCAGCGGATTAATTTGTGGAAGATTGCATAACTGCTTGATGATCGACAGACATTTCTGTAAAATTGTATGACACGAGTTTTGTTTGCAAATATTAACTTCTTAATGTTTTGTATTGTTACTCCCACTGAGCAGTCATAAGACTGATAGTCATATAGCTGATGAACCCAGAATGGTTATTTATTCCAGGCAAATATTTTATGCATTCGAAAGAGCACACATGGTAATATTACTTAATATAATTCAGAGTTGTTGCACACTTTCAGCTTCACAAACAGACGCGTTACTCACTATCAGCCACTTTTAGTTAAGGGCAATGCACACAATCCGTCGAATCAGAATGTTGCTGATTTCAGCTCTACCTGAGCGTAAAACCATGTTTGAAATTTGCAATGTATCAGCAAAACTGAGGTCAAATGGATGCGAAAGAAACTTGCCATTAGCGGGCGTCATATTAGCATAAAGGAATATGTTGAGGCTGTTTGTTGTCATCATCACAATCTAACCTGGAGATATGATTGGTGTAGTTCCTCAGAACAGAATCCTATCCCCACCATTATCAATGACGTTTGCTTCCTCATTAGGTCAGAAATGGAAATATCCACTGATGATTTCAGAATGTTCTGCACTATTCGTAATTCCTTAGGTACTGAAGCAGTCTGTGCGTGTCCATATGCATCACGACATGGATCGCATTCAGGCCTAGACAGTTGCATTCACACCACACAAGTGATAGGTGACGTTTCATTCCAACAAGACAAAATCTAATCGTCTCCCGTGATGTAAGACTAACCATAGAATTTGTCAGTCCATAAGCCCAGGTAAGAGGTTGGGAATTGTACTGAGGAACTCACCTCCTGACTAACCAGACCCAGTCCACCATCGACAAGGGACAAGCCAGAGTGTGATCGAATAAGGTCCACTTGCCTGGATGAGTGCAGCTTCGGAAACATTCAAAGAGCACATCAAAGAACAAAGAGCAAAGAAAGTCACACCATAGGAACAGGCCCTTTGGCCCTCAGAGCCTGCACCGACCATGCTGTTCGACTGAACTGAAACACCCTTCTCTTTCGGGGACCATATCCCTCCATTCTCCTATTCATGTATTTGTCCAGACGCTGCTTTAAAGTCACTATCATATCTGCTTCCACTCCGCAACGAGTTCCAGGCATCCACCACTATCTGTGTAAAAAGAAAATGCCTTTTACATCTCTTTAAACCATGCCCCTCGCACCTCAAACCTATGGTCCTTAGTAATTGATCTTCCACCCTGGGAAAAATCTTCCCTCTATCCTATCCGTCCGTGTAGACTTCTAACGGGTCACTCCTCAACCTCTGTCGTTACAGTAAGAACAAAGCATGTTTCTCCAACCACTCCTCATAGCCAATGCCATCTATACCAGGCAACATCCTGGTAAATATTTACACTCTCCAAAGCCTCCACATCTTTCTAGTTGTGTGCCAACAAGAATTGAACATTATATTCCAAGTGTGGTCTAACTAAGGTTCTATAAAACTGCAACATGACTTGCTCACGTTTAAACTTAATGCCCGGCTGATGAAGGCAAGCATGCCGTATACATAGAACATAGATCATAGAACATTACAGCACAGAACAGGCCCTTCGGCCTTCGATGTTGCGCCGACCAATATAAAAAGCAATGCCCCTCCAAACTAAACCATTTCCTTCTCTTCCATATACTTATCAACTAAGCTCTTAAACGCCACCAAACTTGGCGCATCTACAACTGCTGCAGGCAGGGCATTCCACTCCCGAACCACCCTTTGGGTAAAGAACCTGCCTCTGATATACCTTCTTGACTACCTTCTACACCTGCTTTGCCACTTTCAGTGACCTGTGTATTGATAGTTGATGAGGGTGGGGCAGTGGATATTTTCTACATGGACTTCAATAAGTCCCTGACTAGATCCCTCAATGCAGACAGGTGCATAAGGTGAAATCGCATGCGACCTGAGGTGAGCTGGCAAGGTAAATAAAGAACTGGCTCGCTCAAAGAAGACAGAGGATAGCAATAGAAGGGTGTGTTTCTGAATGGAGGGATGTGACAAGTAGCATCCCTCAGCGGGTCAATTCTTGGACCATTGCTAGTTGTAATAAAATGATTTGGATGAATATGTAACTGGTTTGATTAGTAAGTTTGCTGATGATGCAAAGATTGATTGATTTGCGGATAGCGCTGAGAACCATCAGAGGATGCAACAGAATATAGATCGGTTGTAGGCGTGAGCAGAGAGATGGCAGGAGGGGTTTAATCCAGACAAACGTGAGACCATTTGGGAAGTCTAATACAGTTAGAAAATATACAGTAAATAGCAGACAACATCCAGGACAAAGCCACTCATTAAATTGGTGCCCTTTCTACAACTATCGATCCCCCGCCCCCACCAAACCCCGCACCATCCCTGTCAACTGACGTGCAGTGGCCTCAGTCTGCACTATTTACAAGATGCATTCCAGAGATTCACAAAGGTTCCTTAGTCAGCCCGTCGAAACACATGACCACAAACATCTGGATTCTAATAAGGCCGTCCATGATAAAGCAACCTACTTGGATTCACAGTATCCACGAGTGTGCGCCATCTGCAAGATGCCTTGCGGCGATTATCAAGTCTCCTTCGACAGTATCTCCCCAACCCGCGATGGGAGGACAAAGGCCTGCAAAAGACCTACAAGCTTCTGTCCAATCCACGCAACATCCGGATTCGGAACTATACGGTTGCTGCACTGTTGCTGAGCCAAACCAGAAATTTGGGCGTATCTACACCACATGGATTGCAGCGGTTTAAAAACAGCTGACCACCATCTTTGAGGGGGCAATGAAGGATGGGCAATAAATGCTGGACGAGCAGCGGTGCCCGTACCCCGTGAAAGAACTTGAAGAAAAGGAAAACTGGTCATCTGGTCATTTTCACGTTTCTCTTTATTGGAGCTTGCTTCGCTCCTTCCAAATGAGCGGCTGGTGCAGCACAATAACCAGGATACAAAAACTGTCTGGAACTGTTTTACCTTGTTTCATATAAAAAGTTCTCACTGAAACAGGGCATCAAAAAATGGGTTAATACTCACTCCCGGCATTGCACCTCCTCTGGTTTGGACTGTAATGAATTATTCAAAAGAATTGTTCTGAAATGGACGATGAATAACCCACCCAGAATAACGTCGCCATCCTGCGTCAATCCGCGACTGGTAAACTTGCCTTGAGGTCTACAGAACGGTTCAGCAACAGAAAGACTTTGTCTAAATAGTATTAACAACCAAAGTGCCCCCATAGTCGCAAATCGCATCTTATGAAATCCGCTCAAATACCGACTGATGATCGCTTGAAAAAACTATTTATCTCCTGACTGCCGAAGCAAACAGTATTTATGTGCTTGATAGACCTGGAATATGCAGATATCATCGTCTTCACCCAGAGGAGCTCCACAGATTACCTCCAGTTCCCTGGGAAGCCGTGGCATCAGGGATTTTATTTCCATTGCTCAAAGCCAATACAATTAGGTTGGGAATACGGCTTTATTAATATAAATTAAGCGTGGGATTCCGGCTGATCCTGAAAAGGTCTCCACGTGACGATTTTAACAAGCCTGGAGAATGCGCTGAGCATTGAGTTTAAAAGCTTAAAGTGAAAACAAAGTTACTGAAGACTTGCTACTTCTCTCGTTTTCCACAGTCGGTTGTGCTAACATTTCCTGTAAAAGTGGCGATTTCAGTCACCTTAATTTACGTTCTTTTTACCTTCCACGGCAGGAATAGCCACCCGGTCTATCATAGATGTACCAGCTTTACGAGCTCTTAATTGGCCCTGTTCTTCTTTGCCCTTCACACAGCATTCCAACTGTTTCCTTTTTCAATACACATAGAATTAATCTTTGAAAGGTGGTATTTAACTATCTTCCAAAGCCCTTTGTGTTCCACATCACCCTCTGATTTTGTCCAAACAGGATTAGATCACTCATTCACTCGAGTGTGTTCTGCCATTTAATTAGATCTGATAGTACCGTGAAATCTGAATGCTACCTATCCCAATAACCTGTCACTTCATTTCTTAGCACGAATCTGCCTTGAAAGTATTCAAAGGTTGATTTCACAATTTATTAGGAAGAGGGTTCCAAAGATTCACAATCTTTTGTGGTTCAAGACGTCGGCTCAATCCTGGATAGGAATTTCTATTGGGAGGTGGAGGATTCAGTGCTCATGATCCAGGAGATAATAATAACATAAGTAAGACTAGGAAACAAATGCTTGCACAGAGACAACGAGGACTAGGCACTAAATATAAAAGCAAAAATTTTAAGATATTCAGACGGTAGAATATTAGAGCAATTCATATGTAGATCAAAGACTGGTGTGGTAGAAGTGAGTTGAGCTTCAGGGGCACTGGAACAACTGGGTACCCAGATAAATAGTTCAGATAATCTACATCCGGGCTCTGTGGAGAACAGCCACATATCTGGAAAAAATAAATTGGGTTTTCAAGTAAATAGTGCGGACAAGGGATAAAATTCGGGAAATCGGTGTGGAGACATGTAAGAGCGAAAGATACTATGATGGAAAGTGTAGAGAGTGCAAATCAAGGGGCAAAACAGCAGATGAGGTTGAGGTTTTTTTTAAAAAACTAATAAAATGGCAAAATGAATGGCTTTGTATCGGGATTCCTATAGCATTGGGAGTAAAACAAATTTACTGATAGCAAATTAAAATAATAAACCATGAGCTGACAATGATTACAGAGATAGCATAGCATCAATTGGGAGTGAATATAAAAGCGTACGAGATACTGAGGAGGTCGGGAAGGCAAAAATAAGGGGAGGAAAAGCTCTGATAATCAAGTGTGACTTTATCACAATGGAGATGAATGGCCTAAGCTCAGGAAATTCGGATGTAGAAGTAGTTTCAGTAGAGATCTGAAGTGATAAAGGCAAGAAATCACTTATGAATATCATGTACAGAGTCCTAATGGGAAGACAGTAGGACCTTGTGTAAAGGAAGTAATAATGGAAGATTGTCAGAAAGAAATGGTAATAATCATAGCTGAGCATAATCTATATATGGATTGGAAAAACCCGATTGGCAAAAGCAGCACAGATGAGGAACTCAAAGAAGGTTTTCTGGATAGATTCTTAGAACACATGCTCTAGTATCAGAGAGCAGGCTGTACTAGACCGGCTATTATGCAATAAGGTATGATTAATTCATGACATCATAGTGAAGGTCGCTACGATCATAATATGATTGAATTTTACATTTGATTTGTGGGAGAGGAGATTGGGTCTAAGACTAGTATTTTAAACTTGCTAAAATTGAGGACAATTTCATGAGGGCATTAAAGTAAAGTGACATGAAGTCAACCAGAAAATTAGGTCAAGAGATAGATCAATAGAGTTGCAATGGCCGACATTTAAGCAATTTGGGGAGGTGATGGCCTAGTGCTATTATCGCTAGACCATTAATCCAGAAACTCACCTAATGTTCTCGGGACATACATTCGACTCCTGCCACAGCAGCTAGAAGAATTTGAACTCAATAAAACAGATCTGGAAGTAAAAATCAACGGATGACCATGAAACTACTGTCGATTGTTGGAGAAACCAATCTGATTCACCAATGCCCTTCAGTAAAGGAAATCTGTCATTTATACCAGCGATAAGGAAGGGCTGTAGGAAAAGAAATACTCAGGCATGCATATTAAGGAAATAAAAGAGGGTATCAAATTGAAAGGAAATGCAAAGATCAATAGGGAACTAGAGGATTGGGAAATTTTTACAGGTCGACAGAGGCACGAAAAAAGCTATAAATAAAAGGAAGGTGAGTTGTGAGAGTAAACTAGTTCAGAATATAAAAGCAGACAACAAAAGTTTATATAAATATATAAAACGAAAAAGCGTGGCTACAGTAGACATTGATCCCTTACAAGATGAGAAGCAAGATGTAATAACTGGAAATGAAGAAATGGCTGAAGTATTGAACAGGTATTTTGTGTTAGTTTTAACAGTGTAAGACAAAACAACATGACAAAAATTGATGATAGGAAAACTATGGCAGGTGAGGACCTAAAAACTATCATTACTATGAAAGAAGTAGTGTTGGGCATGCTAATGAGGCTAAAGGTTGACAAATCTTCTGGCCCTGATAGATGCATTGCAAGGTACTAAAACAGATGGTGGGGGGAATAGAAAACGCAATAGTGGCAATTTACCAAAATTCGCTGGACTTGGGGTGATTTCTCCAGTTTGGAAAACAGCAAATGTAATGCCACTGTTTAAAAAAGAAGATAGACAAAAGGCAGCTAACTACATGTTGGTTAGATTAACTTTTGTAGTAGGCAGAATACTTGTATCTATCATCAAGGAAGAAATAGCGAGACATCTAGATATAATTTTTTCCAATGGAAAGACACAGCATGGGTTCATGAAAGCCAGGTCATGTTTGACTAATTTGGTGGAATTCTTTGGGAACATTGCGTGCACAGTCGGCAATAGACAACCTGTGGATGTGGTATATCTGGATTTCCAGAAGGCATCTGATAAGGTGCTTCACAAAAAGCCACTGAATATGACAAAGGTGCACAGTGTTATGGGTAATGTATTGGCATGAATAGAAAGTTAATTAACTAACAGAAAGCAAAGAGTGAGGGTAAATAGTTGCTTTTCTGGTTTGTGATTCGTGACTAGTCATGTGCTGCAGGGATCAGGTTGGGTCCACAATTGGAGTTGGGGGCCAAGTGTAGTGTATCAAAATTTGCAGATGACACAAAGATGAGTGGTAGAGCAAAGTGTGCAGAGGACACTGAAAGTCTGCAAAGGAATATAGGTACTCTAAATGAGTGGGCTAGGGTCTGGCGCATGGAATGCAATATTGGTAAATGTGAGATCATCCACTTTGGTGGGAATAAAAGCAAAACGGGATAATTATTTAAATGGTAAAAGATTGCAGCATGCTGCTATGCAGAGGGGCATCTATGTCCTTGTGCGTGAATCACAAAAGGTTGGTTTGCAGGTGCAGAAGTTAGTTAAGAAGGCAAATGGAATTCTTTCCTTCATTGTCAGAAGTATGGATTTGAAAAACGGTGAGGTTATGTTGCAGCTGTATAAGTTGCTGGTGAGGCCACATCTAGAGTACTGCATACAGTTTTAGTCCCCTTACCTAAGAAAGGATATACTGGCACATGAGGGGGTGCAGAGAACATTCAGTAGGTTGATTCCGGAGTTGAGAGGGTTGACTTATGAGAAGAGACTGAGTAAACTGGGGCTATAGTCATTGGAATTCAGAAGCATGAGGGGAGGGGAGATCTTATAGAAACAGAAAAGATTATGAAGGGAATAGGTAAGAGATAAGCAGGGAAGTTGTATCTATTGGAAAGTGAAAGTAAAATTAGGAGTCATGGCCTCAAAATAAAGGGGAGCAGATTTAAGACTGAGTTGAGGAGGAACTTAATCACACAAAAGTTTGTGAAACTGTGGGAATTCTCTGTCCAGTGAAGCAGTTAAGGCTACCTCATTGAATGTTTTTAGAGGAATAGATCATGTTTTGAACAGTAAATGAATTAAGGATTATGATCAGGGAGCTGAGTCCATGAAAAGATCAGTCAGGTTCTTATCGAATGGCAGAGTGGGTTCGAGGGGCTTGGTCGCTTACTTCTGCTCGTAGTTCTTGTGCTCATATGTTCTTATGTCTTTACTTGGTCTGGCCTACATATGACATCAGAGCGACAATGGTTGACTCTCAACTGCCCGACAAGGGCAACTAGTGATGGGCAAAAAATGCTGGCTAGTCATCAGCACCCGTGTCCCATGAATGAATAAAAAATATATGTTCTAAGATATATAATGAATGCATTCAAATTAGAATAACAAAGTCCAACGAGAGGATTAATGATCTAAATTGTTAATTAAAAATTGAAAATAATATCAAACTTAAAGAAAACAAAATATGATTGTGCAAACATCAATTGTAGGCCAGCAACTAGAAAGAGAGATGATCATAGGCTAAGATGTTTACAACACGGAAACGGGCCCTTCTGCCCAACTTATCCATACCATCCAACCTTTACCATTAAGCTTGTCCAAATTGCTCACATTTGGCCAATATCGCTCTATAACCATCTTATCCATGTAACTTTTTAAATGTTTTTTAAAAGTCAAAATTGTACCTGCCTCTGCTTCTATCTGTGGCAGCTCATTCCAAACACTCATACCCTCTGTGTGAAACGTTTGTGTTCCTCGCCTCTCACTTAAAACTCTATTCTCTACTTTTCGACTCTGTTACATTTTGGAAAACGATATTGACGATCTACCCGATCTATGCCATTCATTTCACATCCCTCGCATTTATCTAAATTAAAATTCAACTGTCATTCATTAGCCCACTGGCCCAATTGTTCCAGATGCTGTTGCAATCCTAGATAACTTTATTCACTGTACAATATGCCACTAATTTTGGTGTCATTTGCAAAGTTGTTAAATATGGCTCCTAAATCTTCATCCAAATCATTCATATTAATGACAGATAACATTGGCCCAACACTGGTTCCTGAAGCACACCTCTGGTCACGGGCCTCCTGCTTAAAAATCAACCCTCTATAAACATTCTGTCTTCTGTAATCAACACCAGCTTAAAGTCCAACAGGTTTATTTGATAGCAAAAGCCACTAGCTTTCGGAGTGTTGCTCCTTCCTCAAGTAAGTGGGAGTTCGGTTCGCATGCATTCTTGGACACATGCATCTCCATCAAGGACGGTCACCTCAGCAGTTCACTGTACCACAAGCCCACAGTTAACTTCACGATGGTCCACTTCTCCAGCTTCCATCCTAAACACATTAAAGAAGCCATCCCCTACAGGCTAGCCCTCCATATACACGGGATCTGTTCCAGGAGGAGGATCGCAACAGACACCTCCAGACGCTGAAAGATGCCCTCACAAAAAGAGGATACGATGTTTGACTCATTGATTGACAGTTCCAATGAGCCACAGCGAGAAACCTCACCCACCTCCTCAGAAGACAAACATGGGACATGGCGGACAGAGTACCTTTCGTCGTCCAGTACTTCCCTGGAGCGGAGGAGCTATAACATCTTTTCCAGAGCCTTCAATATGTCATTGATGAAGACGAACATCTCACCAAGGCCATCTCCACACCCCCACTTCTTGTCTTCAAACAAGTGCACAACCTCAAACAGACCATTGTCCACATTAAACTACCCAGCCTTCAGAAGAACATTGACCATGACACCACGCAACCCTGCCACAGCAACCTCTGCAAGACGTGCTGGACATCATCCAACAGGTATACAATGGATATTCTTGTAACTCAGACAACGTTGCCGACCTGATGTGCTGCAGGAAAGGATGTTTCGAGGCATGGTATATTAAGGAGACTGTGCAAACGCTATGACAACGGATGAACGAACACCATTCGACAATCACCAGGCATGAGTGTTGTCTCCCTGTTGGAGAACATTTCAGCGGTCACAGGCATTTGGCTTCTGATCTTCAGGTAAGCTTTCTCCAAGATGGTTTTCATGATACATAACAATGCAGAGTCACTGAGCAGAGACTGATAGCCAAGTTCCACACACATGAAGACAGTTTCAACCGGGATCTTGGGTTCATGTCACACCATCTGTGACCCCCACGACTTGATGGGCTTGCAAAATCTCACTAACTGTTCTGCCTGAAGACAATACACATCTCTGTAACCTGTGCTTAACCCTCTCTCCACTCACATTGTCTGTACCTTTGAGACTTGATTACCTGAAAAGACTTGCATTTCAACCATTATTTTGTAAATTGAGTTTGTGGCTTTATATGCCCTATTTATGAACAAAACATCCGCTTACCTGATGAAGGAGTAGCACTCAGAATGCCAATCGCTTTTGCTGCCAAAGAAACCTGTTGGACTTTAACCTGGTATTGTGAGGCTTCTTACTTGTTTATCACAGTCCAACGCCAGAATCTGTCATCAAGTCAATTTTGCATTCAATGGGCTATCTCCATCTGTATCTCATGAGATTTAACTATATACAGCAACCTACATGCCGTCCCCTATCAAAAGCCTCGCTAACACCCATATCCATTGCTCTGCCTTCATCTACATTCTTAAGTAATTAAGAGCTTTTATATGCATATTTAAAAAGAATGGTTAACTAATTGTGCATTGGACCAATGGAAAGTCGGTCTATGGAATTAATAATAAATCATAGAATCAGAGACCATATGGTAGGGAGACAAACCCTTCGGCTCAAACTGTTTAACGTCGACCAAAAAGCCAATCTAAGCTAATTTCATTTGACTGCCTTTGGCCCATATCCCTCTAAACTTTTCCTATCATTTTACCTGTTCAAATCCCATTTGTCGATGTCTCTGTATCAACCACTTTCGCCAGTAGATCCTTCTGCGTAGGTACCATCCTCTGTGTAAAAAAGTTGCTTCTTTCATTCTGATTAATTCTTTCCCCCTTATCTTATACCTATACCCTCTAGTTCTCGATTCCCCAGCACTGCGAAAAAAAAATTGATTGCATTCACACCCATCCATGCATTTCATGATCTTATGCACCTCGGTGATATCCCTCCTCAGTCTCGTAAGGTCCAAAGAATGAAGTCATAACCTGCCTAATCTCTCCCTATAACTTAACCTCTTGAGCCCCTAGCAACGTTGTTGCAAATCTCTTCTGCACTCTCTCCAGTTTAATAACATTTTTATTTGGAAGGCAACCAAAATGGAAGACAATGCTCCAGGTGCGGCCTCACCAACGTTCCATACAACTGCAACATAACACAACATAGAACATAGAACATAGAACATTACAGCACAGAACAGGCCCTTCGGCCTTCGATGTTGCGCCGACCAATATAAAAAGCAATGCCCCTCCAAACTAAACCATTCCCTTCTCTTCCATATACTTATCAACTAACCTCTTAAACGCACCAAACTTGGCGCATCTACAACTGCTGCAGGCAGGGCATTCCACTCCCTAACCACCCTTTGGGTAAAGAACCTACCTCTGATATCCGTCCTATAACTATCACCCCTTAATTTAAAGCTGTGTCCCCTCGTGCTAGCTTCCTCCATCCTAGGAAAAAGGCTATCACTGTCCACCCTATCTAAACCTCTAATCATCTTATATGTTTCAATAAGGTCTCCTCTTAGCCGCCTCCTTTCTAACGAAAACAACCTCAAATCCCTCAGCCTCTCATAAGACCTGCCCTCCATACCAGGCAACATCCTGGTAAACCTCCTCTGTACCCTCTCCAATGCCTCCACATCTTTCTTATACTGTGGGGACCAGAACTGCACACAATACTCCAAGTGCGGCCGCACTAGATTTTTGTACAGTTGCAACATGACGTTGTGGCTCCGAAATTCAATCCCCCTACCAATAAAAGCTAAGACTCCATATGCCTTCTTAACAACCTTATCGACTTGACTGCATACTTTCAGGGATCTATGCACAAATACACCAAGATCCCTCTGTTCATCAACACTATTAAGAATCCTACCATTAGCCCTATACTCTACACATTAATTATTTCTGCCATAGTGCATTACCTCACACTTTTCCACATTAAACTCCATTTGCCACCTCTCGGCACAGCTCTGCAACTTGTCCAAGTCCCTCTGCAAACTATAACACCCCTCTTCATTATCTACCACTCCACCGACTTTAGTGTCAACTGCAAATTTACTAATCCATCCTTCAATACCGTCATCCAGATCATTTATAAAAATTACAAACAGCAGGGGCCCCAAAACTGACCCCTGAGGTACACCACTTGTCACCGAACTCCACGATGAATATCTCCCATCAACCACCACCCCCTGTCTTCTATCTGCTAGCCAATTCCTAACCCAATTAGCTAAATCACCCTCTATCCCATACATCTGCATTTTCTGCAGAAGTCTTCCATGGGCCACCTTATCAAACGCCTTACTAAAGTCCATATATCCCACATCAACCGCCTTACCCCCATCCACCTCCTTAGTCACTTTTTCAAAAAACTCAATGAGGTTAGTAAAGCACGACCTACCCTTCACAAAACCATGCTGACTATCTCCAATCAATTCATTACTCTCTAAATAACTATAAATCTTATCCCTAATTATTCTCTCCAACACTTTGCCCACCACAGAAGTAAGACTCACTGGCCTATAATTCCCTGGAAGGTCTCTCTTCCCCTTCTTGAACAACGGGACCACATTCGCTATCCTCCAGTCCCCCGGAACCACACCCGTAACCAACGACGACCTGAAGATCAGAGCCAGAGGCTCTGCAATCTCCTCTCTTGCCTCCCAGAGAATCCTAGGGAAATCCCGTCCGGCCCAGGGGACTTATCCAACTTCAAACCCTCGAGAATATCTAGCACATCCTCCCTATCTACTTCGATACCTTCCAGTTTGCTACCCTGTACCTCAGTGTTCTCCATAACTACAGTGAGAACACTGAAGGCCAGCATGCCTAACATGCCTAACATCTACAGTGAGAACGCTGAAGGCCAGCATGCCAAAATCCTTCACTGCCCTATCGAGTTTCGACTCCACCTTGAGAGAACCATGCATCTGAACTCTAAGGCTCCTCTGTTCCTCAATACTTCCGAAGGCCCAACAATTCATTATAGAGTCATCCCTTAATTTAACTTTCCAAAATGCAACATTTCACATTTTCATTTACTGAACGCCATTTGCCATTTCTCTGCCCATTTCCCATCCTGATCGGTGAGAACCTGATGCTGCTGCAGATAATCTTCCTATCTGCAGTAACATCATCTGCAAATTTACTTCTCATGCTTTATACATTCTTATCGAACTCGTTGATACAGGTGACAAATGGCAATGAGCGCAACACTAACACTGCCCCCCACCCCACCCCATCACCCCCCCCCCCCCCCCCGAAAGAATACCACTAGCCATAGGCCTCCAACTGGAGTTTAATGTGGAAAAGTGTGAGGTAATTCACTTTGGCAGGAATAACAAATGTGTAGAGTATAGGGCTAATGGTAGAATCTTAATAGTGTTGATGAACAGAGGGATCTTGTGTATGTGTGCATAGATCCCTGAAAGTTGGCAATCAAGTCGATAATGTTGTTAAGAAGGCATACGGAGTCTTAGCTTTTATTGGTAGGTGGATTGAATTTCGGAGCTGCAACGTCATGTTGCAACTGTACAAAACTCTAGTGCGGCCGCACTTGGAGTATTGTGTGCAGTTCTGGTCCCCGCATTATAAGAAAGATGTGGAGGCATTGGAGAGGGTACAGAGGAGGTTTACCAGGATGTTGCCTGGTATGGAAGGCAGGTCTTATGAAGAGAGGCTGAGAGATTTGATGTTGTTTTTGTTAGAAAGAAGGCGGCTAAGAGGAGACCTTATTGAAACATATAAGATGATTAGAGGTTTAGATAGGGTGGACACTGATAGCCTTTTTCCTGGGATGGAGAAAGCTAGCACGAGGGGACATAGCTCTAAATTAAGGGGTGGTGGTTTTAGGATGGATGTCAGAGGAAGGTTCTTTATCCAGAGGGTGGTTCGGGAGTGGAATGCCTTGCCTGCGTCAGTTGTAGATGCGCCAAGTTTGGTGGTGTTTAAGAGGTTAGTAGATAAGTTTATGGATGAAAGGGGAATGGTTTAGGTTGAAGGGTCACTGCTTGTTCCTAATTGGTCGGCGCAACATCGAAGGCCAAAGGGCCTGTTCTGTGTTGTAATGTTCTATGTTCTATGTTCTATAACCCATCAAGCTTGTTTCCATTATAACCCTCGGCTTCCTACCATAAAGCCAATTGCATATCCAATTTGTTAGATCTCCTTGCATAACCTTCCAGAGTAGCTTATCATGTGGAAATTTGCCATAGGCTTTATTGAAACCCATATAGGTTACATCTACTGCCCTCCCCTCATCTACCATCATGGTCACTTCATCAAAAAATTCCAAAAAGTTAGAAGGTATACTGATTACTCCTAAGCAAGCCCTTTTCTTCAAATAACTTCATATGTTATCCTTCAGAATCTTCTCCTGTAACTTACCTACAGAGATGTTAGGGTTGCAGGCCTATAATTCCCAGTTTTTTTTCCAGTGCTTCTTAAATCAGAGCACAACATTTGCTACCTTCCAATCTTCTGGTCACATACATGTGGCTAACGATGATGCAATTATCTCAACCAGGGCTCTGCAATTTCTTTTCCAGTCTCATGCTTTTTCGGTACACCTGATCAGGGCCAGGAGAGTTATCCATCTTCATACATTTTATTATGTTCATCACCTCCTCTACTGTAATGTTAACTGTCCCCAATATATCACCATTAACCTTTCCAGGTTCCAAATTTTCATTTCTCCTCAGTAAAAGTAGAGGAGAAATATTCATTGAGAACATTACCCAACTCTTGTGCTTTCACACATATTCCACGTGTCATCTCCAACCTCCGTGGCCTAGGCCTTGGCACCTCCCTCGGCGACTGGGTTCTGAACCACCTAACTCAGACCACAATCAGTAAGGATAGGCAACAACACCGTCTCGACGATCATCCTCAACACTGATGCCCCACAAGGCTGCGTCTCAGGCCTCTACTATACTCTTTGTACACTATGACTGTGCGGCCAAATTCCCATCCAATTCGATTTTCAAGTTTGCTGACGACACCACCATAGTGGGTCTGACCTCAATCAATAACGAGACAGAATATAGGAATAAAACAGAGAATCTAGTGAATTGCTGTGGCAAAATTAATTTCTCCCTCAATGTCAACAAAATGGAGGAGATTGTCATCGACTTCGGGAAATGTAAAGCAGAACATGACCCTGTCTACATCAATGGGGAAAAGTAGAAAGAGTCGACAGCTTCAAGTTTTTAGTGTCCAGATCACCATAAACGCGTCCTGGTCCCCCATTCAGGCACTATTGTTAAGAAAACCTACCAACGCCTCGACTTTATCAAAAGACTAAGGAAATTTGGCATGTCATCTACGTCGCTCATCAACTTTTATAGATACACCATAAAAAGCATTCTTTCTGGTTGTATCACAGCTTGGTATGGCTCCGTCTCTGCCCAAAACTGCAAGAAACTACAAAAAGTCCTGAACTAGCCTCCAAACCACTGACTCTGTCTATATTTTCTAATGTCTCAGCAAAGCAGCCAGCATAATTTAGGATCCCACGCACCACGGACATTCTCTCTTCCACCTTTTCTCTTCGGGGACAGACAAAAGTCTGAGGTGAGGTACCAAACCAGTTCACGAACAGCTTCTTTCCTGCTGCTATCAGACTTTTGAAGGGATCTATCTTGCAGTAAGTTGATCTTTCTCTTCACCCATCTATGACTGTTAACACAACATTCTGCAATTTTTCGTTTCCTTCTCTATGAACGATATGTTTTGCCTGTATGGCGTGTAAGAAACAACATGCTTTACTGTATGTTAATACATGTGGCAATACTAAATCAAATAAAATCAAAATCAAACTTTGATCCTGGAGGGATCCTGTTCTCTCTTTCGATATCCTTTTCATAGAACATAGAACACTACAGCACAAACAAGCCCTTCGGCCCACAAGTTGTGCCAATCATATCAGTACCTACCAGGCCACAGATCTACCTGTCACTCCCAATCCCATTAAATTCCATGTACTCATCCAGAAGTCTTTTAAAAGATCCCAGCGAGTTCGCCTCTACCACCACTGACGGCAGCCAATTCCATTCACTCACCACCCTCTGAATGAAAAACTTACCCCTAACTTCTCCTCTGCACTTGCTTCCCTGCACCTTAAATCTGTGACCTTTCGTAGCGACTATTTCAGCCCTGGGAAATAGCCTCTGAGAATCCACCCCCTCTATTCCTCTCAACATTTTATAAACCTCTATCAGGTCGCCTCTCAACCTACGTCTCTCCAGGGAGAAAAGTCCCAGCTCCCTCAACCTATCTTCATAAGGCATGCCTCCAAATCCAGGCAACATCCTTGTAAATCTCCTCTGCACCCTTTCGATGGCTTCCACATCCTTCCTATAGTGAGGCGACCAGAACTGCGCACAGTACTCCAAGTGGGGTCTGACAAGGGTCTTATAAAGTTGCAGCATTACCTCCCGACTCCTAAACTCAATCCCACGATTAATGAAGGCCAGTATAGCATACGCCTTCTTGACCACATCCTCCACCTGCGAGGCCAATTTAAGAGTCCTATGGACCCGGACCGCAAGATCCTTCTGCTCTTCAACACAGCTAAGACTCCTACCCTTGATATTGTACTCCTTCACCCCATTGGTCCTGCCAAAATGGACCACTACACATTTATCCGCGTTGAAGTCCATCTGCCACTTCACCCAGCCTTGCATCCTATCTATGTCTCGCTGCAACTTCTCACATCCCTCCAGACCATCCACAACACCACCAACCTTTGTATCGTTGGCGAACTTACTAACCCATCCCTCCACTTCCTCATCCAGGTCATTTATGAAAATGACAACAACAAGGGTCCTAGAACAGATCCCTGGGGCACTCCACTGGTGACTGACCTCCATGCAGAAAAAGACCCATCCACAACCACTCTCTGCCTTCTGCAGGCAAGCCAGTTCTGGATCCACAAGGCCAAAGCCCCTTGGATCCCATGCCCTTTCACCTTCTCAAGAAGTCTTGCATGGGGGACCTTATCAAACGCCTTGCTGAAGTCTATGTACACCACGTCCACTGCTCTTCCTTCGTCAATGTGTTCAGTCACATTTTTGAAGAAGTCAGCTAGGCTCGTAAGGCACGACCTGCCCTTGACAAAACCATGCTGACTACTTCTGATCATTCTAAACCTCTCCAAATGCTCATAAATCTTGTCCCTCAGAAGCCTCTCCATCAGCTTACCAACCACTGAGTTCAGACTCACCGGTCGGTAATTTCCCAGACTATCCCTGTTCCCTTTCTTGCAAGTAGGATACACATCCGCAATCCTCCAATCCTCCGGAACCTCTCCCGTCTCTATCGACAACGCAAAGATCATCGCCAGGGGCTCTGCAATCACTTCCCTCACCTCCCACAATAACCTGGGGTACATCCCATCCGTTCCCGGTGACTAGTTTATCTTGATAGAATCTAAAAGTTCTAACACATCCTCTTTCTTAACATCCACATACTCAATCTTTTCAGTCTGCCACAAACCTGCAGTACAACCTCCCAGATCACTTTCCACCGTGAATACCGAGGCAAGGTACTCATTAAGCACCTCTGCCATTTCTTCCGGTTCCACACAGACTTTTCCCCCTTCACCTTTTATACGTCCTATCCCTTCTCTTTCATCCTTTTACTTTTCACATATTGGTAGAAGGCCTTGGGATTCTCCTTAATCTTACCCGCCAAGGCCTTCTCATGACCCCTTCTGGCTCTCCTAATTTCCTTTTTAAGCTTTTCCTTAAAGATACTTATAAAATCCCTGAATCAACTTAACCCTCTCAGCCAGAGCTCGCTCATGTTCCTTTTTGCTTTTTAATTTCCTTTTTGAGTATACTCCTGTATCCCGTTTACAACTCTAGGAAATCTCTTGATTTCTGCTGCTTGTACCTGAGTCGCACTTCCTCACGTTATCCTGGCCAAACCCTCAATATGTTTTGCCTTTCAGGGATCCCTACTCCTGCCAGCCTTCCCTGTAACTCTAACAGTAACAAAAAATTGTGGGTGAACAATTCAATGCTTGCTGAATTTCGCTTTAAGCAATAAGAACTGACATTGATGGGTCAAAAAGTGACGTCACTATGAATGCTTGGCCACTACAAGCCAGTTAGTCCTCTGATAACTTTTCTAAAACCTCTGGCTTAAAAGTCAAAGCGTCAGAAGAATAGTGAGACTCCTCTTTTACGATGTCTATTCGTACTGAAAAAAAAAATCAAACGAACTATTGACCTTCTGCTCCAAGGAAACTTTCTGTTCTCCCTGAGCTTGCCATAGAACACCTGCATAACGATGTAACAGGTGCATTGCCCCAGTCATGCTCCTTATTGCCACTATCTGCGGAATATGTCACCCCTCGGCGACATCATGAAAAGGCAATCATATCAATGTCTACTTTGCATTGGATTCACTGTAGACAATGAAATTGCATCCCAGCAATGGTTCTAAATCAGGATATGGGATGGACTCAGGGATATTGCAATCAAAAGTGATGTGGTTCTGAGCAATATATTGCAGCTTTGGGCTGACAAATCCCGAGATCCTGATGGACATTAGTCGAATGTCTTATATAAGTAGCTACTGAGATGGATGATGCTAGTAAGATGGATGACCCTAATTCTGCAAAAATCCGATTAGATAGAAAAATAGTGAATGTAAACTCTTTTTGAAAAATGGGGAAACATATTCAATCTAATTAACATAGAACATAGAACACTGCAGCACAAACAGGCCCTTCAGCCCACAAGTTGTGCCGATCGTATCAGTACCTACCAGGCCATAGATCTACCTGTCACTCCCAATCCCATTAAATCCCATGTACTCATCCAGAAGTCTCTTAAAAGACCCCAGCGAGTTTGCCTGTACCACCACTGACAGCAACCGATTCCATTCACTCACCACCCTCTGAGTGAAAAATTTACCTCTAACATCTTCTCTGTACTTGCCCTCCAGCACCTTAAACCTGTGCCCTCTCGTAGCGATCATTTCAGCCCTGGGAAATAGCCTCCGAGAATCCACCCTATCTATCCCTCTCAACATCTTATAAACCTCTATCAGGTCACCTCTCAACCTTCGTCTCTCCAGGGAGAAGAGACCTAGCTCTCTCAACCTATTTTCATAAGGCAAGCCCCCCAATCCAGGCAACATCGTTGTAAATCTCCTCTGCACCCTCTCAATAACTTCTACATCCTTCATATAGTGAGGCGACCAGAACTGCACACAATACCCAAGTGGGGTCTGACAAGGGTCTTGTAATGTTGCAGCATTACCTCCCGACTCCTCAATTCCTCTATTAATGAAGGCCAGTACACCATATGCCTTCTTGACCACATCCACCACTTGTGGGGCAGATTTAAGAGGCCTTTGGACCCGGACCCCAAGCTCCTTCTACTCCTCAACCCTGCCAAGACTCCTACCCTTGATATTGCACTCCTTCATCCAATTGGTCCTGCCAAAATGGACCACCACATATTTATCCACATTGAAGTCTATCTGCCACTTCTCCGCCCAATCTTGCATCCTATCTATGTCTCTCTGCAACTTCAGACATCCCTCCAGGCTATCCACAACACCACCAACCTTCGTATCATCGGCGAACTTACTAACCCATCCCTCCACTTCCTCATTCAGGTCATTTATGAAAATAACAAACAGCAAGGGTCCTAGAACAGATCCCTGGGGCACTCCACTGGTGATTGACCTCTATGCAGAAAAAGACCCATCCAAAAACCACTTTCTGCCTTCTTCAGGCAAGCCAGTTCTGCATCTACAAGACCAAATCCCCTTGGATCACATGCCCTCTCACCTTCTCAAGAAGTCTTGCCTGGAAGACCTTATCAAACGCCTTGTTGAAATCCATGTAACCCACATCCAATTCTCTTCCTTCGTCAATGTGTTCAGTCACATTTTTGAAGAACTCAACTAGGCTCATAAGGCACAGTCTGCCCTTAACAAAGTCGTGCTGACTATTTCTGATCATATTGAACTTCTCTAAATGCTCATAAATCCTGCCCCTCAGAATCCTCTCCATCAACTTACTGACTACTGAGGTCAGACTCACTGGTCGATAATTCCCCGGGCTATCCCTGTTCCCTTTCTTGAAAAGAGGCACCACATGTGCAATCCTCCAATCTTCCGGAACCTCTCCTGTCTTCCTCGACAACGCAAAGATCATCGCCAGGGACTCTGCAATCACTTCCCTCACCTGCCACAGTAATCTGGGATACATTCCATCCGGTCCTGGCGACTTATCTACCTTGATGTAATTTAACAGTTCCAACACCTCCTCTTTTTTAAAGTCCACATACTCAATCTTTCCAGGTTGTTGCAGTCCTGCAGTACAACCTCCCAGTTCACTTTCCACTGTGAATACTGAGGCAATGTACTTATTAAGCACCTCTGCCATTTCTTCTGTTTTCACACAGACTTTTCGCCCTTCACCTTTTATAGGTCCTATCCCTTGTCTTCTCTTCCTTTTACTCTTCACATATTTGTAGAACGCCTTGGGATTCTCCTTAATCCTACCAGCCAAATCCTTCTCGTGATCCCTTCTGGCTCTTCTAATTTCCTAATTATTGGATTTCTTTAAAGAAGTAACAGACGCTGTGGATAACGGGAGAAGTGGTTGATTGACTATATTTAGACTTCCAAAAGGCATTTGAGTAATATGTCACATTGAAGTTCATTGCGGAAAATAAAAGCTTCCGGTGCAGAGATGGCATATATTGCACTATTAATGGTTTCCCTCTGTCGACCCTCAGATTTGTCTTTTCCAACACTCCCTAAAATATTTTACCGTCTGTACTGCCTTGCCGTTTTTTCCTTCTTTGCCCTAAGTATTGACGTTTCTGGGGGGAAAAAAAACTTCAATGATCTAATAGCTTTGCATTCCCTTAAATCGAATTGGTGTTTCAGACACTTCAGACTGTCCTCTCCATTTAACTTGGGAAAGTAATGGCAGATCTGCTACTGAATTCTCTAACTCTGAAACATGTTCCATCTCACTTACAGTGAGCCAACGAGTAAAATGTGCCAGTGGTAAAATCAGAGTATAAGAGTACTGAAGAAGTCTACTTGATCAATTACACTTTTGATGGATCTTGTAAAGAGCTTGAAAATAAGTCCTAATTCTCCGCACTTCCCACATAGCTCTGTATTTCACTCATTCATTTATTTATCGAACAACCTCCTGAAAGTTATTATTAAATCTGCTTCAATCGTTTCTCAGGAATTTTATTCCAAATCAACAGCTTTTCCCACTGTTCCTCATCTTTGTTTTGTCAACTACCTTGCGTTTGTTCCCTCAGTTTATAAACTCTTCTGCTATTGGAAATAATCTAACTTGTGAACATTGTTGTCATAAATATGTTTATTAAATTTCCACACGGCCTTCTTTAAAGTGTACTCCATGGCCTTTCTACATTACTAAAGTATTTCACAACTGGAAGTATTTTGGTCAATTTCTTCCGCACTTTTTCGAAGGCATTGTCATCTTTCCTGAAATGTCTTGTGTAGACTTTGTCATGTCACACCAACTAGGGTCCGAACATACATTTTTGCGAAGCATTAGTAGAATGCTCTTAGAAGAATGCCTTTGTGCCAATACTTCAATTTGTAAGAGCAATCATTTGAAGTTTTTGTTTCACCGCCTTCTCAACTGCTGCTGCAACTTTCAAAGATCTATGGGCAGGCATCGCCTATCCATAAGATAAAACCATAGAACATTATGGCACAGAAACAGGCCTTTTGGCTCTTTTTGGCTGTGCTGAACAATTTTTCTGCTTAGTCCCACTGACCTGCACCAGGACCATACCCCTCTCATCCATGTACCTGTCCAAGTTTTTCTTAAATTTAAAAATGAGCCCGCATTCACCACGTCATCTGACAGTTCATTCCACACTTCCAACACTCTGTGTGAAGAAGCCCCCTCCCCAATATTCCCTTTAAATTTTCCCCCCTTTACTTTTAACCCATGTCCTCTAGTTTTTTTTTCTCCCCTAGTCTCAGTGAAAAAAAACTTTTTGCATTCATTCTATCTTTACCCATCATGTTTTTATACACCTCTATCAAATCTCCCCTCATTTTTCTATGCTCCAGGGAATAAAGTCCTAACCTATTTGATCTTTCTCTGCAACTCAGTTTCTCAAGTCCCAGCAACATTCTTGTAAAGCTTCTTTGTACCCTTTCAAGTTCATTAATATCCTTTCTGTAATTAGTGACCAAAACTGCACGCAATTACTCTAAATTTGGCCACACCAATGTCTAATACAACATCACCATAACATTCCAACTCTTATACGGAATACTTTGATTTATAAAGGCCAATGTTCTGTGAGAGAATATTTGTAGTAGCAGCAGTAAAATGTGAACTATAGTCTCATCAACATGCGATGGGCAGGATGTTGAAATATAATGAGCCCAGTATGTTATTTAATGTAATTGAATGTATGGTGGCTATTGTGATAGAATCAGGAATGGTAAGCATTTATTAAACATTGAGTGTAAGCAGCTGTAGGCAGTTAAACCTTGAGAAACAATGGTCACACTATGGCCCAGAAAACAGGGATGGAGTACATATATTCTCTTTGTCACTTAGTTTAAAGTCTAGCTAAGCCACCATTGTGTATAAACAACGTTAATGGGGTGATGGCAAAGGTCGGAACTGTCGTATAAACAAACTGGTTTCACAGAGTAGTAAATGCATCGATTAGTGACCAATCCACGACAAGGTAAATTATCAGCAGAGCCAGCACTAATGGTGGTTAAAGATAAGAAATCAGTAAGAATTTAGCAACACCAATTTATAATCCAACCGATTTATTTGATAGTAAAAATGCGAGCTTTCGACTCCTGTGTCTTCTTCAGGCATTTGCCTGAAGAAGACACAGGAGTCGAAAGCTCGCGTTTTTACTATCAAATAAATCGGTTGGATTATAAACTGGTGTTGCTAAATTCTTACTGAGTTCTTACCACCCCAATCCAACGCCGGCATCTGTACATCATGATTAAAGATAAGCCAGCCTTTAGGATGAGATAAGAATCTCAGGGCATGTATCTGCAAACTGTATAAGACAAGCTGTAAGTGAGCATTTCACTGGATTGTTCCGGACATCCCGGCTTTATTCTCGTGTGCTGGAGAATAAAGTCTTACTACCTGGAAAATCAAGGCTCAGACTCTCATTTAATAAGCTAAAAGTGCATTGTCGTCCTGGGGAACCACGACAAAGTTGGCGCTGCGAGCAGGGTATGGTGAGAGATCGCCCGGAAAATTGAAGTCCGGAAGGAGCGGAGGAGGCAGTGGTCTGACCGGGGCCGAGAATCCCAAAGCCGGCGTTCTGATGACAAGATAAGCAGACTTGCATGAGTGTAAATCCTTGTCGTCGGAAAAGGGATCTCGAGGTCCGGCATATCCGGTTCTCTGCCAATCCTAGATCTCCCCTACTCAAAAGATACCCTGCGTGAATAAAATTGAATTGTGTAAAATTTTTGAGAGACTGAGTACGATTTGAAGGGTAGAGTTTTGCATGCAAAGCGCGTTACGAATGCTATATTGTCTGTGAATGGGTAAAACGCGAGACGATGAAAAAGCCGAACGCTAACGGAAGCAATTAGGTTAGTCGAGCGGTTTGGAGCGGGATTCCAGGTTACAACTTGCCCAAGGAGAGTAAGTGTAGGAAGGCCTGCCAGTCTCGAACCTACCCAGGACCTCGGATAAAGGACGTCAACCGAGAGAAGGAGAGATCTGTGAGAGATTGATCTCCTACTTAATGCAGTTGTACAGTTGTCAGGGTTACTAAAGCACAAATCAGTAGAGAAGGAGACAATTAGTTGGACGTGTGATAAAGGGGCTGTAAGGGACCAGCCTGTGATGAATGGTCCAGAACAGCAGTGCAGGGATTGATGGTGAATGTGGGATTCAGGACGTACTCAGAATAGTGACGAATAGCTTAGAATAACTGCAGTAACAGATTCTTCTGAGCAGTAGTGTTAGCGCACATTACTTGAAAAAAAAACTAAAAAAGAGAACTAATGAAAGCAGTTGGAAGAGAAGTTAGGGAGTGGCATAAGGGCGAAAAAGACGCTCTGTTGAGAAAGATTACACATAATTAATTTGGATGAAGTAAGAAGCGAGTGGCCGTACGTGATCTGGGAAAGACTAATAAGCAAAAATTGGATAAGTGAGATAATAGTAGAGACGTTAATAGAATTAATAAAGGAACCCAGATCGCGTAGGGCTTTAATACACATAGACGAACTAGTAAAGGCATATTATTCTTTAGCAAGTGAAAGAAGAATATTGCCAGGGAGAGGGAAGTGGATATCGGAACCTCGGTTAGAAGTACAGGTGATAGTAAGAGAAGCGCAGTGGGAGAGTGAACAGGGGACTGGTCAAGAAAAAACAGTGTATCGCGTAATAATAACTATAATACCAAATTCAGACGAATTAAACAACAGAATCCATAACAATAGTTCAAGAGTACAGACAATGACAAGCAAGGCTAAAACACCAGTAGAAATACTAGGGGATAAGTTTCCAGCCCTTAGAGGAGATATAGTATACATCTCCAAAAAATGGGCTAAAAGAACGAACAAATCAAATTCACGATGGCCAGAAGGGGGCACATGGTGTGTGGAGAGATGCGAGGATCAGAGAGGATTTTTGAAGAATTATAAACTAAAAGATAAATCTAAAAAAAAGAAAAGAAAAGCGAGAAAAAGAACTGGAGATACTGGCATTGTTTGAAAAAGAAGGGAAAGAAAGGAGAAGGGTATGGAAGGGAGGTAGGATGCAAATTCCGGTGCAAATTCAGGAAAAGGAGGGATTGAAAGACCCAAATGCAGCTCCACCCCATACCCGGAGGAACAGAGATCCACTGGGTTATATCCAATCATAACAGGTACAATGAATTTTGAAGGAGAGTATGATGTAAAACAAATAACAAAAGAAGAATGGGTAGCACAAGATACAGAAAGGAGACAAAACATTGAGGAAGAAAGTAAAAAAGTAGAAGAGGATTTGGACAAAGTAATCCAGATGAGACAACGGTTGGAAGAGGGAGTGAAGATGGTAAATGTCTTAGAGTGGGCAAAGAAAGTAATGGAAAGGAAGGAAGATGAGGAGCAGGCAAGTGAAGGTGGATGTGATAAAAGGGAAAATAGAAGGAAACAGGAAAGCGGAAGAAGAGACAGAAATGTAGGCGTAAAGGACAACTGGAAGCAAAAAGGGGACTGGGGCTGGAAACTTCCAGAAAAAGCGGGAAAGGAGGAAATAGAAAGAGAGACAGAAGGTAGTAGTGAAGAAGAAGGGGAATTATTGGCAGCGTTAGCGCCACAGAGAAGGTCACTACGGGTAAGAAGACCACCAATAAAATACCCACACGAAGAACAAAGAGAGGAAAATATATTCCCTGTGGTTCTGAAGGGTGGCAGACTACAATATATTCCCTGGTCAGGTCAGGATTTGCCTAATTTGATTAGTAAATTACCAAATATTTTGGATGGGGCTGGAAGGTGGATTGGACAGTTGGAAGCTGGAATGGTGGGAAAGAGGATGGCGCTAGGTGACATCAAAGCCCTCCTGGCAAAGGTGTTTGGAATGAATCAAATGACTGAAGTAATGAAACTTGCAGGCATCCCTGTGGCAGCACTTGACCCAGATGTGGATGGAGTGCCAATAGACTTATATCGCCATGACATTTGGCAGGCACTAAGAGATATGTACCCCAATCGAGTGGACATGAAAACACTGAAGGGGGAGCCATTGGGTGAGGAAGAAAATGCGGCCACATATGTAGAAAACCAGCTGAAAAGATGGAGAAGGGACACTGAGAGGGACATTCTGACAGATCCACTGACCAATTCCATGTTCCGAGCAGCAATTTTAGAGGGTCTACCGACTTCAGCTGAGTCTAGATTGGAGGAAGTGGTAGGCCTGGAGTCAAAAAGCTATAGAGAATTCTTAGACCATGTCATCCACGCAGTAGAAAGACGCCGCAAGGAGAAAAAGAATGCAGACAAGCAGCTGAAAGATGTACAGCGCAAACTTCTCCAAGCTCAGTTGGAGGAAATTAAAAACAAAGAAAAGCAGAAATTAAAAGAGGATTCCACACCCAAGAAAATGGCACCGATGGTGGCTGACCTAACGATCGGAGAGATGCCCACACTACCGCAAGGGAGAGGTGGAGGTGGAAGTCAGCCCATCATAACTTATAACATTTCTGGTTTCCCACTGTCCATGACTCCAGGAGGTTACAATCCAAATTACCAAAATAATTGGAAGCCCCAGAACCAAAATAACTGGAATGGGACAGAACAGGGATAGGGAAGTGGTGGACTACCCTATCAGAACCAGAAGGGACACAGTCAGGGAAATAATCAAGGTCAGAAACAGGGACCGCCACCTGGTCCTCCAGGTGTATGTTGTGGGTAACAGGGAAGCAGGATTTACATAGAACATAGAACATAGAACATTACAGCACAGAACAGGCCCTTCGGCCTTCGATGTTGTGCCGACCAAAATAAAAAGCAATGCCCCTCCAAACTAAACCATTCCCTTCTCTTCCATATACTTATCAATTAACCTCTTAAACGCCACCAAACTTGGCGCATCTACAACAGCTGCAGGCAGGGCATTCCACTCCCTAATCACTCTTTGAGTAAAGAACCTACCTCTGATATCCGTCCTATAACTCATACCCCTTAATTTAAAGCTGTGTCCCCTCGTGCTAGCTTTCTCCATCCTAGGAAAAAGGCTATCACTGTCCACCCTATCTAAACCTCTAATCATCTTATATGCTTCAATAAGATCCCCTCTTAGCCGCCTCCTTTCTAACGAAAACAACCTCAAATCCTTCAACCTCTCTTCATAGGACCTGCCCTCCATACCAGGCAACATCCTGGTAAACCTCCTCTGTACCCTCTCCAATGCCTCCACATCTTTCTTATAATGTGGCGACCAGAACTGCACACAATACTCCAAGTGCGGCCGCACTAGAGTTTTGTACAGTTGCAACATGATGCTGCGGCTCCTAAATTCAATCCCCCTACCAATAAAAGCTAAGACTCCATATGCCTTCTTAACAACTTTATCCACTTGACTGCCTACTTTCAGGGATCTATTGACACATACACCAAGATCCTTCTGTTCCTCAACACTATTAAGAGCCCTACCATTAGCCCTATACTGTACACATTTATTGTTCCTGCCAAAGTGCATTACCTCACACTTTTCCACATTAAACTCCATTTGCCACCTCTCGGCCCAGCTCTGCAACTTGTCCAAGTCACTCTGTAAACTATAACACCCCTCTTCACTATCTACCACTCCACCAACTTTAGTGTCATCTGCAAATTTACTGATCCATCCCTCAATACCCTCATCCAGATCATTTATAAAAATTACAAACAGCAGGGGCCCCAAAACAGACCCCTGAGGCACACCACTCGTCACCGAACTCCACGATGAATATCTCCCATCAACCACCACCCTCTGTCTTCTATCTGCCAGCCAATTCCTAATCCAATTAGCTAAATCACCCTCTATTCCACACATCTTCATTTTCTGTAGAAGTCTACCATGGGCCACCTTATCAAACGCCTTACTAAAGTCCATATATACTACATCAACCGCCTTACCCCCATCCACCTCTCTGGTCACTTTCTCAAAAAACTCAATGAGGTTAGTAAGGCATGACCTACCCTTCACGAAACCATGCTGACTATCCCCAATCAATTCATTTCTCTCTAAATAACTATAAATCCTATCCCTAATAATTCTCTCCAATACCTTGCCCACAACAACAGTGCTAATGCAGGAAAGTTGTAAAGGCAGGAAAAGGCAGGCCATAGCTTATTATAGCACCAAGCCAGACAATGTGGCTATGGGATATCCCCCGTGTTACCAGGGCCTGGCAGCAGCCTGGTGGGCATATGAAAAAGCAGCCGTGGTCACGATGGGATATCCAGTAAACATACATGTATACCATAAGGTAGCTGAACTGATCGAACAGGGGAGATTTGTACTGACGCCTGCCAGAATCCATCTCTACCGGATGCTGACCACTATTCCAGATATTACGATAGTGAGATGTAACAGGGTTAATCCAGCCGACTATATGCCATTACCTCATGAAGGAGAACATAGAACATAGAACATAGAACAATACAGCACAGAACAGGCCCTTCGGCCTTCGATGTTGTGCCGACCAAAATAAAAAGCAATGCCCCTCCAAACTAAACCATTCCCTTCTCTTCCATATACTTATCAACTAACCTCTTAAACGCCACCAAACTTGGCGCATCTACAACTGCTGCAGGCAGGGCATTCCACTCCCGAACCACCCTTTGGGTAAAGAACCTACCTCTGATATCCGTCCTATAACTATCACCCCTTAATTTAAAGCTGTGTCCCCTCGTGCTAGCTTTTTCCATCCTAGGAAAAAGGCTATCACTGTCCACCCTATCTAAACCTCTAATCATCTTATATGCTTCAATAAGATCCCCTCTTAGCCGCCTCCTTTCTAACGAAAACAACCTCAAATCCTTCAACCTCTCTTCATAGGACCTGCCCTCCATACCAGGCAACATCCTGGTAAACCTCCTCTGTACCCTCTCCAATGCCTCCACATCTTTCTTATAATGTGGCGACCAGAACTGCACACAATACTCCAAGTGCGGCCGCTTGAAGAGCATGAGTGTGTAAGAGAAGCAAAAACATTCATGAAACTAAGAAAAGACTTAAAAGCAGAAAAACTAGACACAGAAAGGAAAAGAGTACTATATGTTGATGGCTCGTGCTACAGGGATCATGTAGGAAACCATGCAGGTTATGCTATAATCGAACAGAAAGGGGAGGCATTTGAAGTGTTAGAGGCAGAAAAGTGTGAGCAACCTTGCTCAGCCCAATTAGCAGAACTCAAAGCATTAACCAGAGCATGCGAGTTGACAGAAGGGGAAATAGTGGAGGTATATACGGATTCAGCTTATGTGCATGGAGTGTGCCACCTATTTGGAGCAATACGGAGACAGAGGGGATTCATGAAAGGTGGAGGAGGACCAATACAGCACGAAAGTCAAATAAAATCATTAATACGAGCAATGATGGGTCCAAAAGAATTGGCCATAATCAAATGCCAGGCGCATAAAAAGGGAAAGGATAATGTTACCAAGGGAAATGCTAAAGCTGATGAGGTAGCCAAAGAAGTATCAGGATGCATCATGACCACAATAGCCCCAGTCGAGGTGAGACCACACCCAGGACCAGGGATGGGGAGCGTTGCTTCCCAACCCACCCTAGAAGATGTGGTGCAGTTACAGGAGGAAGCCACGATAGCTGAAAAAACAATGTGGAGAGATAGAGGAGCAGTACAGGGACTACATGATAGAGTGTGGAGAAACGGGGAAGGGCTGATCGTAGCGCCTACATCATTACTAACCTTACTAATCAGCGAAGCACACGGAGTCGATCACTGTGCGAGGGGGGAGGTGACCAGAAAAATAAAGAAGGAAGGATTCTGGTCACCTTACCTGCAGAATTCAATTGATTATATGTTAAGTCAATGTGAGGTATGTGCCCAGAATAACATCAGGAAAGGTATAACTGCTCCTATAGGGCACATACCAATTCCTGAAGGGCCGTTTAAGCACCTATGCATGGATTATGCAGACATGGGGAAATTGGTGAGAGGAAAGAGATATATGTTGGTGATCATTGACAAATTCAGCAGATGGATAGAAGCAACACCATCCAAAGACCAAGGGTCTGGAACGGTAATTAACTTCCTGTCAAAAGAGATCATTCCAAGATTTGGCATACCCACTCAATTGAGTTCAGACAATGGATCCGCATTTGTCGGAAGGGTACTGAGAGAAACTCTCTCAGCACTACGGATAAAGCAGAAGTTTGGTTGTGTGTACCACCCCCAGTCTCAAGGAATGGTGGAGAGGGCAAACGGGACCCTCAAGGCCAAAATAAGTAAAATTTGCAGTGAGACGGGGAAAAATTGGATTGATGCCCTGCCACTAGCACTAATGCAATGCAGAAGTCAAGAAAACAGAACCACGCATTTAAGTCCACATGAAATGATGACAGGAAGAGTAATGCCGGTACCAAAAATTAGGGATCGGGAGGCCCTACACTAGAATGTTTAGATCAAAGCACAAAAGAATATATACAACAATTAACTATTATACACAGAACTATATTTGAACAGGAGAAAGCCAAGGAGGAGGGGAATACCAGATCAAACCTGGAGATCGCATGTATATCAGAAAGTTCCGGAGGCGCTGGGATGAACCCAGGAGAGAAGGACCATTTGAAGTTATCAAAGTATCTCCTACGGCTGTGCAAGTAGAAGGCAGTACACTGTGGTATCATTTAAATCATTGTACCAAAACAGTATCAGAGATAGAGGTTGATGGGAGAGTTGAAAGTACCGAAGCCTGGATAGGAGTAGCGATGAGGAGGAAGGAGAGCCAGGGGAAGGTCCTTCTAGCCAAACACAGGATCAGGATAAGAATGCAGAAATTGAAGGTAGTAAGAACAATTTTATGTCTGAGTTGGCTGATGATCCCAATGTCCAGCCTGATGCCCTTGGCCAAGGCTCAGGAGGTAATGGAGAAAGAGCAGAAGCCTCTTTTCCCACCTGGGACTTGGGGACCATCTCCCTCCCAGACTTTCTTGACCCATAACAGGGAGAATTTAAAGCCAGGAATGAAATAGCTGCAGGGTTTGAGTCGATCCTGGTTTGGGTCACTCCCAACAAAAATACTGAATGGATTAATTACATTTATTACAATCAACAGAGATTTATCAACTACGCTAATGATGCTCTTGCTGCACTAGGTGAGCAATTAGATGCAACTAGCAGAATGGCCTGGCAAAATCGGCAAGCGCTAGACTGGCTGCTAGCAGAGAAAGGGGGTGTGTGTGTCATGTTTGGAAGGCAATGCTGCACGTTTATCCCCAATAACACTAACTCAGAAGGATCATTTACCAAAGCCATGGCTAAGCTACAAAGCCTGAAAAAAGAAATACATAAGAATGCTGGGTTCGGTCATGAGATTTGGGACTGGCTAGACAGCACGCTAGGGAGATGGGAAGCATGGCTTGCTAGAGCAGGAGTTATAGCAGTAGTTATACTACTCATTGTGGGATTAATGACTTGCTGTTTTTTGCCTGTTCTGAGATCTGTCGTAACTAGACTGATGGTGCGACAAATGGTGGCGTGAATGAGTAATGATCAACCTCTCGATACGGAAACAGAGGAGTGGGAAAATGTCGAGCTGCCCCCACTGAATGGACTCACAATAACTATGATCGAAGACGAGGTGCAGTGCCCTGCGAAAATGACGCCACCAAGAAGTTGCCCTACCGAAGTGATAACAACCTACCGGTGCCCTGTTAAGACCTGAGAACTCAGTCTGTACACAGTTATCGGTCTTTTTCCCTTCTCTAGTCAACAGTGGGAAGGTTTTTGGCTGATGACTGTTAGGCATAGGTAATCTGGGGGAGCAACCAATAATCAGAACATTGATAGATAAGTCATAATAAAGTTAGAATAGGGACATTGATCACTGACCCAAATACTTGGCTCCTCCACATTTCCTACTAATCCTACAGGGGCACACATATATATAGCTTGAGAATGTAATCATGTAGGGTGGTATTTTTGGGTGAGACTCGGAGGAGTCTCAAAAGGGGGAATGTGAGAGAATATTTGTAGTAGCAGCAGTAAAATGTGAACTATAGTCTCATCAACATGCGATGGGCAGGATGTTGAAATATAATGAGCCCAGTATGTTATTTAATGTAATTGAATGTATGGTGGCTATTGTGATAGAATCAGGAATGGTAAGCATTTATTAAACATTGAGTGTAAGCAGCTGTAGGCAGTTAAACCTTGAGAAACAATGGTCACACTATGGCCCAGAAAACAGGGATGGAGTACATATATTCTCTTTGTCACTTAGTTTAAAGTCTAGCTAAGCCACCATTGTGTATAAACAACGTTAATGGGGTGAGGGCAAAGGTCGGAACTGTCGTATAAACAAACTGGTTTCACAGAGTAGTAAATGCATCGATTAGTGACCAATCCACGACAAGGTAAATTATTAGCAGAGCCAGCACTAATGGTGGTTAAAGATAAGCCAGCCTTGAGGATGAGATAAGAATCTCAGGGCATGTATCTGCAAACTGTATAAGACAAGCTGCAAGTGAGCATTTCACTGGATTGTTCCGGACATCCCGGCTTTATTCTCGTGTGCTGGAGAATAAAACATTACAGCACAGAACAGGCCCTTCGGCCTTCGATGTTGCGCCGACCAAAATAAAAAGCAATGCCCCTCCAAACTAAACCATTCCCTTCTCTTCCATATACTTATCAATTAACCTCTTAAACGCCACCAAACTTGGCGCATCTACAACAGCTGCAGGCAGGGCATTCCACTCCCTAATCACTCTTTGAGTAAAGAACCTACCTCTGATATCCGTCCTATAACTCATACCCCTTAATTTAAAGCTGTGTCCCCTCGTGCTAGCTTTCTCCATCCTAGGAAAAAGGCTATCACTGTCCACCCTATCTAAACCTCTAATCATCTTATGTGTTTCGATCAGGTCCCCTCTTAGCCTCCTCCTTTCTAACGAAAACAACCTCAAATCCCTCAGCCTCTCCTCATAAGACCTGCCCTCCATACCAGGCAACATCCTGGTAAACCTCCTCTGTACCCTAAAGTCTTACTACCTGGAAAATCAAGGCTCAGACTCTCATTTAATAAGCTAAAAGTGCATTGTCGTCCTGGGGAACCACGACAGTTCCTAAAGCACTCTTTATGATACTATCTACCTGTGATGCTGCTTTTAAGGAATTATGTAACTATATTCCCAAATCCCTCTGTTCAGTATCCAACCATTTACTTTGTATGTTCTACCTTGGCTTGAACTTCCAAAGTACAATACCTCGCACTTGTCTGCATTATACTTCATCGGCCATTTTTCAGACCATTTTTCTAGCTGGTCCAAATCCCTCTGAAACTTTTGAAAACCTTCCTCACTGTCCACCACACCTCCAATCTTTGTATCACCAGAAAATTTACCATATTATCATCCAGATCATTGATATAGATGGCAAAAAACAATGGGCCCAGCATTGATCCCTGTGGCACACCACTAGTCACAGGCCTCACTCAGAAGCAATCCTCTACTACCACTCGCTGGTTTCTTCCATTGAGCCAATATCTAATCCAATTTACTATCTCTCCATATATACCTAGCGACTGAACTTTCCTAACTAATCTCCCACGCAGGACCTTGTCAAAGGCTTTACTAAAATCCATGTAGATAACATTCACTGCCTTCCTTTCATCCACTTTCCTGGTAATCTCCTCAAAAATCTCTAATAGATTGGTTAAACATGATCTACCACGCACAAATCCCTATCCCCACTGGAAATGTGCAATGTAAGCACTTAATCGCAATTAACTGTACGTTGTTTCAAAATGATCTAAACAAATAAATGCATTAACCTACAACTGACAAACAAAATGACAAAAATATGAAAAGGATAAAATATTACCAATATTCAATAACAAAAATACTGTGAATAGTGATTTGAAAATCCTACAAAGAAATGATTCGTAATATTTTCATTTTGTCAGAAGGAGATAAAAATATGTATAAATATTTTCTATTTGTATTTACCAAAGAGAAAATAATGGGAGATGATGTGAATGCAGAGGTAGCTGGAGTCAATTATATTTTCTGCTTTTATGTAAAGGGATTGGAGAAATCGATTCGAGCCACCGCGATTATATGTGCCGCGGGTTTAGTGCAAATAATTCTCTAAAAATCGCAAAGAATAATGAAGAGTTCCAAAGACGAACTATGCTGAATTTGAACTGCTACCTATATTTCTACCTCCATAAATGTCATTTTCTGTGATTTGTATGTTTTTATCCATAAAGAAGCAAGGCACTTACTTCAAGAGAAATATATATGGAGATTTTTATTAAATGACTGTCGATTTACTGATATCAGTTTAAGAACATGAAACAAAGTTACAATTTATTTTCTAAACAACATGGCATAGAGCCAGTGATCAATATTCACTTTTATCAACAGTAACCGAGCACAATCAAACTTTCACAGACAAATCCATTGTAAAGAGATCAATTCAGTTTAACATGAGAACGTCTCAGGATACTATTGCCAAGCCCTGGAGTGAATTGTATCCGTAGTTGGTTCATAAGCGAATAATTTGATTGAAATTATTTCGATTCCAGAAATCTGGTTGACTTCTAAGGCTGCAACCGGAGTAGGGTGCATTTTAAAGAAATACTACAATAATAATTGAACTAAGTAAATGCAATCTGTAGCAGCAATTTAATTAACATCAATTTTCCTAGGCCATTAATTGCGTTCTGTCATTTAAATCACTCAGTTTGCATCTTCTTTACACATCAAATGTTTTTTGGTATTCTCTTCTGGTCTTAATAAAATAATATAACATTTTGGAGCAAAAATGCAGCTCAGCAACCCAAAGCTCGACGCTAAGATAGCAAATATTTCCACAGCGACAGTATATTTTCCAGGAGTGCTCACATAAGCGGGGATGAAAGTTATCCAAACTGCAAAAAAGATGAGCATGCTGAATGTTATAAATTTAGCCTCATTGAACTTGTCCGGTAAGGCCCGAGCCAAGAAGGCTAAAAGTAAACATATACCCGCTAAGAGCCCGATGTAACCTAACACACAGCTGAAAGCAACTGTGGAACCCACATCACATTCGAGGATAATTTTTGCACTTTGATACTCTGTATTTTTTACTGGGACTGGGGGGTTTGTCACCAACCAGATCACGCATATTATAATTTGAATCAATGTGCAGAGAAAGACAATTGATCGTTGTTGTTTGGGTCCAAACCATTTCATCACATTACTGGATGGTAGGGTTGCTTTAAATGCCATCAACACCACCAGAGTTTTACTGAGAATACAGGAAATACACAGAACAAAGCTAACCCCAAACACAGTGTGACGCACCATACATGACCATGGTGATGGCTGTCCAATGAATGCAATGGAGCAGAGAAAGCAGAGTATTAATGAGATTAACAGGAGAAAACTTAATTCCGAATTGTTGGCCCTTACAATGGGAGTGTTTATGAAATATAAGAAAACTGCTGCAACAGTTCCTGTGATACAAGCTCCAAACAATGAAACCGCCGCCAGTACTTTTCCCATACTCTCTTGAAAGGAGAGGAATTCAACATATTTTGCAATGCATTGATCTCTTCGTTCATTCGACCACTGTTCTAATGGGCAGATTAGGCACTCTATCGAATCTGCAGAAGAGATAAGCATATTGATAGTGTAAGTTTTAGTCTGACATCAGAAATTCTAGATGTTTGCCGTTGCAAGTTAATTAACACATGCACAGACAACTTAGTTACATTGATTTATATTGAGTGACGGTGCTGCCTCTTAATTTTAGATGTTGTTTGAATCATGTTAAGCGTTTTGATGGATATACTCTATCTAATTAAGATACCATCTACTTCCTACTTGAAGAACTTCGGTCTCTGGCCAGTCGAAATTAGCCTTTTCTTAACTGAATCCTGTGTTTTCTTATTTTGCCCTCAAAATTTGGTTCGCCATAATAAGCCGGATTTTGATCTCAACTTTTGCATTCCGCCACTAGATAAGATCTTAAATACCTCCTTTCTAAAATGAAATAACATTGCGTCTTGTTGTTGCGTGTGGACAAATTTGAAAAATCAGATGTTTAGTTAGTTTTTCAGAGCTAGAGACATTGTTGCATAGTCATTATAACTTAGTGTGACTTTAAGCTCAGTGATATCTCATTCAGCAAGATAACAAATTCCAAAGGGTTTTAAACATGGGGATGAGGCTAAAAGACAAAGAAAAAAGGCAAACATCAATTCAATAAAACATTCAATTAAATAAAATTACATCTTTGAGGACTTGAGCAATGCATTTTTGAGACGTAACAGTAAGTCACTGGAAGCACCTTGTGAATATCTGCCTGTAACTGAACATCTTATATCACATTTCATTGCCAATTTTCTTTTTCGCAGTTTGACCCCATTGTTGTTGGGTTTTTTTTTGTCTCTCTCTCTGTATTCCATCCATGAAATTCAGGCCAATTTATATTATTTGATTCCAAACAATAAAAAGATGAATATTTAGCCCTCATCTTCTTCCGATCTCTTTTATAACTATTTCAGTATCGCATTTGAATGCGTGTATTGCGCAAGTTTCCTTCCTCAGTGAAACACTTCACAACGGTTAGTGAGATGCTTTCTCTGCATTCGTTCCACCAGACAGAATAAATATGGTTTGCCACTTATTGTCAATCTTTTGTTATCATCTTCTGGTGTTACAAATTTTCATAATGTTTCAGAATATAAGCAAAGGCTACAAACTACACAAAATTGTGCTTCTAAGGCTGTGCCAGCAAAGATGGATGTCGAAAACACACATATCTTGATATTGACCCTACGACAATAGGACCTGAGTGAGATTGTGGTTGGTAGAGACTCGATAAGCCGAATGGCCTCCTTCTGGACTGTACAAAGAACAAAAAAAAACAAAACAGCACTGGAAACAGGCCCTTCGGCCCAACGAGCCCGTGCCGCCACTCCAATGTTCCCACCTCTACTCGTGATCCCTGTCAATGTTTATAGACCTATGGATTAATAACCAAATTTGAGACAATTTATGGATTCTATGATTCCATGTTCCTCTAAGAAGAGTAATTTTTACTGCACATTGTCTAGTATTGTGCTCTTTTGTAAAATTCAACCTTTGCATGCACCAATTTATTTTGAACCGGTGCCTCTTCATATGAAATTTTGTCGCCTTTTTTTGTTTTTGGAAATCTGAGGAGGGGCGAGAAGATTTTCGTCATTATTGCCACGTTACCACTTTCTCAAAGAGATCGCTAAAACTGGTGAAACTAAGCTTTCCCGAGAGCAAGTTATGATTGTTTTACATACAGACCACCATGGAATTTGATCTTGATAAACGCTTCAACTGCTTGGCACGGACGTGAGACAAGATTAATGAAGTTGATATTGGCATTCAGTGGTAGCACGCAGTGAGTTCTGTATAAAACTAACTGTCGCTTTCCTCTGATCACTTTCACCTGATGTCCGATATCACCCAATGGTTCAATGTTGGCCTCGTGTCAGCTTTAGGAGAATTTGACTCTGCGTTTAAAAACGTACTGTGGCTATTCTGATAGCCAACAAAGCTTTGATATTTGCCAACATCACTCCAAATTTCTCGCCAGTGTCTCTCCAAATTACCTTTTAGAAGGATAAAATATCCCTGGTTTACAAACATTTAAGCATTTCCTTCTACTAATTACATCAATTTGACCTGACTAACTTGCTCAGCCTTGTGAATACATGGAGAAAATAACTTTTCAGAAAGTCAGCATCCAATCTGTTTATATTGCCACATTGTTCTCATACTTTGAACTTGAATTTACAACGACCAACCTGACGGTGTTTTGCTGTTAAGCAATGATTCCGGAAATACAAATGATTTCTCCACTTCTTAAATAGGCCTCGATTATAGCTTGATAAGGATTGCAAGAATTAACTAGCGCTAGTATTGCATAGCATACCTGTTTGATTACTAATAGTTCCTTCAGCACAGGGAACACAATCAAAGCAGCAAATCGCTTTGCCTTTTTGAGCCGCTTTTCTTGTCCCTGCGCGGCAGCTTGTGCTACACACTGAGATTGGTACCTGCGGAAAAAACACACTACCAGTAAACGGCAATAACAAAAAAAAAGATCGGTTCCCTTTAACAATACAATTAGTTCACAAATGTCTTCTATGAAAGGAAATGGACGATACATTGCCATAGTGGTTAGCGCTGCTGCCTCACAGCACCAGGGGCCCGGGTTCGATTTCTGGCTCGGGTCACTGCCTGTGCAATAGTCATAGAGTCATAGAACAACACAGGCCCTTCGGCCCACGAGTTGCGCCGATCACATCTACCAATTCATAGACCTATCTATAACCCCCTATCTTATTCGTTTCCATATACTCATCCAGAAGTCTTTTAAAAGACCCAGCGAGTTTGCCTCAACAACCTCCGACGGCAGTCGGTTCCATTCACTCACCACCCTCTTAGTAAAAAACTTACCCCTAACATCTCCTTTGTATTTGCTTCCCTGCGCCTTAAATCCGTGTCCTCTCGTAGTGACCATTTCAGCCTGGGAAATAGTCTTTGAGAGTCCACCCTATCTATCCCTCTCAATATTTTATAAACCTCTATCAGGTCGCCTTCTTGATCACCTGCTGCACTGTAGACTGGGTTTTTGTGATTTGTGCGCAAGGACCCCCAGGTCCCTCTGTACCGTAGCATGCTGCAGCTTTTTGCCGTTTAAATAACAATCCCTCCTACTATTATTTCTACCAAAGGGGATAACCTTACATTTGCTAACATTATCCTCCATCTGCCAAGTGCTCGCCCACTTAATCAATCTATCAGATCTCTCTGCAGGCTTTCTACCCCCTCAACGCAATACTCTCCACTTCATTGACCCCAAACCCTCCATCAATCACAAACCCCAAACCCTCCATCAATCACAGACCCCAAACCCTCCATCAATCATAGACCCCAAACCCTCCATCAATCACAGACCCCAAACTCTCCATCAATCACAGACCCCAAACCCTCCATCAATCACAAACCCCAAACCCTCCACCAATCACAAACCCCAAACCTTCCATCAATCACAAACCCCAAACCTTCCATCAATCACAGACCCCAAACCTTCCATCAATTATTGACCCCAAACCCTCCATCAATCACAGACCCCAAACCTTCCACCAATTACTGACCCATTCAATCACCTCGAGAGATACAACATTTCAAAGTTTTGCAAACTTTAAAAACAAACGGTTTAGCTGTGCTGTCAAATCCAATGCACGGAATCTGAGTTTGGAACTCAGGCATATCAACTGATTCATAAATAAATGCATAAGAAATTATTTAAAATGCAGGGAAATGTTGACAATGTTGTGAATGTACAGGTGGGGCCCACTCTGGACTCCAGATGAGAAAGTTTTATAAGTCTTTAATGATAAATTTTTTACCTGCCATTCCACGCTGTGTTGTAGCTCTGTGTGAAATGCTGATTGTGCTGCTTTCTCCCTTTACACCTCCTGTGTGTGAGGTGTGAACACTGACTGATTCAATCGGAATGCCTTTCTGTCCCCTTCGCTCTTTTAGTTTAATAGCCCAAATCTGATTGGTGTTCTGAATGAGGAGCAGCCTGGGCAGGTTGGGAGTGACTAAAAGCCTCACCCAGCAGAACAAACCTTGCCCTAAGGCTGCAACTTTACGAACACCCTCACCTGGCTCCTTCCAGACGTGTATGTCACTCGAGGAGATATTCCCTGCCTGAAAGAAATCAACATACTCCTCCCCACTCCACGCTAATCCCCTCTCAGGAGCACGCAATGATTCATCCCTATCTCAGAGCTAGAGGTGCCAATGTCTACACTTCAAAGCTGAACACTGCCGACCAGCTCAACATGTCAAAAGGAACATGAATTGAGACCCTGCCTTTCCCACTGACTGAATCAGGCACCAAAACAACATCAGATCTGGGAAGGTCTGGAGGTGCTGGAACGAACATGTAATTCCTGGATTTTAAGGAATTAGATGTTTGCTCCAGCACCTCCAGCCCTTCTCGGTCTACGAGTTTCTACCCGCGTCTGCGTGTGTTTCCTCCAGGAGCTCTGGTTTCCTCCCACAGTTCGAAAGTTATGCTAGTTAGATGCATTGATCATGCTAAATTCTCCCTTAGTATACTTGAACAGGCGCCCGAGTTTGGCGACTAGGGCACTTTTATAGTAACTTCATTGTAATGTTAATATAATCCTACTTGTGGCACTAATAAATGAAATTTAAACTTACTCCGCTGGACCTATAGATATGTCTGGTTGTACGTCAGTGTGGATTGCAATTAAATATCTTCTGAACTAACCTAGAAAGTCATTGAAATGTACTAAACCGTTCCTAACGTTTGACAAATAAGGCCCACTACCAACACCTAAAGGCAGCAGTGAATGAGTAATCAATCCAGCCAGTCAGCGATGCCCAGGTTGGAGACTAGTTTCTCTGTTTTTGCTAAATAAAGTCTATTTATTCAAAATATTTAGTATCTGAGGTTAAACCCAAAAGAAAAATACATGGATATAAAAAAAACCTTACCCTGTTATTTCCTTGATGCCAAATGATTCGATTTTTATTCACGTGGAGTTCCTTTCCAGGCGGCAATGCTGCATTGTAATAACCAACTTCAACAAACTCAACTGTTCCATCAGCACGTTGCTGCCAGTTTAGCAGATCATAAGAAGCGACTGGATCGCCATTCTCATCAAAGCTAACTTCTTCGCCAAAATCATTGATAAATGCAACATCCTTTATGTAGTGCAAAAGCTTTAAGAGATGATGGAATTCCGAATATAAAACGTACAGTTAGCTCACAAATGAACAGGAGTAAGCTATTCAACCCATGGACCCTGTTCTACCATTCAACTGCATCATGATTGACCTATAAAAATCTCAAGAATAGCAGTAACTTTATTTATTGGTAAGATTCCTGTTACATTAGAAATCTTCAGAAGAAAGAAATTCTGAGGGTAAGCTTTAATTTCAACGCAATTTCTCTATTGCCCCATCTTTCATCCATTTCAGACTCAGAATGTATTTAACTATTTAATTAAATTATTATCCTACCTGCCAAGGCACAATCTTTGACTTTTCACCACAGGTTTTGTTGACAAACGGACCTTTTCCATTTTCACACAGTTGCAGATTATGCAGAGCGTGAGCCACCGCGTATACAGCTTTGTGAACATTATATGAACCGCGTAACTCCGACACATCGGCATATGTAGTCTCAGTTGTCTCTAAGTTCTCTGAGCCTGTACAAGGTTTGAAAAAAGGTGATGATATATTTTCGGCCAGCGTATGATTTGAGACTGTTACACTGCAGCCAAAAACCTCCCGCCAGAGTTCTTCGACAAACGGGTTGTGGGATTCTTTGGAAGGATGAAGTTTCACCAGAAACTCTTTCAGTCCTGGAATTCTCACTCTTCTGATGCCAAATCCAATTGTTCCCGACAATATTTTCAGAGTTTCTGTTGTCCATAGTTGGACTGATGTGACCCAGGCTTCACTCGCTATCAGCTGGATATCAGTAACATTATGCAGGAGGAGTTCTTTCACCAAAGCAGCGATGAACCTTTCTGCACAGAACATTACGATCACCTTAGCAGATGATTTTTTAATTGTCTCCACGACTTCTGGCAATCTCTCTGCAGTACCAACAGGTGAAATGAACTCAATAAAAGCAACACAGGTCTCAAATTTGGCAATCTCTTTAATAAATGCCATCATTCCAAATCGTCCATAATCATTGTCTTGTGCGACGACTCCAACCCAAGTCCATTTGAAATATTGTACAAGGCTAACTAATGCTTTGATTTGAACAGCATCGCTGGGAATGGTTCTGAAAAATGTTGGAAACTCGCGCTTGTCACTGAGACAGATGCAGGAAGAAAAGTAGCTGATCTGTAAAAAAGAATCGCCCAAGAATATGCAACGTAGAAGTCTCAAAAGTACCAGAGTTATAAACATCCAGTATCTTAATTACGTTATTTTTCCTTTTATTTAATTCATCGGTGATATATTGTTTTATAGCTTAAAGCGACCACAGCTGTCTAAACACTATTGATTCCTGTTTCTAAATAGGTATGTGTTCATTGCTTCGTGGTAAAAAAAAATTAGATTAAGAGAAGCCTATTCCTCTCCTACACTGTTACTACCATTGATCTCAAAGTTTAATATATTTGCAAAATTTGAGTACGTGTAATTTGATAAAAGTTGCTCATTAGTTTATGGGATCTGGGCGCCGTTGGCTGGGTCAGCATTTATTTTCCCTCCCTGAGGGTATTTATAAGTCAATCATATTGTTGTGGACCGGGAGTCACATATAGGCCAGAATATCTAAGGACGACAGATTTCCTTAATTGGCTATTTGATGTAATGTATTGAAATGGAGAGAAACCTGTTTGGCAGACAAGAAACAAGTACTTCGAAATAGCAGACACCGGCTACTGGGATTCGGCAGGTATCAGTGACAAGACCCCAGATATTCACACTATCTTGCTGATATTAATAAGGAAACTTAATGTAATTTCTGCAATTTGCAGTTGACACGAAACTGGGTGGGAGGACGAGCTGTGAGAAGGATACAGTAATGCTCCAGAGTGATTTGGACAAGGTGGTGCGTGGGCTAATGCATGGCAGATGAAGTATATTATGGGTAAATGTAAAGTCACCCATTTTGATAGCAAGAAGAGGAAGACAGAATTATTATGTGAGTGACTATAAATTAAAGGAGGGGGATGTGCAATCGTCGCTAATGACGCAGCAGGCAATAAAACAAGCAAATTTGGGTGCGTTGGCCTTCACAGAAAGAGGGATTGATTGCAAGAGCAGGGATGCCTTGTTGCAATCAAATAGGTTTTAGTGAGGCTACACATGGAATATTATGTGTAGTTTTGGATTCCTTGTATAAGGAAGGATGTTCTTGTTCTACAGGGGATGCAGAGGAGATTTATCAGGCTGATTCCTGCAATGGCTGGAATGTCGTAAGAGGAGAAATTGAATCGGTTAAGATTGTATTCGCGGGAGTTTAGGAGAATGAGAGTGGGGGCTGGAGGTGGGTATTATAGATTCTATAGCAATCTAACAAGACCAGACAGGGAATTGCACGAAGGATGTTCCCGGTGGTGGGGCTGCTCAGATCCAGAGATCATGGACTAAGGAAATGAGGTGAACAATTTAGGACTGAAACCAGGAGAAATTTCTTCACCCAGGGAGTGGTAAACCAGAGATTTCCAACGTTTTAAACAACGAAAATGTTGTTTACTATACAAGTCTCAACTCTACAACAATACTATATATTTTATAATCTAACATATTGAAGCAATACAAGGTAAACATGAATTAATTAGCACACTGGGGTGGAACACTGCACATTAACTGGCAGGCACAACCGATGTAGAGATGCCGGCGTTGGACTGGGGTAAGCTCAGTAAGAGGTCTGACAACACCAAATTTAAATCAAACCGATTTATTTGATAGTAAACTTGCTAGCTTTCGGCGTTTGTGCCACAAAATTGGTGTTGTCAGACCTCTTACTGAGGCACAACCGAAACAGGTCACCTGAATTTCTCCGTAAATCATCCTCCCCCCACACCCATCGCCCTAAAATGCCAGAGACCACTGTGAATGACAAAATTCGTTAATGTCTTCCTACTGAGGTTCTTCAGTTCCTCTGCTTTGAAGATTTAGTCATTGATTTCCCTTGAAGGCCTCTCTATCCAGACCCATCCAATGATTGTTTGGCTTCGTTGCTCGTTCTCCAGACCCCCATACTACTGGGTGTATCATTACTTCATCAGCACTATGATTGCAGCTTTCTAATTACATCTTGCCAGAACGCCACTCACCAAGAGCGTTGCTTTCCACTGTGTGTCAACTTCACAGATCTGACAATGACAGGGCCTCTCTGCGCCCTACCTGCATCAATCAACTATTGTTCCTGTGCTTTCCCAGTCCCAAATTCCCCATCATCACCAAGCAACTACTACTCCTTGGCCTCTCTGAGCCCAGTTGTAGGGTGCTAACCAATGCAATCAGCTGCATGAAGCTGGCAACCTTCTGTGGCCCCTCCATCTCCAGACTGAAAAATTATCTTCGTTAGCATTAATTCGTGGGATGTGGATGCTGGTGGCAAGGCAAATATTTTTAACCAACTATGATTGCCCTTGAAAAGATCGTGCTGAATTGTGTTGTTGAACTGCTCCAATCAATGTGCTGTAGGCACGCTAGGAATGCTGCGTTGTTAGATATTAAGACAGAGACACTTGCTGTTTTCAAAAGGGGGGCGGAATTAAGAGATCTGGTGCTTTAAATGTTGTAATCTCCAATAGTTTGAAGATTGTATCATAAAGTTCAGTTTAGAAAAGGGGAAATAGAACATAGAACATAGAACACTACAGCACAAACAGGCCCTTCAGCCCACGAGTTGCGCCGATCACATCTATACCTACCAATCCACAGGCCTATCTATAACCTCCTATCCCATTAGTTCCCATATACTCACCCAGAAGCCTTTTAAAAGACCCCAGCGAGTTCGCCTCTACCACTTCTGACGGCAGCCGATCCCATTCACTCACCACTCTCTGAGTGAAAAACTTACCCCTAATATCCCCTCTGTATTTGCTTCCCTGCACCTTAAATCTGTGTCCTCTCGTAGTGACCATTTCAGCTCGGGGAAATAGCCTCTGAGAATCCACCACATCTCTTCCTCTCAACATTTTATAAACCTCTATCAGGTCGCCTCTCAACCTACGTCTCTCCAGGGAGAAGAGTCCCAGCTCCCTCAACCTAAGTTCATAAGGCATGCCTCCCAATCCAGGCAGCATCCTTGTAAATCTCCTCTGCACTCTTTCAATAGCTTCTACATCTAGATTCTTGAAAAGACAAATTATAGAGGGCGACATTTCATTCCAAATGGATTTCATCTGCATATCTGAAGAAGTTATATAAGGTATAACTGTGTCACTCCAATGTCACAATATTATAATGTATTACAAAAGGGGATAGTATTATAAAAATGATAAATAGTTAATAATAAACCTTCACTTGATAAAGGAAAAGGTACTCTGAAAGTGGCAATGCAGGTGGAAAAGGTAGTTAAGAAGCCATAAGCATGCTTGCCTTCAAAGGCCCGGATATTGAGTTTAAAAATTGACAAGTCATGTTGCAGCTTTATAAAATCTTAGTTAGGTAAACTTGTAATATAATGTTCAATTCTGTTGGCCACACTACCAGAAGGATGTGGAGGCTTTGGAGAGAATACAGAAAAGATGTGCCAGGATGTTGCCTGGAATGTAGTAGGGCATTAGTTATGAGGAGAGGTTGGAGAAACCTGGTTTGTTCTCACCGGAGCAACGGTGGTTGAGGGAGACCTGATAGAAATCTAAAAGATTATGAGAAGTATGACAGAGTTGATTGTCAGAAGCTTTTTTCCCAGGTTGGAAGAGTCAATTACTAGGGGGCATAGTTTTAAGGTGCGAGGGGCAAGTCTTAAAGGAGATGTAGCAGGCAGATTTTTTAAACAGAATGGTAGGTATCTGAAACACGTTACCGGGGGAGATAGTGGAAACCGATATAATAGTGACTTTTAAAAGCCGTCTTGTCAAGTACATGAATGGGATCGGAATAGAAGGATCTGGTTGCTGGAAGGGTAAAGGGTTTTAGTTAAGTCGGGCAGCATGGTTGCACAGGCTGTTCCTGTGCTGCAATGTTCTTTGTTCTTTATTCTTTGTTCAGGAAACTACAGATAAATCAGCAATCCACTGGTTTCAGCACAGATGATGGGATTCTTGCTCAAAATATAATTAAAAACCCAGAAACTGAAGCTGACAGAAAACTTAGCCAGAATGGCTTTTGAAAGAGTAGGTTATGCTTGATGAGCATTATTGAATCTTCAAGAAGTAAGTAGCGTGGTGGAAATTCATAAAGTAGAAGACTTAATATCTTTGGATTTTCAAAACTCAAGTTGAAGTCCGAGCATGTAAGGTCGAGGATTAAAAGCAGATTGAATAGCTAGCTATCTAAAGCGCAGAGAATATAGTGTAGGATTGAGGAGTGGTTGCTCAGGCTGACAAAATGTGGAACACGATGGTCAACAGGGATCACTGTTGGAACCGTCCTGTATCACTATTTACATTCACCATTTGGACTCTGGAATCTGAACTTTAATTTGCGGACGACATGAAAATCGAGAATATTTTAACAAATTTAAAGAACGAGCGAGGACTTCGTAAATACATCTCCACATAGCTAATTGTAATATAATGCATTTTAGTGAAAGAGGTCACCTACTGCTTCAATGATAACAGCCTAAATGGGACAGGAACATAAGCTTACAGGCACAAAAATCAGACAAATTAGTAGGTTAATGAGGGGGGGGGGGAAAAACCAACAGCTAGAACTCATTTCTAGATAATACACGTGAAGAAATGAAAATTATGTTAAATTGCTACCGGATCTTACTTAAATCAAAATTGGAATGCGGTGCACATTTCTGATCTCCATTTAATAAAAATAATCGACAACACAGAAACGTTTCGGGTGGTTTCGAGGGTTGGGACGTTAGTGGTGACTAATTAGTTGCGCTTGAGATTATGAATTGCGTTGAAAGACAAAATGTGAACAAAAAGTTTAGATTAATAGGGTGACCAAGTCAAGAACAACATCTACATGATAATTGTTAATACATCAGCTAGGGAACTCGGGGTAAACTTATTTTCCCAAATTGTGTCCAAAGAGTGGAAAAGCCACCACGGGAAATATTTCAAGCGGTGCCATACATGCAAATAAGTGGAACATAGAGACGCCCATCATGGTGAAAGAAATGAAAGGGAACTCTGATAGGCCGACATGAACAGAAATGGAAGGAGGATCATATGGAGCATGAATATCAATTTACTTCCATGATGTGGATTCGCTGTAACGCAATATATTCTTGAACCATTCTACAAACATATCCACCAACTATACAACATTTCATATGGTAATTGTACAATTAGTCACTATGCATACTGACATGGCAAATACTTTAGTGAATAATTGATTGCTTGGATTTTCCTGCGGAATCACATTCGGGATGTGAAAAATAATTGAAATCGGAGATGAAGTTACCAAATTCAGTTGTGTTTTTCTCCTTTGCCTTCCTAAATATTGATTCCAGTGAAAATATCGGTGGGTAGGGAGTTAAATGTGTTTCCAAATGGCTATAATACTTCAATGTTGCTGCCCAAAATGGATTACACAACCTCCAAACCCAAAAATGGTTTCAGGAGCGAGAAGCATGAATGCTGTTAGGATTTAATGCCTACAACCAACAGAATAATGTTTTGCCCTTCAACAAATTAATTCTCATCTTACCATGCCAACGCTGAAAGGGGCCACCATCCTAGCCACTACGACAGATTGCGATGATCCTCCATCGCCAATGATGACGGGTACGGATGGAAACCCAACACATGCATAATTCGAAACGGCTTCGTCCTGATCATTAAGTAACTGGAGGGCTCCTTTAATTCCCTCCGAGGGTGTGCCGCAGCTGTCGAGGATCTTGTAACCTAGGGTTATGTTCGGAAGCAACTCCTCGTTCCTGTTTATTTCTTCTATGGAAAAGACCATGGTTTGGGCTAAGCGAAGTCCTCTTTGGCTGAAACTGTCACACATTAACAAGATTACTCTTCTATTTCAAGTATTACTGGTTAGCAATATTTTAATTACTCTTGAAAAAGAGCCGAGGATTTTCCAGATCTATGCTGCTTCATTAATGATTTTTAGAGCTTATTTTCCTAAAGTCAAACAATTTTAATGTTTACATCACCAGCCCATAAGAGAAGTAGCTCAACTCAATCACACCAGTATGAAGGAAGGAAAGATTGCAAAATAATATTTGATTCGGACAGTCTGTCCCACACTGGCATACTGTAATTTAAATTCAACATCTACCCTCTCTCCCCTTCTCACCCAACCCCACCTCGCCCGCCAGCAGCTCCGATGTTTTTAAGTACTAAAAAGCGAGACAAATCTCCTGTTGAAGTAAGCAAACTCCACTTTTACCCGCTTCAACAAGCTGGCTGACATTTAATCATAACCAGAACTGTGTTTCTATTGTAGACTGAAAATTAGTAACTATCACTCACTGCAAGCATCGTACTGGCGAAGGTTTACTTTGGAATGAGTTATATTGCGGAGCTGTTTTTAAATGTAAAGAGAATAATCCGCCCAAAATAACATCTCCATCTCTGAACGCTCCGGGAGTGAACTTGTCCCGGATTTTACACAAATGTTCAACTGTAGAAAGTAAAGTTTCGATTGAATTAAGTAAGAAAAGGACCCAAAACGGATGAAGGTGCATCATGATCATGCGTTCCACATTTAAGGAGTAATGGGTGACTTTCAGTGAAAGGCGATATATGCACCATCATGTAAGTAGGCAGTACCACTGAGACTCATTACCGCAACCTGTTCCCCTCTGAATATACAAGAGATTACATTTTCCGACGCAAAGATATTCGTTAATCACTTAAGTTGCCAGTGTGACACCCTGGTTGCATATTGCCAGAGCTAGAGGCGATCGCTTATTACATCGACATATTCAATTTAATTAGGTTAACTGCATATTTGTAGAATCTGTGGCAATGTATAATTCTATCAAATTGAAGTTCTCACTTGAATGCTGTTGGGAAGTACAGTTTCTAATTTACTCCCAAAGGTGGGTTCTTGGTAGTGAAACAAAAACCAAATGCCAACAGCATAATATTTAATTTGGTTTTAAAATACATTTTAGTGACACTGATATTTAGTGGAATTTATGCCATCTGTTCCCGTTTCATTGTGAAATAATGATTGATCTGTTTCAATCCTGAACAGCAATTTTTATAGAGCTTTTGGGCAGGATTTCTATTTGGTAACTCTTGTTACGCTTGGTTACTTTTGTTTCTTGCATATTTCAGCAACCAATACATGGAGTTCCTGAACTTCTTCCCCACTAAGTTGAGACCAGTTGCCACTGCCGATTAGCTCTCTCATCGAAGCCCACTGAAAAAATAACTTTCCCTAATGCACCTTCTGACTTCGTCCAAAACAATTCAACTGAATAAACAGCAGAAAGCAACTAAGGGATTCACATCACGCTCAAAGCTAAACTTTACACTTTGATACCTGGCAGTTTGACCTGGAAAGGCAAGAAATGTCACCGAGCAGGTAATAATTTGAATTAATGTGCAGAGAGAGTGATTGATCTTTACTGTTTAGGTCCTATCTGTTTTGTCACATTGCTGAAGCAAGAACAGAAAATACAGTTGACTCTTCACCACAATATCCTTCATTACATTACTAGCTGGTAGAGTTATTTTGAATCTCATTAGAACAATTAGAGTTTTGGTCAGAAAACGAAAATAGAACAGAACAAAGCTAACGGGAACGATAGTGTGACTGACCATACAGGATCACGGTGATTGCTGTTCTATGAAGGCCAAAAAGTAAGAAAGAACAGTATCACTGACAGCAACAGAAAACTTAATTCCGAATTCTTGGCTCTTACAAAGGAAATTTGGAGTGAATGGGATCAAATGTTATGGGGAGAAATCAGGATTAGGTTATTGAGTTTGATGATCAGCCAGAATCGTAATGAATGGTGGAACAGGCTCGACGGGCCAAATGGTCTCCTCCTGTTCCTGTCTTTCATGTTCCTATGTTTCTATGAAATGTTCATTAAATATAATAAAACAGCTGCAGCTGTTCCTGCCAATGATATCGCCGATCTTGCAGAAATTTAAGGGTGATCTGCGCCCTAATTCAGCTTCGCTGCTTGTCCCTGTCCGCAATGACCTTTCAATCCCTTGTATATCAAAAGATGATTAGAATAGCTTTTAATATGTTCAGTAACACAACATTCACTATTGTCTGAATTCCAAAGGTTAACGGTACTCTAGGAGAATAAATTCACGCGCATCCCCTTCACAAATAAGACACCTGCAATTTTGGACCTATTCCCCGAATTCTAGATTCTCTGCGAGGGAAAACATATTCTCAGCATTGCCTAGTCAAGAATTTTCAGAATCCTTTCATCTGATTTGATTTAATTTGATTTGATTTGACTTATTATTGTCACATGTATTAGTAGGGAACGAAAAGTGTTGTTTCTTGCGTGCTACACAAAAAAGGATACCGTTCATAGAAAAGGCAAGGGTGCAGAATATAGTGTTACAGTCATAGCTACAGTCTAGAGAAAGATCAACTTAATATAAGTTAGGTCCCTTCAAAGAAGTGATGGCAGTAGAGAAGAAGTTGTCGGTTTGTACATGACCTCAGATATTTCCATCTTTTTCCCTACCAACAAAGGTGAAAGACAGTATGTCCGGGGTGCATGAGGTCCTTGATTATGCTGCTTGCTTTTCCAAGGCAGCAGGAAGTGTAGACAGAGTCAGTTGATGGAAGGCCGGTTAAGTGATGAATCTTACATATTTTAATGAGATCGCTTCTCGTTCTTTTAAAGTCCAAGGAACATCGGCTTAAACTATTCAAACTTTCTCATAAGCCAAATGTTTTTATATCAGGAATCAATCCAGTGAGTCTTTTCTGAACTGCTTCCAATGCAAGCATATCTCCCCTAAAATGAGGAGATAAAATCTGCATGTGCTCTCACGAATTCCCTGTACAGATGTAAGACGACTTCCCTATCTTGATATTGGAGCATTTCAATAAAGGAGAACATTGCATGTGCCTTCCTAAATATTTTCCGCAATTGCACGCTAACGCATTGTAATCCGTGCATGGAGACGAAGCTCCCTCCCCAACACAGCATTCTGCATTCTCTCTACATTTAATTAACATTCCAATTTTTTATTCTTCTTACCAACGTTGACCAGCATGCAATTTCCCCAATCATCCTCTAGTTGCCACATTGTTGCATAATTATTTCATCAACAGATACTGCTTTGCACATCGTGTGCCCCTCCCGGACCCTCCCCCCCCCCCCCCCCCCCCCCCCCCCCCCCCCCAACTGCCCGCCTCTCCTCCCAACATTTGTCTGGCCTTCCTATCTTTGCATCGTCAGCAAATTTGGTTGCAATGCACCAGACAATTGCAACCAGGTCTTACAATCGTAGAATCATAGAAGGGTTACAGCCGTGCCTTCACTGGCCTTCTGAAAGAGCTGTTCAACTATCCTCACTTCTATGCCTTTACCTCGTAGCCCAGCATTTTCTTTCCTATTCAGATAATGATCCACTTCGTTTTTTAAAACCTCAGCTGACTTTGCTTCTACCAAATTCTCAAGCAGTGCATCACTCCAGGTTTTAAAAACTTGTTATGTGAAAAGTCTTTCGTTCAAATCATCATTGCTTCTTTAGCCAATTATCTTATACCCATACCCTCAGGTTTCCAATCTTTCGATCAATGGGATAGGTTCTCCCCTATGAACTTGCCTAGACCCCATATGATTTTGAATACCTCTACCAAATATAATCTTCTCCAAGGAAAACAGTCCTAACTTCGCTGGTGATTTTACATAGCTAAAGATGCTGTAACCAAAGATGCTGTAAAGATGCTGTTTCTTGTATCACTTTCAGAAAACAAGTTTGCCAAGGTGAACAAGATACACGTATCTAGATTCTGTGTATGGAATATGTGGAACACTTCTTGCTCAAGCTCTACTCAGGAACTTTGCTTCAGATCTTTAGAACATAGAACATTACAGCACAGAACAGGCCCTTCGGCCTTCGATGTTGCGCCGACCAATATAAAAAGCAATGCTCCTCCAAACTAAACCATTCCCTTCTCTTCCATATACCTATCAACTAACCTCTTAAACGCCACCAAACTTGGAGCATCTACAACTGCTGCAGGCAGGGCATTCCACTCCCGAACCACCCTTTGGGTAAAGACAGGGATGTCTTTGTCAGGGACATTGATGACTTCATGGTTGTTATTTTCCGCTCTCTCCCTGAAATCTCTCCCCTGAAAATATCATTGTTTTTTTTTAATTTCCACCCTTCCCACACTTCCTTCAATTGTTGATACTGCATTGGCTGCTCACCAGCCGCAACAATATGGAGATCAAATGCAGCTGAGTAATCGCTTTGAAGAAAATCTCCATTCAGTCCACAACCGAGACTTAAAGTTTCCTGGGGCCTGCCATTTTAATTAGTGTCATTGAGTCATAGAGGTTTGCAGCATGGAAACGGGCCCTTCGGGTCAACTTGTCTATGCTGCCCTTTTGTTAAACCCCTAATAGATGGCAGATGGAATTCAATCCTGATAAATGCGAGGTGATGCATTTTGAGAGAAAGAATGTAGGGGGGAGGTATATGATAAAGGGTAGATCTGTTAAGATTATAGAAACGCAGAGGGACCTGGGGGTGCAGGTGCACAAGTCTCTGAAGGTGGCAGAGCAAGTGAAGAAGGTTGTGAAGAAAGCATATGGTATGCTAGCCTTTATAGGAAGGGGTATAGAGTACAAGAGCTGGCCTTTAATGTTGCAGTTGTATAAAACGTTGGTTAGACCTCATTTGGAATACTGCGTCCAGTTCTGGTCGCTTTACTACCAGAAGGACGTGGAGACTCTGGAGAGAGTGCAGAAGAGGTTTACCAGGATGCTGTCTGGTATGGAAGGCCTGAGTTACGAGGAAAGGTTAGGCAAGTTGGGACTGTTTTCCTTAGAAAGACGTAGACTTGGAGGAGATCTAATAGAGGTGTACAAGATTATGAGAGGTATAGATAGAGTAAACAGGGTTAAGCAGTTCCCTAGAATGGACTCGAATAGCACGAGGGGTTAGGGTGAGGGGGGTAAGGTCTAATTTGGATGCTAGAGGGAGTTTTTTTACACAGAGGGTGGTAGGGGTATGGAATGCGCTGCCAAGTAAAGTGGTGGAGGCAGGTACTCTGGAGTTATTTAAGAAATACTTAGAAGGGCACATGAACAGAATGGGAATGGAGGGGTATAGAAAACTGATTTAAAATAGGGATCATGATCCATGGGAAGTGTGTAAATAGATAATGATATTGATGTACTTTTTTTTATCCTACAGGTGCTTTGGTTCACCTTGGAGTCATGGGAAGTGTGTAAATAGATAATGATATTGATGTACTTTTTTTTTATCCTACAGGTACTTTGGTTCACCTTGTTGTCTAACAAGAGGCATACACGCAATGGGTCGTGAGAGGGCTGCTCTTGGATTTTTTTCGAGAGTATCCTAGTGCTTCACGTCGTTAGTGTATGCTTGACCTGGACCAGTTGATGGGCTACACGACAGATCAGTGACTATCGCCGTGCTGTGCAGGTATATGGATTTGGGCCCGTATCTGTGGGAGTTTGCGTTTGCTCCCCGTACTTACGTGGGTATTCTTCGGGTGCTCCGGTTTCTTCCCACATCCCAAAGATGTGCTCTTAGGCTAATTGGCAAAACAAATTCTCCCTACTACTACCTACGCTTCTACTACTACCTCTAGCACTTGTTCCACTCAACACCTCTGTGTGAAAAAATTGCCCCTCTGGATACTTTTGTATCTCTCTCCTCTCACTTTAACCTATGCCCTCTAGTTTTAGATTTCCCTACATTTGGGAAATGGTATTAATGTGCCCCTCATTATTTTATAGATCTCAGTAAAATCCCCTCTCAGCCTTCTACGCTTCAGAGAAAATGTCCCAGTCTATCCAGATGGATATCTTCTCCTTATAACTCAAATCAACAAGTCCCGGTCACATTCTAATAAATTTTTTCTGCACGCTTTCTAGTTCAATGATGTCCTTTCTATAATAGGGTGACCAGAAAGATACGTAGTAGGTTCTCAGGTTTTCTCCCACTCTGAAGGTTGTCGTGGTTCCCCAGGACGACAATATACTTTTAGCTTATTAAATGAGAGTCTGAGCCTTGATTTTCCAGGTAGTAAGACTTTATTCTCCAGCACACGAGAACAAAGCCGGGATGTCCGGAACACTCCAGTGAAATGCTGACTTACAGCTTGTCTTATACAATTTGCAGATACATGCCTTGAGATTCTTATCTCATTCTCAAAGTTAGCTTATCTTTAACCACTGTTAGTGCTGGTTCTGCTAATAATTTATCTTGTCGTGGATTGGTCACTAATCGATGCATTTACGACTCTGTAAAACCAGTTTGTTTATACAACAGTTCTGACCGTTGCCCTCACCCCATTAACGTTGTTTATACACAATGGTGGCTTAGCTAGACTTTAAACTAAGTGACAAAGAGAATATATGTACCCCATCCCTGTTTTCTAGGCCATAGTGTGACCATTGTTTCTCAAGGTTTAACTGCCTACAGCTGCTTACACTCAATGTTTAATAAATGCTTACCATCCTGATTCTATCACACTAGCCACCATACATTCAATTACATTAAATAACATACTGGGCTCATTATATTTCAACATCTTGCCCATCGCATGTTGGTGAGACTATATTTCGCATTCTACTGCTACTACTACAAATATTCTCTTACATTCATGATACTGTTGCTACTACAAATATTCTCTTACAAGGTCTCTGGCCTTGACCTACTATAGCGTTTTGATCAAAATCAGCGCAAAACTTGAGAAACAGCATTTCATATTTCCGTCCTGCAATCTACGACTTCTCGTCTCAAAATTTCAGTCATCATTTTTTCATTGTAACCTCTGATTCCATTTGTATTTTTTTGTAGATCGGCAATTAGAGAAGAATAGCAAGTGCTGAGTATATTAAGGTTGTATGTCAATGAATAAAGTTGCTTCTGGCAGATACTACATTCGTGTTCTACCGTCTTGGAAGGCATTAAACGGTTTGATTTTAGTTCAAAAGGCTCATTTGATAACTTGCAAAACTCAAGGAAGATCAAAAAGTTCATGAAGCATATGAGTCATTCAGATTACCACGTTCATATCTACACAAAAGATGGCAAGCGGATACGCGTATTTCTCTAATTTCCAATAACACTGGAAAGGCAACATTCCAACCTACTAAACTGATTACAGCGGAAAAGATAAAGGAGACATCATTGAACTTGTATAAAAACCTAGATCGACCTTAACTAGAGTGTTAAATCCAGGCATCAAAGGCAGCGCAGGGAAAAATTACAGGCGAGTTCCCAAGGACGAGACAGATTGGAGAATTTAGGATCAAAAAAGGATGTTGACAGATTTCATAGAATTAATTAAAATCAAGAGGCATATGAGCAGAATAGATAGGTGGAAAACTGTTTCCATTAGTGGAAGAATTGATATGTGAGGACATAGGTTTAAGGTAATTGATAAAAGAAGCAACCGCGATATTGATATCAAGAAGAATTGGAGATCCAGTTGGGAATGGTGGTGGACAATTAAAAGTTTTAATTTAGTAGTCACAAGTAAGGCTTATACTAACACTGCAATGAAGTTACTGTGAGATATCCTAAGTCAGCACATTCTGGCGCCTGTTCGGGTCAATGTACCTAACCAGCACGTTTTTCAGACTGTGGGAAGAAACTGGAGCACCCAGAGAAAACGCGTGCTGACATGGGGAGAATGTGCAAACTCCACACAGGCAATGATCCAAGCAGGGAATTGAACCCAGGATCCTGGCACTGTGGGGCATTACTGCTAACCACTGTACCACGATACTGCCCACAAATTGCAAAAATATTACAAGAGGAGGATGTTCCACAGATATCACTATCCTCAATAATCGGTGATCACAGCACATCAGCGCAAAATACAGGGGCAGACAATGTGCAACCATTTACTGCCAACAATGCCTAGGAGCTGATCCACCTCGGCCTCCTCCTCTGCTCCACAGCATCACAGATAACATCCCATTCAAATAAATCCGCGTTATATCAAGAAGTGGCTGAAGGCATTGGATATTGCAAAGGCTATGGGCACTGACAACATTTTTGTAATAGTACCAAGGACTTGTATTCCTAATATAGGCACTCCCAAGTCAAAATATCCCAATACAACTAAAACCTGACAAAATGGAACAGTGCCCAGGTATGTCCTAAACTCAAAACACAGGACGAGTCCAACTGAACCAATTACCACATTGTCAGTTTGCTGAATACCATCAGGAAAATGATGGAAAGTGTTTTACGCAATGCAATCAAGCAATACTTACTCAAAGTAACCTGGTGACTAATGCTCAGTTTGACTTCACCCGGGGCCACTCATCTGCTGACGTCATTACAGCCTTGACCAGACATGGTCAGAAGAGCTAAAAACAAGAAGTGGGGTGACAGTGATAACCCTTGACATTAAGGCAACATTTAATTAAATATGACATTCGAGAGGCCTAGCAAATTTGACATAAATGGGAATCAGGGAAAACGTCGCAATTGGTTGGAATCATAGCTTTTACAAAGGAAGAGGCCAATAGTCTCAGCTTCAAGACATCACTGCAGGAATTCCTGAGGTTAGTGTCCTAGGCCCAACCATCTTCAGCTGTCAGAAGTGTCATAATGTCAGAAGTGGGGATTTTCATTGATCATTACACAATCTTCAGCATGATTAGAGGATCATGAGATAATGAAACAATCCACGACCACCTGCAAAAAACCTTGGATCATAGCCTGCCTTGAGTTGATAAGTATCAAATAATGTTCACCCCATAGAAATAACCAAATCCAAAAAGAAATAATCTAACATCTCCAGCCAACGTTTGTTGGGATTGCCATCGCTGAACACCCTATGATTAATATCCTAGGGGTTAACACCGTTCAGAAATTGAACTTGATCAGGCATATAGATACTATGGCTACAAAAGCAGATCAGAAGCAGGGAATTCTGCAGAGACTAACTCCCTTCCTGAACCTACAAAGCCTGTCCATCATTTCCAATACATAAGCTAGCAGGGCAATTAAATACTTTCCAATTGCCTGGATGAGTGCAGCTCCAAAAAACACTCAGGAAGCTGCACGCCATTCAGCACAAAGCAACTCACATCATTTGCATTTGATCCACCACTTTGAAATTGCAATCCGTTCACTACCAATGCATCGCAGGAACAATCAAAAGCTCATTCGACTACTGCTTTCAAAATTGCGACATCCGCTACCAGAAGTGTGGGACATCCTGGCTTGAAACCATATCCTTTCTTCGCGGCCCCTGGGTCAAAATCCTAAAACTCCTCCATTTGCATAGTATTTCTATCTACACTGTGACTCTGGAAACAGGCCGAGCTCCAAATGAGTGACCAGACGATTTAGCAGGACTCTTGCGAGGGTTTTTCCTGTGACGGAAAGCAGACAGACTCCTCGGTGGTTGTAACATACTTGCTGATTGCTCTTACTCTTGTAGAGGTGTACGATGGAAGCATCTTTAAGTTCCTGAAGAATGGATCGTTGCTTCCAAAAGGATTGGAACAACTCAGTGAGCTTCTCAATAAGGGCAGGATCAGCAGCTCTATAGATCTCTGCAGGCATGGCATCTGACCCTGGGGCTTTGCCACTGGATAGCTGGCTGACAGCTTTCGTGACTTTGGCTACTATTGGTGGGTCATCCATGGCACTGTTGATATTAACCTGGGGATTCCTAACTATTACCTCATCGTTTATAGATTGCGGTCCGTTGAGGACGGCTTCAAAGTATTCAGTCCATCTCTGCAGGATCTGAGCCCTCTCTGTAATGAGAATTGTACCATCTGTACTCAGGAGAGGTGAACTCCCCAAAGATTGAGGTCTGTAGAGATTGTTGAGGGCTTCATAGAACAGTTTCAAGTCGTTTCTGTCAGTGTATTCCTGTATTTCATCTGCCTTGGCATTCAGCCATGCATCCTGCATTTTATGTAAATTCGTCTGGACTGTCCTATGAGCACTGGTAAAACCATTTATTTTGGCAGCTGAAGATGGGTCGTTCTGACAGACCCAATGAAGACCGTGCTTTTCAACAAGTAGAGTCTGTATCTCCTCATCATTCTCATCGAGCCAATCATGCTGCTGCTGGTGGAGGGCTCAAGCATCTTCAGTGCAGATGTATGGATAGCATCCCTGAAGTGTTCCCAGTCGTCCTCAGCACTGCCTGCGAGGTGTAGGTCAGCAAGCTTGATTTCTAAGTTTTCAGCCAGTGCTGAAGTTATGCTGGGGTTCCTTAGCTTGGCCGCATTGATTCTTTTCATAATCTTGCTTCCTTGTGGTCGCCTCTTGGGTCTGATGCAAAGCCTCATTTTGGAGACAATGAGTCTGTGATCTGTCCGGCAGTCAGCACCACTCATGGCCTTAGTCATTCTGACATCCTGCCTGTCTTATCTCCTGACAATGGCAGTCGATAAGATGCTAATGCTTAGAGCTGGGGTGCATCCAGGAGGTCTTGTTACGGATAGGCAGACGAAAGGTTGTGTTGGTTATGGGGAAGTCATGTGCTGCACAGGTCTTCATTAAGACTAGGCCGTTACTGTTACACTTGCCCACTCCATGCCTCCCAATGACTCCCTGCCAGATTGCAGAGTCACATCCTATTCTTGCATTGAATCGCCAAGCAAGATCAGCTTGTCAGTGCTGCTCATTGCTGATAGTAGGGCATCTATTCTTCGTAGAACTTATCTTTCATTTCGTCCAGGTTGATCATTGTAGGGGCATAGGCGCTGATCAGGGTGGCTCGACTTCTGTTCTGTAGCGGAAGCTGTAGTGTCATAAGCTTATCGTTCACATCCTTGGGTAGACTATCAAGTTTCTGAACAAAGTAATTCCTGACTGCGAATTCAACTCCAGCATTACGACACTCACCACTGCCGTGACCATTCTCCAGTTTCAGTCAACTGACCTACGTTGGCAAGACGAGTTTCACTCAGGACTGCAATGTCAATGCTGTATCTTGCAAGCTCTCTAAAAACTTAGGATATTCTTCCCCCTGGTTTGTCTGCTGGAAGGTTGTCCAAAAGAGTGCGCATGTTCCAAGTGTCAATGGTGAGCAGTGTCACCTTATGTTTTATTTTGTTTTTTCGACTGCAAGATGGGATCCCCACCAGCCACGGTAAACAGGCCAGGGTGTAGTGAAGCAGGCAATATTTAGGGCACCTTTTCTAGCCCCTTTTTCATTCTATGGAGGTGAGCAGTGCATTCCTGAAGAGGACTGCTCAGTCGCACAGGTAGACACCGAGTTCCACTGCTGCTTCGGTCAGTGGAAAACGACTGTGTACAGGTCCATGACTACAGCTCCTAGTGTATCTACACCTGCTGCTTTGTCCTTCGCCAATCGCCACAGGCCCTCAAGGATTGAATAGGACACTAATGATGACGATGATGGTGTCGAAACTGGCGCCTGATTTGGATTAAAATAAGGGAGAGTTGCGCTGCATCAGCCTTACTCTCTCTTCCCAATTCCCATCTAGATCCAGTGGCAAGACAAGAGTCAAGATGGCTGGAGGAGGGACTAGGCGCAGCAGATGACCAGGACGCCTTCTGCGTCTTGTCCTGCTCTTCGCGTTCCACAACACTCGCAGAGACCACTTTCTTGACTTTTGGACTTTCCATTGGTCTCGTCAGGTCAATCTGCCGGAGTCTGCCTTGACATGTTGGGATAGACATCTCCCTATCTCACCGAGGGTTGAGATCCGTCGGCTACCCTCATCTGGTTTAGTCAGCTTGCCAAAACCATTGCCCGGGGTGTGGCCGCTGTCGCATGCAAACAGCTACGGGGAGCCACAGGTGAGAGCTGAGTGCCAAGTGGGGACAAAGGGTGGACATACCGCCCTCAAAGGACGCGACATGTTTCCCCCCACCAACAAAAAAGGTACAACCCCTCCCTGACACCCCATACATGCCTACAAAGCTTCTGCAAAGGTGATGGGATGATTAACATGATTTTTGCTGTGCACCAACTTCAGGAGAAGTGTCAGGAGCAGAATCGCGAGCTCTACACACCTTTGCTGACCTCGCAAAAGCCGTCAAGGCCTGTGGAAGTTCATGTCAAAGTTCGGCTGCCACCATCCCCCCCAAAATTCATTCAGATGGTATGTCAGTTCCATGATGGCCAGAGTACTGGATAGCGGAGAATCTTCTGATTCATTCCCAGTCACCAATGGCGTCAAACAGGGCCGTGTGCTCGCACCCACACTGTTCAGCATGATGTTTACTGCCATGCTGAATTATGCCTTCCAAGTTAGTGATGCTGGAATCCGCCTCAAGTACAGAGTGGATGGGAAGACCTTCAACCTGAGGAGACTTCAAACTATTACCAAAGTTAAAGAGACTATTTTGAGAGATTTCCTCTTTGCTGATGACTGCACCCTGTATGCTGACTCAGAGCCAGAGATGCAATATGGACAAATTTTCCACGGTTTGTGACAACGTTGGACTCACCACCAACATTAAAAAGACGGAAGTCATGCACCAGCCTGCTCCTCCTGCACCGTACACAAAACCCACAATCACAATCAAAGGACAGAAACTACAGGCAGTGGATCGGTTCACTTATCTTGGCAGCACTCTCTCCCAGTGACTATTGATACAAAAGTTAACTGCAGAACAGGAAAGGCAAGTTCTGTTTCGGTAGACTGCGCCCCACTGTCTGGGAACGTCAAGGAATCAGCCCAGCAACAAAACTGAAGGCCTACAGCACTGCGGTACTCACTACCCTCCTGTATGCCCGTGAAACGTGGGCTGTGTATCAAAGAAATGCAAGACAGCTCAATCATTTCCACATGACTTTTCTTCGCAGAATATTACTCATCCGATTGCAAGATCAAGTACCAAACACTGAAGTTCTCTCCAGGGCCAATCTGCCATCAGTCCACACATTGCTGATGAAAATGCAGACCCGGTTGGCAGGTCATCGCATCCATATGTCAGACGAGCACATATTCAAGCAGCTCCTTTTTGGGGAACTCTCTGCTGGAAGACACTTGCATGGAGGCCAGAAGAAACGTTTCAAAGGCGCAGTCAAGGCCTCCCTGAAGTCACAACCATCTGGGAAACGCTGGCACAAAACCCCCTACCTGGCACTGCCTCGTCCACAATGTCTGTCAAGCTCAAGGCGTATTGTTGAAGCACAACTTAAGCGCGAGCTGCGCAAGTTCAGAGCCACCCAGTACAACAGCTACAGTGTCTGCACAAGTCTGTCCAATATGTGCCAGAGCATTCCCTGTGCGAATTGGCCTGATCAATCATCTTGAGACACACCGCAACCAGCCTCAAAATGACTAATGGTGTCGAGATCCTCATCGATGATGACGGACGAACAACATTTCTATCTACATCATATGGACTGAAGTAGTTCTAGAAGGCGGCTGAATACCATTATCTCAGGGATGATTAGCAATGTGCAATGAATATTTAACTGGCCACCTACGCACGCACATTGAACAGATAAAAATTATGAGAACTTTTATTTTCATGCAGCAATTGGTAAAGATCTAACATGCGCTCTGCAAACTTGGGGAGCGGAGTCCATTCCCTCCATGATACCTGGTGCACTTCTCCACTCAGCCCAATTGCTCATCGCCTTCTCATGACACTTTCTCTTGCAATTGCAGATTGTGTAGCGCCTGCCCACTTTACCTACTCCCATTTCATCGTTCGAAGCTCCAAACACTCCTTTCAAATTAAGCAGCATTTCACTTACACTTCGTTCAATTTTGCCATTATATTCGTTGCTCGTAATGCGGTCTCATTTACTTGGGAAAGACTAAAGCGAGACTGGGTGACACTTTTCAAAACACCTTCGGTCCATCAGCAAGCATGACTCCAACCTTCTTGTTGTATATCATTATAACGTAGCCCTTTGTTCTCATGCCCACGTGTCCGTCTTGCTGCTCCAATGAAGCACGGAGCAAGCTGGAGGAGAAGCCCTCAGCTTCCAGTTGGGCATGTGGGACTTAATGTTGAGTTTGGTAACTTTAAATGTTGATCTTTCTCCTCCAACTTAAACACCGCTTTTTTTCTTGTTAATATTCCATATATGTATTGTTTCAATTCAAAACGTCCCCCTCTCTATCGTACACTCGGCTATCTATTTTTTGCTTTTAAAATCACTACCTTTTTGCTGCAATGTGGAAAGATCTTAGCACATTCTCCCTCCTTTCATTCCTGACCAAGAGTCTATGCACACGATATGTTAATTTTGTTTCTCTCCTAATAGATAGGTACAGATCTGCTTAGTGTTTCCAGCATTCTCTGTTCTTGTAACGCTAATAGAATGTACCTTCAGTCCCAGTTATATTCACAAGTATACACAGATTAGCTAATGGTAGCGAATGTAACCAGTCTATTTAAAAAGGGAGACAGAGAGAATCATTCAGCCTGACGTTGGTATTAAGGAAAGTTCTAGAGTCCATTATCAAAGATTTTATAGCAGAACACTTGAAAAATAGTCGTATGTTCTGACAGCATCAGCATGGTTTACGAAAAGGAAGTCAGCTTTGACAATGTACCGGAATTCTTCGAGGATATAACGAATAGAGTTCATAAGAGGGGGCCAGTAGATGTGGATTATTTTGCTTTTGATAAAGTCCATTATAAGAGATTGACATGTACAATTAAAGTTCATGAGATTTGGGGTAGTGTATTGAGATGGATAGAAAATTGGTTGACAGACAGGAAATAAAGAGTAGGGTTTTTTTCTTTTACATGGCAGGAACTGACTAATTGGTTTCTGCAGTAATCAGTGATAGAACGTCAGCTGTTCATAAGTTTTAGATCTTAATCGTTTGGATGAGGGATCTAAATGTAATATCTCCAAATTTGCAGATGACTCAAAGCTGAGTGTTGGGTGAGTTGTGAGGAGGATGCAGAGATCCTTCAGTGTGATTTTGACAAGTGAGTGAGAGGGCAAATGCATGGCAGATGCAATACAATGTGGCTAAATGTGAATTTATCCACTGTGGTCACAAAAACAGGAAGGCAGGTTGTTAACTTAATGGCTATAAATTGAAAGGAAGGAATGATCATCGAGACCTGGGTGTCCTTGTACACCAATCGATGAAGGCAAAAATGCAGGTACGCAGGGAGTAAAGAAAGCAAATGGCACGTTGGCCTTCAGAGCGACAGGATTCGAATGCAGTGGTAAGGATGTCTTAATGCAACTATACAGGGCCTTGATGAGGCCACACCTAGAATGGTATATGTAGTTTTGGTTTGCTTATATGAGGAAGGATATTCTTGAGATGGAAGGAGAGCAGAGAAGGTTTAGCAGACGGATTCCTGGTTGCGGGGCTGACGTATAAGGAACGATTGAGTCGATTAGAATTATATTCGCTGGAATTTAGAAGAATGAGGCAGACCTCATAAAAACTTATGAAAGTCTAACAGGACTAGACAAGTTAGATGCAGGAAGAATATTCCCGATAATCGAAGTGCCAAGAACTATGGGTCATAGTTTGCGATGTCGGGTAAACCTTTTAGGACTGACATAAGGAGAAATGTATTCACTCAGAGAAAAGTAACCTTGTGAAATTCCCCACCATCGATAATACATTGCTTGTTTTCAAGGATTAGATATATCTCTTGACGCTAAGGGATCAAAGAATATGGGGAAAGCGGGATCAGGCTGTTGAGTTGGATGATGAACTGTGATTATATCGAATAGTGGAGCATGCGTGGAGGACAGGCTGATGTATTCCTGCATCCATTGTTTCTATTGTTTCGATATTTCTACGCCTATTTCTCAAAATTTCAAAGCCGCATTCAGTACATCAATTCCAACCATGTTCCTAACCCCCGTGCAGCTTAGCCAGCTCCGTTGCTATGGACACGGCTCTGCCTGAGTTCCCGAAATCACTCTCATGTTATTTAGAAAGATTTGCGGTGAGTCCTGAATAGCGTGCCTTGCCCTTCATGCTTGTGTGGGAGTCACACATTTCCTCGTTGCCTGCATATCATTTAGCTACGGGTAGATAACATCTGTCACTGTTAATGCAAAGTACAGTTATTATTTCCCGATGCTTCAGCGGAAAGGGATTATTAAACCATACCAGATGCTATACAAGCTCAGCCAGCGAAATCTGCTTAGATATTACATGTGATCTTCAATATATAAATGTGCGTCAACTTCAAAAAATAATAAAATGGATTTTAATAATAACTTTCCGATTAAATTGGCAACAAGTGCTGTTCACAAATGCTTTCAAACGTAGTTAAACGTTGCTATCCGAGCTGCATCATTAATTATTGTGGATCAGTGATCTGGACATCGAATCAATCCAACAAGTTGTGAACAACTGCGGGCCAACAACTTTCATATCAATTAAACATAATTAAATTAAACTCCATATGTCAGGGACAAATTGCCTCAAGCATTTGACAGTAATCTTGCTGCTTATTATCTCGCTTAAACAAGGAGGCGGAACCTCATTTGGGTTATTCCAATCTGGTCAATGCTGAGGCGCTTCTGCAAAGCAAGGCTGCCCCCGAGTATATAAGTTAATTTCTAGGCGAGATACGCATTATGTTCTCCAGCAATCTCGAGGACGTTGCTGTTTCATTTGGATAATGCGATCGCTTTGTATTTGGAGACTTCTGTTTCTCCTCTCAATGAAGAAATATTTGGCGATTCAGCCTCCATGCAAGCAGCGGGAAAGGTTCAATCGCGGAATCTCTCAAAATGGAGATATTGTGTTGGGTGGCTTATTTCCAATACATTTCGGTACAGCAACGGATAATCACACATTTCACTCTAAACCTAAGCCAATGCGTTGCTTTGTGTAAGTGGATTTACCAATCTTCTTCCAAAAATCGCAGTTTAAATAGCAATGTTTCCAGAAATATGATCAAAGATGCGTTTGTCAAATAGCACCCAATTCTTAGAGCAGGATGGGCAACAGATTTAAGTTTCGATAGTTCTATAACGTTCTGGACACATTCGGAAGGACGAACTGATATGTTTCTGTGCCACGTCTTCGGCAGTAGAAACAAAACGGTAAGAGGGCAAGAGTTCTAACGACTGCAATTAAAAGGCAAACTAGTACTTGATTATAATTTTTACATTACAAGCGGGAAAATAAAACCAAGGATCATCAGATCTTTAGTTGCTGAATAATGATGGAGAGTCGAGACCAAATGATTCGCTTCGGTGGGGGGTAAGGAGTGTGGAGGGGAGGGGGCGCGACTTGCGGTGTTGGATAGGGAGGAGTTCTAGTTCTTTCTGTGATTTTGAATATTTCTAGCATTTTCTGTGTTTACCTAGCTGAGTTTAGATCGAATTTCAATTTCATTACAAATAGAAGATAAGCCAATTCGCTTCATGTTGTACTCTGACCAAATTCAATCCAGTAACTTCAAGAACCGGGAAATGGTGGCGAGGCTCTTCTATCCGGTTTGCGCTGACACCAAGAAAAGATGCCTAACTAGCCCGTTAAAATTCAGATACAACGATTTGGAGAACGCAGAGAACTAACAAGTTTTTCACGCTTGTTCAGTAAACTCTACAAGAATCAATTGCAGTGCCACAGAGAGACAAAGAATATGGCAATGAAATTTGTTAGTGGCGGCATGGTAGCACAGTGGTTAGCACTGCTGTTGCACAGCCACCACAAGAATCCAGGTTCAATTCAACCCTTCGGTCACATTCTGCATGGAATTCGCACATTCTCTGATTAGGTGCATTGACCTGAACAAGCGCCGGACGGTGGTGACTAGGAAAATTTCACAGTAACCTCATTGCATTGTTGATGCAAGCCTTACTTGTGACTAATAAGTTATCTTTATAAACTTTTTGTTCAGTAAACAAATCCAATTTACAAAATTGATAAATGGATCGATACATTTACAGTAAAATGCTGTCTCAAATGCTTTCACTTTTGTTGCAATGTCTTATAAAACTCTTTTGTTTTGCAAAAGGCCGACGTAAAATTGTACAAAAACAAATAAAATTGTGGATATTGGAAATCTGCAATAAAATGCAGGAAACCCTCAGCTGCCCAGACAGAATCTTGATGACCTTTCACTAGACCTTTTTAAAAAAACTACGTTATCTATCTAACGTGCTTTCACATTCAGGATGTCGATATTTATTTAATAGACTCCGGCAAAGAGAGCTGCGCTGGATGCAAACGATGATCTTCGCAATAGAAGAAATAAACAGGAATCCAAAACTGCTTCCCGATGTAACATTGGGCTACAAGATCTTTGACAGCTGTCACACACATTCTAACTCGCTGCAAGGAATTCTCAAATTACTAAACGATGATGAGTCTGAATCCAGTCACAGATGCGCAGAACTTCCGTCAGTGCCGATTATTGTGGGAGACGCGGCCTCCTCACAGTCTATTGCCGCGTCACGTTTGTTGGCTCCGTTTGGTATTGGCCTGGTAAGATTCATTCATTAGCTTCATGGATTAAAACACGTTTAGTGAATGTCACTTGGGTGCTGAGCAAGTGCGTATTTAAATAAATAGGTGCACCCAGCGGTCAACAGTGGACTCTGGATAACTCGTGTTAGGGTGGCCATGTTTGATTTACTCTGTGTTACGTATGAGTAGCCTGTGTCGGCACATTTTTACGGAAAGTATTTTTTATCACCAAATCTCATTCCACACAATCACTAATTGTATAACATTTGCGTGATGTCAGAACAAATTAAATCACAATCAGATTAGCATACGCAGGGGATTTGATTTGTCGCCCCTTTAGCGGCCAAATTGATTTGATATCTATCAGGCTCCCTGACTGACATTAATTGGATCTGGGGAAAAAAGAGCAATCGATTTCAAATGAAACAGACGGGATGATATTCCCTCCGAGCCACTGAGTGAAACCAACGTCAGTGGCTCACGTAATATTTTTTATTCGGAAGTGTTCGGGATTGGATCTGACACATGCATATTGCCGCAAGTTTTTGCTATTTTTTTCTGATGATCATAGAGTTTTTTTTTTAAGTTGTGTTCTCTGGTTCAATTCCCTGTATTAAACAATTTTGGAAAATTATATTCAATGAAATGATTGCTAATCCCGGAACAACGCTTGAATGTTACCTCGTTTAGACGCACGACAATTGAATTACAAATGTGTTTTGTGTTATAACTGAAAATGTATATTAACATCTAGGTCAGCTATTCTTCGTCTTGTACCTGTCTGAGTGACAAGCGCGAATTCCCAACTTTCTTCAGGACAATTCCCAGTGACGGCGTTCAAGTAAAAGCTTTAGTAAGGCTGGTACAGCGCTTCAAATGGATTTGGGTTGGAATTGTAACTGAAGACAGTGAATATGGCCGATTTGCGACAATGTCTTTTATTGAAGAAGTTTCCAAGTTCGAAACATGTATCGCCTTTATTGAATTCATGCCTCCCGACAGCACCAGAATTAGTCTGCTTCGGGTTGTAGAGACTATTCAAAGGTCTTCTGCTAAGGTGCTCATAATATTCTCCCTTGAGCGCGATACAAAATCTTTGGCAATAGAACTCAGACGGCACAATGTAACCGACATTCAGTTGATTGCAAGTGAAGCCTGGATCACATCCGTCAGATTATGGACAAAAGAAACACGGCAAATATTTTCAGGAACAATTGGATTCGGAATCAGGAGAGCGGAAATTCCGGGATTGAAGCAGTATCTAGTCAAACTCCATCCTTCCAGAACAACAGGCAATTCCTTTGTGGAAGATCTCTGGCGGGATGTTTTTGGATGCAGTGTTAAAATTTCCAATCAGAGCCTGGAAGAAAACTCATCCTCTTACAAACCCTGTACAGGTTTAGAAAGCTTGGAGACCATTGAAAATACATACACAGATGTGTCACAATTACGAATTTCTTACAATGTGTATAAAGCAGTGTATGCGATAGCTCACGCTCTTCATAACTTAAAGTCTTGTGAAAATGGGAAAGGCCCATTTCTCAACAAAACGTGTGGCCAACTACCTCGTATTCTTCCCTGGCAGGTGAGGAAGCATCTGAACATCCAAGCGAAGCAAAATATAGCCTCTATTTCTTCATAAAATATTTATTTGAAGTGTTCCTTGGAAGTTAGAATAACATAATGCATATCTTTCTCATAGCCATGTGAAATGTTTAACTTGTGTTGAAATAATTGAACAGACAGGCTAGGGACCGTTGGATAATTTATTGTTCTTCGAAATGGAATTGATTTTTTTTGTTTAAAGCTTTTGCACTATCTGAGGGAGGTCCGCTTCACAAACCAATTAGGCGAGGAAATACGGTTCGATAATAACGGAGACCCTACCGCTTCCTATGACGTGATAAATTGGCAGCAGCGTGCAAATGGATCGGTGCATTTTGTTAAAGTTGGATATTACGATGCAGCATTGCCCGAAGGCGAAGAATTCGTCCTGAATGAAAGCAAAATCATTTGGCATGGATCCGAAAGCAGAGTAAGAATTTTTCTACTGATCGTAAAACTGCACAATTTCATAATTAGATTTCACTTTCAGTTTCGCCCTGTACGTGTCTCTGACGCATCTTACCTACTAGACGAAACAATCACCTGTTCTACCCACACCACACAATGGAAACAGAACCATCAATTAAGTGCAAACTATAGCTCGCCAAATCTGGTACCATTATATCTAGAAAAACTCGCCACATTCAAAAGAGGGGCAATAACGACAAACTTATAATCTCCAAACTCCCTTCCAAGTCATTCCCTATCTTGAACATTTCACATTATTCCTTCATACGTGGCAAGTACAAACACTGTAAGTTCAGCTATCTACAGTATTTAGCACCTTAATATAAAAGCAAAATATTGCGGATGCCGGAATCTGAAACAAAAACACAAAATTCTAGAAAACCTGAGCAGGTATGACAGCGTCTGTGGGGAGAGAATTGAGCCAACGTTTCGAGAGCAGATGACCCTACATCAGAGCCTTGCCAGTGGTGATCAGAGGTAATTGGAGTTCCTCCTTCCAAATCTCACATCCTGGATGATTTGTAAAACAGTGTCTGATCCATAACTTTTCTCCATGCCAACGGTTCTTTTATCTTTATAACTTGTTTACTATTTTATTAGTTTGTTTTTTATTTTTCCAAATTCTAAATTGTGCATTACAAGAACCGAATAAAACTGGAAAATAAATGTATCAGTTCTGAATTCAACAAGAAGAAATATACGGATGAAGCCTAAGAATTATTGATTACATTGAATATATAAGTTATGCAATTAATTATATACATTACTCAAAATGACATCCCAAAACTGGTCGTATTTTATCACCAACTTCAGCTTTTCTAAGATATGCGGGCAAACAGATAAGATTCATACGCTATAAACGTTGAATAACCAAGGCAAACGAGGTAGCCTGCAAAATGAATGAATCCAAATTAAAATAAAATTTTAAACCCAAATTGTATTTCAGACTGGATTATTTTTATTTCCACAGGTACCAGTATCAGTCTGCAGTAGAATTTGTCCTGTGGGTACAAGAAAGGGCTCTCGGAAAGGGCAACCAATCTGTTGCTTTGATTGTTTACCATGTTCTGACGGAGAGATTAGCAACCAAACAGGTAAGCAGCATTAACATCTTAAGGATGAAAAAAATCCAGTATTGACTCATAATGCAAATGACGGTGAAATAGCCTGGACTTCAGTATATCATAGGCGAGGTGCAAGGTTAAAGAGACTAATCTCAGACTGTAAGGGGATATAAACCCGAGCTGTTGAGGTCCCGCTACATCAGGAACATGCCGTTTAGCCAACTGAGCTAGTGATTGGCATATCAGAATGATCTCGCGCAATACTTAAATCGGCAATTCATGCTGACTTTACCCGATTTTTCCATAGGTTCAACAGAATGCATCAAATGCCCTACGGATTACTGGTCCAATAGCCGAAGAGATCAGTGCCTTCCAAAAGAAATTGAGTTCATTTCCTTTCAAGACATTCTGGGAATAACACTGACGGCGGTTTCATTGTTTGGAGCTTGTATCACAGGAGCTGTTGCAGCAGTTTTCTTATATTTCGTAAACACTCCCATTGTAAGGGCCAACAATTCGGAATTAAGTTTTCTCCTGTTAATCTCATTAATACTCTGCTTTCTCTGCTCCATTGCATTCATTGGACAGCCATCACCATGGTCATGTATGGTGCGTCACACTATGTTTGGGGTTAGCTTTGTTCTGTGTATTTCCTGTATTCTCAGTAAAACTCTGGTGGTGTTGATGGCATTTAAAGCAACTCTACCATCCAGTAATGTGATGAAATGGTTTGGACCCAAACAACAACGATCAATTGTCTTTCTCTGCACATTGATTCAAATTATAATATGTGTGATCTGGTTGCTGACATCTCCCCCAATCCCAGTTAAAAACACCAAGTATCAAAGCTCTAAAATTATCCTCGAGTGTGATGTGGGTTCAACAGTTGCTTTCTGCTGTGTGTTAGGGTACATCGGGATATTAGCTTCTGTGTGTTTAATTTTAGCTTTCTTCGCCCGAGCTTTGCCGGACAAGTTCAATGAAGCTAAATTCATAACTTTCAGTATGCTCATATTTTTTGCAGTTTGGGTAACTTTCATCCCCGCTTACGTGAGCACTCCGGGGAAATATACGGTGGCTGTGGAAATATTTGCAATTTTAGCATCAAGCTTTGGGTTGTTGATCTGTATCTTTGCTTCAAAATGTTACATTATCTTACTCAAACCAGAAGAGAACTCGAGAAAGCAAATGATGAGTAGAACAGAAACATTATAGAATCATAAATTCAGAGTATAAAAGCGAGCTAGTAGGGCCATTTCTTCTCAACAATGAATTGACTTTATTTTAAAATTTAATGCTTCTTTAAAATTATGAGAAATTACGAATACTGTGAAGAATTTTCTTAGGTTTTGCCTTCACACAAACAAGAGTACTCTAATCGATTGTAGCAGTTACAAACGAGGAGAGTATGCAACATAGCGCAAAGTTGGAACCTAAAATTTCCCTTGAAGCATTCATTGCCCTTAGGAACGTATTTGTTGATTTGAATGCTGAATTTCTTGATCAATAATAATTAATGTTACTCAATAAACCCTTTTGATTATTTAATGGACATTTCATCCGAATAAATGGACAAGCAAAAGTATGAATTTGGTGCAGGAGTAAGCCATTTGAGTCTGTTCCGCCATTAAATAAGACCATGGCTGGCGTGATGTTATCCTCAACTCCACATCCTTGCCCTTCTTCCATAATCTTTCATCATCTTTTACATCAATAATCTATCAATCTCTATATTTAAAATATTCAAAGATTCTGTCTCCTCCGCTTTTTAGAGACGAGAGATCCAAAGAGTCATGATCCTCTAAGAGAAGGTAATGTTCTTGTCTACCTTAAATGACTGACCTCTTATTTTTAAACAATGACCCGTAGTTCTAGATTCACTCACAAGAGAAAACATCGTCTCCATATTCACCTTGTCAAGAGCACTTCAAGATCTTATATGCTTCCATCAAATTGCCCTTTACTCTCCATTCCCGCCAATACAAGCCTACTGTGTGAAACATTTCCTTATAAGATAGCTAGCGTATTCCAGGTATTAATACGACGAATATTACCGGATTGTCATCTTGGCTGTGCAATAACATATTATGCAGCGCATTATTCTATATGCCAGGTGATCGCTTCTGTACAAATCCGTCCAATTCACTGGAAATATTGTGTACTGACAAAATGATCGCACCCAAAGCACAGACTCGTCCGCATTGTGCAACTGTAGCCAAATCTGGAAACATCTCACCAAAAGCATAACAAAGTCAATGTCTAAAATCCTCTTTCCCCTCATTCTTTCTGCAAAACATTCGTTTATTATTTAAATGAGATTTCTACTTGCTTAACGTACTGAGGTATATTTCCCGCAACATTTTTAACGCTGTATATCAATTAGAGAATCACTGGGTATCAACAGAAAATCCTACTGCCTCGGGCACTGAATTGAATTCTATAGATTCTGCCATTGTTATCCTGTTTGTACATAGATTCCTAAACGCATAGGTTCTGGTAAGAGTTGTGGATTCTCTTGTCGAGGAGAAAGGCAATCCTGAGTTCCACACTTCCCTCTATTTTTTAGTAGTGGGTGTTTAACTTCCATTGTTGATATTTTCTCTATCTTAAAAGAACTATCTAGTAGTATTCTGTCCTCCTCAGTTTCTATATACAGAAGTCGATTATATGTTATTTTTTGCTGAGTTTCATAGAATCCTACAGTGCAGAAAGAGGCCCTTCGGCCCATCGAGTCTGCACCGAACACAATCCCACCCAGGCCCTACTCCCATATCCCTACATGTTATATCCACTAATCCCTTTAACCTATGCATCCCTGGACACTAAGGGGCAATTTCTTAGCATGGCCAATCAACCTAACCATCACATCTTTGGACTGTGAGATGAAACCCGCGCAGACACGAGGAGAATGTGCAAACTCCTCACAGACAGTGACCCGAGCCGGAAATCGAATCCAGGACCCTGGAGCTGTGAAGCAGCAGTGCTAACCCCTGTGCTACTGTGACGCCCAATTTCATTCTTTCATTTCCATCTGCTCTATAGCCAACAGTTCACTTATGTCCTGGACTCTGGAACACTTCATGTCATTTCCATTTATATCTCGGAAGAAGATCGTTGGTCTATAATGTCTATGAAGACGCGTTACTTCAGTGATTTAAAATGTCAGCCTTCTCTCCTCACCTTACATTTCTTTTGCTGCTTCGGTGTGTAATAACCGTTACGTTATCACTTCGTCTTAAAGTTTTGAGACATTTTCGCACAAAAGCGCGAATAATTACACCTTTCCTTTAGTTTTTCACTCACAGACTCATTACAGAGGGCAGAAAAGTGGTCCTTTGGTTAGCACTGCTACCTTACAACATCAGGGACCCGCGTTCGATTCCCAATTTTGGCCAATGTAAGGAATTTGCATGTTCTCGTCGTGTCTGGTCAGGTTTCCTTTGCATGCTCCGGTTTCCTTCCATAGTCTGAAAGATGTGCTCATTGGGTGAATTGACCCGAACGAGGGCCGCAGTATGGCGACGAGAGGAACATCATTGCTGTGTTAATGGAAGCCTTATTTATGACCAATAAACATACTTTTTTAAAATTAGGGTCACAAGTAGGCGTACATTAACACTTCAAGGAAGTTATAGGCATGAAGCTGGGGGCAATAGTTATAGCTGGGGGAATGGTAATTATGAGGCCATAAGAACATAGAACATAGAACATTACAGCGCAGTACAGGCCCTTCGGTCCTCGATGTTGCGCCGGCCAGTGGACCCTCTAACCTAAACTATTCCAATATCATCCATATGCCTATCCACCGACCATTTGAATGCCCCCAAAGTAAGCGAGTCCACAACTGCTGCAGGCAGGGCATTCCACGCCCTCACCACCCTCTGTGTGAAGAACCTGCCTTGACATCCGTCCCATAACTACCACCTCTTAATTTAAAGTTATGTCCCCTCGTGTTGGTCATCCCCATCCGAGGAAAAAGGCTCTCACTATCCACCCTATCCACTCCTTTGATCATCTTATACACCTCAATTAGGTCACCGCGTAACCTTCTTCTCTCCAATGAAAATAACCTCAGCTCCTTCAGCCTTTCCTCATAAAGCCTTCCCACCATACCAGGCAACATCCTGGTAAACCTCCTCTGCACCCTTTCCAATGCTTCCACATCTTTCTTATAATGCGGTGACCAGAACTGTACACAATACTCCAAGTGCGGCCGCACCAGAGTTTTGTACAGTTGTAACATAACCTCACGGCTACTAAAATCAATCCCTCTACCAATAAAAGCTAACACATCGTATGCCTTCTTAACAACTTTGTCAACCTGGGTGCCAACTTTCAAAGAGCTATGTACTTGTACCCCAAGATCCCTCTGCTCAACAACACTATTTTGGGTCCTTCCATTAGCCTTATATTTCATATGCCTGTTACTCCTACCAAAGTGAATCACCTCACACTTATCCGTATTGAATTCCATTTGCCACCTCACGGCCCAGCTCTCCAACCTATCTATGTCCCTCTGCAAACATAAGGAGGGAATTAGGGTGCATAGGTTGGACTAGGAAACTACAGGGACTGGGAACATCTGAAATGTGGAGCTTATTCAGGGAGCAGCTACTGCGAGTCCTTGATAAGTATGTCCCTGTCAGGCAAGGAGGAAATGGTCGAGTAAGGGAACCATGGTGTACTAAAACAGTTAATTCGCTGGTTAAAAGGAAAAAGGAGGCTTATGTCAGGATGAGGCTTGAAGGCTCAGTTAGTGCACTGGATAGCTATAGATTAGCCAGGAGGGAGCTAAAGAGTGAGTTGAGGAGAGCTAAAAGGGGACACGAGAAGACTTTGGCTGGTAGGATCAAGGAGAATCCTAAAGCTTTCTTTAGATATGTTAAGAATAGAAGATTGGTTAGGGAAAGATTAGGGCCAGTCAGAGACAGCAGTGGGAAGTTGTGCGTGGAGCCTGAAGAGATTGGAGAGGCACTGAACAAATATTTCTCTTCGGTATTCACGCAGGGAGATGTAAATGTAGTTGTGGAGAACACTGGGATACAGGGTTGCAAACTGGAAAGTATTGAAGTAGATAAGGAGGATGTGCTAGATATTCTTGAGGGTTTGAAGTTAGATAAGTCCCCTGGGCCGGACAGGATTTAACCCTAGGATTCTCTGGGAGGTGAGAGAGGCGATTGCAGAGCCTCTGGCTCTGATCTTCAGGTCGTTTGGTTACAGTATCAGTGCCGGAAGACTGGAGGTTAGCGAATGTGGCCCCATTGTTCAAGAAGGGGAATAGAGACTTTCCGGGGAATTATAGGCCAGTGAGTCTTACTTCTGTTGTGGGCAAAGTATTGGAGAGAATTATTAGGGATAGGATTTATAGTTATTTAGAGAGAAATGAATTGATTGGGGATAGTCAGCATGGTTTTGTGAAGGGTAGGTCGTGCCTTACTAACCTTATTGAGTTTTTTGAAAAAGTGACCAAAGAGGTGGATGGGGTAAGGCAGTTGATGTGGTATATATGGACTTTAGTAAGGCGTTTGATAAGGTGCCCCATGGAAGGCTTCTGCAGAAAATGCAGATGTATGGGATTGGGGATGATTTAGCTAATTAGATCAGGATTGGCTAGCTGATAGAAGACAGAGGGTGGTGGTTGATGGAAGTTATTCATCGTGGAGTTCGGTTACAAGTGGTGTACCTCAGGGATCTGTTTTGGGGCCCCTGCTGTTTGTAATTTTTATAAATGATCTGGATGAGGGTATTGAAGGATGGATTAGTAAATTTGCGGATGACACCAAAGTCGGAGGAGTGGTAGATAGTGAAGAGGGGTGTTATAGTTTGCAGAGAGACTTGGACAAGTTGCAGAGCTGGGCCGAGAGGTGGCAAATGGAGTTTAATGTGGAAAAGTGTGAGGTAATTCACTTTGGCAGGAATACAAATGTGTAGAGTATAGGGCTAATGGTAGGACTCTTAATAGTGTTGAAGAACAGAGGGACCTTGGTGTATATGTGCATAGATCCCTGAAAGTTGGCAATCAAGTCGAGAAGGTTGTTAAGAAGGCATATGGAGTCTTAGCTTTTATTGGTAGGGGGATTGAATTTCGGAGCCGCAACGTCAGGTTGCAACTGTACAAAACTCTAGTGCGGCCGCACTTGGAGTATTGTGTACAGTTCTGGTCCCCGCATTATAAGAAAGATGTGGAGGCATTGGAGAGGGTACTGAAGAAGGTTACCAGGATGTTGCCTGGAATGGAGGGCAGGTCTAATGAAGAGAGGCCGAAGGATTTGAGGTTGTTTTCGTTAGAAAGAAGGCGGCTGAGAGGAGACCTTATTGAAACGTATAAGATGATTAGAGGTTTAGATAGGGTGGACAGTGATAGTCTTTTTCCTAGGATGGAGAAAGCTAGCACAAGGGGGCATAGCTTTAAATTAAGGGGTGGTAGTTATAGGACGGATGTCAGAGGTAGGTTCTTTACCCAGAGGGTGGTAAGGGTATAGAATGCCCTGCCTGCTGCAGTTGTAGATGCGCCAAGTTTGGTGGCGTTTAAGAGGTTAGTAGATAAGTTTATGGACGAAAAGGGAATGGTTTAGGTTAGAGGGTCATTGCTTTTTCCTAATTGGTCGATGCAACATCGAAGGCCGAAGGGCCTGTTCTGTGCTGTAATGTTCTATGTTCTATGTTCTATAATTAATGCTGGCCTAGCCAGTGAGAACTCAGTAAGAATCTAGCAACACCAATTTTAAATCCAACCGATTTATTTGATAGTAAATTTGCGAGCTTTCGACCTTTTCGTCTTCGTCAGGCAAATGCAGTGTTCTGGTCTGCAATAGCACACATATCAGCACAGACAGTCACATATTGCTGGTTAGAATGCGAATCCTTACATCTAACCTGCTATTCAAGTGTTAAAGTGGCTAACAATGTGTGTGAAGAGAACGCTGAGCATTGGTTAGAGAAATGTGTATTTTCTCCAGACAGCACAGTAAGTGAGGTTTTTTGCTAACCCAGGCAAGTCACGGGGTGTACAGATAGTGTGACATGAAACCAAGATCTCTGTTAAGACCGTCCTCATGTGTGCGGAACTTGGCTATCAGTCTCTGCTCAGTCTCTAGCCAGCGATGCCAATGTCCCTTAAAGTAATCAAAATAGGAATCAAAAGGAAACATAAGTAGCTGGAGAAAACTAATGCAGATACCGGTAAAACGTGCAAACTTCACAGTTACCTAATGTGGAAATTTAACCTGGCTCCCTGGCACAGCGGTCAGCATTGCCTTCTCACAGCACCAGGGATCTCTAATAATTCTTGCTTTGGGTGACTGGTTGTGTGGAGTTTACACGATCGCGCCGAGTCTGTGTGGACTTCCTCCAGGTGCTCCGGTTTCCTCCCACTGTCCAAACATTAGGTCGATTAGCCATGCTCAATTGTCCAATAGCTTGTTCTATTCATTGGTGGGACTTGGTTGTCACTTACCGGCCAGCATTTAATGCCTATCCTTACTCGCCTTTGGAGGGCACTTGAGAGTCAGCCACATTACTATGGCTCTGGAGTCGTATGTCGGCCAGACGGGTTAAGAACGGCAGATTTCCTTTTCTGAAGGACATGAGTAAACCAGATGGATTTTCCGACAAACGGCAATGGTTTCACGATCATCAGTAAATTCTAAATTGCAGACATTTTTAATTGAGTTCACATTCTGCTACCTACCCTGGTGGGATTTTAACGCCGGTTCCCAGGACATGAGCTGAATTTCTGGAATAATAAATCTAGCGATGATTTCACAAGGCCATCATCTCCACTATAAGTTGTGTTACTAGTATCCCAAAATGTATATGTTGGTGGATTAGTGGGGTAAACACGCGGAGGTGTGGGCATCGGGTGTAGTTAAGATACGTTGTTGCAGATCTGCAGAATGGCCACCTTCGGTAGTGTAGGGATTCTATGATCTTTCCCATAGTGCAATCACCTGAACAAGATGCTATACTCCAACCGCTACCTAACAGTGCTTCAGAAATGTTTCACATAGGTTCTTTGTTATTTTAGTTCTATTGATGAAACCTAAGGCAACATATGCTTTGCCAACCATATCCTCAGTATGACTGTTCACTTTCAAAAATTGGTGCACATTCATTCCCAGGACCTCTGTTCGTACATACTGTCTGGAATTATGCCATTAAGCTGACGCTGTAAAGACCAAAGGTATGGACTTAGATGTGCCAGGTAACTGAAAGGAATATTTTTTTCATGTTCAGCCTATGTTGTGTCTCTCTATTACTTTTACCAAAGCGCAACACCTTCCAGTTCTCTGTATTCAATTGCAACTGCCATTTCTTCACCGGTGTTGTTAGCCTAACTGTTCGGTTGTAAGGAATGCAAACCTATCTCAAAGCTTGACAATCTTTCAACTATGGATCATCAACAAATGTTGAATTTTTATTTCATTTTGCAAGCTCCCATGATTTATATTTAACACGAATTGAGTAAAAAAAATCTGGAATTAAAAGTCTGCTAATGACTATAAACAATTATTAATGTTCTTAAGAAGCCATCTTTTTCATCAATGTACTTTTGGGAAGCAAGTGAAGTAGCACTGTGGCATAATGGTTAGTACTGTTACCTCACAGCCAGTTTGCACGTTCTCCTGTGTCTGTATGGGTTTTCTCTGGCTCCTCCCACATCCTGAAAGATGTGCTGGTTACAGGCATTGACCTGAACAGATGCCAGAATGTGGCGACTAGGGGAATTGCACTGTAGTTTCATTGTAGTGTTAATGTAAGCTTTACTTGTGACTAATAAATAAACTTTAAATCGCCTTTAACTGGTCTGGCGTAACTCCAGATCCAGAGTAGTACTGTTGACTCTAAGCTCCCTCTGAAATGGCCTATTGAGCCATTCGGCTCAATGACAATTAGGACAGGCAGTTGTTGTTGATTTAGTCAGTATCACCCACATCCCTAAATGGATTTAGCAATATACAGCAAAAAAAAAATCATTGGTCCTCGCATTGACCCTTGGGAAACCCAGCGAAACCAAAAACGACTACCATGTATTGCTTTCTCTCCTTGCGGTCTACTTGCATCCAGTTGGGCACTGACTTTGCTACTTCACGGGCCTCATTTTTTATTACTTATGTGATGCATTGTCAAAAGTTTGTCTAGTATCCATGTAGACAACATCCACTGCATTGACTTAAGCAACTATATGTTATTTCAGACCAAAATCCATTAAATTAACCAAACATATTGTGCATTTCACAATCTGTGCAGACGCTGCTTCATTAATGCAAACTTTTCCAAAGTGCCTGTCAATTTTCTTCCACGATTATGGATTTCAAAACCTTATTATCAAATTAATTGACCTGTCATTGCTGGGGCTGTCCTTATACAATTTCTTGAAAAGAGGTGTCGCATTTTCCTCTGCCCACTCCTCTGGCACCTCCCTAAAATATCAGGTTAAAATCCAATAGGTTTATTTGGAAGCAAACGCCGCTAGATTTCAGAGCGCTGTACCCTCATCAGATAAGTGGGAATTCTGTTCACAAACAGGGCATATAAAGACACAAACAAGTGTCCCCTTCCCCTTTAACAATAACAAACAAATAAGTTCAAAATCACAAGAACTGACCAGCTGCCTCACAAACAAGTAAACAACAGCCTAACATAGTCATTCTCAGAGAAACATGCCTTGCAGATAACACACCAGACACCACTATTATCATTCCTGGATATGCTCTGACAGGCCCAGCAGAGGTGGCAACACAAAAGTATACAGTCTAGAGGAAGTTGCCCTGGGAATCTTTAACCTTGATTCCAAACGCCATGAATCCTCATGGCTTCAGGGTAAATGCGGGCAAGGAAACCTCTTACTGGTTACCATACACCATTCTTCTTCGACTGAAGAATCAGTTCTTCTCTCTAACACTTGGAGGAAGCACTGAGAGTGGCACCCACACAAAATGTACTTGTGGGGCTTCCATGTCCACCTCCAAGAATGGCACGGCAGCAGTCTACTTATCGAGCTGGTCGAGTCTTAACTAATATAACTGCTGGACTAGGTCTGCAGCAGGTGGTGAAGGAACCAACAAGAAGGAACAGCATACTAGACCTCATCCTTACCAATATACTGGCTGTAGATGGATCTGTCCATGAGAATATCAGTGAGAGTGACTACCTTACAGTTCCTATGGAAACATATTGAGAACAACCTCCATCGTGTTGTGTGCCCCTGTCTGCGTGCCAAGTGGAAAGGCTTCGAAACAGATCTAGTAATTTACGACTGTGCATCCATGAGGCACTGTAGGCTATCCACAGCAGCCATACTCTACTCCAGTCTGTAACTTCATGACCCGGCACATTCCACACTCAACTATTACCATGAAGACAAGCGATCAACTTGGGTCAATGGAGAGTGCAGGAGGGTACAGCGGGAGCAGAACCAGACATATGGAAAATGAGATGACGACCTGTTGAAGGTACAGAGCAGGGCTATCCAAATATAAAACTACTAGTGATAGACAGAGGTAAGCAACGCCACAATGAACGGATCAGATATAAGTTCGGTAGCAAATGTGGATAGCCTTTTTCCAGTGTGTTTTCTCTTTTGGTTTAAACTCTGGAGTCCTGTCAAATGCATTCGTGAATGATGGTAGACAATTAAACTCAGTGGAGGAGGAGGATCCACAAATATCCCATCCTCAATAATGGAGGAGGCCAACACATCAGTGCAAAAGATAAGGCTGCAGCATTTGCAGCAATCTTCAGCCAGAAGTGCCGAATGGATGATCCATCTGGGCTTTCTCCATTGTTCCCCAACATCTCAGATACCAGTCTTCAGCCAATTCGGTTCGCTCTGCGTGATATCAAGAACTGGTTGGAGGACATTGCAAAGGATGTATTGATCCCCTAAACGAACACTTTCAGCTCATGTACAGCACTAACATTAACCCAACAATGTGGAAAATTGCCCTTGTGTGTCCTGAACATACAAAAAAGGACAAATCCAACCCGGCTATTTACCGCCCAGTCAGTCTGTTCTCAATTATCAGTAAATTGATAGAAGGGGTCAACATAGTGCTGTAAAGCGGCGCCTGCTCAGCAATAACATGCTCAGTGACACCTAGTTTGGATTTGGCTGGGATCACTCAACGCCTGATCTCATTACAGCCTTGGTTCAAATATGGGAAAGAAGAACTGAATTCCAGAGATGAAGTGAGAATGGTAGCCTGTAATTTCAAGGTTGCATTCGAATGAATGTGGTATCAAGGAGGTATAGAAAAACTAGAATCAATGGGTATCAGGGGCAAACTCTCTGCTGGCTGGCTTCATGTTAGGTACATGGGAAGATGGTGGTGGTTGTGGAGGGTCAGCTATCTCAGATCCAAAATTCCTCTGCAGGAATCCCTCAGGATACTGTCTTAGGCCCAATCATCTTCAGTTGCTTCATCAGTGACCTTCCCTCCATCATGAGGACGTTTACTGGTGACTGTACAGTTCTCATCCGTGACTCCTCTGATGCTGAGGTTGTCCATGTTCAAACGTAACAGGATCGGGACAATATTCGGGCTTGGGCTGACAAGTGGCAAAAAAACAAAGAACAAAAGAACAACGAACAAAGAAAATTACAGCACTGAAACAAGCGCTTCGGCCCTCCAGGCCAGCACCAACAATGCTGCCCGACAGAGCTAAAACCCCCTTCCCTTCCAGAGATCATATTCCTTCATTTCCATCCTATTCATGTATTTGTCAGGATGCCTCTTAGAAGTCGCTATCGTATCTGCTTCCACTACCTTCCCCGACAGCGGGTTTCAGGCACCTATCACCCTCCTTGTAAAAAAGTAACATTCGTGTCACACAAATGCCAGACAATGCCTATCGCCAATAAGAGACACTCTAACCACTGCTCCTTGACATTCAATGTTGTTACTATCACTGAACCCTGCAATGTCAACAGTTCTGGGATTACCATTGACCAGAAACACATTAGATTCATTACATAAACACATGTGCAGAACAAGGGCTAGGAATACTGCAGCGAGTAACTCACTCCTGACTCCCATGTCCATCATCTACAAGGCACAAGTCAGGTCCAACGACATTCAGGAAGTTCAACACGATCCAGTACAAAGCAGCCCGTTTGACTTGCACCACATATAGAAAGATCCAGTCGCTCTACCAGCAATGCTCAGTAGGAGCTGTGTATACTACCCACGAGATGAACTGCAGCAATCTTACCATGACACATTGTCAAGAACATTGGAAGTGAAAACATTTATGTGAAGTGCAAAACTGCATTAGTCATTCAACACGCCCAATCCTTCATCGTCGTGCAGACTTCTGAATTTACAAAACTGGTGTAATGTGTTAAGGTTGCATATTTTTAGCCATCAGATACTTTTTGGTGTTCGCTTCTGATTTTAACAAGATAATGTAACATTTTGGAGAAAAGATACAAATCAGTAATCCATAACTTGATGCTAAAATTGTACAAAAGATCATTAGACAGCACCTTCCAAACCCACCACTTCCATCTAGAAGGATAAGGGTAGCAAGTACATGAGAATGCCAACATCTGCAAGTTCCTCTCCAAGCTAGTCTTGGAAGTATATCATTGTTCCCTGCGGTCAAAGGGTCAAAATCCTAAACCCCATCCCTAAAGTTGTTGTGGGTCTGCCCACAACATGTTGACTACAACGATTCAAGATGGCAGCTCATCACCACCTGCTCAAGGACAACTAGGAATGGGCAATAATCCTCGCCAGCCAGTGACGCCTATGGCCTACGAGTAGATAAAAAAAACTTTTTTACAGTTGTTGAAAGTTTAACAAACAGCAGTTGAATTGCATTTTCGTTTGATGTTTTAAGTTTCATTTCGACTTTGTCTTTTATTTCGAGCTGTTCCCCCTCCTTTTGGGGAGCTGCCCCTTTTAATGTGTTCCAGAGTTAACTTGAGTTCGTTTATTTGGTTGATATTGAAAAGCGATACCTGATTGAGGTCCAGGCAGCATGTTGTCCATCCTGATTGTCTCCCCCTCTGTCACGGCTATATTCGTGGCCATATAGGTCACGAATGTGGGATGATGACATTTAGACATATCTTCCTAAAAATTTATGTGATACAGAATACTACATTTAAAAAAAATTTTGAATCTTTTTAAGCTTTTATGGTTGCATTTATTAATAGTAATCAAAATACAGTTTAAGCCTTGTCAGCAAAAACTCAATATCTTACAATTTCTACTTCATACAAAATGAAGAACATTACATAACTCTACCCACTGACAAAAGGTATCTTCAATCGGAGCAATCTTATCATGAACACATTGCCAAGAATATTGAAAGTGGAAACATTTGTGTTGTGTAAAACTGCATTAGTCATTCAACATACCCAATTCTTTATTATAGTGCAGACTTCTCAATTTACAAAACTGGTGTAATTTGTTAAGGTTGCATATTTTTAGCCATCAGGTGTTTTTTGGTGTTCTCTTCTGACTTTAACAAGATAATGTAACATTTTGGAGCAAAGATACAGATCAGCAATCCATAGCTCGATGCTAAAATTGCAAATATTTCCACAACGACTGCATATTTTCCCGGATTGCTCACATAGGTTGGAATAAAAGTTATCCAAACGGCAAAAAAGATGAGCATGCTAAAGGTAATGAATTTAGCTTCATTGAACTTGTCCGGTAAAGCTCGGGCCAGGAAAGCTAAAATCAAGCACGTGCACGCTAACAGCCCGATGTAACCTATAACACTCCAGAACGATACTGTGGAACCCACATCACACTTAAGGATGATTTTTGCACTTTGATACTCGGTGTTTTTAATAGGGAATGGGGGGGATGTCACCAACCAGATCACACATATTATAATTTGAATCAATGTGCAGAGAAAGACAATTGATCGTTGTTGTTTGGGTCCAAACCATTTCATCACATTACTGGATGGTAGAGTTGCTTTAAATGCCATCAGCACCACCAGAGTTTTACTGAGAATACAGGAAATACACAGAACAAAGCTAACCCCAAACACAGTGTGCCTCATCATACATGACCATGGTGATGGCTGTCCAATGAATGCAATGGAACACAGAAAGCAGAGTATTAATGAGATTAACAAGAAGAAACTCAATTCAGAATTGTTGGCCCTTACAATGGGAGTTTTAATGAAATATAAGAAAATGGCTGCAACAGCGCCTGAAATGCAAGCTCCAAACAGTGAAACTGTCACCAATATTATTCCCATACTGTCGTGAAACGAAAGGAACTCAATCTCTTTCGGAATGCATTGATTTCTTGGAACATTGGACCAGTAATCTGTTGGGCAGTTGATACATTCGATAGAATCTGTGGACAGAAATATACAAATAATAGTTCAAATGCACTTTTCGGAATTAATGAAAACTGTTCTGATGACAAATCCAAACAATGCCTTGGCACATGAAATTCCCACGTCCTTGTTTCCTGCTGGAATATTAAAGATGTTCTCATTCTTGCCTACCTGTCTGGTTACTGATCTCCCCATCAGCGCATGGTAAACAATCAAAGCAGCAAACAGGCTGCCCCTTACGAACAGCCCTTCTTGTTCCTGGAACACAACTATCACTACACACTGAGACGGGGACCTGTGGAGACGGAGACAATATTTCATCCTCAAAACACAATGTTTGTAAAGTGTTAAAATCGGTGCTGGAAAGTCTTACCAGATATTAACTTTCTGTGAAATTAAAACTGTTTGATTTTATTGATAAATGTGTCGTTGCTATCTGAGTCACCGCTGTAACTTTGTTACAATCCAAAACTCAAAATATAATGAAAACACAAATTCATTTTGCAACTGCATGTATCGTTTCGGTGATGACGTAGCTGCAATGGAAATATCACAGGACTGTTCATCTAAAGGCCCGGTTAATTCTCTGGAGAGATGCATTCAGAACCTAGCACGGCAGCTGGGGGAATTTAACTTTAATTAATATATCCGGAAGTATTAATTTAATCTCAATATAATGACAACGAAGCCATCACTGATTTCTTTTAAAAGCCTGGTTAAAAGGAAGGAAATCTAACCATATTGTCTGGTCTGGGGTGCCACGGTGGCATAGTTTTTCCTCCGGGTGCTCCTGTTTCCTCCCACAATCCAAAAGACGTGTTGGTTAGGTGCATTGGCCATGCTAAATTCTCCCTCAGTGTACCCGAACAGGTGCCAGAGTGTAACGACTGGGGTATTTTCAGTGTTAATGTAACCTTCTTTGTGACACAAAAAATAAACTGGTCTGACCTATATAGCGACTCAAAGACATGTGATTAAACTCTTAACTGGCCTCTGAAATGTCAGAGTAAGAGACTTGTATCACGGGTAATTACAATGAATAGCAAACACTGTCCTGGCCAGTCAAAGGGTTAAGAAAGTGGCATTCTCAGTTTAAGAGTAGCTTTGAAGCTGTGAACGTATGTTTGCCGACCAGATAATGATTGACAGAATTCTTCGCAAAGTTTTCAATCGTCATCAACTTAACATAGTTTACCAGAATACATGAAAGCGGGCAATTAAGGAATGGCCATTGCAATTGCTCAGGACTCCATCCAAGGTGGAACTGAAGTGTTACTTTGAATGACCCAATGACATAGGTTCTTTTATTTAATTTGTTAATTAACTTAAAAGTTCCTCTTTGGCTCGAAAATTCCTCATCTTTCTCTTTGTATTTTAGTAAATTCCATTCAAGTCGTCTGCCTTTTCGACTGAAATATTGAGTCTTGCCTTCTCCATGCTATTCACTATTGCGCTGCCTTCACAAGGCGCTCTTCCTTTTGAAAAAACATAATCATTTTTAAATTGATAAACATGGGATAACTATCTATACATGTTATAATTGTTCGAATATTTTCCACTTGGACATTGATCCATCGTAGCTTTCTTGAAAAAAATTAATAGTTTATTTTTAGCATGTGTGTGAACAACCAAGTCATCTTTGTTTGGCCATTCTCAGGTACACTTAAAGTTAACCCTGCAGCTTTGGACAAACAAAGCTATGTATCAGCCTCAGCAGATAAGGCCACGCTTCTCTGAATGACGTGAATGATGATCTTTTGATTTTTAAATTAATTCAGCAATTTTTATCCCAATGCCAGGCTATGGATTACATTCGATTTCACACCTTGTCATGCAGAAGGATCGGAACTCATCACCACTAAACATCCGAGACCAGAGAGACTGCAATGTTGTGCCCTCTATTTGTCGTGAAATAAAACGGCATGTTTATGCATAGTGAGAACAACGTTCATTCAACTATTTGTCAAAATAAAGAAACTTTGATGAAAACTAAAATATGAAATGGTAAAATCAGAATAGAACTTTGGACATTAATATGGAAATGTCCAAGTTTGAAAAGGAAGTTGGAATTTTGGAATTACTAGAAACAGAACCAGAATTTAGTCTACCGAGTTCGCTTCCTCTCACCCTGATAACCAAATGATACAACAACAATGGATTTGCTGCTTAAGCATCTCATGCAATTTCTATCAGTCATATTTTCAACAGGCCCAGGCATAGTCTGTAGCAGCCTTATTGCTGAGGAAATATCGAGAACTCTGTGTTCAAATTCACTTATTTTTTTCAATGCATGCATATTTATAGCACGCCAGGTCACATATTACTTCAATTTCTATATTCCAAAAGGTTACCCTCGGAAAGAATTCGTTCTGGAGTGTAATTTGATCGACGTCAAGAGCTTCGAATATAACGTTAAATGGCGCTCACCGATATGGTGCACCAGATTTGGGTTTCAGTTTTGCATCCCCAAACACTTTCAAGTGAAGGTCATGTCTTCAATTTATGGTGCTGAAATGTGTGGGCAGACCCTAAACCTCAGAATCATTGCATATTTGCAGTGCAGAATCAGATTATTCGGCTCATCGAGGTTGTACTGGCTCTTTGAAAGAGATTTCTACCCAAATTCAATCCCCAGCTTTATTCCCATAACTTTGCACATTCATTCATTTCAGGTAGAAATTAAATTCCCTTTTGAACTCCTCAATAGAAATCATTACCACCACCTTCCCGCAAAGTTTATTTCAGACTCCAAACACACTCTGGATGTAAAACAATGACTTCACATCATTTTAATCCTTTTGACAATTATTTCAAACCAATGCCGTCAAACTCTTTGTCTGCACCTGAGAGGGAACAGTCTGTTACTGTTCATACAGTTGATATCCTTGAGGATCTTTAATGCTACAATCAAGTCTTTTCTTAGACTTCTTTTATTTAAGGGGACAGATAATCTCTCCAATCTATCCTTGTAGATACCGTGCGTTTACCCTGGAATCAGATTTATAAGTTTTCTCTCTACTTTCTCCAAAGCCTTCTCATCCTTCATCAAATATGGCATTCAGAACTGAACGCAATCTCAAGGTCAGGCCTAACTAGTACAATTTCAGGAAGACTTCTTTCCTCGATGTCGCTATTAATAAAGAGTACGGTAGTATATAATTTATTAACTGCTCTCTCAACTAGTCCTGCCATTGCAATGGCTTCTGTTCACATACACCGAGATCCCTCTGTTGCCGCGCCCCCTTTAAAATGTTTCCCTTTAGTGTAAGATGTCGCTCCACATTCTAAAAATGAATCACCTCGCACTTCTCTGCACTACACATCACCTGTCACATGTCTGTCAAACCCAAAAACATGTTTTTGTTCTTTTGCAGTTCATAGATATATGCATCAGGGTTCACAATTTTCCGAATCTTTGTATCAGCTGAAAAATATGCAAGCACTGCAGTCCACGTCATTAATATATGTCAGAAAGAACAGTAGCCCTAACATTGACCATATACATTCAAAACAATTCTCGGAAAGCGTAACTGAACACCAGAATTGCAAGAGCCACTAAACCTGGAGTCTGGTTCAATCTCACCTACAGTAATAGTTCAAATAAATGCGATTAAGAAGAATCAGTAAACAGTGACCAGAGACATCCTTTCTAGTCTTCTGTGGATTGAAAATCTGCTTACTTTCCTTTCTAGACCTGTTTTGTGCCAAACGATTCTACTTTCATCCAACGCGAGTTCTTCTCCTTCCGGTAACGCTGCATCATAATATCCAACTTTAACAAAATCAACCGACCAATCAGGGCGCTTCTGCCAGTTGACCAGGTCATAGGACGCAATGGGATCTCCATATTCATCGAAAGTTACTTCCTCCCCAAACTGGTTTGTGAAACGTACCTCCCGCAGGTACTGTAAAAGCTTCACAAAAGAGAAAACAATTATTATGGTCTCTAACTCTATGTTTCGCATTCTCTGCAAAGAGATTAAGGCAGAATTAAATAAATTCCCAATAACTCGACTTTAGAGCAGGTGTCCTATGTGCTCTTGCCGATGTTTCTGACAAATTAAGAAATTATTCAGTTTTACGGAATGAATTGGAATTTGAGATAATTCCTCACCTGCCAGGGTAGATGGTTTGACTTTTGACCACATGTTTTATTGAAAAATGGGCCTTTCCCATTCTCGCACGATTGTAAATTATGAAGGGCGTGCGCTGCAGCGTACACCGCTTTGTACACATTGTAGGAAATTCTTAACTGCGATACATCAGTAAATGGAGTCTCAATTGTCTCTAAGTTCTCTAAACCTGTGCATGGCTTGTAAAACGAAGCTGTTATGTCTTCTCCCAGAGACTGATTTGAGATTTTACAGCCAAAGATTTCCCGCCAAAGTTCTTCTGCAAATGGATTGTCTACTGCTGTGGAAGGATGGAATTTGACTAGAAATTCTCTCAGTCCCGCAATTTCCGTTCTCCTGATTCCAAACCCGATTGTTCCCGTTAAAATGTCCCGAGTTTCTGCTGTCCACATTTGGAATGATGTGACCCAGGCTTCACTCGCTATCAGTTGGATATCGGTAATGTTTTGCATTCTGAGTTCGCTTACCAAAGATATGGTGTCACTCTCTCCGCAGAATATTATCATCACCTTTGCCGAGGAATTTTTAATGGTATTCACAACCTGCCTCATCCTTTCTCTGGTTCGACCGGGTGAGAGGAATTCGATGTATGCGATGCAAATATCAAACTTCGCAGCCTCTTCAATTAAAGACCTCATCCCGAATCGGCCATAATCATTATCTTCAGCCACAGCTCCAATCCAAGTCCAGCGGAAGTGGCGTATAATCCCCACTAAAGCTCTCACCTGAACGGTATCGCTGGGAATTGTCCTGAAAAAAGTGGGGAATTCACGCTTATCACTGAGGCATGCGCATGAAGCGAAGTAGCTGACCTGTGGAGGCGACGGGGGCGGAGAGAGAGAGAGAGAGAGAATATATGAATCGAGATATTTATACTCATTGATCACACATGAAGCACACAAGGTCCGTCCATAGATTTATTCTCACTCCCCTCCACAGCATCTTTATAGATCCTGTTTTACCTGCCCGCTTTCTTCCAGCGACTGATGTACGAGGATACCAAGTTCTGCTGAATACCCACATTCCTCAATTTACACATTTTCAAGCAATAATATGTCTTCCTATTATTGCTACCAGAATGGAGGACCTCGCATTTATCCACATTATACTGCATCTACCATGCATATGCCCATATACTAAATCTGTGCAAATCACGCTGAAGCATCTCTGCATACTCCTGAAAGATCACCCTCCACCCACTTTGTATCGTCTGCAAATTTGGAAATACTGCATTCAGTTCCCTCTTCCAGATCATTAATATATAATGTGAACTGTTCGGATTCTAGCACAGTTCCCTGCAGAACCCCACTAGTCACTGCCTGCCAAGCAGAAAAAGATCTATTTGTGCCAATTCTTTGCTTCCTATCGGTGAAACAGCTTTCCATCCACCTCAAGACATTACCTGCAATCCCATCTGCTTTAAATTTACATAGTAATCTGTTATGTGAAACCATGTTGACAGCCTTCTGCATGTAAAAAACACGTCCGCCGGTTCTCCTCAGTTAATTCTACCAATTCCGTCTTCAAAGAATTCCAGTAGATTCAAACATGATTTCTGTCCTGTGGATCCATGCTAACTTTGTCTGATTATACCACTAACTTTCAAATGCTGAGTTATGAGATTCTTGATAATAGAATCTAGCACCTTTCCCAGGACCGACGTTACGATCACTGTTTTCTCTCAACCTCTATTTATGAATAGCGGACTTACATTTGCTACTGATCTATCAAAACTAATCAAGTGTCCAACTAATTTTAGAAAATAATCATCAATGTACTTACTATTTACATATAAGATGATTAGAGGTTTAGATAGGGTGGACAGTAATAGCCTTTTTCCTAGGATGGAGAAAGCTAGCACGAGGGGACATAGCTTTAAATTAAGGGGTGGTAGTTATAGGACGGATGTCAGAGGTAGGTTCTTTACGCAGAGGGTGGTAAGGGTATGGAATACCCTGCCTGCTGCAGTTGTAGATGCGCCAAGTTTGGTGGCGTTTAAGAGGTTAGTAGATAAGATTACGGACGAAAAGGGAATGGTTAAGGTTAGAGGGTCATTGCTTTTTCCTAATTGGTCGGCGCAACATCGAAGGCCGAAGGGCCTGTTCTGCGCTGTAATGTTCTATGTTCTATTTCCAGAGCGTCTTCCTTAAGAACCCTGAGGTGAAGGGTATCAGCTCCTGGAGGTTTGTCCACCTTCAATCCCAACAATTGCCGGCAAAACTGTTTCACTACTAACGCTTTGCACTAAAACTGAAAACGTCTCGAAATCCCTTGCTTCTGAAAACATAAGAACATAAGAAACAGGAGCAGGAGTAGGCCATCCAGCCCCTCGAGCCTAGCCCACCATTCAATAAGATCATGGTTGATCTGTAGTGATTCAGTACGACCCACTCTTGACTTGAACATATTCAGCGAGGAAGCCTCCACCACTACATCAGGCAGAGAATTCCAAAGATTCACCATCCTTTGCGTGAAGAAATTCCTCCACAACTCTGATCTGAAATGCGCCCCCCCCCCCCAATCTTGAGGCTGTGCCCTCTTGTCCTGCTATCTTTGCTAAGTGGGAAGAGTCTCTCAATCTCTACCTTATCCATCCCCTTCATTATCTTATACGTCTCTATAAGATCCCCTCTCAGCCTTCTAAACTCCAAAGAGTACAACCCTGTCCTATTCAGTCTCTCCTCATAATCCAACGCCGCCATCTCCGGTATCAGCCTAATAAACCTTCTCTGCACCCTCTCCAACGCCACTATGTCCTTCCTCAAATGTGGCGACCAAAACTGCACACAGTACTCTAGGTGCGGCCTCACTAGTACCCTACACAGCTGCAAAAGTACCTCCCTACTTTTATATTCTATCCCCCTAGCTATAAAGGCCAACATTGCATCCGTCTTCTTAATCACCTGCTGCACCTGCATACTGTGTTTTTGCGATTCGTGCACAAGACCCCCAGGTCCCTCTGCACCGTCGCTTGCTGTAGCTTTTCGCCATTTAAATAGTAATCCTTCCTATCATTATTCCTACCAAAGTGGATAACCTCACACTTGCTAACATTATACTCCATCTGCCAGGTCCTCCTCCACTCACTCAATCTATCCAGATCCCTCTGCAGGTTTTCCACGCCCTCCACGCAATTTGCTTTTCCACTCATCTTCGTGTCATCAGCAAATTTCATCACCCTGCACTCAGCCCCTTCCTTCACATCGTATATGTAAATAGTAAAAAGTTGAGGCCCCAGCACCGATCCCTGGGGCACTCCACTAGTGACTAGCTGCCAATCAGAATAGCACCCATTAATACCTACGCTCTGTTTCCTATTAGACAACCAATCCTCTATCCAGTCTAACACCGTACCCCCAACTCCCTGCACCCCACCCTTCTGCAGCAATCTTTTGTGAGACACCTTATCCAACATATGGAAATACAGTTAAGTGTATTTCCATATAAATACAAAGAATGCCGAAATAATCGGCAGGACTGGCAGCAACCGTGGAGAGAGAAACAGAGTTACCCTTTCAGGCCAACGCTGCCCTCTCCAACTGTTTCCCCTCTCCACTGATGTTGCTAGAGCTTCTGAGTATTTCCAGACATTATTTCAGATTTCTGGAACTTGCAGCATTTTAATTTTGTAAAAGTAATTGCAGGCGCGTGCCTTTACCACGTCCATGTAAATGCATTAACATATCTTACCATACCAATGGCAAAACGAGCCACCACTCGCGATACTGCGATAGACTGCGATGATCCGGCATCTCCCACAATCATGGGCACTGACGGAACGCCAGCACACGTGTCACTGGGAGTACTTCTGTCTTTCCCGTTTAGTAATTTGAAAGCTGCTTTAAGCCCTTCAGAAGCTGCGCCACAGCTGTCGAAAATCTTGTAACCCAGGGTGATATTAGGAAGCAAATCTGGATTCCCATTTATTTCTTCAATGGCAAACACCATAGTTAGCGCCCACCGCAGTCCACTTTGGCTAAACCTGCCACACATTTATAGAGTTACACTCATTTCAAGGCAATATCATCGTTCTATCATTGTGTGTATCATTGCTCTTTGCAAAGTTGAGAAAAAGCACCATACTTTTTTTTCGTGCAGATTACATCATAGAGATCTTTCAAGTGAGGGTACATGAAACAGGGTAGATAGAAGCAATCTGTTTCCCGTAATTCAGGGATCCCGAATAACGGCCCACAGATGCAAGATTTAGAGCAATAAATTTAAAAAAGAGGGAAGAAGCCTATGGCAGAGGATTATCACGCTGCGACTTTTAATTCCAAGGATAGGTGGATGAACGGAAATGATTCGAGGGGATATGGGAACCTGGCACATTGAAAACATTTCCCGCATTGACACGGGCAGGTTTTGTCTACGTTATAAACTTGTTCCACTTTGTCATGGTGAATTCGGATTATGACAGGAAAAGATTGCCCTGGGCATCTATTCTGTAAGAAGAAGGTGTCACGCTACCTTTCGTTTGCTCCGAATAGAAAGCATTGTACTCGGTTCAGCACCGAACTACCGTTTGTTCTAACGAAATCTAGACGAAGGCATTGAGATCTAGAATAATAATGCATTTTCAGCATTTCTTTTTTCCCTGTTTGTTTTATTATTCTTTACAGTTTGGCTGTGTTCAGAAAAGTTCAGAAAAAAACTCACAATTAAGGTCGGAAATTTCTGAAAAAGGAGTTCGCATTCTTGGAAAGTGGCAGATGCCTGGTAATTGTATTGTTAGTGTGATCGTATCTGTTTATTTTTATTGCTAAGTTTTTACCCCAGACTGTTCGTGACAGTCCAAGACAATAACTTACTTCAAAAAAAGAAAATGCTGGAAAATCTCAGTAAGTCTGACAACATCTGTGCGCAGAGAATAGGGCCAATGTTTCGAGTCTCGCTGACTGAAAACGCTGGGGACATCATGGTGGCACAGTGGTTAGCACTGCTGCCTCACAGCACAGGCATCCGGGTTCAATTCCTAGCTTGGGTCACTGTCCGTGTGGAGTTTGTACATTCTCCACGTGTCTAAGTGGATTTCTTCCGGGAGTTCCAGTTTCCTCCCACAGTCCAACCATGTGCAGATTAGGTTGAGTGGGCTTGCTAAGTAGAGTGATGCATGAGGTTATACGGATGGGGTCTGGGTGGGATTGTGGTCGCTACAGACTCGATCGGCCTAATGGCCTACTTATTCATTGCAGGGATTCTTTGTCTCTTCGTCAGAGCTAATAATTTAATTACTTTAAACCTGCCAATTTCCTACAATGAAACATCATTTTTTCAGAAATTGTATAGAGCTTATTCCTGAAATTGTGACTCCTTTTTACAACTTCAGCTAGCTAATCAACATTAGGCTGCAAAAGAAATCAAGAAGTGTTGGAAATCCATGCGGAGCATTTTTTGTACCAAACGGCAGACTCCTTTGCCTTATCCCAACCACTCATTAGATAAATCCAGCTTTTGAACCGCTCTGTACAATGAAGTATTTGCGGCACTCTGCACTACTTCTGTAACAGCTGGAGATAGGCGGCAACGCCTCAGCTAAACTCAAAATAGAAAATGTTGGATAAGCTGAGCCGCTTCGGCAGCACCCGTGGAAAGAGAAACAAGGTCAAAATTATGAGCCTGTTTGACTCTTCTACGAATTGAAGAGGAGCAGAAATTTGATGATTTGTATCATCGGTGGGGTGGGGGGCGGTGGTAATAGAAGGTCACGGATAGAGTCATAAAGGTTTGCAGCATGGAAAGAAGCCATTCGGCCCAACTTGTCAATGCCGATTTATTTTACTGAACCACTAAGCTGGCCCCAGTTGCCTGCGTTTGGCCCACATTCCTCTCTACCATCTTATTCATGTAACTGTCTAAACGCTTTTCAAAAGACAAAACTGTACACGCTTCTACTACTACTTTTTCCAGTTCATTCAAGACTCTTACCACCTTCTCTCTAAAAGAAACACTGGATTCTTTTGCATCTTTCATCTTAAACCTATGTCCTCTAGTTTTCGACTTCCCTACCTTGGGGGAAAGATATTGACTATGTAGCTGATCTCTATAAGATCACCCCTAAACCTTCAACGGTCAAGGAAAAAATGTCGGAGTCTATTTCGTCTCTCATTATAACTTAAACCATCAAGTCCCATTAGCATCCTAGTAAATCTTTTCTGCGTTCTTCCTGGTATAATAATACCCTTTCTTTAATAGGTTGATCAGAACAGTACACAGTATTCCAAGTGTATTCCAAGATATACTAAGCCTGACCTTTTGGTCTTCAGACCCGTTGTCCATAATTGCACATACAATCGCGAGATTTGACAGCAAATTAACGTATTCAGCCCACCATGTCACTGCAATCTCAATCATCGCACTCCACGTGGAAATACCTCCAGTTCAACTGAATATTCATTTCATTCCAGAAAATGACAATTAAATCCGTTTCTTTCATCCCTTCTTGCAATTAATTCCAGATCAGAAATATGCACAATGGAAAATAACTCTCATCTCGCTTTTAGCTAATTTGCCAGTTAGGGTAAATTGTGTCTTCTGCACACTGATCCATCCGCATTTTTAAACAGATTACTGCAATTGCATTCAACCAGTCTCAACCTCGTCACAAATAAGCGAGGAATGCAAACAATTGACATGTCTAACTGTACCAACGGCAAAAGAGGCGATCACACCGGACCCTGCAAGGATCTTCTGTCTCCCCCACATAGATTGATTGGTTCTGAACAAGAGTCATATTCGACTCACAAACACCGCTTTCCCCTCCACAGATGCTGCCAGTGTTTCCAGAACTTTGTTTTTTTAAAAAAAATCTGTTAACCAACTTAACATATCAAAATCACTGACAAGATTAAGCACCTCTGCCCCAAGGAGAACAATCGAGTTTCTCCCGAATCACCGAATTACTCAACATACAAGGGTTCGGTAACTAAATGAACTAAGGGAAAATGGGAGAAGGAAAGCCAAGAATGTAAAAACATAGAAGGATAATAACAATCCCAAAAGAAACACAGTGATCTAAACATTAAACTATACTTAGGGATTCCACACACAGAGCATTGTCAAACAAAATGACCAAAGGTTACTCTCACTCACTCCACACAGCGCATTGGTTGAGGTTTTGTTTGAAATGAATTATAATGCGGAGCGGTTCTTAAATGGATCGGGAATAAACCGCCCAAGATGACATCTCCATCCTGAAACATTCCAGGGTTGAACCTTTCCCGAAGTTGGCATGTCTGATCAAGGGCGGATCCTACAATCTGGATCGGCATCAGTAAAAAAACGCTCCAAGTGGAATAAACTGGCATCAGGAAAACGGGAAGGGTTTCTCAGGAGTCACTGGGAAGAACGTTTCGGATCAGACTGACAGCACTCTGCTGCAAGCAACTCTCTACACGGGGAATATTTAACCGCACACATCAGTCCCAAGTGTTTTCAAATACAAACCTCGCTAACGCTCATTCGCTGTCATGCAAGGAAGGCTCGTGTCATATTTTCCAGCGCTCGGGGCTATTGTGTCCCTGACATTTTAGTTAGATCAAATGTGCACACTGAAGACCCGTTACCACATTTGGAAGATAGTCTGTTTCATGTTGAGTACATGCTCAGTACCGGCAAGGTGTGGGACTGCTATCGTCAGTGCATCTATTGAGGAAATGTTCCGTGTCGATCTGCGGGAAAGTAGCCCCATAATCAACATTTCAAATCATTATACAGGCACAAAAAGAGACATTTACTATCAGGATGAAGATTCATTTAAAGGTTAATATTACATAATTTGATGCGAATTTGAAGTTCCAGAAGTCGCATAGACGTGAAATTAAATCGGCAGCGGCCCATCCATTAAAAAAACTCACCCATATTGCTGTCCAAGTGGAAATGAGCTGCCTCACATTCTGAGTGTGATAACAGACGTCAATGAGCGGTACTGAGGAGGAGACTGCTCTCATTGCTTAGTGTTTCTTACAGATGAAAAAACGTAGTAAAAAAGTCATCGAAATAAATTAGTTTTGTTCTTTATCTCTCAGTACAACTGCTGCCAATCTTTATGAATATTTCCAGCATTTTTTATTTCTTTACAAATTCATAAGGTTTTTTTGCCTTTATTGGAAAAATGTAGGCCGGAGCAAACGATGTGCCCAAATTACAGATATTTTCACTCCTGTCGAAAACAACGAATCAAGCCCTTTCAAACCAAGTGCGATAATCCTGTTCTATCCGCGTCTCCAAAACTTACAACATCTGCTAATATAAGCTACCATAAAACTACTACACTTTCATGATGAATACGAATTCTTTCGAGTCTTCTTGTGCTATCATGGAATGTGTGCGCGGCTGGTAATTAGGGATAAGCAATAAATTTTGGCCGAGGCAGCGACACTTACGTCTCATTGATAGATTTAAAAAATATACGGCAAAAATATCATTTGTCCTGACAGTGACCTTTAGCCATCGAATCCAAAAAACGACCACACACCACCGCTCTCTGCTTTCTCTGTTTAAATGTCTTTTTAATCCAATTTAATTCCAACTATCCTACTCCACAAGCGCAATTTTGTTAAATAATTTTTGATACGATGCATTGGCAAACATTTTCTTAATATCCATGCAGACAACATCTACTGTATTGATTTCATCAACTATCTGTGTTTTTGCACAGCAAAATTTCTCTCTATGGGCGGCACAGCCGCACAGTGGCTAGCATTGTTGCCCCACAGCGCTAGAGACCCAAGTTCGATTCCTGGCTTAGGTCACAGACTTAGTAGAATTTGTACATGTGTCTGCGTGGGTTTCCTAGAGTGCTCAGGTTTCCGCCCACAATCTGAAAGACGCGCTAGTTAGATGCATTGAACCGAACAGGTGCCCCAGTGTGGCGACTAGGGGAATTTCACAGTAACTTCATCGCAGTGTTAATGTAAGCCTTACTTGTGATAAATAAATTAACTTTAAAATCCAATCAATTAATCAAACATGTTGTGCATTTCACAATCTGTGCCGAGTCTGCTTTACTAATGCAAACCTCTCCAAATGCCTGTCAATTTTCTTCCATGATTATGGATTCCCAAACCTTATCCACCACTAATATTAAACTAATTGGTTTGTCGTTGCTGAGGCTGTCCTTACACCCTTTCTTGAATAAAGATGTTGCATTTTCCTCTGAAAAGTGCCCTGGCACTTCCCCAACATCTAGAGAAAATATTAATGTCAATCCTTCACAACTTTCTTTCTCAACATGGAATGCAATACATCGGAGCAAGCGACTTAATGGATGTAACAACAAAAATTGTGTTTCATCATATGTCTTGGAAAACGTGATCGACATTTCACTTGAAATCAAAGCAGTATAAAGGATTGAGGTCAATGTGAAGTTAAAGCAGTATGTTCGCATTCTGATTGTTAGCAGCGATCCAAAAATAGGAACAATAAAGAGTGAAATAGCTGTTGCAGGCTATTCATGGCACGTTAAACGAGGTAAATTAAGTCTGACAAGATGTAACACTTCCATAAGAAACGCGTCAAATTGTTTCCAACTCACTAACCATTCCTTATTAAAGACCCAAGTGCTAAAAATGCATGAAAGAGCATGAGGAAACATATTCTTCAGCAGGGAAATGTATCCGTTCCCCAGTAACTTCGGTCACAGAACCATCTTTTACAAAAACAGCCAAATGAGTGCGGAATCATAAGGAGCTGCAGGAAATGTAACAAATCTCTGGTATGTGCGGGAAAGAAGAGTGCTTGAAACAATTGCAAGTCATGAATGTAGGATGATGAACTTTAGGCATTTCTTCCCAATACATTGGTGTTATATCAAAACTTATTTTGGTCATTTGAATCCTTTTAAGCTTTTATAGTTGTATTTATTAATAATAATCAAAATACAGACTTAAGCCTTATCAGCAAACACTCAAAATTTTACTATATGTGTTTGTAGTTTATACAGAATAAAGAACTGAAACCACCGATGAAAGGTATCTTCATTCGGTGCAATTTTATCAGAAATAAATTAACTTTAAAATCCATTAAATTAGTCAAACATATTATGCATTTCGCAATCTGTGCCGAGTCTGCTTTACTAATGCAAACCTCTCCAAGTGCCTATCAATTTTCTTCCACGATTATGGATTGCCAAACCTTATCCACCACTAATATTAAACTAATTGGCCTGTCGTTGCTGGGACTGTCCTTACACCCTTTCTTGAATAAAGATGTCACATTTTCCTTTGAAAAATGCCCTGGCACTTCCCCAACACTTAGAGAAAATTTTAATGTAAGTCATAAGAACATAAGAATGTAAGAACGTAAGAAATAGGAGCAGGAGTAGGCCATACAGTCCCTCGAGCCTGCCCCGCCATTCAATAAGATCATGGCTGATCTGCAGTGGTTCAGTACCACTTTCCCCCTTTCTCCCCGTAACCCTTAATTCCCTTGTCAATCAAAAACCTATCCACTCTTGACTTAAACATATTCAGTGAGGAAGCCTCCACCACCTCATCAGGCAAAGAATTCCAAAGATTCACCACCCTCTGCGTGAAGAAACCCCTCCACAACTCCGATCTGAACCGCCCCCTCCCTCCTCCAATCTCGAGGCTGTGCCCTCTAATCCTTCCACTACTTCCTTTCTCAACATGCCAGGATTATTAAAATTCAAAATTTTTGTGTTAAGTGTAAAACTCCATTAGTTATTCAACATGTCCAATTCTTTATCATCGTGCAGACTTCTGCATTTATAAAACGCGTATAATTAGCTAAGGTTGAACATTTTTAGCCATCAGGTGTTTTTTGGTGTTCTCTTCTGATTTTAACAAGATAATGTAACATTTTGGAGCAAAAATACAGATCAGCAATCCATAGCTTGATGCTAAAATTGCAAATATTTCCACAACGACCGCATTTTTCCCCGGATTGCTTACATAGGTTGGAATAAAAGTTATCCAAACGGCAAAAAAGATGAGCATACTAAAGGTAATGAATTTAGCTTCATTGAACTTGTCCGGTAAAGTTCGGGCCAGGAAAGCTAAAATCAAGCACGTGCAAGCTAAAAGCCCGATGTAACCTAGAACACTCCAGAAAGATATTGTGGAACCCACATCACATTTAAGGATAATTTTTGCACTCTGATACTCGGTGTTTTTAATAGGGATTGGGGGGGAAGTCACCAACCAGATCACACATATTATAATTTGAATCAATGTGCAGAGAAAGACAATTGATCGTTGTTGTTTGGGTCCAAACCATTTCATCACATTACTGGATGGTAGGGTTGCTTTAAATGCCATCAACACCACCAGAGTTTTACTGAGAATACAGGAAATACACAGAACAAAGCTAACCCCAAACACAGTGTGCCTCATCATACATGACCATGGTGATGGCTGTCCAATGAATGCAATGGAACACAGAAAGCAGAGTATTAATGAGATTAATAGAAGGAAACTCAATTCCGAATTGTTGGCCCTTACAATGGGAGTGTTTATGAAATATAAGAAAACTGCTGTAACAGCTCCTGTGATACAAGCTCCAAACAAGGAAATCGCTGCGAGTGTTATTCCCATACTGTCGCGAAACGAGAGGAACTCAATCTCTTTCGGAATGCATTGATTTCTTGGAACATTGGACCAGTAATCTGCTGGGCAGTTGATACATTCGATAGAATCTGTGGGCAGAAATGTACAAATAATGGATCAAATGCACTTTTTGGAATTAGTGAAGGCTGCGCTGATGGCATGTAATTTTCACTTTCATTTTTTTTTCTGATGGAATATTAGGGATGTTCTCATTCTTGTTTACCTGTCTGGTTACTGATCTTCCCATCAGCGCACGGTAAACAGTCATAGCAGCAAACAGGCTGTCCCTTACGAACAGCTCTTCTTGTCCCTGGAACACAACTATCACTACACACTGAGACAGGGACCTGCGGAGACAGAGACGATATTTTATCCTCAAAACACAATACTTTCAAAGTATTAAAGTCGGTACTGGGAATTCTTAACAGATATTAACGTCAGGTGAAATCACGGCCATTGATTTTATTGAGAAGTGTACCTTTTTTTACCCGAGGATATGTGATTTCTTCTTACTACCGCTGTAACTTGATTATAATTCAAAATTCAAAATGTAATGAAATCACAACTTGTCTTTGTAACTATATTCATTGCTCAAGAGAATATGGTGCTTCAATAGTAATGCAAGTGGACTGCAAATCTAAAGGCCAAGGGGCAAAACCATCGCGACAGGTGGTGGGATTCAAATTTAGTTAATATTTCCGGAATTGTTGATTTTCTTTTCGTACAATAACAACGAAACCATCGTTGATTTCATTCAAAAGTCTGGTTAAAAGAAAGGAAATCTAACCACCTTATCTGGCCGGACCTACATTGAACCGCAAAGCAATGCGGTTTAACGCTTAACTATCCTCTGGTAGTTAAGCGTTATTTTGTAAGCCACTCAGTTTAGGGACAATTAGGGATGACCAGAAAATATTGGCTTTGCCAATGATAGCCACATTCTATCAAAGAATAAAGAAAAAACTACGGCTAATTACGAATCCAATTTTCCAATTATTCCATAAAGAGCAATAGAATGATTTGCGGGATAATATACTTCAAGGGACGAATATCACCTGCTTGAAACTCTTTCAATAAAACACAGACCAGACAGTACTTTAATACATCAAAGGCTAATAGCAAAATATTTCATCAGATCGACAGGGCAATGAAGTGGCGTGCGGAGCATGAAAGGATTTATTGAACTGTGACCGTTAGTGTTGCGGACCCGATGATTAATCAAATGTTTTGTCAAATTTTCAAGGTTCATCAACATAACATTAATTACCAGAACGTCGGAAAATGGTGAGTTCATCAAAGTAAAAACAGGTTTATTTAAATAAACTGTTGGACTTTAACCTGGTGTTGTGAGACTTCTTATTGTGCATACCCCAGTCCAAGGCCAGAATCTCCATATCATGAGTTCATCAAAGGTCATTACATTACAATCATCTGGCGCATTAAATCTTCCACTGTGGATTTTGAAAAATTCCGATGCTATGGGTTCTCTTATTTCTTTTGCAATTAACCAACATGTTCCTCATTATTTACTCGATAAGTCTCATTAGTATTTCAATAAATTCCACTATCGTCTATCTCCATTTTCTGGTGAACTTGAAATTGAATTTTGCGTTTATTTTGTTCATTATTATGCTATCTTCACCTAGCGTTCTTCCTTTCGAAGAACTAAACAAATTATAAATCGATATACAAGGTATAACTATCTGCAAATATCATATTTGTTAGAATAGTTTCCACTCGGACATTGATTCATCAAAGCTTCCTAGAAAGATTTATTAATTTGTTTTTGGTTAACAGACATTCATCGGTGGCCATCCCTAAGTACCCTGAGAACAGTGTATAAATGATGAATTAGAGGGGGCCCAGCACATATCCCTGTGGTACCCCACTAGATACTGGCTTCTTGTGATTAAAGCAATCATCTGTCATCAACGTTGTTTCCAACAAATAAGTCAATTTTGAATCCACATTATCAAGTTATCCTGCATGTCATGTACATTTGACTTATATCTCTCACGTGGAATTTTGTCAAAAGTTTAGCTGTGTATAGGATTATGAGACGAATGGACAAGGTGCCTCAGGAGCAGCTAGTTCTCTTCGTTCATGGGTCAGTGACGAGATGACACAAACCCAAGCCGAAGGGCAGGCGGTTTAGGGGGAATGTGAGGAAAATCCTTTTGTAGCCAGAGGATGGTGACGTTCTGGAATGCTCTGTTTGGAAGGGTGGTAGAGGTGAGTTGCCTCAGATACTTTAAAAAGTACCCGAATCAGCACTTGGCAGATCATAATATTTATATCGGTCAGGTGTTGACAGATGGGACTAGACAGGTCGGACAGGTGTCAAGAGAAGTGATCCTAATTTTGATCCCCATGCATTCAAAACCATTCTCGAAAAATGTAACTGAACAGATTCAATCAGGGTTGCTACCGCAGGAATGTGGGCAGCCTAGTCTACAATAATAGCTCTATTAAACTCGATTATGGGACAGGTGTGCTCACTGGCCTTTTCTTTTATTTGTTCATGAGATGTGTGGGCCGCTGTCTGGGCCAGCATTCATGGCCCATCCCTGAGAGTACTTTGTCGACTGCATTACTGTGACTCTGAAGTTACATGTAAGCCAGATCAGGTAAGGACGGCAGAATTCCTTCTCTAAAGGGCATTAGTGAACGAGATGCCCTTAGTGAATGCCATTAGTGCCCTTAGATGCCATTAGAATGCCTTAGTGCCCTTAGATGCCATTAGTGAACGAGAGGCAGTCAAGTGGATAAAGTTGTTAAGAAGGCTTATGGAGTCTTAGCTTTTATTGGTAGGGGGATTGAATTTAGGAGCCGCACATCATGTTGCACGTACAAAACTCTAGTGCGGCCGCCTTGGAGTATTGTGTGCAGTTCTGGTCCCACATTATAAGAAAGATGTGGAGGCATTGGAGAGGGTACAGAGGAGGTTTACAGATGTTGCCTGGTATGGAGGGCAGGTCTATGAAGAGAGGTGAGGATTTGAGGTTGTTTTCGTTAGAAAGGAGGCGGCTAAGGGGGACTTATGAACATATAAGATGATTAGAGGTTTGATAGGGTGGACAGTGATACCTTTTTCCTAGGAGGAGAAAGCTAGCACGAGGGGACACACTTTAAATTAAGGGGTATGAGTTATAGGACGGATATCAGAGGTAGGTTCTTTACTCAAGAGTGATTAGGAGTGGAATGCCCTGCCTGCAGCTGTTGTAGATGCGCCAAGTTTGGTGGCGTTTAAGAGGTTAGTTGATAAGTATATGGATGAGAAGGGAATGGTTTAGTTAGGAGGGCATTGCTTTTTATTTTGGTCGGCACAACATCGAAGGCCGAAGGGCCTGTTCTGTGCTGTATTGTTCTATGTTCTATGTTCTATGTTCTATGCGTTTTACAACAATTGACAATGGTTTCATAGTTCTGGTGGATTCTTAATTCCAGAAATTTTTTAGTGAATTCAAATTCCACCATCTGTTATGGAATTGAACCCAGGTCCTCAGACCATTACCCTAACTCGCTGGATTACTAGTCCAGTAACAATACGGCCATGTCATTGCTATCCCGAGGCATTAGAGGCATCGTTTCTAGTCTTTAGTGGATTAAGAATGTGCTTACTTGCTTTTCTTGTCCTGTTTTGTGCCAAACGATTCTACTTTCATCCAACGCAAGTTCTTCTCCTTCCGGTAACGCTGCATCATAATAACCAACTTTAACAAAATCAACCAACCAATCAGGGCGCTTCTGCCAGTTGATCAGGTCATAGGTCGCGATGGGATCTCCATATTCATCGAAAGTTACTTCCTCCCCAAACTGGTTTGTGAAATGTACCTCCCGCAGGTATTGTAAAAGCTTTTGAAAAGGGAAAGCAATAATTATCTTCTGTAACTCTGACACTGTTTCGCATTGTCTGCAAAGAAATTAAGGCAGCATTAAATAAATTCCCAGTCATTCGATTTTGGGACAGGTCTCCTCTGTGCTCTTGGGATGTCTCTGGTGAAACAAGAAATGGTTTAGCTTGACAGAATGAATAGAAGTTAGGGTGACAATTTCTCACCTGCCAGGATAGATGGTTTGACTTTTGACCACATGTTTTATTGAAAAATGGGCCTTTCCCATTCTCGCACGATTGTAAATTATGAAGGGCGTGCGCTGCAGCGTACACCGCTTTGTACACATTGTAGGAAATTCTTAACTGCGATACATCAGTAAATGGAGTCTCAATTGTCTCTAAGTTCTCTAAACCTGTGCATGGCTTGTAAAACGAAGCTGTTATGTCTTCTCCCAGAGACTGATTTGAGATTTTACAGCCAAAGATTTCCCGCCAAAGTTCTTCTGCAAATGGATTGTCTACTGCTGTGGAAGGATGGAATTTGACTAGAAATTCTCTCAGTCCCGCAATTTCCGCTCTCCTGATTCCAAACCCGATTGTTCCCGTTAAAATGTCCCGAGTTTCTGCTGTCCACATTTGGAATGATGTGACCCAGGCTTCACTCGCTATCAGTTGGATATCGGTAATGTTTTGCATTCTGAGTTCGCTTACCAAAGATATGGTGTCACTCTCTCCGCAGAATATTATCATCACCTTTGCCGAGGAATTTTTAATGGTATTCACAACCTGCCTCATCCTTTCTCTGGTTCGACCGGGTGAGAGGAATTCGATGTATGCGATGCAAATGTCAAACTTCGCAGCCTCTTCAATTAAAGACCTCATCCCGAATCGGCCATAATCATTATCTTCAGCCACAGCTCCAATCCAAGTCCAGCGGAAATGGTGTATAATCCGCACTAAAGCTCTCACCTGAACGGTATCGCTGGGAATTGTCCTGAAAAATGTCGGGAACTCACGCTTATCACTGAGGCATGCGCATGAAGCGAAGTAGCTGATCTGTTTGGGGTTGGCGGTGGGAGGGACGGTAGAGGGGGCGGAGAGAGAGGGAGTTAATGAACTGAGACTGTTACATTCATGAGTCACACATGAAACACACAAGATCTGTCTATTGAATTATTCTGATCCCCTCCATACTCCTCGCCACTACCATACCACTCATCCTCCAAATTATCCTGTAAACATTTTCTTTCCAGCGATTTACCCAATAAATTTTTCAAAGTTGCTCTTAACTCTGACTCCACCATTCGGAATAACAATTCGAATTGTAAGTATCACTGATGGGCTAACATTTATTGCCCGACCCCGATTGCCCGGCGGCGTTATTTCAGAGGATATTTCTGAATCAACCACTTTGTTGTGGATATGGAATCATACATAGAACAGGCCAAATGAGGGCGGCAGGTTTCCTTCCCTTGAGGACTTTGCCTATTTTTTTTATATATATGGCAATCAACAATGATTTAATGGTCATCGTCAGACTTCTAATTCCAGGTCATTTTAATTTTTCAAGATGGGATTCGAACGCGGATCCCAAGAGTATTACTATGCGTCTCTGAATTACTCGTATCATCAAAATACCACGAAGCCACTACCTCCCTATGCGTCACCACCTTCCATTTTTTTTCTGGTTCATTTGCAAATTCCTCTTCAATCTGTGTACCCTAATTATCGAAATTCGTTGCCTCTAGAAATAGTTAAATGTAACTTCATCTAAACAGTGAACGGTGGAGAGGTAAGCAGAGTTAACCTTTCAAGTCAATGGCCCCCCTTCAATTCTTTCCTCTCTTCACAGATGCTGCTAGACCGTCTGAGGATCTCCAACATTTCCCGTTTTATTTCAGATTTTTAGCATGTGCATAATTTTACTTTTGTCAGAGTAATTACAGACGCGTGCTTTTGCCACGTCACTGTAAATGCATTCACATATCTTACCATACCAATGGCGAAAGGAGCGATTACTCGCGATACTGCGATAGATTGCGATGATCCGCCATCTCCAACAATCATGGACACTGATGGAACGCCAGTACACGTGTCATTCGAAGTGATTCTGTCTTCCCCATTTAGTAATTTGAAAGCTCCTTTAAGACCTTCAGATGGTGTGTCACAGCTGTCGAAAATCTTGTAACCCAGGGTGATGTTAGGAAGCAAATCTGGGTTTCTATTTATTTCTTCAATGGCAAACACCATAGTTAGCGCCCACCGCAGTCCACTTTGGCTAAACCTGTCACACATTTATAGAATTACACTTATTTCAAGACAATATAATTCCGGCTGTATCATTCTTCATTGCAACGCTGAGAAAAACTTGAAAGAATATATGTCTTGACGGGCAGGTTGCATGCTGGTGATGTTTAAAGTGGGGGTACATGAAACAAGGTGGGTAGATAGCAGAAACAGAAACAGAAAACGCTGGGAAAACTCAGGAGATCTGACATCATTGTGGGGAGAGAATAGAGCTAACGTTTCGAAACCGGATTAGTCTTTGTCATAGTGAATGCACAGACTGTAACAAGGGTCATCCTGTCTCGAAACGTTGCCTCTATTCTCTTGCCACAGGTGCCTTCAGACATGCTGAGATTTTCCAGCACTTTCTACTTGTTGCCTCAGATTCTAGCATCCGCAGTATTCTAACGTTTTCTGCCAATCTCCAGACCTGCTTTCGATATTCGCACATTTGATCGCGAGATCTTACAAAAAATGAGTTTTTTTTGACCCATCTCATCCGCTGCATGAAAATGTCTCCAGTTCAATCCAAATCCAATTCACTTCCGAAAATTACAACTAAATCTTTTTTATCCATCCTTTCAGGCAATTGATTCCAGATCAGAAAAACACACAATGAGAACAACCCTCATCTTTAGCGATAAGGAGATGTTGGATAAACTTAGTTTGTTCTGATTGGAACGACGGAGGTTGAGGGGTGATAGAGATCCACAAGATGATGAGTGGTATGGACAGAGTGGATAGTCAGATGCTCTTTCCTCGGGTAGAAAAGTCAAGTACTAGGAAACATAGGTTTAAGTGCATAGGGAAGTTTGGAGGAGAAGTGCGAGACAAGTTTTTTACACAGAGGATGCTGAATGTCTGGAACTCGTTGCCTTAGAGGTGGTGGGAGCAGGTACGATAGCGGCAGTTAAGGAGCAACTAGACGAATACATGAATAGGGTAGGAATGGGAGGATATGGATTCTGTAACTGCATACAGTTTTAGTTGAGGCAACTATCATTATCGGCACAAGCTTAGAGAGTGGAACGCCCTTTTCCTGTGCTGTACTTTTCTTTGTCCTCTTTGTTTTCCTCTCTGTTCTCCCCTCAGCTTATTTTGCCAGTTAAATAACTGGTCACTGATCTACCTGCATTTTTAAACAGATTACTGCAACTGCACAAAACTGCCCTCCACCTTGCCCCAAGTAAACGTTTAATGCAAAAAAAAACTCATTGTGCCACGCTGGACTCTCCGAGGATCTTTTATCGCACCCTCTTCCGCAACAGATTTGTCGATTGATTCTGAATAAGAACCATTTTCGACTCACAATATTAACCCCGCTTCTCCCTCCATAGATGCTGCCAACCCTGACCAGCATTCCCAGCACTTAATGCTTTTTGTTTCAATAACTGTGAACAAATTAACCGCATCAAAAACCCTGATAATATTAAGCACTTCTACCCCTCAGCATTCTCTTCCCTAAGGAAAGCAATCCGAGTTTCTCTGGTCTCAGCGAATTACCCAACACACAAGAGATCGATAACTAAATGAATCAAAGGAAGACGGGAGAAAGAGAAGCAAGAATGTGAAAACATGGAAGGATAATAACTACCCAAAAAAGACACGGTGATCTAAACATTAAACTATGCTTAGGCGAGATTCTATTCCCAGATCTGAGTATTATCAAATAGAATGACCAAACATAATTCTCACTCACTCCACACAGCGCACAGATTGAGGTTTTGTTTGGAATGAGTTGTAATCCGGAGCTGCTCTTAAGTGGATCGGGAATAAACCACCCAGGATGACATCTCCATCCTGAAACATTCCAGGGTTGAACCTTTCCCGAAGTTGGCATATCTGATCGAGGCGGGATCCTACAATCTGAATCGGGATCAGTAATAAAATGCTCCAAGTGGAACAAACTGGCATCAGGAAAACGGGAAGAGTTTCTCCTGAGTCACTGGGAAGAATGTTTCGGATCTGAGTGACAGCACTCTGCTGCAAGCAACCCTTTACACGGGGAATATTTAACCTCATAGATCAGTCCCAAGTGTTTTCCAACACAAATCTCACTGACGCTCGTTCGCTGTCATTCAAGGCAGGCTCATGTCATATTTTCCAGCGCTCGGGGTATTGTGTCCCCGACATCGTACGTAGGTTAAACGTCCACACTGAAGACCCATTTCCATATTTGGAAGATGGCCTGTTCTGTACCGGCAAAATGTCGGACTGCTATCGTCAGTGCACCTATTGAGAAAGTGTTCGGTGTCGATCTGCAGAGGAGTAGCCCCATATTCAACACTTCGAACCATTGCACAGGCATTGAAAAAGACATTTAGTATCAGGATGAAGACTAATTTAAAGATTAACATTTCATATTTTGATGCGAATTTCAAGTTCCAGAAGTTGCACAGAGGTGAAACTAAATCAGCAGCGGCTCATCCATCAAAAAAAAACCCTCTTCCATGTTGTTTTCCTGGTGTGAAATGAGTTGTCTCACATTCTGAGAATGATAACAGATGTTGCCAATGAACCGCACTGAGGAAGAGCTTACTCTGACTGTTTAGTATTTCTTGCAGGCTATAGCACGCAGTAAAAAATTATAGAGTCAGAAAAGTTTACAGCATGGAAACAGGCCGTTGGGCCCAACTTATCCAAGCTGCCTTTCCTTTTAAATCCCTAAGCTCGCCCCAATTGCTCGCATTTGGTCCATATCCCCCTATACCCATCTTACACATGTCTGGATGCTTTTTAAAAGACAAAATTGTACCCGCCTCCTCCAGATACTCAACACCATATGTGTGAAAAAATGTCTCTCTGAACCCTTTTGTATCTCTTCCCGCTCACCTTAAATCTATGCCCTTTAATTTTAGACTCCCCTACTTTGAGAAAAGATATTGACTAGCGAATCTATGCCCCTCATTACTTTATAGACCTCTATAACATCGCCCCTCAGTCTCCGACTCTCCAAAGGAAAAAGTCCCAGTTTAACCAGCCTCTCCTTATAATTCAAACTATCAAGTCCCGATGGCATCCTAGTAAAACGTTTCTGCTCTTTCTAGTTTAATAATATCCTTTTATAATAGGATGCACAGTATTTCAAGTGTGGCATTACCAACTTTTTGTACAACTTCAACAAAACGTACCAACTCCTGTATTCAATGTTCTGCCAATGAAACCAAGCATGTTGATTGGCATCATCACCACTCTGTCCGCCTGTGACTTCACTTTCAAGGAGCTACGAAAATGTACCCCTAGATCCCTTTGTTCTGTAACTCTCCCCAACGCCCTACCATTAACTAAGTCCTGCCCCTGTTCAACCTACGAAAATGCATCATCTCCCATTTATCTAAATTAAACTCCATCTGCCATTCGTCAGCAAGATCCCGTTGCAATCCGAGATAACCTTCTTCAATCTCACCATGCCACGGATCTTGGTGCCATCTGCAAAGTTACTAACGATGCCTCTATATTCTCATCCAAATCATTAATATAAATGAAAAATAACAGTGGACATAACACCGATCCCTGAGGCACACCGTTGGTCACAGGCCTCCAGTTTGAAGAACAACCCTCTACAATCATCATCTGGCTTCTGCCATCAATAAAGTTTTACAACACCAATTTTAAATCCAACCAATTTATTTGATAGTAAATTCGCGAGCTTTCGACTTTATAGCCTTCGTCAGGCAAATGCAGTGTTCTGGTCTGCAATAGCACTCATATCCACACAGGCAGTTACAGATTGCTGATTAGAATGCGAATCCTTACATCTAACCTGCTATTCAAGTGTTAAAGTGGCTAACAATGTGTGTGAAGGGAATCCTGAGCATTGGTTAGAGAATTGTGTATTTTCTCCAGACATCAAGCCAATTCTGCCATCAAGCCAATTTTGTATCCATTTTGGTATCTCATCCTGAATCCCGTGAGATTTAACCTTACGCAACCATCTACTATGCAGTACCTTGTCGAAGACTTTGCCAAAGTCCATATAGACCACATCAATTGCACTGCCTCACTAACCTTCTTGGTTACCCCTTCAAAAAACTCAATCAAATTTGTGAGACATGATTTTCCACTCACAAAGCCATGCTGATTCTCCCTAATCAGTCCTTGCATCTTTAAAAGTTCATCGATCTAAATTAGCTTTATTCTCTGTCCCTCTCACTACAACTGCTGCAAATCTTTATCAATATTTCCGGCATTTTCTACTTCTTTACGAATTCATAAGATTTCTTTGTATTTAATGGAGAAATGTAGGCCAGGTCAAACGAAGTGATCAAATTACAGATATTTTCATTGTTGTCGAAAACAACGAATCAAATCCCTTCAAACCAGACTGCATGATAATCCTGTTCTACCCTCGTCCCCAAAGCTTACAACAGCTGCTGATATAAACTGCCATAAACCTATTGCATCTTCATGGCAAACATGAGTTTCTTCGAATCGTTTTGTGATTTCATGGCATGTGGAGTTGGCTGGTGATTAGGAGTAAGCAATGAATATTGGCCTAGGCAGGGACACCCACATCCTATTAATAGATTTAAAAATCCAAGGCAAAATAATCATTCGCCCTGGCAATGAGCCTTAAGGAACTTGACCGAATACAAAAAACGACCATTTACCACCATTCGCTATTTTCTCTCCTTTAAATCTTTTTTATCTAATTAAACTCCAACTATCATATTCCTCAGGCTAAATTTTGTTAAACAATATTTGATCTGATGCACTGTCAAACATTTTCTTAATATTCATGTAGACAACATCCACTGTATTGAACTCATCAATACTTTTGTTATTATAAAACAAACTCCATTAAATTAGTCAAAGATGTTGTGCATTTCACAATCTGTGCTGACTCTGCTTCATCATTTCAAACCTCTCCGAGTGCCTATCAATCCTCTTCCACAATTATGGATTCCAAAACTTTATCCATCACTGATACTAACTGTCGTTGCTTGGGACTGTCTTACACACTTTCTTGACTAAAGGTACCACATTTTCCTCTGACCAGCGCTCTCACACCTCCTCACCTAGAAAAGATATTAATGTAAGGTCTTCCAATATTTATTTCTCAATATGGGATGCAATCCATCTGAACAGGCGACTTAATCGATGTAACAACAAAAATTGATTCATCAGATTCCTAGGAAAACGGAATTGATATTTTATTTGAAATTCGAGGAGTAGAAAGGATTGCGGTCTGGGTGAACACTTCTTCCGAAATTCATCTCCAATTTCCGTGGCCTGGGCCTCGTCTTCTCCTATTGTGACTGGATCCTGAGCTTCCTCACCGACAGATCACAATCAGTAAGGGTAGGCAACAACATCTCTTTTACGATAATCTTCAACACGGGTGCCCCACAAGTAAGTGTTCAAACCTCCTAGTAAATCCCTTATACACCTATGTTTATGTGGCCAAATTCCGCTCTAACTCGATTTTGAAGTTGCTTCCAACAGCACGGTAGTAGTTCGGATCTCAAGCAATGACGAGCCAGAGTACAGGAATGAAATAAAGAATCTGGTGAACTGGTGCGGTCGCAATAATCTCTCTCAATTTCAACGAAACAAAGGAGATTGTCGTTGATTTCAGGCAGCATAGTGAGAACATGCCCCTGTCTACATCAATGAGGACGAAGTAGAAATCGTCGAGACATTCAAGTTTTTAGGTGTCCAGATCACCAACAACCTGTCTTGGTCCACTCCACGCCGACACTGTAATTAAGAAAGCTCACAAATGCCTTCACTTTCTCAAAAGACGATTAAAATTTGGTATGTCAGCTGCGTCTTTCTGCTTATATTAAAGTTTGGTATGGCTTCTGCTCTGCCCAAGATCGCAAGAAACTACAAAATGCCATGAATGTAGCCCAATCCAGCACGCAAATCAATTCCCATCCATTGATTCTATCTACACTTCCCGCTGCTTTGGCAAATCAGGCAACATAATTAAGGACCCCACGCACACCGGCCATTCTTCTTCCACTTTCTTCCGTCGGGGAAAAGATATAAAATCTGAAGTCACGTACCAACTGACTCAAGAACAGTTTCTTCCTTACTGCCATCAGATTTTTGAATGAACCTACCGTGCATTACGTTGATCTTTATATCTTAGCTATGACTGTAACATTAAATTCTGCATTCTTTGCTTTTCTTTCCTGTGAACGGTATGCTTTGTTTGTGTAGCGCATAAAGAACAATACTTTTAATTGTATACTAATACTTGTGACAATGATAAATCAAATGAAATCAAATGTTAAAGTAACATTTTCCAGTTTGCATTATAAGCAGAGATCTATAAATAAAACAATAAAGAATAAAATAGTTGTTGCAGATTATTTCTGGCATGCAAGAGGAGGCAAATTAAGTCTGAAAGATATAACACTTCTAAGAAGAGGTTCAAATTGTTTCCAACCAGCTAACCATCCCTATTAAAAGCCAAGTGCTGAAAATGCACCACAGAGAATCAGCAAACGCATTCTTCAGAAAGAAATGTATCTTTTTCCCAATAATTTCTGTCAGAGAAACCTCTTTAACAACAACAGCCAAATGAGTCCAAAATCGCAAGGACTGACCAACATTCTCAACATATGGGAAAATGTAACACATTACAGATATATGCGGGACAGAAGCGTGTTTGAAACAACTGGGTGTCACGAATGTGGAATGAGGAACTTCAGGCATTTCTTCCCATAAATTCGTGTTGTATAGCAACTTAACTTGTTCATTTGAAACCTTTTACGCTTTTATAGTTGCATTTATTAATAGTAATCAAAATACAGCGTTAAGCCTTGTCAGCAGACACTCAAAATCTTACATTTGCTCTTGTAGTTTATGCAAAAAGAACATTTCATAACGTAATTCACCGATGAATGTATCTTCAATCAGAGCAATCTTATCAGAAAACATTGCCAGGAATATTAAAATTCAAAACTTTTGTGTTAAGTGTAAAACTGCATTAGCCATTCAGCATGCCCAATTCTTTATCATCGTTCAGACTTCTGCATTCACAAAACTCGTACAATTAGCTAAGGTTGCACATTTTTAGCCATCAAGTGCTTTTTGGTGTTCTCTTCTGATTTTAACAAGATAATGTAACATTTTGGAGCAAAAATACAGATCAGCAATCCATAGCTTGATGCTAAAATTGCAAATATTTCCACAACAACCGCATATTTCCCCGGATTGCTGACATAGGTTGGAATAAAAGTTATCCAAACGGCAAAAAAGATGAGCATACTAAAGGTAATGAATTTAGCTTCATTGAACTTGTCCGGTAAAGTTCGGGCCAGGAAAGCTAAAATCAAGCACGTGCAAGCTAAAAGCCCGATGTAACCTAGAACACTCCAGAAAGATATTGTGGAACCCACGTCACATTTAAGGATAATTTTTGCACTCTGATACTCGGTGTTTTTAATAGGGATTGGGGGAGACGTCACCAACCAGATCACACATATTATAATTTGAATCAATGTGCAGAGAAAGACAATTGATCGTTGTTGTTTGGGTCCAAACCATTTCATCACATTACTGGATGGTAGGGTTGCTTTAAATGCCATCAACACCACCAGAGTTTTACTGAGAATACAGGAAATACACAGAACAAAGCTAACCCCAAACACAGTGTGCCTCATCATACATGACCATGGTGATGGCTGTCCAATGAATGCAATGGAACACAGAAAGCAGAGTATTAATGAGATTAACAGGAGGAAACTCAATTCCGAATTGTTGGCCCTTACAATGGGAGTGTTTATGAAATATAAGAAAACTGCTGTAACAGCTCCTGTGATACAAGCTCCAAGCAAGGAAGTCGCTGCGAGTGTTATTCCCATACTGTCGCGAAACGAGAGGAACTCAATCTCTTTCGGAATGCATTGATTTCTTGGAAGATTGGACCAGTAATCTGTTGGGCAGTTGATACATTCAATAGAATCTGTGGACGGAAATGTACAAATAATAGTTCAAATGCACTTTTCGGAATTAATGAAAACTGCTCTGATGACAAATCCAAACAATGCCTTGGCACATGCAATTCCCACTTTCATTTTTCCTGCTGGAATATTAAGGATGTTCTCATTCTTGCCTACCTGTCTGGTTACTAATCTCCCCATCAGCGCACGGTAAACAATCAAAGCAGCAAATGGGCTGCCCCTTACGAACAGCTCTTCTTGTTCCTGGAACACAACTATCACTACAGACTGAGACAGGGACCTGTGGAGACAAAGAAGATACTTTACCCTCGAATCCCAACTATTTACAAAGCGTGCAAATTGGAACTGGGAAGCCTTAGCAAGCGTTAACGTCATGCGCAAATATAATTTAGTATTATCAATAGTGTACCTTTGCTAACTGAGAATATGTGGTCTCTTCTTACTATCGCTGTAACTTGGTTATAATTCAAAAATCGAAATGTAATGAAAACACAAATTGTCTTTGCAACTACATTCATTGCCGGTGGGGAACACGGTACTGCAATGGTAATGTCACTCGATTACTAATCTAAAGGCTGAGGCTAATGCTCTGGAACTTTGGGTCACCAACACTTTATACAGCTGCAACATAATCTCACTGTTTTTAAACTCTATTCTTCTAGCAATGAAGGAGAAAATTGCATTTGTCTTTTTAACTACCTGCTGCACCTGCAAACCAACTCCTTGTGATTTTTGCATCAGGACACCCAACTCCTTCTGCACAGCAACATGCTGCATTTTATTACTATTATTTACATAATAGTCCATGTTGCTGTTACTCCAACCAAAATGGATAATCTCAATTTACCAACATTGTATTCCATTTGCCAGACATTCGCCCACTCACTGGGACTATCTATATCCTTTTGCAGACTTTCAGCGTCCTCTCCACACTTTGCTCTGCCATTCACCTTAGTGTCATCTGTGAATTTTGACAAACTGCATTTGGTCCCCAACTCCAACATTGCGGTCTCAACTGTGATTCCCTGAAGCATACTAGTAGCCACTGACCGCCAACCAGAAAAACGCTCATTTATCCACAATCTTTGCTTTCTGTTAGTTAACAAATCCTCTATCCGTGCTAATACACTACACGTAACACTGTGCACCTTTATCTTATGCAGCAGTCTTTGGTGCGGCACTTTGTCAATTTAGGCACACCACATCTACATGTTATCCATTGTTCATTGCGCATATAATGTTCTCAAGAAATTCCACCAAGTTAGTGAAATATGATCTGCTCTTCATGATATGGGTTCTCTTATTTCATTTGGCAATTTACCTGCACGTTCCTCATTGATTGCTCCATAAGTCTTAATGTTTCTCCTTAGTATTTCAATAAATTCCAGCCATCTCGGATCTCTCTATTTTATGGTGCACTTCAACTTTAATGTTGCTGTTTGCTTTGTCCATGCTATTCATTATTATGTTACCTTCACCTGGCGCTCTTCCTTTTGAAGAACATGATAAATTTTAAATTGATACACAGGGGATAACTACGTGCGAATATTGTATTTGTTGGAATAGTTTCCGCTCGGATCTTGATTGATCAAAGCTTATAAGAAAGATTTTTTAATTTGTTCTTGACATATGCATTAACTGACAAGCCATCCTTTGTTGGACAGTCCTCAGTACCCTGAGAATAATATATAAATGATGAGTAAGAGGGGACCCAGCACACATCACTGTGGTATCCCACTCGATATTAGCTTCCAATAACTGAAGCAGCCATTGTCAACAAACATTGTCTCCTACAACTAAACCAATTTTGAATACAGCTTATCAAATTATCATGTATCTCATGTACATTTGCCTTCTTTGTGTTTCCCACATGGAACTTTGTCAAAGATTTAGCTGTGTATAAGATTATGAGGCGAATGGACAGGGTGAATAAAGAGCAATTGGCCCGTTAGTTCAAGGGTCAGTCACGAGGTGATACAAGCTCAAGGTGAGGAGCAAGAAGTTTCGGAGGAATGTGAGAAAAATCCATTTTTCCCCAGAGGATGATGACGTTCTGGAATGCGCTGCCTGCGGGGGTGCAGGAGGTGAGTTGCCCCACGTCTTTTACAACGTACCTGGATGAGCAGTTGGCCCATCATCGCAGTCACTGGGTCAAAATCCTGGAATTCTCTCCCTAACGGCATTGTGGATCAACCTTCAGAATATGGACGGCAACAATTCAAGAAGGAAGCTCACCACTACCTTCTCAGGAGTGACAAGGGCCAATAAATGCTGGGCAGCAAGGGACGCCCATGCCCCACAAATGAGCAAAAAAACTTCATATGGGTCAGGTAGTGGCCGAAGGGATTAGGTAGGTTGGTCTGATATTTCTCACATATCAGTGCAGACACGTTCGACCAAAGGGCCTCTTCTGCAAAATGTGATTCTGTGATTTCACTTACCATCTCCTTACCCTTCAGATTTTGAATTTCTCTAACAAGTCTCATTTCGGCCTTCTTTTCTCGAACGAAGACAATCCCAACCACTCCAACCTACTCTTGTAGCTAAAATTCTTTATCACTAGAATCATTCTCGTCAATCTCTTCTTCATTCTATCCAATGTCTTCATGTCCGTCCTCAAGTATGGCGTCAAGAACGGGTCGCAAACTCCAGCTGACGGCGAACTAGTGCCTTGAACAAGTTCAACGTGACCTTCTTACTTGTGTACTCAATGCCCCTATAAATGAAGCCTACGGTACCACCTCTGCTCTATCGATGTGTCCTCCACTTCAATGACTAATGTACTTGTGCACCTAGGTCCATCTGTTCTTGCATCTCCTTTCGAGAATTTCTTCTTAGTTTAAGATGTCTCTCCATATTCCTCTTGCTAAAATGCATCAAATCACATTTCTTTCCATGAACTTCTTCTGTCACCTCTCAGCCCAATACACAAACATGATCCTGCCCTTTTTAAAAATCTCCTTATCACTGTTTATGACTTTTCCAATTTTCGTATAATCTGAAAAAGTTACAAACATACCCTGAACACTACAGTCCATGTCATGAATAAATATCAGGGAGAGAAGTGATCTTAATCTTGACCCCAAAAATTCAAAATCGTTCGCAAAATGTGACTGAACAGAATCGGGTCGTTACCGCAAAAGTCTGGTTCAATCTTATCTACCATATTCGCTCAAATAAACTCGGATTGTGGAGCAGCTGCAAAGAGTGAGCTTTTCTTTTGTTTGTTCATGAGATATGGGCGTCGTTGACTGGGCCAGCATTTAATGCACATCTTTGAGGGCACTTTGTCAACCACATTGCTGTTGCTTTAGAGTCACATATAAGCTGTTGTTATGGTAATGAAGGCAGATTTCCTTCCCCAAAGGACTTTGTGAACCAGATGGGGTTTTACAACAATCGAAATGGTTTCATAGTCCTCGGTAAATTCTTAATTCCAGAAATTTTCGAGTTAGTTCAAATACTACCGTCTGCCTTGGTGGGATTCGAACCCAAGTTATCAGACCATTATCCTAGGTTTCTGGATTATTAGTCCAGTAACAATACTGCCATGTCACTTTCTCCCCAAGGCATTAGAGGCATGGCATCGTTTCTAGTCTTTGGTGGATTAAAAATGTACTTACTTGCTTTTCTTGTCCTGTTTTGTGCCAAACGATTCTACTTTCATCCAACGCGAGTTCTTCTCCTTCCGGTAACGCTGCATCATAATAACCAACTTTAACAAAATCAACCGACCAATCAGGGCGCTTCTGCCAGTTGACCAGGTCATAGGACGCAATGGGATCTCCATATTCATCGAAAGTTACTTCCTCCCCAAACTGGTTTGTGAAATGTACCTCCCGCAGGTATTGTAAAAGCTTTAGAAAAGGGAAAGCAATAATTATCTTCTGTAACTCTGACACTGTTTCGCATTGTCTGCAAAGAAATTAAGGCAGCATTAAATAAATTCCCAGTCATTCGATTTTGGGACAGATCTCCTCTGTGCTCTTGGGATGTCTCTGGTGAAACAAGAAATGGTTTAGCTTGACAGAATGAATAGAAGTTAGGGTGACAATTTCTCACCTGCCAGGATAGATGGTTTGACTTTTGACCACATGTTTTATTGAAAAATGGGCCTTTCCCATTCTCGCACGATTGTAAATTATGAAGGGCGTGCGCTGCAGCGTACACCGCTTTGTACACATTGTAGGAAATTCTTAACTGCGATACATCAGTAAATGGAGTCTCAATTGTCTCTAAGTTCTCTAAACCTGTGCATGGCTTGTAAAACGAAGCTGTTATGTCTTCTCCCAGAGACTGATTTGAGATTTTACAGCCAAAGATTTCCCGCCAAAGTTCTTCTGCAAATGGATTGTCTACTGCTGTGGAAGGATGGAATTTGACTAGAAATTCTCTCAGTCCCGCAATTTCCGTTCTCCTGATTCCAAACCCGATTGTTCCCGTTAAAATGTCCCGAGTTTCTGCTGTCCACATTTGGAATGATGTGACCCAGGCTTCACTCGCTATCAGTTGGATATCGGTAATGTTTTGCATTCTGAGTTCGCTTACCAAAGATATGGTGTCACTCTCTCCGCAGAATATTATCATCACCTTCGCCGAGGAATTTTTAATGGTATTCACAACCTGCCTCATCCTTTCTCTGGTTCGACCGGGTGAGAGGAATTCGATGTATGCGATGCAAATGTCAAACTTCGCAGCCTCTTCAATTAAAGACCTCATCCCGAATCGGCCATAATCATTATCTTCAGCCACAGCTCCAATCCAAGTCCAGCGGAAGTAGTGTATAACCCGGACTAAAGCTCTCATCTGAACGGTATCGCTGGGAATTGTCCTGAAAAATGTCGGGAACTCACGCTTATCACTGAGGCATGCGCATGAAGCGAAGTAGCTGATCTGTTTGGGGTTGGGGGGGAAGGCGGAGACAGAGAGAATTAACGAACTGAGACATTTAGAATTATAGGTCACACATGAAGCACACAAGGTCCATCGATTGAATTATTCACATTCCCGCCAGCAACACCCCCACCGCGCGGGAGACAATGCCGCCTTCCATCCTTCGCCCCCCGCCGACCCCACCCTTCCCGACTCATTATCCAGTAAACATTTCTTTATCCAATAGATCTGTTTCAAAGTTGCTACTAACTCTGATTCCACCTGCAGCTCTTTCCGGATAACTCAAACTGAACATTTGTATTCATTCTTGGATTGTGAGCATGGCTGAGTGTGCTAACATTTATTTCCCTACCTCGATTGCCCCCCAATTGCTCCCCCAACACACACACACACACACACACACGTACACACACACCATTTCAAAGGGTATTTCAGAATCAACCTCATTGCTGTAGATATGGAATCGTACATAGAACAGGCGAGGTGAGGAGGGCAGATTTCCTTCCCTAAAGAATATTCGTGAACCAGATGGGTTTTTCTGGCAATGATTTAATTGTCATCATTAAATTTTTAATTCCAGAACTTTTTATTGATTCTATCTCCATCATTTGTAAAGGTTGGATTCCAACCTGGGTCCCCAGAGCATTACCATGGGTCTCTGAATTACTAGTCTCGTAAAATTAACACTAAGTCACTACCTCCCTATCCGCCACAACCTTCCATTCTCTTCACCTATCATCTGGTTAACTAGTAAATTCCTCTTCAATCTGTGTATCCTAATTATAGAAAGTCGTTGCCTCAACAGTTAAATGTAATTAAATGTAAAGACTAAAATGTTTAAAAGAATCAGCCGGCCTTCGAACATAAGAACACAAGAACTACAAGCAGGATTTCGCCATCTGGCCCCTCAAGCCTACTTCGCCATTCAATAAAATCATTGCTGATCTTGTCATGGACTCAGCTCCACTTACCCGCCTGCTCACCATAACCCTTAATTCCTTTAGATCAAAAAATTATCTATTCTTGCCTTAAAAACATTCAATGAGGTCGTCTCAATGCTTCACTGGGCAGGGAATTCCACAGATTCACAACCCTTTGTGTGAGGAAGTTTCTCCTCAACTCAGTCCTAAATATGCTTCCACTTATTTTGAGGCTATGCCCCCTAGTTCTAGTTTCACTCGCCAGTGGAAACAACTTCCCGGTTTGTAACTTATCTATTCCCTTCATAACATTATATGCTTCTATAAGATCTCCCTTCATTCTTCTGAATTCCAATAAGTATACCCCCAGTCTACTCAGTCTGTCCTCATAAGCCAAATCTCTCAACTCCAGAATTAATCTAGTGAATCTCCTCGACACCCTCCCAGTGCCAGTTCATCTTTTCTCAAGTACGAGATCAAAACTGTACACAGTCCTCCAGGTGTGACTTCACCAGCACCTCATACACCTGCAAGGTAACCTCGCTGTTTTTAAACTCCATCCCTTTAGCAATGAAGGACAAAATTCCATTTGCCTTCTTAATTACCTGTATACCAACTCCTTGAGATTCCTGCCCACGGACACACAGATCCCTCTGCACAGCAGATGCTGCAATTTTTTTACCATTTAAATAATAGTTCTTGCAGCAACAGTGAAGAGACAAACGGAGTTAACGTTTCAAGGGAACTGGTAAAGGGAATATTGTGAGCAGTTGTGATTCCTTGATTTAAGGAAAGATACAATTTCATTGGAGGCAGTTCAGAGCAGATTCAATAAGATGTTCACAGGTATGAAGGAATTGCCTTATGGGGAAACGTTAAACAAGCTTGGACTCCATTCAGTGTAATTTAGAAGGATGAGAGGTGATTTCATTGAAATATTACGATTTCTGAGAAGAGCTTGTCAAATTAAAAATTGAGATGAAGTTTCTCCGCATGGGAGAGGCTTAGACCGAAAGCCATAGCCTCAGAATAAAGGGATGCCAAGTTCAGACTGAGACGAGTAGGAATTTCTGGAACTCCTTGCCACAGAGAACTGAGGAGATAGAGTCCTTGTGTATTTTTACGGTTAAAATAAATAGGTTATTGATCAATAAGGGAATAAAGGAAAAGAACAGGAAAGTGAACGTGAGGAATGTTAGCTCAATAATGAATGAAGAGAAGGTTCTAGGTCCGAATAACATACTTCTGTTTCTATTTCTTAAGTCCTAACTCGTCAACACTTTTCTCCCTACACAGATGCTGCCAGATCTTCTGAGTATTTACAGCATTTTCTGTTTTTATTTCGGATTTCTAGCATTTGCATAATTTTACTTTTGTCAGAGTAATTACAGACGCGTGCTTTTGCCACGTCACTGTAAATGCATTCACATATCTTACCATACCAATGGCGAAAGGAGCGATTACTCGCGATACTGCGATAGATTGCGATGATCCGCCATCTCCAACAATCATGGACACTGATGGAACGCCAGCACACGTGTCATTCGAAGTGATTCTGTCTTCCCCATTTAGTAATTTGAAAGCTCCTTTAAGACCTTCAGATGGTGTGTCACAGCTGTCGAAAATCTTGTAACCCAGGGTGATGTTAGGAAGCAAATCTGGGTTTCTATTTATTTCTTCAATGGCAAACACCATAGTTAGCGCCCACCGCAGTCCAGTTTGGCTAAACCTGCCACACATTTATGGAGTTACACTTATTTCAAGATAATAACATTTCGGCTGTATCATTTTGCATGGCAACGTTGAGAAAAACTTGAAAGAATTTATGTTTTGACAGGCATATTACTTGCTGGAAATGTTTAAAGTGGGGGGTGGGAGTGCGTGGAACAAGGTGGGTAGATAGCAGCAACAGAGACAGAAAATGCTGGAAAAACTGAACGATCCTCGCAGGGTCCACTGCGGCACAATGAGCTGTATCTATTTCAAGTCATAGCGTCATAGATGTTTACAGAATAAAAACAGGTCCTTCGGCCCTACTTGTCCATGCTGCCCTTTTTTAACTACTAAGTTAGTTTCAATTATCCCTCTATACCCAGCTTATGCAAGTAACTGCTTGTTGCCTCAGATTCTAACATCTGCAGTATTCTGTCTTTTTCTGCTAATCTTTTCGAGATTCGCACATTCCATCGGGAGATCTAACACAAAATGAAGTTAGTCGGCCCATTAGATCCGCTGCAATCCCAATAATTCCACACCGCATGGAAATGCCTCCTGTTCAACTCAATATCCAATTCACTTCCGAGAACTAGAATTAAACCCTCTTCTCCTATTCTTTCAGGCAATGAATTTCGGATCAGAAAAACACACAATGAAAACAACTCTCATCTGCCCTTTGTTTATTCTGCCAGTTAGGATAAGCTGTGCATTCTGCTCCCTGATGTACCCGCATTCTTAAATAGATTATAGCAATTGCACTAAACTATCCTCTACCTTATCCCAAGTAAACGTTTAATGCTAAAAAAAAAACTGTGTATGATGCTGGTTACCTTATCATAGAAAGGGTATTATTAAACTAGGAAGAATGCAGAAAAGATTCACAAGAATGCAACCGGGAGTGAATGTTCTGAGTTATAAGGAGAGGTTGGATAGATTGGGACTTTTTCTCTGGAGCGTAGAAGACTCAGGGTTGATCTTATAGAGGTCTATAAAATAATGGGGAGCATAGATCAGTTAGATAATCGAAATCTTTTCTCAAAAGCAAAGATGTCTAAAACGAGAGGGTGTAGGTTTAAAGTGACAGAGGAGAGATACAAAAGGGGTCAGAAAGGCTTTTTTTTTCACACAGAAGGTACGTGACCGTCTGAACAAGCTGCCAGAGGTTATAGCAGAGACGGGCACAATTTTGCCTTTTAAAAAGCATTTAGGCAGTTGCATGAGTACGATGGGTATAGGCGAATATGGGCAATTAGGACAGCTTAGTGGTTAAAGGCTGTTTAAGGGTCTCTTGGACAGCCACATGAGCGGTATGCAGATAGAGGGATATATTAGGACTGTTTAACTACGGCTTTTTTCCACAGGTAAATTCGGTCCATACTTGACCAACATTGAGCATGCATTCGGCAGGTGGTGCGGATACAGCTCTTGGATGTTGATTCATGGGTTGCCTGGTACCTCATGTCGTAAATGAGTGCTTTATGTGGACCATCTGAAGGGCACCATGACAGCTCAGAGACTATCGATGTGGCTGTGCAGACACTTGGAATTGGGCCGGTGTCTGCGGGAGTTTGCGCGTTCTCCCCGTGGTTGCGTGGGTTTTCTCCGGGCACTCCGGTTTCCTCCCACAACCCAAAAATTCGCTCTTAGGTTGATTGGGAAACAAATTGTCCCTATAGTGAGAGTTTTCCATATTAGGAATAATATATATATTATTATATAGGAATAATATAATAGGATAATGGATTTGCTACTATATAGTTATGACGGCAGCGCGGGCTCGTTGGGCCGAAGGGCTTGTTTCCCGTGCTGTGTTGCTCTTAAATCTCTTAAATAAAAAAAAGGGATGGTATGGATAGGTTGGGCCAACGGGCCAGTGAACATGCCGTAATCCTCTATGACTCGAAATAGATATAGCACATCGTACCCCTCTGGACCCTGTAAGGATCCTCTATCTCCTCCACAACAGATATATCCATTGGTTCTGAATACGAACCATATTCGACTCACAATATTAACCTCGCTTCCTCCTCCACAGATGCTGCCAGACCTAATCAATATTCCCTGCGCTTTATGGTTTTTTTTTAAATAATTGTAAAAAACTTTACCGCATCAAAAACCCTGAAAATATTAAGCACCTCTACACCGTAGCATTCCCTGCCCTGAGGGAAACAGTCCAAGTTTCTCTGGTCTCAGCGAATTACCCAACATATAAGGATTCGATAACTAAATGAATCAAAGGAGATGGAAGAAGAAAAGCCAAGAATATGAAAACCTAGAAGGATAATAACTACCCAAAAAAAAGACACAGTGATCTCAACATTAAACTATGCTTAGGAGAGATTCCATTTAGACTGGAGTATTGTCAAACAGAATGATCAAAGATAACTTTCACTCACTCCACACAGCGCACTGGTTGAGGTTTCGATTGGAACGAGTTATAATCCGGAGCTGCTCTTAAATGGATTGCGAATAAACCACCCAGGATGACATCTCCATCCTGAAACATTCCAGGGTTGAAATTTTCCCGAAGATGACATGTCTGATCAAGGCCGGATCCTACAATCTGGATCGGGATCAGTAATAAAATGCTCCAAATGGAATAAAATGGCATCAGGAGAAGCGAAAGAGTTTCTCAGGAGCCACTGGGAAGAACGTTTCGGATCGGACTGACAGCACTCTGCTGTAAGCAACCCTCCACACCGGGAATATTTAACCGTCACACACTAGTCCCAGGTGTTTTCAACCACAAATCTCACTGACGCTCATTCTCTATCATGTAGGGAAAGCTCATGTCATGTTTTCCAGCGCTCAAGGCTATTGTATCCCTGACATTTTACTTAGATTAAATGAGTGCACTGAAGACCCGTTACCATATTTGGAAGATAGTCTATTCCATGTTCAGTACCGGCAAGGTGTGGGACTGCTTTTGTGAGTGCATCTAATGAGAAAGTGTTTGGTGTCCATCTGCGGGGAACTAGCCGCATATTCAACATTTCAGACTATTGCACTGAAAGAGACATTTAGTATCAGAATGAAGATTCAATTAAAGGTTAACATTCCATAATTTGATGAGAATTTGAAATTCCAGGAGTTGCATAGAGGTGAAACTAAATCATTAAAAAATATTCATCCATATTGTTTTCCTGATGTGAAGTGGGCTGCCTCAATGAACCGCAGAGAAGGAGCTTGCTCTCATTGCTTTGTATTTCTTGCAGGTTATAACACGCAGTAAAAAGATCATTATTTCTATTTTTCTTTCCTAACAACAGCTGTCAAACCTGATAGATATTTCCAGCATTTTCTAAATGTTACAAATTCATAAAATCGCTTTGCTTTTTCTGGAGAAATGTAGGTCAAGGCGAGCAATGTGTTCGCATTGCAGATATTTTCACTGCTGTCGGAAACAATGAGTCACAATGTAACAGCTCGACAATATGTAAATACTGCCCATGAAAGCGTACTCTGGGATGGAAAGCATGTGTTAGAACCCAGTTGAAACGATTTCAAGTGTCTTCAAACCAGGGAACCCAGTGAACTTGTTCTGTCCGCGCCCCCAAAGACTGCAGCAGCTACTAATGCCAATTACCGCAAACCTAAACAAAACATGATTCATTTCGAGTTTTTGTTTTGTACTTTCATGGAATTTCGGCGTCGCTGACAAGGCCAACATTTGCTGCACTTATCCATGTGTCCATAAAAATGTAATGTTGAGTCGTTTTCTCGCACCGTTGAGGCCCATGTGGTGCAGATGCATCGCAGTGCTGTTCGGAAAGGAGTTCCCGATTTTGACCTAACAACATTGAAGGAATAGCGCTATACTTCCAGGTTAGCATGGTGTATGCTGATCAAATGGGCTGCTTTTCCTGGGTGTTGTTGAGCTTCTTGCGTCTGCATGGAGTTGCGTCATGCAGGCCAGCGGAGACCATTCCATTATGGGGATATACACTATAATAGTATTGTTATTGATCTAACAATCCAGAGACCCAAGGTCTCCCTGGGTAGCCGGGTTCACTCCTGCCATGACTCGAATGAAATTCAACAAACATCGAATGATGACCATGAAAACTATTGCCGATTGCCATGAAAAACCATGTAGTTCATTAACGCCCTTCAGCGAAGGAATTCTGCCATCCTTACTCGGTCTGGTCTACACGTGACTCCAGATTCACAGAAATGTGGTTGACTTTTGAAGGGCCTCAGTTCGAGGGTAATTAACAATGAATAATAAATGTTGGCCCAGTCAGCGACATTCCAAATCCCCTAAAAGAGTTCTTTTTAAAAATCATGTCCCTGATTTGTGCCTTCTAGTTTGTGAACAGGGTTTGGACAATCAGGAGATGAGTTATTTGCTGCGATTTTCCCGAAAAAAAAAATCAAATTACCAAATGGGCGGGAATGCAGAAGATTTTCCACCCGTTTTTGGGTAACCTTAGTGAAATGAATTTTTGGAAATCTGTGCAACAAGAAGGCCGTCAGCCGATTCATACCAATCCCACTCTACAGGTGAGCATCTGACTGCCGAGGGGGGCACTGTGCCTGCGCTGATCTCCCAGTGCATAAGGATATGGGTTGACATGCTCCTCCCTACTCCCCCCGATCCCGACTCCCCCCACCCCGTATACTGCAAACCCCGCCAACCACCTCCCCCCCCCACCCTTCCCCACTCACTTCACCGTCGAAACATCAATGGCTCCAACCTTCCATGCCGAGATCCCTCTTCCCTCCCCTCCCCCTGTCTGGTTCTGCTCCTATTGGATCTGCCCCGTGACGCTCTTCCCTCTTGGCACTGCCCAGTGCCCGGTGGGCATTTCCAGTTTGTCAACTGGCAGAGCCAGTGGTGCCCAGTGAAGAATATCAGGATGCCAAGCTGGCAATCAACCTAATCACACCCTGGAAACTCTAGGGGAAAACAATAAAATAACAAAATGGTATTAGCCCAGATTAAAGCAAACACTCCAACCATCAGGATCAATCAGGCTTCTGCGGTGTAAAAATGTGGGCTCACATTTATAGACTGAGCAGCACTGGGTCAATAGAATGACTTCTAAACAAAATCTTGCACAAAAAACATGACGCAAATACATTTCTTAAAGCAAAGTATTGTCACACTTGTTATCACAGCCTTTGCAAGATTCTACCTTTTCCTACAATTAATGTTAAATAACCAAACTATAATTCCCTCTTTTTTTCTTTGACTCTTTTTTTAAATATTAGGGTTATATTTGCCATCCTCTAATCTGCCAGGATAATTCCAGAATAGAACATAGAACATAGAACATTACAGCACAGAACAGGCCCTTCGGCCTTCGATGTTGCGCCGACCAATATAAAAAGCAATGCCCCTCCAAACTAAACCATTCCCTTCTCTTCCATATACTTATCAACTAACCTCTTAAACGCCACCAAACTTGGCGCATCTACAACTGCTGCAGGCAGGGCATTCCACTCCCGAACCACCCTTTGGGTAAAGAACCTACCTCTGATATCCGTCCTATAACTATCACCCCTTAATTTAAAGCTGTGTCCCCTCGTGCTAGCTTTCTCCATCCTAGGAAAAAGGCTATCACTGTCCACCCTATCTAAACCTCTAATCATCTTATATGTTTCGATTAGGTCCCCTCTTAGCCGCCTCCTTTCTAACGAAAACAACCTCAAATCCCTCAGCCTCTCTTCATAAGACCTGCCCTCCATACCAGGCAACATCCTGGTAAACCTCCTCTGTACCCTCTCCAATGCCTCCACATCTTTCTTATAATGTGGGGACCAGAACTGCACACAATACTCCAAGTGCGGCCGCACTAGAGTTTTGTACAGTTGCAACATGACGTTGCGGCTCCGAAATTCAATCCCCCTACCAATAAAAGCTAAGACTCCATATGCCTTCTTAACAACCTTCTCGACTTGACTGCCTACTTTCAGGGATCTATGCACATACACACCAAGATCCCTCTGTTCATCAAGACTACTAAGAATCCTACCATTAGCCCTATACTCTACACATTTATTATTCCTGCCATAGTGCATTACCTCACACTTTTCCACATTAAACTCCATTTGCCACCTCTCGGCCCAGCTCTGCAACTTGTCCAAGTCTCAAGAATATTCAACCATCATTTCCATTGGAAATTTCCATTTCCATCTGCTTTAGTGCCAAGGGATATTGATTATGAAGCCTTGGGAACTGATTGGTTTTCAATTCCATTAATTTCACCAGACTTTTCTTCCCAAATACTAATTCACTTCAATTACACCTTCTGACTATACCCTTGGTTGCTTAGAATCTCTGGAAAGTTGTTTGGGTTTTTTGTGAAGACATCATAAAAGTCATTGTTTAACTGATCTTCCATTGCCTTGTTCTTTAATGTAAATTCTGCCATTTAATAACGTGAGGGGCCTACGTTTGTTTTCACTAATCTTTTTTTTTCCTTTTGACATGTTTATTAAAGCTTTTATATTCCGTTTTTACATTCCGGGCAAGTTTACCCTCGTTTTCTATTTCCTCGCTTAGTCAATCATTTTGACTCTTCTTTGGTGAATTCCAAATTGCACCCAATCTTTGCCTCTTTTTCTAGAAACTTTATTTTTTTTGGATTTCATAAACTCTTTAATTTATTTTGTTAGCTATTTTTGAGCCATTGGTCCTGTTGGGCTTTTAAGCAAGAAAGGGATTTTTTAACTTTGCAGTTAGGACCCTAATTTCTCATTAGACCACTTAACTGTCCATTGCAATGAATAATGCTATCATGCTATGTTAACTCTTCCCCAAAGAACTCCACCAAGAAAATCGTTAATTAATCCATTCTCATTGCACAATACCTAAATCTCGGATAGCATGTTCCCTATTTTGTTCTTCGACATACTGGTTTAAAACAAATCTCATACGCAGTCCCGAAATACATCTGCCACGGTATTTTTAAACCCATTTGCCCTGTCTACATGTAAATTTAAAGTACCTCTAATTATTATAGAAACTTTCTTACATGCACCTTTATTTTCTTATTTATTGCCGTACCCTAACTTATCACTACTGATTTGAGGGCTATAGACAGTTCAAGTAATGTTTTTCTCTCCTTGTAGATTCTTGACTCCATTCAGATTAATTCTACATCTTGCTTTTCTGAATGCTAGTTCAGTAATGCACTGATCCCTGATTTCTAACAACACCACTCAATATCATTTTTTTCTTTTTGCATGTACTTCCTAAATGTCGAAGAACCTTGGATATTCAGTTCCAGCCTTGGTCACACTACAACTGTTTCTCCTTAATCACCATTCTATTGTATCCTTTTACATCCAACTGACTTGTTAGTTCTTCTAACTTATTACGAATGTTTTGTGTATCCATACAATGTAAGAAAGTTTCGTTTTTATGATTATATGCAATGAGTTTATAGTTCGTTTATACAATTACTCAAATAATCAAAATACGTGAACACAATGTGGTTTTATGCTGAATTCTAGAGCACAAGCTTATCACATTGTTTGGTCTTAGCATCACACTGAAAGTCTTAGCAAGGTACAAAGAACATATGGCCTTCAGACAGTAAAGCACTGCATCACGATTGAAAAATTACTGGCAGGGAACCATCCACCTCCATTATAACTAAAATATCAGCTCTGTTCTCTAATCTCAAATTTCTATTCTGCGAAGATAAACGTGTGTTAAAATATTCAGCCTTGTTCACTAAATTTGCGATTATGACAGAAAGCCATTATATTTCACAGTATATAACTAGTGTTGATTTTATAAATTTAGAATTGAATTTTGTAATTAGCTTTTGCAGCTCTGTAGTTTTTTTTTTAATTGTAATATCTGTCAGTTGACGGTGTTGTATTATATCTAGCACATCAATCCTTTTCAAGTATTGATATGAATTTCCTACAGACTTTCGATAATTGCAGTAACTTCTATAGCAAAGCAGGTCTCTCAGTAAAATTACATTGATAAATGCTGGGGCTAATTTAATCCATGTTCCCAGATATTGCATAATGTCTCAAGTGAGAGCAAATAATAAAACAAATACGTTTTATATTTTATATGAGTATTTAGTCATTTTATTTGTTAGTTTTAAGATTATAAATAACTTTAATATTCTGGGGGAGATGTTACCAAAACAATTCTAAATGCCAAACGAGTGTGAAAAGGGGAGAGAATTGTGCCCATTTGTTAGGTGAGTTTATACATACAATCTTATGCCACTTGAAGAAAAGAAATAAGACAAAGTGTACGTCACGTTGATAGGGGAAGTAGACTGAGTCTATTCTCGATTGGAAGCCAGCTGCTCACTGAGAAGGATGATGCGCCTTGATCTCTCAGTGCTCCGTGTAAAAGTTGGACACTACACTGAGTGACTTGCCATTCCCCCCGCCCATCCCCCCGGATAACGCCCCAACCCCCACCTCCTCTCCCAGTTCTCCAAGATATTATCCATATATTGTTGGTCTCCCCAGCCAATCATTGGCCTCCTGGGTGATCCCATCCTGATACCACTACCTCTTTCCACAATCACAGTCCCAATAACACCCATTCTGGCTGAACACTGCCCCAGCCAATCCCAAATACAGACTGTGCAAATTTCATCCTACCCTCAAGCCTCACTCCTTCAGCACTCCCCTCCCTCCTTAAGCTCTGTACTTTTACATTTCCCAGGGCATGTGATAAGTGGCCAATGGGCAGTGCCTGTCTGGGAGTGCCAGGCTGGCACTGTCCATGAGGCACTATCCATAGGGCACTGCCCCCCACCACCCAAGGTAGGCACAATAGCCTCATATCATCTGGTCCGTGTTGCTGGCGAACGTCTGCCTGATGAGGCCATTAATTCAAGTGAGCTCACATGATTCCATTCGGACTCACGAAAAATATTTCGTATTAGATTTAAGTATTTAAGTCAGTCTCACATCCTTCCCGGATATCAGGCTGATCACACCAGCCTCACTGGGTTGGTAATATGGTGAGAGGCCAGAAACAGGCAGGAAAGTCCATTCAAAACTCTGATGGTAGCAGGAAAGAAACTATTCTTGAGTCGATTATTATGTGTCCTCAGACTTTTGCGTCTTTTTTTCCCGATTGAAACATGTAGACAAGAGAATGTCTGGGTGGGTGGGGTCCTTAGTGACGTGGCTGCTTTGTCGAGACAGCAGAAAGTGCAGACATTGGCAGTGGATGGAAAGCTGGTTTGAGTAATGGACTGGGCTTTATTAGGGACCCATTGTAGTTTCTTGTGGTCTCGCGTAGAGCAGGAGCCATATCAAGTTGTGATACAATCAGAAAGAATGTTTTATATGGTGCATCTATAAAAGTTGGTGGAAGTGGTAGCGGACATGCCAAATATCCTTAGTCTTCTGAGAAAGTAGAGGCAGTAGTGGACTTTCTTGACGATGGCATCGATATGAAAGGACCAGGTAAGACTGTTCGATATAAACGCCTAAAAACATGAAGCTCATTGCCCTTTCTACTTGGTCCTCATTAATATAGACAACTGAATTTCCCTCGAATTTGATAATTACATGGTGCCAGCCAGTTCTTGATTTTTTGTTCCTCCCCACCTCCCCCTTTCTGGATAATCAAAGACCGGTGCCACAATATGAGAAAGTGGTTTCAGAATGTTAGTTCATTGCTAAGAGTCTCTCCCGCTTGCTATAGACCGGCTGGAAGGAGCCAGAAATTGACAATCCAACTGGTTGTCGACATTAATGAACGCAACTTCCTTGGTCATTAATTCCTGGAGTGGGATTCGAACCAGGGTGTCGGGCTTAAAGGCACAGATACTACCCACTTCTCCAGGAGGACTCCCTGATCAATCAAAATATTTACCATTTTGAAAACTTCTATTAAACCTTCTGTCACTTTCTCTGCTGTACCAAGATCGCATTCAGCTCTCTCTATTGCATCCTATTCGAGTAGATGTCCTTCCTCCCATTCTTAAGGACTTGATACCCTTTCGATGGGGTAATGCCTAGAAATGGACCTTTTAGTTCAGCTAGTTTATAACCAGTGACTATTAAACCTTTGGTATTACATAGTTCTGTTTTACGCTATTTGCATTTCAACGGCAATTTAAGAAAAGTCCATTGGATCTAAAGTTTCTGTCAACCCATCCACTCAAATGTTTGCCACATCTTCCTAAGCCTTCACGTTTCAAGAAAACATACACCTGCATCCAGTATCCATTTAGACTTTCTTCTTCGCTAGGTCCTGTATCTTATTCATTATGCCTATTGTATTTTGTTTTTTAAAATGGACAAGCCTTTATTCCCTGCAACTAACTTTCTAGTATTCAAATTGTATTGCCACCTTTATAGTATTAACGTAGTGCTGTTACTGGACTAACAGTCCATTAAATATGAGTTCAAATATGAGTTCAATTGCACAATTTAATTCTAATTTTGATCAATGAATCCAGAAAACTAAAAACTTTTTTACTGGCCAGGAAGCTGTTTAATTGTCCTTAAGTAAATTACAACCTGTGCATTAAGTAGATTAGCCAGAGAAATCTGCATTTATATAATGTGTTTTATAATCTCAGGTACCCCAAAGTTCTTCATCGCTAATAAATTATTTTGAAAGTGCAATTAGGGTTGCAATATAGAGAAATACAGCATCTATATTTGTGCAAAGCAAGATTCCATAAACTGAAATCAGATAAACGACATACTTGTGGTATTTACTGAGGAGATTAATCCTCGCCGGGGCTCCAGAAGAACTGCATGCTTTTCCCTGAATGATTCTAAGGGGAATTTTACATCAATTTGAGAGTGCAAAGGGGGTTTCAGTTTAACTTCGTTAGCTACTGGCAATTCGCATTGAACTTCCATTCAAGTTGATGCACTTAAGGCTTTGTAATGTGATTTGTACATGTAGCGTTTAACTCTGAGATACCGAAAAGAGACCCAAAACTAACATTTATCGTCAAGCAAAGGTGATTTTATTTTGATGAAATATGCAATTAACGGTCAACATTATATCTTCTTCCAGCGAATATATCAGTGCCTGGGAAGAATGTTCCAGGATTGGAAGGGCATTTTTTATTTGAAGTGAATTGAATATAAATGAATGCAATACGCTGAAAATTCAACATTCATTACAGCAGAGTTTGCAACAATGGTAATAACAATAAGTATGACAGTGCTTCAAAATATATTAAAATATGCGAGATTCTGAGAGAAGGAAAACTGACTCCATAGAGAGTCAACTTCGCCATCGCTATCCAGCGAACGACTATTTCCCGCCCTTTATAAAATCATCCAGATTTTCATTCCGTTCAGTTCAACTGCAAGAAGCTCAGACTCAGGAGGCAGTTCAGTTGCTACTTCTTACTTTTCAATGGAAAAATTGAAACTTGCCTTCATAGTACTATAGGCATTAACACCTTCTTTTCTGTGTGTAAATCGCTGACCCATTTAATTCTCTGGTCAATAGCAATCTTTTCTTACTCGTTCATGGGATGTGGGTATCGCAGGCAAGGCCAATGTTTATTGCCCATCAGTAACTGCTCTCGAGAATAGAGTGATGACCGCCTTCTTAAACCAACTTCAGATTTTGAGAGCTCGGGATTAAGCAATGAGAATGGGTGTAAAGAGACGATAATTTTAATATATTTTGCCGGGCGGGAGACTAACCTGATCAGATTTGGCGTTTTTGCATTCGCTTGATTTCAAGTAAAACCAAGTTGGTGTAGACCTGATTGTGTCAGATTTCCCCCACGCTGTGTTGAGTGGGGCTAAGATCCACCATATCTTATCGTCTGACTGTTAACGTTTACTCATAAGCATCTTTTTGGTGTTTTTCTCTGGCCTCAGTAGTATGATGAAACATTTCGGGGCAAAAATACACAGAAGCAGACCAAAGCTTGATGATAAAATGGCAAAGATCTCCACTGCCACCGTGTATTTGCCGGGAGAGCTGACATAGGCAGGAATAAAGGCCATCCACACTGCGAAAAAGATCAACATACTGAAGGTTATGAATTTGGCCTCGTTGAATTTGTCGGGCAATTTCCTCGCCAGAAAGGCCAACACAAAACAGATACAAGACAAGAAGCTAATGTAAGCTAGTACCATGTAGAAAGCTACCTCTGAGCCCACGTTACATTCGAGGATGGTTTTAGCATTTTGGTAAGCGGTATTTTTATTTGGGAAAGGGGGAGCCTTGGCCAGCCACGTGGCACAGATCACAATCTGGACACAGGTGCAGAGGAAGATCACAGCCCGCTGCTGACAGGCTCCAAACCATTTCATCACGTTGCTGTTGGGAAGCGTCGCCCTGAATGCCATTAGCACCACTACAGTTTTAGCCAGTATACAAGAGATACAGAGTACAAAGATGACTCCAAAAGCCGTGTGTCTCAGCATACAGGACCAGACTGTTGGCCGACCAATAAACGTCAGGGAACACAAGAAGCACATGACAAGGGAACTCAGGAGAAGAAAGCTCAGCTCGGAATTGTTCGCCTTTACGATCGGGGTGTCCCTGTATCTAAAGAAAATAGCCAGAACTGCCACTGTCAGACAGGCGCCCAACAATGCAATTATCGCCAGTGTGAGGCCCGTTCCATCTTCAAAGGAAAGATACTCGATTTCCCTCCTGATGCACATAGTCCTGTTGATATTTGACCAATCGTCTGAAGAGCATTTCGTGCACTCCACTGAATCTGTGAATGGAAAAGCATTATGATCAGAAATAAAAACGGAAAATGCTGGAACACTCAGCAGGTCTGGCAGCATTTGTACAGAGGAAACCGAGTGAACTTCTCAGATCACAGGAACACATAACTGCTGAACGCCCCTTTTGCCCTATTGACTGTATCCTCCACGAACACTATGCTGAGCAATATCTGCAAAATGAGAGGATGTTGCAGTCGGTATTTTGGGAGGATGGGTCAAAGAGATTTCTCAGTTCAGGCCCGTTTTGCCATCCTTCAGTTTGAAGCGTTTATAGCGCAGGCTTATACATCTTTCGATTCTAATTTACTTCGAAATCTTTTTCAGCTTTTCCGAATCTGGTGCTGCCTCTGTGCAGCGAGCTGCGACAATCTGGAATGGCGGTGGGAATTGCATTCATGTGCAACTTGCAAACAATATCTGACAAATACTTGCAAAGGAACAAATCCATGGGAAGAGAGCTCGTTCAAAGAGCTAGGACAAGAAAGATGGACCGAGTGGCCTTCGTCAGTGCTGTTAAAGTTCAGTAATAATTCTTCGTGAGTCACTCAAAAAACGTGGAATATTAAATGTGCAGTGGCCTTTGCTGTAAATATCTGTTAGTCAGTATGGCTGTACGATTCATACATTAGAATAGCTCCGCATACGAGTTAAACTGCATAGAATAAACATTTCCCTCAATGTCCTGCAGCAAACGAAGGGACAAACACCAGCGAAGACCAGTGATTGCAAACCAGATACTGTAGTAGCAAAACACATGTCCCTGAGCATGGTTGGTGGACAGGGACAAACTTGTTCATGATGCTCTCTACTATCAAAAGAAGCTTTAAGCAATGAGTTTCACAACTCATAATTGAAGTATGAGAAGCTGGACCGCGTTGGGGAATATTTAAAGAGTTCCTAAACAGTCACGGTGACCCGTTATGGGCTGGAGGAATGATGTTGATGTGGAAATGCCGGCGTTGGACTGGGGAAGCACAGTAAGAAGTCTCACAACCCCAGGTTAAAGTCTAACATTTGGTAGCACAAGCCACAAGCTTTCGGAGCACTGGCCCTTACTCAGGTAATGAAGGGGCAGTGCTCCGAAATGATGTTGCCCAGGATAGAGATAGAAGGGAAGACGAATTTGTTCCTGCAAGACTCAAACATGTGCACTCTGGCAGTTGCCCTCACAAACGCTCCATTTTTAATTCGTGCAACAACTTTAGAAGGTATCCCTTTACGTTAAGCGCGCATGTGTAAATATTACCTGTTTCATTGTTAATCTCCCCATCGGCACACGGTACACAGTCGAAGCAACAAAGAGGTTCATTGTTTCGGGGAGCTTTTCTCATCCCAGGAGGGCAGCTTTCACTGCACGCCGACACTGGAGGCTGTACACATGAACAGAAGATAAAATAGCCCATTGGTGTGATCAGCCTTCATCGTTTAACATGGAAAAGGGAACAAAATGGCTAAGCGAAACTATGGATCATTAAATTTAGCCTTGATGCCTTGTAGCTGCTCGGTAACGCGGTTTCTTTTTCGCAATCACTTTCCACAAAGATTTTATTATCTTTTCCATGGGGGAGGGAAAGAGTTTCCCCTTAATCCCTCATCAACACGCTATTTTCCAAATGTTATCTTTTGACTATTGAAGTTATTTGACTTCAGAAGGCGTCACAAGTGATCAAAACACTGTTCTCACAAAGTATCTAAAAACATGTTTCATTGCATCTGAAAACAAAAATCTAAAATACTGAACAGGTCAGGCAGCTTCGATGGAAAGTGAGAATTGGAGTTCGAGGTCAATGGGTGTTTCTACGGTTTTCAATCATAAAGTGGTGACATTTTCCAGAGAAATCAAATTAACCACTATGGAACATGGTTATTTATAAATAAACCATTCAGCCGACTGTTAATTAGTTAATTTTGAAGACACTTCTATCTAGGACGATAACCGATTAGTATAGACTAATTGACAATTTAAACTCAGAATAACAAGTTAACCATTGCCCACTTTTTGACTATTGAGTACATTGCAAATATTTTATTTGAGTTTAGGCAAAATATTGCAATTGCCCTGATCATACCTGCGTTTTGCCACCGGTCCAAATAATGGAATGTTCTTCCAGAGAAAGTTCCAGCCCTGGAGGTGCGAAAGCATCAAAACGACCCACTTGGACATATTTAACTTTACCAGTGACATCTCTCTGGCAGTTAATCATGTCATAGGAAGCAATTGCATCTCCGTTTTCATCAAATCCGATTTCCCCTCCAAAATGGTCGGTAAATCTGACTTCCTTCAGGTAGTGCAGAAGCTGAATATGAAAAGAATAGGAGCAGGAATAGGCTATTCAGCCCTTTGAGTTGAGTCAACATTCAACAAGTTCAGCCCCAGTTGATAAAGATCAGTGCTCAGAAATGTAGCATTCTATTTATTGAATTTATTCAACGATTGACAAGCTTCAGTTTTGTAGGGCAGAGAATTCCAAAGATTCAAACCCTTTGAAAAACGTTTTGGTGACCTCAATCAAAAATGGCTGATCCCTTTCTGAATGAATGATTGGAATAGATTAATGTGTCAAGCAAGGAAAAAGAGCAATGAATACAAGCTTATAACATATATACTCAATCTTTCTCTGACATCATCACTTCCTTCCCTAGCTGACCAAGTCATTTGTAAGATGCATGCGCATTTGTTGTCTATCTGGAGATATCTTGAGAAAGTGATGCTGGGTCTTCTTGAAACATTGGGGTCAATAAGACACTGCAACTTTGTATCAGAGTGTAGTCATTAAGCAATCAGCTTGGTGAGAGATTAGGCTGGCATATAGGCCTGACCCCCAGATAAAAATGGCAAGATTCCTTCCCTAAACGACAATCATGAACTTGTTGGGGGGGGGGGGGGGGGGGGCTACGATAAATCCAAAGTTTCATAGACAATTTACCGATATCATGTTCAATTTCCGTGTTTTTAAACTGGGTTCAAAGTATCAAAGTGTCATCACGGGATTCAGCCACGATTTTCCGAAGAATATGTTGAGAACTCTAAATTTCATTAACTAAATTCAGTAACCAACTCTCCATTCTATATTATTTATGATAGATTAAATCCTGCTGGACTTTTAATGTGATGTAAAGATGCCGGCGTTGGATTGGGGTGGTAAGAACTCAGTAAGAATTTAGCAACACCAATTATTAATCCAACCGATTTATTTGATAGTAAAAAAGCGAGCTTTCAACACTCTTGTGTCTTCCTCAGGCAAGTGCAGTGTTCAAATTTTAATGTTGCAGGGACTTGAAAACAGCCGCATTCTCCTTCTCTCAATCCCTCGTTTCTGCAAACCACTAGATTTTAAAGCTTATCCGTGTGCCCACTATCTGATCCCCTTGATACGTAGATATAATTATGGATGATGGAGATCCTTCAGCCAGCAATACTCACCGTGTTTTCGATTGTATAAAACCCTGTACAGAAACGGAGACACGCGAAGTTTTGTTATTTGCATCCTGAAATTATCTAGGAATGTCACCTCCTATGAAAGGAGCAGTGTTCCGAAAGCTAGTGGCCGTTTGCTACCAATAAACCTGTTGGACTTTAACCTGGTGAATTCTTACTGTGGGGAACGAGAATGTATGCGATTGATTAGCTGGGTTCTCCTAAGAGCTGGCACAGGAACCCTGAATTCCTTTTCTGCTCGATCATTTTCACATTCCCCAATAAAAAGGAACAGTTCCACGGATATTTTACAGGAACTGCTCACCTGCCATGGTTCAAAGTTGTGTATGCTTGCACAGGTGTTGTTCAGGAAAGGTCCTTTCCCGTTCTCACATAAACTTAAACGGTGTAGTGCGTGTGCAATGGCGTAAACGCCTTTGTACACATTGTAGGACACTCTCAGTTGTGAGGTGTCGGAGTATATGGTATTGAATTCTTCCAGCCTCTCCGCTCCAGTGCATAATCGGGCTCCTTGGGTGACATTTTCGGACAGCTGAAACTTACAGGCAAACAACTCCTCCCAGAATACATTGGCAAAGTCGTTGCTGTCGTGTGGAGAAGGTTTCAGTCGGACGAGGAATTCCCGGAGCCCAGGGATTTCTGCTCTGCGAAATGAAAAGCCAATCGTTCCTTCCAGAAACGGCAGGAACTGCTCGGTGTAAAGCACAGCTCCAGTGACCCAGGCCTCGCTGGCGAGCCACTGAATGCCAGTCACATTCTGGCGGGAGATTTCCTCAATCAACTGAAGCATTTCCCTCTCGGGGGTGAACACCACAATGACTTTTGCCAAAGATCTTTTAATAACGTTCACCATTTGAGATATCTTCTCCGCGTTGTAGATCTTGGGCAAGATGTATGAGAAAGCGATACAAGCGCCGAAGTCAGTGACCTGTTCAATGAATTGCTGAATTCCAAATCTCCCGTAATCATCGTCATTACCGAGAGCTCCAATCCACGTCCAGCCAAAGTGTTTGACAAGTTGCGCCAAAGCCTTGGTCTGAAAGTAATCGCTGGGCGCTGTGCGGAAAAATGCCGGATATTTGCGTTTATCGCTCAGACAGGTACATGTCGAGAAGTAACTGATCTGAAAGGAATGAAGAAAGTGAGATGATTTATTTAGAAGTTACAATAAAGATTCTGGCCCATAATGAAAAAATACATACCCAAAACCTAACCAGGAATCCAGGCCCCAGGATGGGGCCGGAGCCAGGGTCAATAATCCAGGCCCGCAGTCTAGATTCAGACCCATCATTCAAGGTCAGACTCGAGAGCCTGGGGCCACAGTGCAGAACCAAAACCACATCCTAGGCTCACTGTCCAGTGCTTCAGCTAATGGTGCAGACCCCACACAGCAGAACTGGGACTAATATAATATCAGCTGTCAGTTTGCTATCGCACTTTTTGACCTGTAGAACAAGGGCCAATATCTAACCCAGTCGGTTTTACTCAATTCTGGCCAATCCTTCATATTTTGAAACATCTCAGTTAAATCTGCTTGGTTCCTATGGAAACAGTTCCATTTGCGGGCCTTCAGCGATCTATCTAAAGTGACCACCTGCTGCAAACAGTCGATCGATATTTCTCAACCCCAACAGGGCAATTCCCTCAGGAATATTTCATCACCTCAAGCTGTAACCGCCTTTCAGACCTGTGAGATGCTGCCTTTTCCTGAAGTTTTACATGTCTATATGTGAGTGGGTGTGCGTGTCTGTGAGATTGCGGATGTGTGTGTGTGTGTGTGTGTGTGTGTGTGGACTGTGTGGGTGTTGACATCAGGTGAGCCAGGATCAGCATTGACCCCAATACCTGACATAGTTAGAGAACATAGAACATAGAACATTACAGCGCAGAACAGGCCCTTCGGCCTTCGATGTTGTGCCGACCAATTAGGAAAAAGCAATGACCCTCTAACCTAAACCATTCCCTTTTCGTCCATAAACTTATCTACTAACCTCTTAAACGCCACCAAACTTGGCGCATCTACAACTGCAGCAGGCAGGGCATTCTATACCCTTACCACCCTCTGGGTAAAGAACCTACCTCTGATATCCGTCCTATAACCACCACCCCTTAATTTAAAGCTATGTCCCCTCGTGCTAGCTTTCTCCATCCTAGAAAAAAGGCTATCACTGTCCACCCTATCTAAACCTCTAATCGTCTTATATGTTTCAATAAGGTCTCCTCTTAGCCGCTTTCTTTCTGACGAAAAAAACACAAATCCCTCAGTCTCTCCTCATAAGACATGCCCGCCATACCTGGCAACATCCTGGTAAACCTCCTCTGTACCCTCTCCAATGTCTCCACATCTTTCTTATAATGCAGGGACCAGAACTGCACACAATACTCCAAGTGTGGCCGCACTAGAGTTTTGTACAGTTGCAACATGACGTTGCGGCTCCAAATTCAATCCCCTACCAATAAAAGCTAAGACTCCATATGCCTTCTTAACAACCTTCTCGACTTGACTGCCTACTTTCAGGGATCTATGCACATACACACCAAGATCCCTCTGTTCATCAACACTATTAAGAATCCTACCATTAGCCCTATACTCTACACATTTATTATTCCTGCCATAGTGCATTACCTCACACTTTTCCACATTAAACTCTATTTGCCACCTCTCGGCCCAGCTCTGCAACTTGTCCAAGTCTCTCTGCAAACTATAACACCCCTCTTCACTATCTACCACTCCTCTGACTTTGATGTCATCTGCAAATTTACTAATCCATCCTTCAATACCCTCATCCAGATCATTTATAAAAATTACAAACAGCACAGGCCCCAAAACAGATCCCTGAGGTACACCACTTGTAACCGAACTCCATGATGAATAATTTCCATCAACCACCACCCTCTGTCTTCTATCAGCTAGTCAATTCCTAATCCAATTAGCTAAATCATCCTCAATCCCACACATCTGCATTTTCTGCAGAAGCCTTCCATGGGCCACCTTATCGAACACCTTACTAAAGTCCATATATACCACATCAACTGTCTTACCCCCATTATAGTCTAAGACATACTACCAAGGTTTAAATTAAGTACCAATCACTTGGGGAACATATACCAAGGCCATTATTAGCTATTGAATAGTGTCCAGTTCTGGCCTCTATGCTTCTGCGATTCCCATTGGTATTCATGGAATCATAGAATCCCTACAGTGCAGAAAGGGACCATGTGGCCCATCCAGTCTGCACCTATCACAATTCCACCCAGACCGTACCCCCATAATCCCTACACATTTACCGCTAATCCGTCTAACCTATGCATCTCAGGACACTGAAGGGCAATTTTAGCGTAGCCAACCAACCAAACCTGCACATCTTTGGACTGTGGGAGGAAACCAGAGCACCCAGAGAAAACCCACGCAGACACGAGAATGAAGTGCAAACTCCACACAGACAGGGACCCAAGTTGGAAATTGAACTCAGGTCCCTGAAGCTGTGAAGCAGCAGTGCTAACCACTGTGCTATCATGCTAAGGTGGTACTCATATATAGACCTTCCAAGACCCTGTCTCCTAGCATTCTCTCTCTAAATCTCTCTGCCTCTTCACACTAGCTTTTTTTCCTCTAACTCTTTGACCAAGCATTTGGTCATTTGGTCCTGTTACACTTTATGTTATGGGCTGATAAAGGTTTTCTGATCACATTCCTGTGAGGCGCCCGTTTAAATTATCTGCATTAATACAGGTTGTTGGTGTTGTCGTCAGAGAATCATACAGCACAGAAAAGCCTTTCAGCCCATCGAGACTGGACCGAAAATAACAATCACTTAAGGCGAGCTAATCCTATTTCCCAGTATTTGTCTCATAACCTCGAATGTTCTATTTCAAGTGCTCATCCAAATATTTTTAAAGATGGTAAGATTTCTATTCTCCATTACTTTCCCAGCCAGTGCATTCCAAATTCCCACCAGCCTCTGAATGAAAGATGTGTTTTTTCAAATCCCCTCTGAATATACTTTCTCTTCTATACCAAAACTATAGCTTCTTGTGATTGACCCCACAACAAAGGGGAACAGGAGCTTCCTACGCACCCTGTCCATTCCCTTCATAATCATATATATCACAATCAGGTTCCCCCTCAGCCTTCTCTGCCCTAGAGAAAACAATTCAAGCCTATCCCGTCTCGCCTTATAACACAGATGTTCCATTTCAGACAATATTGTCCCAATAATGGGTCAAAATATGTGGTAAAGCAGGAATGAAAATTGCCAAAGAAAGAATTCGTTAACGAAGTAGATGAAAACTGATGAACGCTTACAATGGGAATGTGAAATGGTCCTGTTGTGCTTGCAATGATGCTAGACTGAAGCGATCCGGCCTCGCCGATTATTGCTGGGACAGATACAGCTCCTTTGCACGTTCTGTTTGTCACTTGTTCCTCGGCACCACTGAGAAACGTCATTGCAGCTCGCAGGGAGTAGATATCACAAGTGTCGAACACCCTGTAACCCAGAGTGACATTGGGCAGTATCCTCGGCTCTTTGTTTATTTCTTCAATGGTGAAGATCATCGTCTGTAACCAGCGAAAGGCTCTGAAATCAAACCTGTCGAGAACACGTTAATCCCAGGATTACAGGCACAGATATTCCTTCATTGGCTTTAATAATCTCTTTGTGACTGATCCTTTAAATATTTCATTATGATTCATTTGCGTGATGAAGGCATTGCTGGCAAGGTCACTGTGGATTGCCCCTTCCCAAACGCCCTTGAGAAATTACCAATAGCTTTTACACAATTCTTTCATTTAAAAATGTCCTTGAAGTGCTTTTAAAATGTGAGCCAATTCTCAATTCAATATGAACTGCTGCGGAATAACGGGAAGGCACTGGTGGGCAGTTGTTTGATGGGACAACCGGGTGATGAATGGAAAATCAGCAAGTCAATACTGGGACCTCACACCGCTAGAAATGAGATCGGCGTCAGGAAAAATAATGCGCAATATTTTCCCTGTTTGAATCAATTGAAGGATGAATGGCAGAGGGGAGTTACAAACCTGAAGCAAAGCTTTGTTTGGAATCTTCAACCTAGCTAACGAAATGCCAATTTGTGTATTTCGAATTTGCCTGTAAACCATTTCCGGGATATAAACTGGCCTTTATCCCTATTCCCGTTACCCTGAGGTTCATGCAACTGAGGTAGCTTGTTGGGCCACTTGAGAGACATGAGAATGGAGAAACGTCAGCACTATCGAACAACCTTAAACACCCCAGAGAAACGAGGGAGGGTTCGCTAAGGACAAAGAGAATAAGCATTTCTTTGCAGAGGTTCTCAATCACAAGAGCAGGTGGGATTGCATTGGTAAAGGGGTCTTCTTTTGAAAGAAGAACATAGAACATAGAACAATACAGCACAGAACAGGCCCTTCGGCCTTCGATGTTGTGCCGACCAAAATAAAAAGCAATGCCCCTCCAAACTAAACCATTCCCTTCTCTTCCATATACTTATCAATTAACCTCTTAAACGCCACCAACTTGGCGCATCTACAACAGCTGCAGGCAGGGCATTCCACTCCCTAATCACTCTTTGAGTAAAGAACCTACCTCTGATATCCGTCCTATAACTCATACCCCTTAATTTAAAGTTGTGTCCCCTCGTGCTAGCTTTCTCCATCCTAGGAAAAAGGCTATCACTGTCCACCCTATCCAAACTTCTAATTATCTTATATGCTTCAATAAGATCCCCTCGTGGCCGCCTCCTTTCTAACGAAAACAACCTCAAATCCTTCAACCTCTCTTCATAGGACCTGCCCTCCATACCAGGCAACATCCTGGTAAACCTCCTCTGCACCCTCTCCAATGCCTCCACATCTTTCTTATCATGTGGCGACCAGAACTGCACACAATACTCCAAGTGCGGCCGCACTAGAGTTTTGTACAGCTGCAACATGATGCTGCGGCTCCTAAATTCAATCCCCCTACCAATAAAAGCTAAGACTCCATATGCCTTCTTAACAACTTTATCCACTTGACTGCCTACTTTCAGGGATCTAGTGACACATACACCAAGATCCTTCTGTTCCTCAACACTATTAAGAGCCCTACCATTAGCCCTATGCTCTACACATTTATTGTTCCTGCCAAAGTGCATTACCTCACACTTTTCCACATTAAACTCCATTTGCCACCTCTCGGCCCAGCTCTGCAACTTGTCCAAGTCACTCTGTAAACTAAAACACCCATCTTCACTATCTACCACACCACCAACTTTAGTATCATCTGCAAATTTACTGATCCATCCCTCAATACCCTCATCCAGATCATTTATAAAAATTACAACCAGCAGGGGCCCCAAACCAGACCCCTGAGGCACACCACTCGTCACCGAACTCCACGATGAATATCTCCCATCAACCACCACCCTCTGTCTTCTATCTGCCAGCCAATTCCTAATCCAATTAGCTAAATCACCCTCTTTTCCACACATCTGCATTTTCTGTAGAAGTCTTCCATGGGCCACCTTATCAAACGCCTTACTAAAGTCCATATATACTACATCAACCGCCTTACCCCCATCCACCTCTTTGGTCACTTTCTCAAAAAACTCAATGAGGTTAGTAAGGCATGACCTACCTTCACAAAACCATGCTGACTATCCCCAATCAATTCATTTCTCTCTAAATAACTATAAATCCTATCCCTAATAATTCTCTCCAATACCTTGCCCACCACAGAATTAAGACTCACTGGCCTATAATTCCCAGGAAGGTCTCTCTTCCCCTTCTTAAACAATGGGACCACATTCGCTATCCTCCAGTCCTCCGGAACCACACCCGTAACCAACGAGGACCTGAAGATCAGCGCCAGAGGCTCTGCCATCTCCTCTCTTGCCTCCCAGAGAATCCTAGGGTAAATCCCGTCCGGCCCAGGGGACTTATCCAACTTCAAACCCTCGAGAATTTCTAACACATCCTCCCTATCTACTACAATACTCCCCAATTTGCAACCCTTACCTCAGTGCTCTCCACAGCTACATTTCCAGCACTCTGCGTGAATACCGAAGAGAAATATTTATTCAGTGCCTCACCAATCTCTTCAGGCTCCACGCACAACTTCCCCCTGCTGTCTATGACTGGCCCTAATCTTGCCCTAACCAATCTTCTATTCTTAACATATCGAAAGAAAGCTTTAGGATTCTCCTTAATCCTATCAGCCAACATCTTCTCGTGTCCCCTCTTAGCTCTCCTCAATTCACTTTTTACCTCCTTCCTAGCTAATCTATAGCTATCCATTGCACTACCTGAGCCTTCAAGCCGCATCCTGACATAAGCCTCCTTTTTCTTCTTAACCAGCAAATCAACTCTTTTCGTACACCAAGGCTCTCTTACTCGTCCATTTCCTCCCTGCCTGACGGGGACATACTTATCAAGGACTCTCAGCAGCTGCTCCTTGAATAAGCACCACATTCCAGATGTTCCCAGTCCCTGTAGTTCCCTAGTCCAATCTACGCACCCTAATTCTCTCCTGATGGCCTCATAATTACCCTTCCCCCAGCTATACCTACAGCCCCCAGCTTCATGCCTATCCCTGTCCATCACTAAGGTGAACGTAACCGAATTGTGGTCACTATCACCAAAATGTTCACTAACTTCCAAGCCTACACCTGGTCTGGCTCATTGCCCAGCACCAAATCCAATGTAGCCTCACCTCTAGTTGGCCTATCTACATACTGAGTCAAAAACCTTCCTGCACACTTTGTACGAAAACTGACCCCTCTAACGAGCTAGAGCTATAGCTATTCCAATCAATATTAGCAAAGTTAAAGTCCCCCATCACAATTATCCTACTACTTTCACTCCTAATCAGAATTGACTTTGCAATCCTTTCCTCAACCTCTCTAGAACTATTAGGAGGTCTGTAAAAGACTCCCAACAGGGTGACCTCTCCTCTCCTGTTTCTAATCTCAGCCCATACTACCTCAACAGACAAGTCCTCATCAAACTTCTTTTTCGATCACCGTGATACAGTCTTTGACCAGTAACGCCACTCCTCCCCCCCTTCTACCCCCTTCTCTACTCCGACTAAAGCATTTGTACCCCGGAACCTGCAACATCCATTCCTGTCCCTGCTGTACCCAAGTCTCTGAAATGGCCAGAGACTTGGAAAGCAGACATTAGCAGAGCTGGTGAAAGTTCAGAAACCTGAATGTTCCACTGAGTGTTTCTCTCTACGGGCACTGCCAGAACAGTTGAATATTCCCAACATTTTCTGTTTTCATTGAAGTAGAAATTGGTTTCAGCCAATGAAACAGTGAAGATTTAAAGTTGAGGCTAGCCTTCAGCGCTTCCAAACAGATCATTGCTAAGAATCTTCCCCCTGCCTTACTAACTTACAATTTCTGCCTTCACGTTTTAGTATCATAATGTCATAACTTGCAAGTGAAGTTACTTATCTAACTTAAATCATCTGATATGGGTGATTTCCATGAATCTGCAGACTGTTTATCAGAAATTACAGTGAGTCACAACTGTTCAATCAATGATTTGGATTTGGGAATCAAATGTAATATTCCCAAATTTGCTGGTAACATAAAAATTGGCAAGAATGTGAGTTGTAAGATGATTGTAATCAGTCTCTATGGGGAGTTGGATAGATTAATTGAGTTGACAAGGACAGGGCAGATAGGAGATAATATCAGTAAGAGTGATGTTAACCATTTTGATAAGAAAAACAGAAAGGCAGAATATTTCCTAAATGGTCAGTGGTTGGGAAGTGTTGATGTCCAAAGGGAGTCTTTATCAGTGAGCCACAAATGCAAGTGTAGCAACCAACTAGGAAGGCCTAAGTTGACCTTCATTGTGAGGGGATTTGAATATAGATGTAAAGATGTCTTGCTGCATTTATATAGAGCCTTAGTGAGACTGCCCTTGGAAAATGATGTACAGTTTTGAACTCATTATCTAAGGAAGGATGTATTTGCCATAGAGGAAATGCAATGGAGGGATATCAAATTCACCCCTTTACGGCGGGATTTTCTACTGAGGAGATGTTGACGAAATTGAGCCCGCATTCTCTCGTGAAACGTATAAATCAGCAAGTGCTCAAGACTGGGCAACCCAGGGCCAGCCACCCAGTTGGAAGTTGGATTCGTATACACTGCAGGTAATAAAGCAAGGAGGAAAAAAAGCTAGAGGAAAATCGGAGTGGAGACATTTGACGCGGGTACGATTGACTACCTGATATGCAACCCGCCAATATGAAGCAATGAAATGAAATATTAGGCCAGCCGTGGAATATTTGGTCAGCCCTTTACTGATATTATGGTAACAAATTCACGGCCAGAATCTCACGGCCAGAATAGGTTATACACTCTTCACTGTTTATTCTTCCCGATATATCAGAACCAATAGCTCGGTGCTTATCGGCTGCAATGGTGATCCAAAGAGCCGGACTAATAATTTGAAGTTAGGAGTTCAAACCCCAAGAGTGCAATTGAAGAGTTATATTGAATTAGTTCAACAAATTCGGAATTAAAAAGCAAGTATCAGTAATGGTGACCGTGAAACTATTAGATTGTTATAAAAAATACCCATCTGGTTCATGAACGGCCTTTAGGGAAGGAAATCTGCCATCTTCACTCACTCTGGTCTACATGCAAAGCCACGGTGACCGGTTGAATCTTAAATGGCCGAGCGAGCCATTCGTTTGGACTGAAGAATGCAGCTCGCTATTGCTCTCTCGAGGGCCCTTTGAGAAGGCTAATAAATACGGGGCCTGACAGCAATGCCCGCAACCCATGTAGAAAATTCTTCTAGACATTTAGTTAGCTACATCTCTGTTCTCTGGACTGGCTAGGGTGGAGGGTGGAGGGTGGGGGGAGGTGGTGGTGGTGGGAACCATGATATTACCATATTACAAGTACATAATTGAAGAAGAGTAAATAACTGAAGAAGAATGAATAACGAACAAATGTCGGAAAAGATCACTTACGCATTCGCGAATAGACTACCGAAGAAAGAAATAAAATTTATTCTTTATCTATGTATTATCACTCTGTTTTATCGTTCTATCCTCATCACTGATCTGAACTTTTTGCAGATATTTCATAAGCAGTGAGGACCTGGTCCTCCCACCCCACCCTCTCCCAACCTCACCTACCCCGTCCTCATATATTACTTCACACTGTTTCCAACTCAAACTCCTTTTGATTTGAATTCTGAAGCTGGAAAATTCATTGTGTGTCCCAATATTGCTTTACATCAACTATCACAGGGACAAAATGCAACTTTGCTTGTTGGTTAAATTTGGTTCACTCACAAATCAATGGAGATAGATACCAGGCGGGGTAGGTAATGGCAGCCGCTTAGTTATCGTTCGTTTTGTGTCAAATCATCCAAAATTGAGAGTTACCCTACACAATGAGGTCTTAAAGTCCAAACTGCTCTCTCTAATGCCTTTGGTCTTCTCTCCTACTCTTCCTGTCCGCTAGGCTATCTTTCATTGTTGATCTTGTGCCTTCGTCGATTTTTTTTGTTTGTAATGTTCCACAAGCAAGTATCACCAGCACTCCAGCGCGGAAACCGGAGTGTCTACACAACATTTATACTATTTAACGCATATCAACTCACCCTGTGCAGCGTAACTCGTCAGGTTTTGCTCTGTAGTGAAGCTCTGGTACATTAACATACAGACTCACGGGGAACAATCCTCCAATTGTTATGTCGCTGTACTGTGCCATGCCAGGTGAAACAAAATGTTCCTGTAGTTTGCATAATCCATTTGCTTTGGATTGATGAACGAGTATAGAATGCAGGATAACTAAAGAGAATTTCCAATACATTGCAGGAGCCGAAGGAAGCAACGTATTGCAATAGTTAGAATATCTTATATATCTACCACTTATACAGATCATTAGATGTATCAGACCGTCGGGATACCTAGGTATACATTGGCTTAATCCCAAATGATCCGAGTGCAGTTTCTAAAACGGAATTTAATTAAAATATGTATATATATGTGTATGTATTTCCCTCCTGCGCTTGTTTCCTGTGTATATCCTGGGGAGTTTTTCAAATTGCCATCAAGTATTGATCATACTTGAATAATTCGAAGTAACTACTCCTGTCCAATGAGCATAGGATTTTCTTCAGGATCTTTACACAGATATTGAAAGGGATCCAACCTGACTTATCACAAATTGTAACTCAAATAAACAACATCTGGAAACTGAAAAATGTTAGATTCAATACAAGTTAAAGTATTCTCTTTAATTGTTCCAATATGATGTGCATCTCTGATGTCGTTTGCAGTCTGTTATTTAGCTGATACTCCAAATATTCTAAATGTGGGTATATCATTCTGAATGAAATTGGACTTAGGCAGCAGTGCAAGATGGATAGTGCCCATGTTAGATGCTGCCAAATGTTGTTCTTTTATTTCCAAAGTACAAAGTTATCATTCAGTTCACTGTTGTCCATTTTGTGCTTCTGCCCAAGGTTAGATTTAGCTCGTTCAGATTGTACTTTTATTAAATGTGGCTCTGTGTTGGTTGGGATAAATCATACATTAAAAGGCTCCAAAGAAATATGCCCAGCCATATACCTCAAGTTAGTATCACTAATAAAAGCAGGAGCTTAGGGGCCAATGTAAATGAGGTCAATAGTATGAAAGATAAACACTACGTAGAGAACAGCTGCAGTTAGAATGTGTGAAAATTATTTGAAGCCTTTGCTGAGAATGTTACATCATTGTAGAGATGTAGCATCTACTCTGCTGAATGAGGAATGAAGTATTGATTGGCCTAATCCTGAAAAACATAAGAACTAGGAGCAGGAGTAGGGCATCTGATCCCTCGAGCCTGAGCTGCCATTCAATAAGATCTCTTCATGAACTCAGCTCCACTTACCAGCCTACTCTTTTTAATTCCTTTACCATTCAAGTTCTATCTTTGACTAAAAATCACTCAATAAGGTAGCCTCAACTATTTCACTAGGCAGGGCATTCCACAGATTCACAACCCTTTGGACAAAAAGGTTCCTCCTCAATTTAGTCTTAAATCTGTTCCCAGTTATTTTGAGGACATGCCCCCTATTTCTAGTTTCATCTGCCAGTGGAAATGACCTCACTACTTCTATCTTATCTATTCCCTTTATAATTTTTTTGCTTCAATAAGATCTCCCCTCATTCTTCTGAATTCCAACGAGTATAGTCCCAGTCTACTCAGCTTCTCCTCATAAGCCAATCTTCTCAACTCCAGAATCAACCTAGTGAATCTCCTCTGCACCCCCTCCAATGCCAGTATATCCTTTCTCAAGTAAAGAAACCAAAGCTGTACCCAGTACCCCAGGTGTGGCCTCACCAACACCTTACGGAGCTGCAACATAACCTCCAGGTTTTCAAAACTCCATTCCTCAAGCAAAGAAGAACAAAATTCCAATTGCTTTCTTCATTACCTGCTGCACCTGGAAACCAACTCCTTGTGATTCCTGCACAAGGACACCCAGGTCCCTCTGCACAGCAGCATGCTGCAAGTTTTTATCATTTAAATAATTGTACATGTTTCTGTTATTCCTATCAAAATGGATGACCTCACATTTATCAATATTGTTCTCCACCTGCCAAACCCTCACCTACTCATTTAGACTATCTATATCACTTCGCAGAATATCAGTGTCCTCTGCACACTTTGCTCTGCCACTCATCTTAATGTGATCTGTGAATTTTGACACACTACACTTGGTCCCCAATTCCAAATCATCTAGCAAATTGTAAACAATTGCAGTCCCAACACTGATCCCCGAGGCACACCAATAGTCACAAATCGCCAACCAGAAAAAGACGCCCAATTACCCCTGCTCTTTGATTGCTGTTAATTGACCAATACTCTATCCATGTTAATACATTACCCGTAACACTTGTGCACATTTATCATATGCTGCAGTCTTTGGTGTGGCACCTTGTCAAATGTCTTCTGAAAATCCAGATACACCACATCTACAGATCCCCCATTGTCTACAGTGCATGTAAGAATTCCACCAAACTGGTCAAATATTACTGCCTTCATGAACCTATGTTGTATCTTCCCAGTGGGATAATATCTATCCAGATGTCTTGCTATTCCATTTGTGATGATAGATTCAAGCATTTTCCGTACTACAGAAGTTAAACTAGCCAGCATATAGTTATCCACCTTTTGCCTATCTTCTTTTTCAAATGGTGGCATCACTTTTGCTGTGGGAACCACTCCAGAATTCAGTGAATTTTGATAAATTACCACTTTTGAATTTGTTACTTCCCCCACCATTCCTTTTAGTACCCTGGAATGCATTCCATCAGGGCCAGGAAACTTAGCTACCTTTAGCCCCATTAGCTTGCCCAACGCTACCTCTTTAGTGATAACAATCATTTTTAGGTCCTCACCTGCCATATCCTTCTTGTCATCAATTTTGGCATGTTGTCTTCCACTGTGAAGGCCGACACAAAATACTTGTTCAATGACTCTGCCGTTTCCTCATTTCCAGTTATTACATCTCCCTTCTCATCCTTGAAAGGATCAATGTTTATTTTGGCCATTCTTTTTTATGTTATATGTTAGTAGAAACTTTTACTATCTGTTATCTATTAAGAATAAAGTGAGTTGAATGGAGAATGGCACAATGCAGAGCCTCTCAGGATTACTCCTTAATTCTTTAATGAGATATGGGCATCACTGTCAAGTGTCAAGGCCAGTGTTTGTTGCCCATCATCTCTAATTGTCCTTGAACTGAATCCCTTGCTAGGGAATTTCAGAGTGAAATTCAGAGTCAATCACATTGCTGCATGGTCACATGTAAAGACAGCAAACTTTCTTCCCTCAAATGCATTTTTTTGCTTAAAGGTAAACATTAGTGAACTAGATGTGTCTTTGCGATAGCAGATGATAATTTCATGGCACCATTACCCAGAGTAGCTCTCAATTCCAGATTTTTATTAAGTGGATAAATTCCACTAGCTTTCCTGGTGAGACAATGAACCAACATCCTTTGATTACTTCAGGAACTTTTAAGCGGTTATTGGTTAGGCACATGGCGCAACACCAGAATTATAGGGAGGGGATAGTTGATACTAGGATTGAACATAGCTTGGCACGACATTGAGGGCCAAAGGGCCTGTACTGTTCTGTTATGTTCTATGTTTCTATGTAACCTCGGCATGGTGGTACTACTGCTGTCAATGAGAATTCCCATTGACATCACCCCATGTCACTGGGAAATTCCTGGGCAGGGGGTTCACTGTTACCGGGACCAGAGAAAATCATCGGTGTGAGTAGCCAGAGAATTCTGGCCCAGATCTTGCCTGGAATGGCTTGGTAAAGGACTTGAGTCTTCTTGAGGTTAATTTTGAATTCTTTGCTATGCTCCTGCGAAGATGTCAAATGTGGTTTGGAGATTCTCTTCTGGGCACATGGAGATTGAGATGTCATCCAAGTACTGAGGTTCCCTGGGTGATGGTAATCTAATTTTCTTCTTGGATTTCCATCTGTTCATGTTGAAAAATTTTCTGTCCCTCCTGTAGATGATGTCCACTCCACTGGGAAGCTTGTTCTTGACAGGATGAAGGATGATGGTATTAAAAATTGAGAAAAGGGAAATGTGAAAACACATCCCTGCTTTAGCCTGGTCTTGACTTTCAATGTTTCTGTCTTATTTGCATCAGTGAGGGCTGTTGTTGACTTTGAATGTTGGAGATAAATTTCTCTGGTCAGCCAGGTTTTGACAGAATTTTCCATAGCCCTTCCTACTATGGCAGCATGGTGGCACAATGGTTAACACTGCTGCCTCACGGTGCCTGGGACCTGGGTCTGATTCTTGTCTTGGGTCACTGTCTGTGTGGAGTTTGCACATTTTCCCTGTGTCTGTCTGGATTTCCTCTGAGTGCTCCAGTTAACCCTCCCACAGTCTAAAAGACGTGCTGATTAGGTTCATTGACCATACTAAATTCTCCCTTAATGTATCTGAACAGATGCTGGAGTGTGATGACTAGGGGTTTTCACAGTACCTTCATTGTGTAAGTCTACTTCTAACACTAATAAAAAATTAAATTTAAACTTGATCTACTGAGTTGATAGCTTTAGTCAGATCAATGAAGACCATGTAGAATCATCAATTTGCTCCTGACATCTCTCTTGAAGATTTTGAACAGTGAAAATCATGTCCACTGCTCCACAGTTTTGTTGGAAGTCACACTGACTTTCTGGAAAGACTACTGCAGAGACTGGCAGAAAGCATGAGCGAGAATTCAAATGATGATTTTCTTGGCAATAGAGAATCGGGGGATTCCTCATTAGTTTCCACAGTCTGCTTTGTCTCCTTTTTTGAAGATGTTTCTTTTCTGACCCAGATTTTCAGGAACTGGTGGAGATGACATGTGATCTCTTCTTTAAGGTTGAAAACTTTCACTGGAATCCCATCCACTCCTGTGGCTTTTCCATTCTTCACATATTAAACATTAAACTTGGGAGCAAGTGAATAAGTAGTAAACATAGCTGCATCAAAATCAGAAAAACACATGTAAAAGCTGAAGAAAAATGCTTAGCAGAGATGTTTGAAAAGTACAATGTTGCTGTTTTTACTCTTTTGTGGAACTGCTTACCTCAAAGAATCAATACCATCAGCAAATGGGGGTGGCTCAGTGACACAGTCATTAACACTGTTCTCTCAAAGCATCAGGGACTGGGTTCGATTCCGGGCTTGGGTCACTGTCAGTGCAGAGTTTGCACTTTGTCCCCGTGTCTGCATGGGTCTCCTCCAGGTGCTCTGGTTTCATCCCGCAGTCCAAAAGGCGTGCTTGTTAGGTGCATCGGCCATGCTAAATTCTCTCTCAGTGTATCTGAACAGGCATCAGAGTGTGGTGGCTCGGGGATTTTCACAGTAACTTCATTACAGTGAGAATGTAAGCTTACTTGTGACACTAATAAACAAATTTTATACAAATCACTGATAAATATTGATAAATCTTTATTGAATTGCTTCATGATTGTTAACCTCAGTTAGAAGCTTTGTCATGAAAGTTCAAAATGACTAGCGCTTGTTGGAAACAGAAATAGCAACATCAATAAAAATATAGGCAACTGACATGATGATAAGTGTACAAAACACAGGAAGTTTTTTTTCACTGAAACTAGAGAAATGAAATCACTTAAAAAAGGAAAGAGAAGATTATTTTGAGTCTGACAATATTATTTGTGACACTATAATTTTGCTACTGCAAAGCAGAAGTAAATGTCTGAAGAAAACTATTGATTTATTTTACATGCTTTTTGACAAAGTTTGGATGAAGATGCTAAAACTGCAGTAAAAAATTAAGTAAATTCTAGCAGGAGGACATAGACACAATTCTTTTTGAAAATGAAGTGAAACCGTTCATTTCACAGATGAGCTCTGTGCTTCAAGATCACAAGATAATTTGTGCAGACTTGCATATGATGGTTTGCAGGCAACCTTCCCAAATGTGGAAGCCATTCTGAAAATATTTTTAACAATACTTGTCACAGATGCTTCCAACGAACATTCTTTAGCTGTACTGAAAAGAGTTTTAAAATATTATCTGTGAAGACTTGTTCCAGGAATATTTGACAAGTTCAGCAATATTAATGTTTGAATGTGTTCTTCAACAATAATGTAAATGATAACTTTGTGAAGAAAAAGTATAGGAAATAAGCTATCGAAATTGCCATGCAAATGTGGGATGATGCAAGAAGGACTTAAAAATCTGTCACACTTGATTGGCTCATTCTGTCCTACACTGGCCTGCACTGCAATTGTGCCATTGGCTGATTTTCCCATCTTGTTGCTTATCAGCAAGTTCCATCTTTGCTCGCACCAACCGCAATATTGACACATAGACATTCTGACAAGGGCTAAGCTTGGATTTCAATTCAGCAATTTATTCATATAGCCATGTTTTTACAAATTAAAAAGCTCTAAAGCAGTGATCAACTTATGTATTTTTGTTTCTTTAGCCATTGCATTCTGTAGGGTGAGGGTGAACAGCACTGGGACAGGTGTAATGTCAGGGGTGGGTGTGAAAACAAAGGTGAGTGGGGGACCCCACGAACTGTAAGTCCTCTATCTATACTGAGCTATTCTGTTGTTCAATTATTCTGTTTGTACATGTGACTTCTGTGGAGGCAAGGTGCAGAGGCTTTTAGGATTCAACCCTTACTGAGGGTTTTGAGGCTGAGAAAAAATGTTACTGGGGAAGGAGGATTAAAGTTATCCAATTTCACAAGATTCATTTACTGAAATGAATACATTGTTTCCTCACATTTCTGATTAGAGCCAGATGTCTCTATAACTGCACTATCCTTCTAATATTTTCCTCTTCCTCTTTATCTCCATCACCTCTGGAAATCCTAATCCTTTCTGCATGGTAATGATATGCAGAAAGTACTGAATGGACTGCATCAGGACTCTGCCAGATTGAGACTGGCCCATGAAATATCATTTCAAAATGCATCTGGCCTTTGCTCCCATCCATACTATCCCAATCGGAGACAGTAACAGAAAGTGTGGGATGAAGTGGTAATTCTTTCAGAGACCCATCACATCTATGATGAGTTGAATGGTCTCTCTTGTACTAGGTGATTATACAAATCCATGGACCACATTATATATATTCTCTTTTCTCAATCTAAGATGCTTTGGGTGCAGATGGAATCTCTTGTCTCTTGGTCAGCCTCAAACTTTCCACTCTCCATAAGTTTTGGTTTATTCAAAACTCTGTTGTTCATGCTCTTAAACATATCAAATCCTGTTCAGCTTTTACCCCAGCGTCTCCTCCACCCACTCTCTTGCCCCAGTCACTGGCCCAATCTGACTCCCATTCCAGCAAACCTCAGTTTAACAATTTTTATCATTCACTTCAAGCCCTTCATAGCTTTTCTCTTCCCAATTTCTTCCAGCCTTACATTCCTTCAAAATCATTTCAATCCTGTGGTCCTGACTGATTTCATGTTCCCAATTTTCACTGCTCCATCATGCATGTCTGTGATTAAACTGAATAATGGTGCATCAATGGCAGCTTCCTGCTGTCTGGGATGACAGGCCCAGCCAGCCAATCAGACAGCCCATGACTGGGAGCTGGGTGTTGGGGAGGATGGGGTCTCAGCGTACAACCAGTTTTTGTGCCACATGGGACCATTGTCTATGGGGTGGCTTCTCCATGGGCATGAGGTGTCCAGAACAGAGTGTCCCCCTTCTCCAGAGCCTACTAGGTCACTATCGGTGTCTCCAGGTGATCTTTTCATATGGCAGCAGACACTTCCATTCAGGTAAAATATTGTGAAGGCAGTAAGTGGCCTTTAATTATCCACTTAAATATCTCAATTGTATTCTCAGTGGACAGCTTATCTGTCACTGCCAAAATGTCACAGGGGTCAGAATGATGGATACACCACACAACACGTTTCTGTGTCAGTTTGCCACCTTCCCATGCCCAGCCCATCCCCAGAGAACTGCTGAAGATCAGTCCAATGTCTTTCTCAACTTCAAGGCAAAAACTTTTACAACCAATGAATTAGTGTTTGCAGCAGAGGCACTATTGTAATGTAGGAAATATGGAAGACAATTTGTACACAGCAAGCTCCCACAAATTGACGTGATTATGAGTGGATGACACTGTGGCACAAGTACTACCTCACAGCGCCAGGGACCCAGCTTTGATTCCCGGCTTGGGTTACTGTCTGTGTGGACTTGCACGTTGTCTGTATGGGTTTCCCCTGGGTGCTCCAGTTTCCTTACACAGTCTGAAACTTGTGCTGGTTATGTGGATTAACCCAAACAGGAGACTAGGGGAACATCACAGTAACTTCACTGCAGTGTTAATGTAAGACTTATTTGCGACTAATAAATAAGCTTTTCTGCACTATTGGATTCTATGATTCAATGACTGGATCATCTGCTTTCATGATATCAATTGAAGAACAAATATCGGTCAGAGCGCACAGGATAGCTCCCCTACCCTCTTTCATATAAAACCCTGTGACTTGTTACATCCATTTGTGAGGAAAAACAGTTTAACATCTCATCCAAAAAAAAGCAGCCTCTCTGACAGTGCAACCCTCGCTCAGTACCACAGCCACATGGCAGCCTTGACTTTTGTACTCCACTCCTCAAGTGAAACTTTTTTTTATTTATGAGACACGGGTGTCACTGGCTGGCCAGCATTTATTGCCCACTCCTAGTTGCCCTTGAACTGAGTGTCTCACTCAGCCCATTTCAGAGGGTAGTTCAGCGTCAACCACATTGCAGTGGCTCTGGAGTCACATGTAGGGCAGACAGGGTAAGGACAGCAGATTTCCTTCCCTAAAGGACATTAGTGAGCCAGATGGGTTTTTCTGACCATCGACAATGGTTTCATGGACATCAGTAGATTCCTAATTTCACATTTTTTTGTTGAATTCAAATTCCACCATCTGCCGTGGTGGGATATGAACAAAGAACAAAACAAAACAGCATGGGAAATATCCTGGGATCCTGGGATCCCAGAACGTTAGCTGAATTTCTGGATCAATACTATGGGGATGATATCATAGGCCATCACCTCCCCTTAGAAACTTGAACCTGGATCCTTCCAAAGCAAAGATAAAGGTGTTATCAGGTGAGCTTTGGCTGACTCTGTAACGGCACCATAGAAATGCAAGCATTTCTTTCTGTAACCCTGTAAATAAACATGATCAGTGAAATGTTAAAAAGTGATTGCACAAGCATCTGGATAAACATGTCTTCTGAGCTTTGTGGAGGCAGTCAGCTCGACTGAGAGTTATATTCATTTAAAAATGGGCAGTAATTAAATTTCCTCACCACATTCTGCAATGGGGCAATGAAACATTGAACAATAAATCTCCTGATGATGTTACACAGAGAAACAGTTCCTGAGCTCTGATGTTATTTAATCTGTCAATAAGAATTACTTGTTCCTTTACACATTCCCAATTGGATTCTTCTTAGCAACATCGGAGACTGGTTCTGTGCATAATTTGCTCAATTGTCATGATAGAATATAGAGAGAATTCCCCTGCTTGCTCCTATTTTACAATGACCTCAGCTGTTAGAATCCAAAGATTATTACTTTAATACCATGAGGATTTTGAGAGTTAGTGCTCAGAATAGCCAGTTCTATTTTGGAATGGTGCACCAGAAAACCTTGATTGATTTTCCAAGGTAATTAGGAACTTATTTCCACATTGCAGAACATTTCTTCTTCTTCCCAATGCTGCTGCCACATTTCTATTTCAGTTTTTATTTAAATTTCATTTTAATATTTTGTCTTCTCACTTGCAAGTGCCATTTGCTGCTGCTTTTCCCATTTCCTCACCCCTTTAATAGAGGTGTACAAGATTATGAGGGGTATAGATAGAGTAAACAGGGTTAAGCTTTTTCCTAGGATGGACTCGAATAGCATGAGGGGTCACGGGCTTAGGGTGAGGGGAGTAAGATATAATTTGGATGCTAGAGGGAGTTTTTTCACACTGAGGGTGGTGGGGGTATGGAATGCGCTGCCAAATAAAGTGGTGGAGGCAGGTACTCTGGAGTTATTTAAGAGATACTTAAATGGGCACATGAACAGAATGGGAATGGAGGGGTATAGAAAACTGATTTAAAATAGGGATCATGAGCCTTGGGAGTCCCTGGGAAGTGTGTAAATAGATGATGATATTGATGTACTTGTTTTTACCCTACAGGTGCTATGGTCCACCTTGTTGTCTAACAAGGGGCATACACGCGATGGGTCGTGAGAGGGCTGCTCTTGGATTTTTTTTTGAGAGTATCCTAGTGCTTCACATCGCTAGTGTATGCTTGACCTGGACCACTTGATGGGCAACACGACAGCTCAGTGACTATCGCTGTGCTGTGCAGATACATGGATTTGGGCCTGTGTCTGTGGGAGTTTGCGCATTCTCCCCGTGCTTGCGTGGGTTTTCTCCGGGTGCTCCGGTTTCCTCTCACATCCCAAAGATGTGCTTTTAGGCTAATTGGCAAAACAAATTCTCCCTAAATTGTCTCAAATTTGGTTTTTAATCCATAGATCTATCAATATAGACAGGGATCACGGGTAGAGGTGGGAACATTGAGGTGGCGGCACAGGCTCGTTGGGCCAAAGGGACTGTTTCCCGTGCTGTTTTGTTCTTTGTTCTTTGTTCTTTATTATATTACTGACCTCGTAACTCAGGGGGTTACGGTAGCGATGATATGTTTCTGGACAAGATCCCTAAAGAAGGCAAGTTTAAATTCCATCAGGGCAGTTTGAGGCTTTATATTCTGTTGGAAATGAAAAGTTGTTCACAGTAAAAGCAATCAGGAAGCTGGTGGAATTCATTAAAAACAACAAATGGTTCAAAAAAAAACTCAATAAGGTTAGTAAGACATGACCTACCCTTCACAAAACCATGCTGACTATCCCCAATCAATTCATTTCTCTCTAAATAACTATAAAAGTTGATAAGGTTGTTAAGAAGGCATATGGAGTCTTAGCTTTTATTGGTAGGGGGATTGAATTTTGGAGCCGCAACGTCATGTTGCAACTGTACAAACTCTAGTGCGGCCGCACTTGGAGTATTGTGTGCAGTTCTGGTCCCCACATTATAAGAAAGATGTGGAGGCATTGGAGAGGGTACAGAGGAGGTTTACCAGGATGTTGCCTGGTATGGAAGGCAGGTTTTATGAAGAAAGGCTGAGGAATTTGAGGTTGTTTTCGTTAGAAAGAAGGCGGCTAAGAGGAGACCTTATTGAAACATATAAGATGATTAGAGGTTCAGATAGGGTGGACAGTGATAGCCTTTTTCCTATGATGGAGAAAGCTAGCACAAGGGGACACAGCTTTAAATTAAGGGATGGTAGTTATAGGACGGATGTCAGAGGTAGGTTCTTTACCCAGAGGGTGGTAATGGTATGGGATGCCCTGCCTGCGGCAGTTGTAGATGCGCCAAGTTTGGTGGCGTTTAAGAGGTTAGTAGATATGTTTATGGATGAAAAAGGAATGGTTTAGGTTAGAGGGTCATTGCTTTTTTCTAATTGGTCGGCGCAACATCGAAGGCCGAAGGGCCTGCTCTGCGCTGTAATGTTCTATGTTCTATGTTCACAAATATCCTTTAGGGGGATGGAAATCTAGTCTCGGCCTGAAAATGATTCCAATCCCATGTTAACATGATGTAAGAGGAGAGCTCGGCCAGCGGAACAGTTCTCTGGAATTCTCTGTCCCAAAGGGTATTGGAGGTGGATAAATATTTGATAGATTGAGGAATAGAGGGTTATGGGGAAATGGCACAGAAAGAGAGCTGAGGCTGGTATAGATCAGCTCTGATTGTATTGAATGGTGGGGCAGGCTTGAAGGGCTGGATAGCCCAATCTGCTTCTTTTTCTTATGTTTTGTGTGTTGTATTTGATCACACAGATTGAGTTGTGCAATCGCTGTGCCTGTAACATAACTGTTAGCCACAGGTTTCTGCCTGGATCCAAGAATCAGACCATCCATAATATTGAGCAACGTGAAGATATTTAATTAAACAGCATCAATAAAATGCATTTTTCATTGTGGTTATGGATTGCAATCTTCACAGAATATTGAATCCCAAAACATGAGTTAAAATTCCTGGGATTGCGATTGGAATATGATTTCTGCTCTCCTCACTGCCTCACTGGCTGCTCCACTTTCAATCACTCACTGCTTCCCTCTCACTTGCAGCCCTGTATACTTGATGTCTATTAGAAAGCAAAGAGACCAGAGAGTGATGAGTGAGCTGGCAAGGAAAGCAGAGTGACAAATGAAGTGAGCAATTGGATGGCAAGATTTCAACAGATGCACGATGATGACATTAACAATATCATATGTTAGCATGGTTAGTAAGTTTGCAGATGATGCTAAGATTGGTGGCATAATGCACAGTGAAGAAAGCTATCTGCAATTGCAATGGGGTCTTGATCAATTGGGCCAGTGGGCTGATGAATAGCAGATGGAGTTTAATTTAGACAAACGTGAAGTGATGCATTTTGGTAGATTGATTTAATCAGCTAATGGTAGGGTGGTGGGGAGAGTTACAAAACAAAGAGATCTAGGGGCACAGGTTCATACTTCCCTGAAAGTAGAATCACAGTTGAACAGAGTGGTGAAGAAGGCATTTGGCATGCTTGGTTTCATTGGTCAGAACATTGAATACGGGAGTTGGAATGTCTTATTGAAGTTGTACAAGACGTTGGTAAGGTCACACTTGGAATACTGTGTGTAATTCTGGTCACCCTATTATAGAAAAGACTATAAACTAGAAAGAATGCAGAAAAGATTTACTGGGATGTTACCAGGATTTGATGGATTGAGTTATAAGGAGAGGCTAGATAGACTGGGACTTTTTTATCTGGAGTGTAGGAGGCTGAGGACCTTATAGAGATCTATAAAATAACAAGGGACACAGATCAGCAAGATGTATCTTTACCCAAAGATAGGGGAGTTCTAAAACTAGAGGGGATATGTTTAAGGTGAGAGGGGAGAGATACAAAAGCATCTAGAGGGGCAATTTTTTCACACAGAGGGTGGTAAGTATCTGAAACAAGTTGCCAGAAGTAGTGGTAGAGGCGAGTACAATATTGTCTTTTAAAAAGCATTTAGATAGTTTCATGCTTACGATGGGTGTAGAGGGATATGGGCCAAATACGGGCAATTGGGATTAGATTAGAGGTTTTAAAAAAGAAAGGGTGACATAGACAAATTGGCCAAAGGTCCTGTTTCCATGATGTAAACCTCTTGATTCTGACTCTATGTGCACCTCAGGGAGGATGTGGTTGCCAACTTCCTGTTGCTGGTGCAAAATGTTGACATCGAGGGCATTGACTTCCTGTTTCAGTGTGGTGGTAGAGGTACACTGAATATGCTGAAGAATTGCCTCAGGTTTCTGGTTGGGTTCTCACTCCTTCTCTCCGTTGATTTCTAAGCAAACCTGAGACAGAGAAATGGAGGGAACTGAGTTCCAATGCCACACATGATATCATGATGCCCATCTACTGAAGGGATTGGCAATCTCAAAACTCTCATTCGTATACTGGCTGGCTTATTGAAAGAAAATGCAGGTGATAGAAATAGACAGATATACGCATAGCAACTCAGGATACAAGGGACATATATACATGCCTCAGTGACTGACCACTCTAACGATCTAGGGCAGTCAGGGTTATTTTAGCAGCTGATGGTGCCATTTAAATTATTATGTGGAAGGCCTGTGCAGTCAATCTCTGCACAAGTGCAATTGATCACAGTGCAGTCAGTCATTCACTGAGAGGCCAGAGAAATTGATCACAATGAAATTAATCAATCACCAAGTGATAGAGCAAAGAATAAAGTTACAGCATAGAAACAAGCCCTTGGGTCCTCCAAGCCTGCACCGACTATGATTCCCTAACTAAAAAAAATCCTTGTGCCCTTATTCAGTCATTATTCCTCTATTTCCTCTCTATTCCTGTGCACATCCAGAAGCCTCCTGATCCCCAGCATTAACTATAAAAATAGAAGAAATAGCAAGTGAACCATTGGTCTTTGACTCTGCCACCATTCAAAAACATCATGTCCTCAACTGCATCCCCTCTCAATTCCTTCAGCTTCCAAACATCAATCCCTCACTTGTATGCAGCCCTGGACTGAATAATCCACCAGCCTCTCAGGCAGAGAATTCTAAAGATTCACAGCCTGTTGTTTGAAGCTCCTTAAGAATTTTACTATTTAATAAGAGCAACCCTTCTTAAAGATTAATCCCTCACCTGGGAAACCTTGTCAACCCAATTTCTGTTACATTCCATCTAGGCCAAATATAGCTTTCCTGAGATAATCTGACCAAAACTGTACACAAGAGGGTGTGTAGGGTGATTTAGCTAATTGGATTAGGAATTGGCTAGCTGATAGAAGACAGAGGGTGGTGGTTGATGGGAGATATTCATCGTGGAGTTCGGTTACAAGTGGTGTATCTCAGGGATCTATTTTGGGGCCCCTGCTGTTTGTAAGTTTTATAAATGATCTGGATGAGGGTATTGAAGGATGGATTAGTAAATTTGCGGATGACCCTAAAGTTGGTGGAGTGGTAGATAGTGAAGAGGGGTGTTATAGTTTGCAGAGAGACTTGGACAAGTTGCAGAGCTGGGCTGAGAGGTGGCAAATGGAGTTTAATGTGGAAAAGTTTGAGGTAATGCACTTTGGCAGGAATAATAAATGTGTAGAGTATAGGACTAATGGTAGGATTCTTAATAGTGTTGACGAACAGAGGGATCTTGGTGTATATGTGCATAGATCCCTGAAAGTAGGCAGTCAAGTCGATAAGGTTGTTAAGAAGGCATATGGAGTCTTAGCTTTTATTGGTAGGGGGATTGAATTTCAGAGCCGCAACTTCATGTTGCAACTGTACAAAACTCTAGTGCGGCCGCACTTGGAGTATTGTGTGCAGTTCTGGTCCCCACATTATAAAAAAGATGTGGAGGCATTGGAGAGGGTACAGAGGAGGTTTACCAGGATGTTGCCTGGTATGGAGGGCAGGTCTTATGAAGAGAGTCTGAGGGATTTGAGGTTGTTTTCGTTAGAAAGGAGGCGGCTAAGAGGGGATCTTATTGAAGCATATAAGCTGATTAGAGGTTTAGATAGGGTGGACAGTGATAGCCTTTTTCCTAGGATGGAGAAAGCTAGCACGAGGGACACAGCTTTAAATTAAGGGGTGATAGTTATAGGACGGATATCAGAGGTAGGTTCTTTACCCAGAGGGTGGTTAGGGAGTGGAATGCCCTGCCTGCGGCAGTTGTAGATGCGCCAAGTTTGGTGCGTTTAAGAGGTTAGTTGATAAGTATATGGAAGAGAAGGGAATGGTTTAGTTTGGAGGGTCATCGCTTTTTTCATAATTGGTCGGCGCAACATCGAAGGCCGAAGGGCCTGTTCTGCGCTGTAATGTTCTATGTTCTATGATCTAAGACTCCAAATGTAGTCCCTGCAAGGATTCTATATGATTGCTGCAAATGCTCTTTACTCCTAATCTCAATCCCTCTGAAATGATGGTCAACTTGCCATTTGTTTGCCTACATGTTTGCTGTACCTGCATCACAATTTCCTGTGAATCTTGTACAAAAACACTCAAATCATCTGAATATTAACTTTTCTCAGCACCTCAATATTTAAGTTATATTTTTCTGACAGAATTGGATAAATTCATGTTTCTCCACATTACTCCAACTGCCATGTTGTTACCAATCAGCCTATCACTATCACTCTGTAACCTCTTTGCATTCTCCTTATAGTTTACTTCCCACCTAATCTTGTATCATTGGCAAAGTTGAACATGTTACACTCAGTGCCCTTACGTGAGTCATTGTGTGTGTGTTCATGTGTGTACACATGTGCATGTGTGTATGCATGTGCATGCACATGTGTATGCATGTAAATGCGTGTGTCTGCATGAGCATGTGTGTGCATATTTATGTGTTTGTGTACACACATATACGCATGTGTGAGTGATTGTGTGTGTGTGTGAATGAACATGTGCGTGTTTGCATGTATGTGTGTACGTGTGAATGTGCGATTGTGTGCACGTGCGTATGTGCATACGTGAGTACACACAAAGTGCACATATGCGTGAGTGATTGTGTTTGCGTGTATTTATATGTGTTTGCGTGGATAGCATTCATCCATTAACCAACTACATTGACACAAATTATCTATTCGCTTGCTGGAAATCGCTGTGATTTATTTGACTGCTGTATTTCCCCACACTACAACAATAGATATTCATTGATTGTTTTGGAAGATTGTAAAAGATTTGAAACTTGTAATGCTTGTACCAAAATTTGTAATGCATCAAGCAGCCACCAGGGGCCAGACAATAGCTGAGAATAAATCCCAGTGCAGTTCAGGAGATGGAGGCGCAGATTCGGGGAAGAGTGAGTCACAGGGGTAAACCCTCTTAAACAGGACACCAACTTTCAGGGGTGGGCACCCAACAAGCTCAACAATCTAATTTTAAAGAACATTGAGTGCAATTGACGAGCGATCCGGTGCCTATTTCGGTTCATTTCAATGAATTACTCTCCCATTACACACACCTCTTATTGAACCTGTTTAACCCTACCCTCATTTTCAACAATAAGACTGCTTACTTCCACCTGGATAGTATCGCTCTTGCCTCCGCTCCTTTGCTGCTGAAACACTCTTCCATGTCTTTATGACTTCTGGACTCGGCCATTCCAATACAACCCTCCCACAGGGATCAACGTCCTGTATTTAAAGGAATCGTCCCTTTTATTGTCTTTTGGCCTTTTGTCATGTATTTCTAAAACCGCCTGTGGGAGACTGAGCCTAGGAGCCATGATGTGGAGATGCCGGTATTGCACAGGGGCGGGCACAGTAAGAAGTTTCACAACACCAGGTTAAAGTTCAACAAGTCTATTTGGTCGCAGGAGGTTTCGGAGCACTGCTCCTTCAGCAGGTGAGTGGAGAGATGGGTTCACAAACAGGGCATATACAGACAGACTCAATTACAAGATAGTATTTCGAATGCGAGTCTTAACAGACAATCGAGGTGCAGACAATGTGAGTGGAGAGAGAGTTAAGCACAGATTAAAGAGTGAAGAAGTTCATCTCAGTCCTGAATGGCTTACCCCTTATTCTTAAGCTGTAACCTCTAATTTTAGACTTCCCTAACATTGGGAACATTCTTTCTACATCTAACCTGTCCAGTCCCTTCAGGGTTTTATATATTTCTATGAGATTGCTTCCTCTGGCAGCACATTTCATGCACCCACCACTGTCTGCTTGAAAAACTTCCCTCGCACATCTCCCTTAAACTTTCCTGCTCTCACCTTGAACTTGTGCTCCCTTGTAATTGACACCTCCACTCTTGGAAAAATTGTCAATGCTTCTCTTTATTTTGTAGGCCTCTATCAGATCTCCCCTCAGTGTCCGTCTCTCCAGTGAAAAAAATCCCAGATTATTCAACCTCTCCTCAAAACCAATACCCTCGAGACCAGCAACATCCCAGCGAACCGTCTTTGCACTCTCTCCAAAGCTTCCACGACATTCTGATAACGTAGTGACCAAAACTGCACGCAATATTCTAAATGTGGCCTAACCAAGTTTTATATAGTGGCAACGTGATTTCCGAACTCTTATACTCATTGGTCTGGCTTATGAAGGCAACCATACCGTATACCTTTGTAATGATCTTGGTGATCTGTGTTGGCACTTTCAGGGAACGGTGGACCTGCACGCCCAGATCCCTCAATGTGTTAATATTCCTAAGGGTTCTGCCACTTACAGTATAATTCATACCTAAATTTGATCCTGCAAAATGTGTCACCTCTCATTTGTCTGGATTAAACTCCATCTGCCATTTCTGTGCCCAAGTTGGCAGTCAAGTCGATAAGGTTGTTAGGAAGGCATATGGAGTCTTAGCTTTTATTGGTAGGTGGATTGAATTTCGGAGCCGCAACGTCATGTTGCAACTGTACAAAACTCTAGTGCGGCCGCACTTGGAGTATTGTGTGCAGTTCTGGTCCCCGCATTATAAGAAAGATGTGGAGGCATTGGAGAGGTACAGAGGAGGTTTACCAGGATGTTGCCTGGTATGGAGGGCAGGTCTTATGAAGAGAGGCTGAGGGATTTGAGGTTGTTTTCGTTAGAAAGGAGGCGGCTAAGAGTGGACCTAATCGAAACATATAAGATGATTAGAGGTTTAGATAGGGTGGACAGTGATAGCCTTTTTTCTAGGATGGAGAAAGCTAGCACGAGGGGACACAGCTTTAAATTAAGGGGTGATAGTTATAGGACGGATATCAGAGGTAGGTTCTTTACCCAAAGGGTGGTGCGGGAGTGGAATGCCCTGCCTGCAGCAGTTGTAGATGCGCCAAGTTTGGTGGCGTTTAAGAGCTTAGTTGATAAGTATATGGAAGAGAAGGGAATGGTTTAGTTTGGAGGGGCATTGCTTTTTATATTGGTCGGCGCAACATCGAAGGCCGAAGGGCCTGTTCTGTGCTGTAATGTTCTATGTTCTAAGTCTCCAATCTATCTATATCCTGTAGTATCTTTACTGCGCTAATCTTCGTATTATCCATATCTTACTAATCAGACCAGCCACATTTTCCTCCAGATCATTTATATAAACTACAAACAACAGAGATCCCAGCACTGATTTCTGTGAACACCACTAGCTACAGACCTCCATTCTAAAAAACACCCTTCCACTGCTACTCTCTGTCTTCTATAACAAAGATATGGTGATAGCCAAGTTCCACACACATGAGGATGGCCTTAGTCGGGATCTTGTGTTCATGTCGCACTATCTGTAACCCCCATGACTTGCCTGGATTTGTAAAATCTCACTAACTGTCCTGTCTGGAGACAAGTACCTTTGGTTCCACACACAACTTCTCTCCGTTGTCCTCTCTTTCACTTGCTATTCTCTTTTTCCGAATCTATGCATAAAAAAAGCTTGGGATTCTCCTTCACCCTTTTTGCTGAAGATATTTCATGGCCCCTTTTTCCCCTCCTAATTCAATGTTTAAGTTCCTTTCTACTTTCACTGTATGGCTGTCAGTTTTTAGGTGCTTCAATCTATCGTATGCTTCTTTTTTCTTTTGACTAAGCTTATAATTTCCCTTAATCCTGCCATTTCTATCCTTCATGTTTGCAGGGACACGCCTGTCCTGCACTTTAATCAACTCGCCTTTAAAAGCCTCCCACATGCCAGACGTGGATTTGCCTTCAAATAACCACTCCCAATCCACATTCCCCACTTCCTGTCTGATTTGAATGTAATTGGCCCTCGGCCAATTAAAGACCCTGATCCGAGGGCCACTCTTATCCAAAACTACCCAAAATCTTACGGATTTTTTGATTACTCAGCCCAAAATGCTCCCCCACTGAAATATCGACCACCTGGCCTGGCTCATTGCCCAATACCAAATCTAGTATAAGCCTCTCCCTGGATGGATTGTCAACATACTGTATCAAAAAGTCCTCCTCGACACATCTAACAAATTGCTCTCCGTTTGAGCTCCTGGCCATAAGGGATTCCCAGTCAATATGGGGGAAGTTAAAATTGCCCCCTACGACTATCCTCTTTATTCACACCTTTTCAATATCTGATTACACAATTGCTCCTCTGTCGCCTGCAGACTTTTGGGAGGTCTATAGTACACTCCCAACATTGGAATTTCATCCTTCCTATTCCTGAGGCGCACCCATATTGCATCACTACAAGATCCCTCTAATGGTTCCTCTCTTAACACAGCTGTGATCTGCTCCTTAATCAGCAACGCAACCCCCCCCACCCCCTTTTGTTTCCCTGCTTCTGTCCCATCTAAAACAACGATATCCCAGAATGTTGAGCTGCCAGTCCTGTCCCTTCTTTAGCCATGTCTCCGTAATGACAGTAACATCATAACTCCATGCAGTAATCTAGGCTCTCAGTTCATCTGTCCGACCTGTTATATTTCTTGCTCCCCAGACCTCCAGTTCCACCGAGCCTGTGGCTTCCCTCTGCCTGCTCTGACTCTGTATTTTGTATACCTCAGTCTCACTTTTCTCTCTAGTCTCTACACTTACTAACCTGCTGTTCCAGTTCCACAGTAAGAGGTCTGACAACACCATGTTTAAGTCCAACCAATTTATTTGATAGTATACTCGCAAGTGACAAAGGCGCGAACCCCAAAAACTGGTGAGTTTACTATCAAATAAATCCGTTGGACTTTAACGTGGTGTTGTCAGACTTCATGCTGTGTTTACCCCAGTCCAACGCTGACATCTCGATATCATGACTACTGTTCCAGTTCCAACCATCCAGCCCTGCCACACTAGTTAAACCCTCCCAAACAGCACTAGCAAACCACCCATATTGATGTTCCTCCAGTTCAGCTACAACCAATCCTTGTATAGGTCCCACCTTCCTCAGAAGACATTCCAGTGATCCATTTATATATAAGGACCTCCTTCCTACACCAGCTCTTTAGCCAGGTTTTCAACTGTACGTTCTCCCAAGACTCACTAGCACATGGCACGGGGAGTAATCCTGAGATTACTTCCCTAGTATACCGTTTGGCATATGGAGTCTTGGCTTTTATTGGTAGAGGGATTGAATTTCGGAGCCGCAACGTCATGTTGCAACTGTACAAAACTCTAGTGCAGCCGCACTTGGAGTATTGTGTGCAGTTCTGGTCCCCACATTATAAGAAGGATGTGGAGGCATTGGAGAGGGTACAGAGGAGGTTTACCAGATGTTGCCTGGTATGGAGGGCAGGTCTTATGAGGAGAGGCTGAGGGATTTGAGGTTGTTTTCATTAGAAAGGAGGAGGCTAAGAGGGGACCTGATCGAAACATATAAGATGATTGAGGTTTAGATAGGGTGGATAGTGATAGCCTTTTTCCTAGGATGGAAAAAGCTAGCACGAGGGGACACAGCTTTAAATTAAGGGGTGATAGTTATAGGACGGATATCAGAGGTAGGTTCTTTACCCAAAGGGTGGTTCGGGAGTGGAATGCCCTGCCTGCATCAGTTGTAGATGCGCCAAGTTTGGTGGCGTTTAAGAGGTTAGTTGATAAGTATATTGAAGAGAAGGGAATGATTTAGTTTGGAGGGGCATTGCTTTTTATATTGGTCGGCGCAACATCGAAGGCCGAAGGGCCTGTTCTGTGCTGTAATGTTCTATGTTCTATGTTCTATAGAGGTCCTGCTTTTTGGCTCCGTACCGAACTGTCTGAATTGTTTTTGCAGGACCTCCTCCCTCTTCCTGCACATGTTATTTGTACCAGTGTGGACAATGATATCTGTCTGTTTAGCATCCCGTTACAGGATGGCCTGTACCTGCTTAAAGACATCCAGGACCCTGGCACCAATAGAGGCAAAAGACCAACCTAGAGTCTCATTTGCAGCCACAGAAATACCCATCTGTGCCCCTGAGCCTCCTACTACTATCACTGCATTTAGCCTGATCCTATTCTGCAACAGAACCAATTGTGATGCCATAGGCCTGGTTTTTGCTGGCATCTTCCCCTGAGCATTTATCTCCTCCAACGGTTTTAAAACGGTATACTGTCTGAGACGGGAATAGCCACAGGAGACTCCTACCTTACCTGCCTGCCACTCCTCGGCAGTCACTCTCACCTCGCCTCAGCTCTTTGGTTCAAACATGAACAAATGTTATTGTGTAGTGGCACAGTGATTAACACTGTTTCCTCACATTACCAAGGACCTGGGATCAATTCCCAGCTCGGGTCACAGTCTGTGTGGAGTTTGTACATTCTCCCTATGTCTGCATGAGTTTTCTCTGGGTGCTCCGGTTTCCTCCTGCAGACCAAAGATGTGCGAGGTAGGTGAATTGGCCATGCTAAAATTGTCCCTTAGTGCTGGGGGGACTGGCAAGGGTAAATGCATGCAGTTATAGGGCAAGGGCTTGGGTGGGATTGTGGTCAGTGCAGACTTGATGAGTTGAGTGGCCTCCTTCTGAACTGTAGAGATTCTATGTAATGAGGTCAGGGGCTAAATGTCACCGGCCGCGCATCAGTGAGGTTGTTAAATTTGTTCCAAAATTGTATGGTTGCTAAATTTGTTGATGCATAAAAATAGGTAGGAAAGCAAGTTGTGAAGAATACAGGACATAAGGAGCCTGTAAAGGGGTAAGGACAGGGTAATACAGTGATTATGTTACTGGATTAGTAATTCAGAGAATTTGGAGATTTGATGGAGGTAGAGTCATCAGGAAAACTGTTCCACATGACAATAGAGATAAGAATGATTAATTCCCTTCTCTAGACAGCAGCAGAGACAGAATAATTGAATATCTTTAAGGCTGAGTTAGACAGAGCATTAAACATAGAACATTACAGCACAGTACCAGCCCTTCGGCCCTCAATATTGTGCCAAGCTATCATTCTTGTGTGCTCCATGTGCCTATCCAATAATTACTTGAAAGTTCCTAAAGTGTCTGACTCCACTATCATAGCAGGCAGTCCATTCCACACCCTAACCATTCTCTGAGTGAAGAATATACCTCAGACATCCCTCCTATATCTCCCACCATGAACCTTATAGTTATGCCCCCTAGAAACAACTACATTCACCCAAAGAAATAGTCTCTGCATGTCCACTTTATCTATTCCCCTCATCATCTTATAGACCTCTATTAAGTCACCTCTCATCCTCTTCCACTCTAAAGAGAAAAACCCCAGTTCCCTCAACAATTCCTACCCTGCAAACCAGGCAGCATCCTGGTAAATCTCTCTGCACTCTCTCCAATGCTTCCACATCTTTCTTATAATGAGGTGACCAGAACTGAATACAATATTCTAAATGTGGTCTCACCAACATCCAATACAGTTGCAGCATAATCCCACAGCTCTTAAAGTCAAACTCCCTGTTAATAAACGTTAACACACTATAAGCCTTCTTCACGGCTCTATCATTTGAGTGACAACCTTCAGAGATCTGTGGATATGAATCCCAAGATCTCTCTGTTCTTCCACATTCCTCAGAACCCTGCTGTCGACCTTTTAATCCACATTCAAGTTTGTCCTACTAAAATGAACCACCTCGCACTTATCAGGGTTAAACTCCACGTGCCACTTTTCAGCCCAGCTCTGCATCTTATCAATGTCTCTTTGCAGCCTGCAAGAACCCTCCACCTCATCCACTACTCCACCAATTTTGGTGTCATCAGCAAATTTACTAACCCACCCTTCAACCCCCCTCTTCCAACTCATTGATAAAAATCACAAACCCAGTACTGACCCCTGTGGTACACTGCTGGTAACTGGCCTCCAATCTGAAAATTTTCCCTCCACCAATACCCTCTGTCTTCTATGAGACAGACAGTTACTTATCTAATTGGCCAAATTTCCTTCTATCCCACACCTCCTATCTTCTTCGTGAACCTGCCAAGGGGAACCTTATCAAAAGCCTTACTAAAATCCATGTCTACGACATCAACAGCTCTACTGTCGTCCACACACTTAGTTACCTCCTCAAAGGATTCAATCAAATTTGTGAAGCAGGATTTACCCCTCACAAAACCGTGCTGACTATTCCACAGATGGAATTTAAGATAAATTCTTAACTAAGAGAGGCTAAGTGTACAGCGGGTAGACAGGAAAATGCAATTGATCCCATAATCAGACAGCCTTGATCTTGTTTAATGGTAGAGCAGGCTCAAGGGGCTAAATAGCCTATTCCTCTCCTTATCTTTCTATGTTCATATGATTGACACCAATGAGCATATGCCAATTTCTTAACAGACCCAATTCCCTCCCCTCTCCTTATTTTTGATCTTGGTTAAATACTGCCTGATGAACAGAGTTATCAAAAAATTTATGAAGTCACATCCAATCACCAAAATCCCTCCCAAAAAATTTTGTCTGCTGGAGAGTCTAGAATAAGGGTGCAGTAATGGCATTGTCACTGGATTAATAATCTAGAACCCAGGTTTAAATCCCATCATGTCAGATAGTGAGATTTGAATTCCTTCAAAATCTGGAATTAGAAGTCTAATGATCATGAAACCACTGTCAATTGTCATAAAAACCATCTGGTTCCTTATTTTATTTATTATTATTAGGTACAAGTAAGGCTTACATTAACACTGCAATTCCAGCACTTTTCAGCTCAATGCACCTAGCCAGCACGTCTTCCAGACAATCAGAGAGAGAAAATGCAAACTCTACATAGACAGTGACCCAAGCCAAGAATTGAACCTGCATCCCTGGCGCTGTGAGGCAGCAGTGCTAGCCGCTGTGCTACCATCCACCCTTCATATCCTTTAGGGAAGGAAATCTACCATCTTTACCTGGTGTGACCTCCATGTGATTCCAGGGCCATAGCAATGTGGTTGACCTCTGCCCTATGAAATGGCCAAGCACATCACTCATTTGTATCAAAACCACCAGCACCATGAGTGTACCTGCACCTCAGTGACTGAACTGGTTCAAGAAAGCAGCAAACCACCACCTTCTCAAGGACAATTAGTGATTGGCAATTAATGCTGGCCGAGACAATCCCATGAATTAATTTTAAATAATTACATCTCAACCATTCAGGAGTGAATTGAGAATACCCTAGTGGTGGTAACCTGAACACTCTCTCTCAGAAGCTACGGATGCTGTGGTACCTAATGAAGCTTCAAAATTAAGACTGCTAGATTGTTATTGGTAGTCCCATCAAAGGAGATGGAGCAATGCTGGGCAAACGGAGTTGAGGTACAGATACATGATCTAATATAATGGTGGAACTTCCTTGCAAGGCTGAATGGATATCTTCTGTACCTGTATAGTACAGGTGGCACTGTGGCACAGTGGTTAGCACTGCTGCCTCACATGCCAGGGAGCCGGGTTCGATTCCTCGCTTGGGTCACCGTCTGTGTGGATTTTACATATTATCCCTATGTCTGTGTGGGTTCTTCCGGGTGCTCCGATTTCCACCCACAGTCTGAAAAATGTGCTGCTTAGGTGCATTGGTAATGCTAAATTCTCCCTCAGTGTACCCAAACAGGTGCCAGAGTGTGTCAACTCAGGAATGTTCACATTAACTTTATTGTAGTGTGAATGTAAGCCAACTTGTGACACTAATAAATAAAATGTAACTTGTCCAATGCCCATCAGACCAGGTTTTGAGTCTAGAACTTCGCAGCATGGTTTGATTTGATTTATTATTGTCACATGTATTAACATACAATAAAAGTATTGTTTCTTGCACGCTATACAGTTCATAGAGAAGGAAAGGAGAGGGTGCAGAATGAAGTAGTACAGTCATAGCTAGGGTGTAGAGAAAGATCAACTTACTGTGAGTTAAGCCCATTCAAGTCTGACAGCAGCAGGGAAGAAGCTGTTCTTGAGTCGATTGCTATATGACCTCAGACTTTTGTACCTTTTCCCGACAGAAGAAGTTGGAAGAGCAAATGTCCATGGTACATGGGGTCCGTAATATGCTGCCTGCTTTGCCAAGGTAGTGGTAAGTGTAGATAGAGTCAATGGATGGGAGATTGTTTTGCATAATGGATTGGGCTACATTCATGACTTTTTATAGTTCCTTGCAGTCTTGGGCAGAACAAGAGCCAGACCAAGCTGTGATACAACTAGAAAGAATGCTTTCCATGGTGCATTTGTAAAAGTTGATGAGAGTACTAGCTAACATGCCAAATTTCCTTAGTCTTCTGAGAAAATAGAGGCATTGGTGGGCTTTCTTAACTACAGTATTGGCATGGAGGGGCCAGGACAGGTTGTTGGTGATCTGGACACCAAAAAACTTGAAGCTCTCAACCCTTTCTACTTCGCTCCCATTGATGTAGACAGGGGCATATTCTCCTTTATGCTTTCTGAAGTCACTGACAATCTCCTTCATTTTGTTGACATTGAGGGAGAGATTATTGTTGCCGCACCAATTCACCAGATTCTCTATCTCATTCCTGTACTCTGTCTCATTACTGTTTGAGATTTGACCCACTACAGTGGTGTCAGCAAACTTGAAAATTGCTTTGGAGGGGAATTTGGTCACACAGTAATAAGTATACAAGGAGTAACTTAAAGGGCTAAGCACACAGCCTTGTGAGGTACTGGTGTTGAAGATAATCGAGGAGGATCATGTATTTTGCCCAGATCAAAAATGTTGCCAATCTTTACTGATTGAGTGATTTAGGAAGTTCAGGAACTAATCGCAGAGGGGGGACGCCAAGGACCGGGGCACAAAGTTTGGAGATGAGTTTAGTGGAAATAATAGAGTTGAAGGCTGAGCTATAGTCAATAAATAGGTGTCCTTGTCATCTAGATGTTCTAGAGTTCAGTGCAGAGCCAGGGAGATGGTGTCTGCTGTGGTAGGCAAACTGTAGAGGATCTAGGTAATCTGAAAGGCTGGAATTGATTCACGCCATGACCAGCCTTTCGAAGCATTTCATAATGTGTCAGAGCCACCGGCCGACAGTTATTAAGGCATGCTGTTTGCTTTTCCTTAGGTACCAGTGTGATGAGTGGTTAGCACTCCTGCCTCACAGCATCAGGGACAAGGGTTCAATTGCAGCTTTTGGTGATTCTGTGTGGGTTTTCTCCCACAGTTTAAAGATGCGTGGGTTAGGTGGATTGGCCATGATAAATTGTCCTTTAAAGTCCAGTGTTGTGTACATTACATGGTAAATCTGTGGGGTTATGTGAATAGGACAGATGAAAGAGTCTGATAAGGGTTAGTACAGACTCGTTGGCCAAATGGTCTCCTTTTGAAGTGGTTTGAAGTGTGTACACTTTAATGCGAGGAGCATACGCAACAAGGTGGATGAACTTGCAGCCTGGATTGGTGCTTGGGACTTCGATGTTGTGGCCATTTCAGAGATGTGGATAGAGCAGGGGCAGGAATGGTTGTTGCAGGTTCAGATGTTTCAGTCAGAGCAGAGGTGGTGGTAGAAGAGGGGGAGGAGTGGCATTGTTAGTTAACACATTTGGCATTGGCAGAAAACACATTTGATGTGGACTTGTCTGCTGAGGTAGTGTGGGCTGAGATTAGAAACAAGAAAGGAGAGGTCACACTGTTGGGAGTTTTTTATAGGCCTCCAAAAAGTTCCAGAGAAGTAGAGGAAGGAATTGCAAAGTTGATCCTGGATAGGTGTGAAAGTAACAGGGTAGTTGTAATGGGGGACTTTAACTTTTCTAATATCGATTGGAAAAGCTATAGTTCAAATACGTTAGAGGGGTCAGTTTTTGTTCAATGTGTGCAGGAAGGTTTCATGACTCAGTATGTAGATAGGCCAACAAGAGGTGAGGCTATATTGGATTTGGTACTGGGTAATGAACCAGACCAGGTGTTAGACTTGGAGGTAGGTGTGCACTTTGGTGATAGTGACCACAAATCGGTTACGTTTACCTTAGTGATGGAAAGGGATGGGCACGTACCGAATAACAGTAGTTATAGCTGGGGGAAAGGTAATTATGAGGCTATTAGGAGAGATTTAGGATGCATAGGGTGGAGCAGGAAATTGCAGGGGGTGGGGACATCTGAAATGTGGAGCATATTTAAGGAACAGCTTCTGCATGTCCTTAATGAACATGTACCTGCCAGGCAGGGAGGAAGTGGTCAAGTGAGGGAACCATGGTGTACTAGGGAAGTTGAATCTCTGGTGAAGAGGAAGAAGGAGGCTTATATAATGATGAGACGTGAAAGCTCAGTTAGGGCACTGGAGAGCTATAAATCAGCCAGGAAGGAGCTAAAGAGGGAGTTGAGAAGAGCTAGAAGAGGACACGAGAAGACCTTGGCGGATAGGATTAAGGAGAATCCTAAAGCTTTTTACAGGTATATAAATAATAGAAGATTGGTTAGGGCAAGATTAGGGCCAGTCAGAGATAGCAGTGGGAAGTTGTGCGTGGAGCCTGAGGAGATAGGAGAGACACTGAATGAGTATTTTTCATCAGTATTCACGCAGGAGAAAGACAATGTTGTCAGTAAGAATACTGCGATACCAGGTTGTAGACTGGGCAGGATTGAGGTTCATAAGGAGGAGGTGTTAGCGAATCTTGAGGGTATGAAAATTGATAAGTCCCCTGGGCCAGATGGGATTTACCCTAGAATTCTCTGGGAGGCTAGAGAGGAGATTGCAGAGCCTTTGGCTTTGATCTTCATGTCGTTGTTGGCTACAGGTATAGTGCCGGAAGACTGGAGGATGGCAAATGTTGTCCCTTTGTTCAAAAAGGGGAGTAGGGACCATCCTGGAAATTATAGACTGTTGAGCCTGACTTCTGTTGTGGGCAAGGTCTTGGAAAAAATTATAAGGGATAGGATTTATAAGCATCTAGAGAGGAATAAATTGATTAGGGATAGTCAGCACGGTTTTGTGAAGGGTAGGTCGTGCCTCACAAACCTTATTGAGTTTTTGAGGAGGTGACCAAAGAGGTAGATAAGGGTAAGGCAGTTGATGTAGTGTATATGGATTTTAGCAAAGCGTTTGATAAGGTTCCCCATGGTAGGCTACTGCAGAAAGTGCAGATGCATGGGATTGAAGGTGATTTAGCAGTTTGGATTAGGAATTGGCTAGCTGATAGAATCAGTAAGGTTTTGCAACACCAATTTTAAATCCAACCAATTTATTTGATAGTAAATCCGCGAGCTTTTGACACTATGTTGTGCCTTCGTCAGGCAAATGCAGTGTTCTGATCTGCAGAGGCACTCATATCCACACAGACAGTTACAGATTGCTGATTAGAATGCGAATCCTTACATCTAACCTGCTATTCAAGTGTTAAAGTGGCTAACAATGTGTGTGAAAGAAATCCTGAGCATTGGTTAGAGAATTGTGTATTTTCTCCAGACAGCACAGTAAGTGAGGTTTTTTGCTAATCCAGGCAAGTTACGGGGGTTACAGATAGTGTGACATGAAGCCAAGATCCCTGTTAAAACCGTCCTCATGTGTGCGGAACTTGGCTATCAGTCTCTGCTCAGCAACTCTGCACTGTCATGTGTCACGAAGGCCCCCTTGAAGAACATTTACTCCTGAAACTCATTGTACAAAGAACCCCCAGCTTTTGTCTTGACACTACGGACTTCCTACAGAAACTCAGCACGCATGAAGCAGTAGAACCAGGGACACTCCTGGTCACAATGGATGTCTTGGCGCTCTACACCAATATCCCCCACAACGATGGTATTGCTGCAACTGCCTCAGTACTCAATGCCAACAACTGCCAGTTTCCGGATGCAATTTTACAACTCATCCGCTTCATCTTGGACCACAATGTCTTCACTTTTAACAATCAGCTTTTCATCCAGACACATGGAACAGCCATGGGGACCAAATTTGCACCTCAGTATGCCAACATCTTCATGCACAGGTTTGAACAAGACTTCTTCACTACACAAGATCTTCAACCAAGGTTATATACTAGATACATTGATGACATCTTTTTCCTTTGGACTCATGGTGAACAATCATTGAAACAACTGTATGGTGATATCAACAAGTTCCATCCCACCATCAGACTCACCATGGACTATTCTCCAGAATCAGTTGCATTCTTGGACACACGCATCTCCATCAAGACGGTCACCTCAGCACCTCACTGTACCGCAAACCAACAGACAACCTCACAATGCTCCACTTCTCCAGCTTCCACCCTAGACATGTTAAAGAAGCCATTCCCTATGGACAAGCCCTCCGTATACACAGAATTTGCTCAGATGAGGAGGATCGTGACAGACACCTCCAGACGCTGAAGGATGCCCTCGTGAGAACAGGATATGGTGCTCGACTCATCAATCGACAGTTCCAACGTGCCACAGCAATAAACCACACTGACCTCCTCAGAAGACAAACACGGGACAAGGTGGACAGAGTACCCTTTGTTGTCCAGTACTTCCCCGGAGCGGAGAAGCTACAAATCTTCTCCGGAGTCTTCAACATGTCATCGATGACGATGAACATCTCGCTAGAGTCATCCCCACCCCCGCACTTCTTGCTTTCAGACAACCGCACAACCTTAAACAGATCATTGTTCGCAGCAAACTACCCAACCTTCAGGAGAACGGTGACCACAATACCACACAACCCTGCCACAGCAACCTCTGCAAGACATGCCAGATCATAGACATGGACGACATAATTAAACGTGAGGATACCATTCACCAGGTACACGGTACATACTCTTGCAACTCGGCCAACGTTGTCTATCTAATAAGTTGCAAGAAAGGATGTCCGGAAGCATGGTATATTGGGGAGACCATGCAGACACTACGACAGCGGATGAATGAGCATCGCTCAACAATCACCAGGCAAAACAGTTCCCTTCCTGTGGGCGAACACTTCTGCAGTCATGGGCATTCGGCCTCCGACCTGGACAAGTGACTTGGACAAGTTGCAGAGCTGGGCCGAGAGGTGGCAAATGGAGTTTAATGTGGAAAAGTGTGAGGTAATGCACTTTGGCAGGAACAATAAATGTGTAGAGTATAGGGCTAATGGTAGGGCTCTTAATAGTGTTGAGGAACAGAAGGATCGTGGTGTATGTGTCAATAGATCCCTGAAAGTAGGCAGTCAAGTGGATAAAGTTGTTAAGAAGGCATATGGAGTCTTAGCTTTTATTGGTAGGGGGATTGAATTTAGGAGCCGCAGCATCATGTTGCAACTGTACAAAACTCTAGTGCGGCCGCACTTGGAGTATTGTGTGCAGTTCTGGTCCCCACATTATAAGAAAGATGTGGAGGCATTGGAGAGGGTACAGAGGAGGTTTACCAGGATGTTGCCTGGTATGGAGGGCAGGTCCTATGAAGAGAGGTTGAAGGATTTGAGGTTGTTTTCGTTAGAAAGGAGGCGGCTAAGAGGGGATCTTATTGAAGCATATAAGATGATTAGAGGTTTAGATAGGGTGGACAGTGATAGCCTTTTTCCTAGGATGGAGAAAGCTAGCACGAGGGGACACAGCTTTAAATTAAGGGGTATGAGTTATAGGACGGATATCAGAGGTAGGTTCTTTACCCAAAGGGTGGTTCGGGAGTGGAATGCCCTGCCTGCAGCAGTTGTGGATGCGCCGAGTTTGGTGGCGTTTAAGAGGTTAGTTGATAAGTATATGGAAGAGAAGGGAATGGTTTAGTTTGGAGGGGCATTGCTTTTTATTTTGGTCGGCACAACATCGAAGGCCGAAGGGCCTGTTCTGTCCTGTAATGTTCTATGACCTGCGAGTAAATGTTCTTCAAGGGGGCCTTCGTGACGCACGACAGCGCAGAGTTGCTGAGCAGAGACTGATAGCCAAGTTCCGCACACATGAGGACGGTCTTAACAGGGATCTTGGCTTCATGTCACACTATCTGTAACCCCCGTAACTTGCCTGGATTAGCAAAAAACTCACTTACTGTGCTGTCTGGAGAAAATACACAATTCTCTAACCAATGCTCAGGATTTCCTTCACACACATTGTTAGCCACTTTAACACTTGAATAGCAGGTTAGATGTAAGGATTCGCATTCTAATCAGCAATCTGTAACTGTCTGTGTGGATATGAGTGCCTCTGCAGATCAGAACACTGCATTTGCCTGACGAAGGCACAACATAGTGTCAAAAGCTCGCGGATTTACTATCAAATAAATTGGTTGGATTTAAAATTGGTGTTGCAAAACCTTACTGAGTTTACCCCAGTCCAACGCCAGCATCTCTACATCATAGCTGATAGAAGACAGAGGGTGGTGGTTGATGGGAAATATTCAACCTGGAGTGCAGTTACAAGTGGTGTACCTCAAGGATCTGTTCTGGGGCCACTACTGTTTGTCATTTTTATAAATGACCTAGATGAGGGTGTAGAGGGTTGGATTAGTAAATTTGCTGACGATACCAAAGTGGGGGGAGTTGTAGACAGCGAGGATGGATGTTACAGTTTGCAGAGGGACATAGATAGGTTGCAGAGCTGGGCCGTGAGGTGGCAAATGAAATTCAATACGGATAAGTGTGAGGTGATTCACTTTGGTAGGAATAACAGGCATATGAAATATAGGGCTAATGGAAGGACCCTTAATAGTGTTGTCGAGCAGAGGGATCTTGGGGTACAAGTACATAGCTCTTTGAAAGTTGGCACCCAGGTTGATAAAGTTGTTAAGAAGGCGTACGGTGTGTTAGCTTTTATTGGTAGAGGGATTGAATTTAGGAGCCGTGAGGTTATGTTACAACTGTACAAAACTCTGGTGCGGCCGCACTTGGAGTATTGCGTACAGTTCTGGTCGCCGCATTATAAGAAAGATGTGGAAGCATTGGAAAGGGTGCAGAGGAGGTTTACCAGGATGTTGCCTGGTATGGTGGGAAGGCCTTATGAGGAAAGGCTGAGGGACCTGAGGTTATTTTCATTAGAGAGAAGAAGGTTACGCGGTGACCTAATTGAGGCGTATAAGATGATCAAAGGACTGGATAGGGTGGATAGTGAGAGCCTTTTTCCTCGGATGGTGATGACCAACACGAGGGGACATAACTTTAAATTAAGAGGTGGTAGTTATAGGACGGATGTCAGAGGCAGGTTCTTTACACAGAGGGTGGTGAGGGCGTGGAATGCCCTGCCTGCAGCAGTTGTGGACTTGCCTACTTTGGGGGCATTCAAATGGTTGGTGGATAGGCATATGGATGATATTGGAATAGTTTAGGTTAGAGGGTCCACTGGCCGGTGCAACATCGAGGGCCGAAGGGCCTGTACTGCGCTGTAATGTTCTATGTTCTGCACCGGGAATGAAACCAGAGTGAACAAAGCTTCCAGGTCAGAGTGCAAAGACCAAAGGTCAGAGTGACACAGGGTGACAGAATGACACAGAGTGAGTGGTTTGATTGGGATCCGAGAGTGGGGGGTGCTAAGCCAGAGCACTGAAATGTAGAAACTATTAGCTCTGTGAAAGGGTAGCTAGTGTGGATGGGAAAAGAGAGAATGCTAATTAAGTTTTAGAACTTCTGGCTGTTTTTGTAACCATCCACATAGTATCAGTTTTCTTTTATTTCCTCAATATATATGACATTACCATGGTGATGTGAGTAATGTAGGAATTAATCATCCAAAACAGAAAATTATAGAACAGTTGACTCATATGACTGCATCTGTGCAGCTAAACTAATGTCCCACCGAGGGTCCTACTGACTGTACTTTCAATGACTAGAAAATTAATTATTTGATGTCTTTGGTTAACTTCTGAGAACAAGTTTACAATCTTTACGCGCATTCATAAAACATACATAGAATAGTACAGGCCCTTCGACCTTCGGTTTTGTGCCGAGCTTTGTCCGAAATCAAGATCAAGCTATTCCACTTCCTATCATTCTGGTGTGCTCCATGTGCCTATCCAATAACCACTTGAAAGTTCCTAAAGTGTGCAACTCCACTATCACAGCTCTGAGTAAAGAACCCACCTCGGACATCCCTCCTATTTCTCCCATCATGAGCCTTATAGTAATGCCCCAAAGTGACAGCTACATCCACCTGAGGAAATAGTCTCTGCACGTCCACTCTATCAATCCCTCTCATCATCTTATAAACCTTTATTAAGTCACCTCTCATCCTCCTCCACTCTAAAGAGAAAAGCCCCAGCTCCCTCAACCTTTCCTCATAAGAACTACCCTCCAAACCAGGCAGCATCCTGGTAAATCTCCTCTGCACTCTCTCCAATGTTTCCACATCCTTCTCATAGTGAGGTGACAAGGGGTGAGGGCAGGGTTGTTGCAGGAGCGGATGGATTGCGAGAGTGAGAGGGGGCAGGGGAGAGGACTCCAGTACAAGGGGGAACCATCCTAAAATTAGATTCAATTCAGTCACTTTCTCATAGAGTGGCGGAAATTGGGAACTTGATCCCCAAAGAGCTTTGCATGTTGATCTTCGGGAAAGGTTTCTATTGATGATTAAATATTTGGTCTATTGTTAAATCAATAAGGGATTTAGATGTTAAAGTCAGCGCTAGGATGAATTGGGAATAGTATATGCCGAATGGAGGTCAGGCAGTCAGGGCACATTGCTCCTCCACTTGGAATCAATGTTTTTTGGGAATATTAAGAAATAGGGCTCAAAGATGGGGAAATGTGGATGAGCTACAAACCAGCTATGACCTAATTTAATGGTTGAATGGACTCGAGGGGCTGAATGGCCTCCGCTTGCTCCTGTGATTGAATACAATGATGCAGCAAACACAGCAACAACTTACAGTACAATGGAAATTTGAACAAAATTTCAGAACTCTGAATTTCAGCTGATTTCAGTCTAAACTACTGCACATTCAACACTACGTGGAGGCTCGGTGCTGAGGGAGTGCGGCACTGTCAGGGGCTCAGAGGATACTGTTGATTAGTCAGTACCAAGAGAGGGATGTAGTGTTAGAGGACCAGTTCTGAGAGGATTTAAATGTCCACCCACATGGTGCCTGCCCAGAGTAGTTGCTGTGATCATCTGATCTCTCATCAATCATCAACCACACCTGGTTCCCTGGGTTACAATAAGTTCCATGAACGAAAACAAATCACAATTGAATTTTCCAGATATGAATCAGTTAGTGAATTCTCAGTTACACAATCTGACAGCCAGAATATTCCATTGTCTGAATAAACAATTCTGTTACCATTTGCCCTTTGTATTATAAATCATTCTGTACATAACACAAAGCTGCCGGTGACTCTACAGTGAGTGTAAAATACTGCGAGTGTGATCCAGCCCCTTTTTGAATCATGTGCCTGAACCAGGATGTGTTATGACTCAGTCAACTCAGCTGTGTCGTTATATTTGGCCTCAAAGTCCCTGGGCGAGGCAGACTGAGTGGGTTAAAGGAATCCTAGCAAGCAGCTAGCTCACAGTTCTGATCATTATCGGGTGTCTCCAGGCTGCAAGGAACTGGATGCCTGCTGACAGCACGCCTCCTGTAGTCAAATAGCTAACCAACTACAGTCAAAGGGAAATCCAGGAGCAGTGGGATAAACAGAATTGAGATCATTACAGAAGGTAAGCTTATTTAAATTATTTTGCTGCCAGCATCTGTTGTCCGTCAATGATTTCCCCTGAACCGAGTGACTTGATCAGTCATTTCAGAGGGCAGTTGAGAGTCAACCATATCGCTATGGGTCTGGAGTCACATGTAGTCCAAACCAGGTAGGGACAGCAGATTTCCTTCCCTAAAGGAATGTAGCAGGGTAAATATGTGGGGTTACAGGAATAGGGCCTGGGTGGGGATTATGGTCAGTGCACACTCAATGGCCTCCTCCACTGTAGAGATCCTATGAAAAATCCACAATAGTTTCATGTCATCATTGCTGAGACTAGCTCTATTTTCCAGATATATCAATTGAATTTAAATTCAACCCACTTTCTCAGACCGTTCAGCTGGATTACTACTTCAGTGATATTGCTACTTTACCCCCAGTGTCTGAGTCACCCACAGGGTCAGAAACATCAGGGCAAGAACTGACAGTGAGATTCACAGTCGAAAGAGTCAGTCTCGGACTTGTCATCTAGAATGTGAATTTTACGAGCCTTCACCTTTTTCCATCAACAGATGTGACATTTGGTGGTGATTGCTTTTTTTTACTGTAAACTGCTGTAGGTTTTAACGATCCATAAATACTGCACCAAAATACATTCTAAAAAGATTTATACATCTGTAGTACCTGCTATAACTTCAGAACACTGCGAAGTACTTTACAGCAAACGAAATACTTCCTGAAGTGTAGTCACTGTCACAATGTTGGAGATGCATCCATAGTAACAGCAACATCATATTGACCAGATAATCTATTTGAGGGATATTTTTTGAGGGTCTAATATTAATACAGGACATTGAGACACCCTCCCTGCTGAAATAGTGAGCATGGATACCTGGGGGGAGAGTAGACAGATGAGCTTTCACTCTGTCATAAGGTCAGAAGTGGGGATGTTCACTGATAACTACAAAGCACCTGATTTCATTCACAACTCTTCAGGTACTGAAGAAGTCTATATCTGAATGTAGCAAGTCTTGGAGGACATTCCAGTTTTGGCTGATATGTGGCAAAAGCAGGTTGATTGTCAGCCTGTAAATCTTTTTGATACACCTGTAACAGGTGGTAAGAGTGAGGTGCTTTGTCAGAGCCATATGGTAACTTCAGGGCAACAGTCTCCCCATGTTAGAAAACCCCACATGCAAACTCTTGCCATGTCCTCCTTCCATTAAGCAACAGACCTGACTGCCCAAATGGCCTGCTTCTTCCCCTACATCTTATGATCAAAGGATTTCTAGAGAGAGGGATAAGTGTCAGGTAATATTTGTACCATAGAAGCTCCAAGTAATGGCTATTTCCAGCAAGAGAGAATTAAACATGGGAACATAGCAACATAGGAATTAGGAGCAGAACTCAGCTCTTTGAGCCTGCTCCTCCATTCAATCAGATCATGGCTGATCTCTCCCTGGTCTCAAATTCACCTTCCCACCTGTTCCTCATATCCCTCTTTTTTTATTAGAAATATATCTATTTCCTTCTTGAAACCATTCAATGATTCAGACTCCGCCATGCTATGTGGCAGCGAGTTCCACAAATTCACCTCCTCTGTGAAAAGTGGTAACCAATTCTCTGACATTCAACAGCATTACTATCACTGAATCCCACAGCACCAATATCCTTAACATTGACCAGAAACTTAACTGATCCAAACATATCAGTACTGTGGCTACAAGTGCATGTCAGAGGCTGGGAATCCTATGACAACTGACTCATGAACCGACTGCCCATAAGACATTAGTCGGAAATGTGATGAAATACTCTCTAGTTGCCAGAGTGAGACAGCACCATCCAAACACTCTAGAACAAGGGCAGCAGATACTGGGAACAACCATCATCTGGAGGTTCCCGTCCAAGCCACTCACCAACCTGACTTGGAAATATATCACTATAAACATAGACAGGGATCACGGGTAGAGGTGGGAACGTCGAGGTGGCGACGTGGGCTCGTTGGACCGAAGGGCTGTTTTGTTCTTTGTTCTTCACTGTCACTGGGTCAAAATCCTGAAAATCCTTCCACTTAGAATCCTAAAGTGCAGAAGGAGGCCATTTGGCCCATTAAGTCTGCACCAACCACAATCCCATCCAGGACCTATCCCCATAACACATGCATACCCTAGCTAGTCCCCCTGACATTAAGGGATAATTTACCATGACCAATCCATCTAACCCACACAGCTTTGGCCTATGGGAGGAAACTGGAACACCTGGATGAAACCCATGTAGACATAGGGAACATGTGCAAACTCCTCACAGTAACACAAACCAGATATTAAACCCAGGTCCATGGTGCTGTGAGGCAGCAGTGCTAACCATTGTGTCACCATGCTATCCCTAACAGCACAGTGGGTGTACCTGCACTACATGGACTGCAGCAGTTCAAAAAAGCAGCTCATTACCACGTTCTCAAAGGACAGTTAGACATGGATGGTCACATCGGAAGAATACATACAGTCAGAGTCACAGAACACAAAAGAGGCCCTTCGGCCCAGGGAATCTGCACTGGCAAAACAACACTACATAAATCCCACTTCCCAGCATTTGGCCCAGAGCAATGAATGTTATGATATTTCAAGTGTTCATTCACCCATATAGAAAAGTTGTGGGGTCCACGTTGCATCTTACATTGCCCTTTTAAATTCACACGCCTGACTTCAAATGTCAGGGGTTGCGTCAGGGGTTAGGTGGAACCAGTGACCCGAGGGTGAGGGTTTGTGTATGTCAGGAATTGGCAGAGGAGAGAGAGCACACTCGGGAGTGAGAACACTGGGATCTGATTAAAGCGAGGAGAGGTGAAATCCTGCATCCCTGGTAAGGAGTCCCTTCCCCCATTTTGAGGAAGATGACATTTACTTTCTCAGATTCTTTAAAAGTTTCTCTCGGATCTAGTTTCGGATTTGGATTCCTTTCTGTTTCATCTGTTGCTGTCTGTTTCCTGGTGCATTTCAATTTTGAGAGGATTCTCACCCCTGGGGAAATGAAGGCTTGTTCCGACTCCCCACCCATCCCAGATGTGTCCGGGACCCTACACTCCAAGTCATCAGCCCAGCCAGCCTCCCCCTGCCCTGAGGATTCAGGGAGGGGGCAGCGGGCTGCTGAGTGCAGCCGGAGCTCCTCTGATACAAGCCCCCACTTTACCATGTGAGTGATTTTTTCCTTATTCTGTCCCATGACTGGTGTCAGCTGGGGAATTACATAACAAAACAGAGCGGTAACAAGACAGGACAAGACTCATTTGGCAGGGAGACTTTATATCAGCTGATATATAACTGTAAATATTTCCATCTCCGTCAATGAATCACTGCTGAAAAGTGATCATTTAGCGAGTTGCCAGTAACCCCGGGTTTCATGTTGCTGTATGTCTCTGCTCCTTTACTGAGTGTTTGACAGGGCCTCAGTCACACAGCAGTACATCTTTCCATAGAATCATACAACGTAGGAGGAGACCATTCGACCCATCCACTCTGTGCCAGCTTTTTGAATGAACTCTGCAGTGAGTCTCAGTGACCTCTTTCCTCTATAATAGGGAACCTGTCGAAAAACCTCATTTAAAGCGACACTGACAATTCTTCATGTTGTCATGGGAAATACAGTGGGTGAACTTAACAAAGAACAAAACAAAACAGCACGGGAAACAGGCCCTTCGGCCCAACGAGCCCGCGCCACCACCCCGATGTTCCCACCTCTACCCGTGATCCCTGTCCATGTTTATAGATCTATAGATTAAAAACCAAATTTGAGACAATTTAGGGAGAATTTGTTTCGCCAATTAGCCTAAGAGCACATCTTTGGGATGTGGGAGAAAACCGGAGCTCTCGGTGAAAACCCACGCAAGCACGGGGAGAATGCACAAACTCCCACAGACACAGGCCCAAATCCATGTATCTGCACAGCACAGCGATAGTCACTGAGCTGTCATGTTGCCCATCAAATGGTCCAGGTCAAGCGTACACTAACGACGTGAAGCAATAGGATACTCTCGAAAAAAATCCAAGAGCAGTCCTCTCACGACCCATCGCGTGTATGCCCCTCGTTAGACAACAAGGTGGACCAAAGCACCTGTAGGATAAAAACAAGTACATCAATATCAGCATCTATTTACACACTTCCCAGGGACTCCCAAGGCTCATGATCCCTATTTTAAATCAGTTTTCTATACCCCTCCATTCCCATTCTGTTCATGTGCCCATCTAAGTATTTCTTAAATAAGTTCAGAGTACCTGCCTCCACCACCATACTTGGCAGTGCATTCCATACCCTCACCACCCTCTGTGTGAAAAAACTCTCTCTCTAGCATACAAATTATACCTTATCCCCCTGACCTTAAGCCCGTGACCCCTCGTGCCATTCGAGTCTATCCTAGGAAAGAGCTTAACCCTGTTTACTCTATCTATCCCCTTCAAAACCTTGTGCACCTCTATTAGATCTCCTCTAAGTCTACGTCTTTCTAAAGAAAACAGTCCCAATTTGCCTAACCTCTCCTCGTAACTCAGACCTTCCATATCAGGCAGCATCCTGGTAAACCTCCTCTGCACTCTGTCCAGAGACTCCACGTCCTTCCGGTAGTAAGGCTACCAGAACTGGACACAGTATTCCAAATGAGGTCTAACCAACGTTTTATACAACTGCAACATTAAAGGCCAGCTCTTGTACTCTATACCCCTTCCTATAAAGGCTAACATACTATATGCTTTCTTAACCTGTGACTCCGGGCCACAGCAATGGGTGGTTGAATTTTAAATGCCCTCTGAACTTAATTGCCGAGCAAGCCACTCAGTTCAAGAACAGTTACGGATGAAATTCTCGCCATGGCCTCATCTTATTAAAGAATTTTAAAAATCTACACTGGGAGAGGGTTGGAAGCAAATTTTCAACATAGCTGATTGGAAGCCTCATTCAAAGCAGAGAGATGGGTACCACCTACAAAACACATCATTGACTAAGGGAAGAAAGCAGAGAATTGTGGTGAATGTTTATCAGACTGGAAGAACAAGCACAGTGCAGTTTTCTCAGTTTTAGGATTGTTGCACTTTCTGATAATGAATTGGCACAATCTCAAAGTTTCCAGATGACCCCAACTCTGAATGATAATAAACAGTTGGTTACAGGGATGTCAAGGGTTATGGGGTCAGTTAGCAGAGCAGAGGTAAAGCTGTGATTAGGTTAGCCATGATGTTGGATGATGAGCCAAATGGCCTCCTTTTCCTCTTTGTTCTGATCTTATCAGTGAGGAGGCTATTACCAGACTTCAAGAGGACGGGTGAAATGGACAGGCAGATGGAAGATGCCATTTTAACTTGAGGAAATATAGAGAAATTCATTTTGCTGACAATTGCAAAGTGAGGCAATACAGAATAAATTGTACAATTTTAAAGGGGCTACAGGAACGAGAACAGAGTTTGCTACTCTTCCGAGTTCTTACATGTACAAGGGTATCTGAAGATAGTGGGACAAGAGAGGCTGTTAAAATGTCATGCGGAATCCTTGACTTGAGACTTAGAGGCACAGAGTATGAAAACAAGGGCATTATGCTAATCCTTTGGGACGACATGGTGGCACAGTGATTAGCACTGCCACCTCACACTGCCAGAGACCTGGTTCAATTCCTGGTTTGGGTCATTGTCTGTGCAGAGTTTGCACATTCTCCCTGTGTCTGTGTAAGTTTCCTCCCACAGTCCAAGGGTATGCAGGTTAGGTTGATTGGTCATGCTAAATTGATCCTAGTTTTAGGAGGAGCCCAGAAAGGTAAATATGTGGGATTACGGGGACAGGCTGGGATTGTTGTTGATGCAGGCTCGACGGGCTGAATAGCCTTCTCCAGTACTGTAGGGATTCTATGATTCTTTCTAAAGGCCTCCTTCAGCATTATACTGTTCTAGAATTGTATGAAATAACTTCCAGTCTTTTATCATTGGCCATGTTTTTTATTCGGAACTATCAGCGTGACTGATCTCAAGCTGATTCTTTACCTCTTCCTTAAGAAACCAAGGATGCTGAGCTCCATTATGAAAAAAGAAACGTCTGGTTAAAGTTTTCCACCATCAGGACAGAGACAGGAATACCAAATCTCCAAAGGAGCTTGAGTTTTGTTATAATAATAGCTAATTTGTCACTCGAACTCTTCCTCAACAAAATGGTTCAGTTATATATTCCCTTTGGTATTCTGGTCAATATTTATTCCTCATCCAATATCACTGAAACTGCAAGGTTAATTTAGATAAATTACATCAGTTTGTACTTCCTGAAATAAGGAATATTAAGGGGTGATTTGGTTGAGAGTTTTAGTATCCTAAAAGGAATTGCTAAGAACTGAGTCGATAGACAATCTTGAGTTACAAACCTGTACCCTCTCCATCACCAAAACGCTTCACTTCCACCTCCACAACATTACCCAGCTTCACCCCACCTTAGTTCATCTGCTGCTGAAACCTTTAACCAGGCTTTTATTATTGACAGATTTGATTCTTCCAATGCTGTCTACTAGTTGACCTCCATCCTCCATTAATTTAAAACTCTGTTTCCATGGCTAAGTCCCTTTGCTCGCTGATCTAGTGAGGTAGCATCTGCAACTAAAAATTCTCATCCTTATTTGCAAATCCTTCCTTGGTTCCACCCCTTCCTCTGGCTGTAATCTTCTCCACTCCTAAAAAACACCAAGAACTTGTGTTATTTCAGCTCTGGCTTCCTGCCCATTCCAGACTTTAACCACTCCATCCACCTTTAACTGCTGTGATTTCAGCTGTCTTAGCCTGAGTTCTAGAATTCATTAACCTTTCTGCTTCTCTCCCACTTTGTAGATTTTTTTGGAAGATAATCCTTAAAACCTACTTCTGCTAAACAAGCATTTGGCCATCCTCAGTGTCTACGTTATTTCCATTGATTTCAGAGTCGAGAGGGTTGGCTTATGAGGAGAAACTAAATAGACTGGGGCTATACTCATTGGAATTCAGAAGAATGAACACTGCCAGGCAGGGTGATGGAGACAGACACACTGGCACATCGTTTAAGACTTACCTGGATAGTCACATGAGCAGACTGGGAATGGAGGGATACAAACGAATGATCTAGTTGGACCAATGAACGGCACAGGCTTGGAGGGCCGAAGGGCCTGTTTCCTGTACCGTACTGTTCTTTGTTCTTTTGTTCTTTGAGGAGAGATCTTATAGAAACATAAGATTATGAAGGGAATAGTTTAGATAGAAGCAGGGAAGTTGTTTTCACTGGCAAGTGAAATTAGAACTAGAGGAGCATAGCCTCAAAATAAAGGGAAGCAGATTTATGACTGGGTTGAGGAGGAACTTTTTCACACAAACGCTTGGGAATCTGTAGAATTCCCTGCCCAGTAAAACAGTTGAGACTACATCATTGAGTGTTTTTAAGGCAAGTATAGATAAATTTTTGAACAGTAAAAGAATTAGGGGTTATGGTGAGCGGGAGGGTAAGTGGAGCTCAGTCCACAAAAAGATCGGCCACGATCTTATTGAATGGCGGAGCAGGCTCGAGGGGCCCGATGGCCGATTCCTACTCCTAGTTCTTATGCTCTTATTGCTTGATAGTAGCTCCTATGAAGCACTTTGTAATACTTTACTCCCTTAGAAAGTTCTATATAAATATAAATTGTTATGGTTCTGATTTATATTTGATTGCACTAACCACTTGCTATATCTGAAACATTCCCAAATATATTCAAAGACTCGTTAATGGTTGTCATGGCAGATGCTATTTGACATTGGTTTGTTAAATTTAACAGCTTACTAAGTTTATGACGCTAGACTAATCTGGGGTACAGTGCCTATCAAAGGCAAAAACTATTAACATAGAACATACAGCATAAATAGGCCCTTCAGCTCACAAGTTGCACTGATCATATCCCTACCTACTAGGTCTATCTATAACTCTCAATCCTGTTAAATCCCATCTACTCATCACATTTATTACATTTTTGCATTACTTTTTTTTTTGAAAGAGTTTCTATGTTGCCACGTTGGAATTGCTGCACAGAATGAAACCATTCAGCCCGTCATACTGTTGGCGCTAGATCCCTCATATCCTCTCCATTCTAATCCATTCTTCTTTCCCATTGTCTCTTAGTTTCTTCTTTTCAAATTTTCATCCACATACATTTTTTAAATAATTTTAAATTCTGCTTCCCTTTTTTTCTGGTCATAAATCTGAAGTCCTCTTAATCCTGTTATTAATTGACTTTAACCTCACTCTGTAGTCTCTCTCCATCTCTCCCACAATCTGTCTGCTGTCATGTCACTTCTGTAACATCTTGTCTTCAATGAGCTGTCATTTGCTACATTTAAACACTGGGAACACAAATGCCTTTACCTCTGTTCCCCGCAGGTTGTTTGTCTTCTATCTGACCCTGAGCCTGTGGCCCCATATTCCCTCAATCACAAAGACCACCCACTTCACTGCTGAAACATTCTCCCCATCTTGCCTGAGTTTAGCAGCTACTGCAACTCATCACTGCCTTTCTCATCTGCAGACTCCACTATTGAAACATGCTGCCGGTTATCCACTTAAACTCAGCTCATCCAAAACTTTGGTACTCGTTCCATTCACCCAATCATTAACCTAAGCCCTGTGAAGTCTTAATTTTAAAATTCTCAACCTTGTGTCTAAATCCTTCAATGGATTGTGGAGACGTATAAACCTCTAAAATGTTTTGTGATGTTTTTTGATGTAAAAGCACCTTTGTCTGTATCATTCTCTAGCTTACTGTCTTTTCATATCACTTCATCTTCTGATTCTGGACCCTGGGCATATCGCATAATTCACTACACAGTTGGCAATTGCGCCTTCTATTTCTTAGATTACATGCTCTCAATGTTTCCCTAAACATTAATACTTTAACTTCTTCAATCTCTCTTTACAACTCCTTCACCAAATTGGGAAGGGGTATACTTAATTTGGAGGAAAACTGTAACAAAATACAGGAAGTCACAAAAACTTGCAGAATGGGAATGGAGTTGGCAAATGAACTTCAGTATCAATAAATGAGATGTGGCATTTTGGAAGGAACTAAAAGGAGGTTTGTACTCCTTGGGAAGTAATGCTTTAATGGGGGAAGGAACAGAAAGTTTTGGGCTTACAAATAAATAAATCATTAAAAATCACAATAGGTTAATAAGATTGTTTTTTTTTTAAGAAAAAGCACTCAGGTTTGTTTCTTGAGAGTGAGAATTGGAAAGAGAGAAGTTCTGGTAAATTGTATATGGAATCTTTCTCAGATTGCTATGTGTTTGCTTTGGGGTCCATGTCATAAAAAGGAGAGATCTGCAATGAAGAAGTCACAAAACCAATTTTCAAAGATGATACTTGCAAGGTTACAACAATTCAGAAAGGTATTGAGTTTCCATTTCATCAGGGCTGGCCATTTAAAAATGATAAAATTATGTTAGAGTTTGAAGAGAGGTTGTTTCCATGGTGGAGGAGGGGGAGGTGGGGCTAAGAGTCAAGTCACAAATAAAAGATTGTCATTCATCAATCCAATTGGGGAAATCAAGTTCTTTAACCCCAGAGTTTGTTTTAAATCTGCCATGAGATGTGAGCATTTCTGGCAAGGCCAGCATTTTCGTCCATACCTAACTGACCCTGAACCGAGTGGCTTTCAGAGGGCAGGTAAGAATGGTAGATTTTCTTTTCTTTCTGAGGAATTTTACAACAATTAATGATTTTCACCATTATCAAATTTAATATTCTAGAGTCCTTCATTGAAACTAAGTTCCACCAGTTGCTGTGATGGGATTTGAACCCGTATTGGGTCAGACCACTGGATTATTCTAGTGACGTTATCATTAAAGCACCATCTCCCCATGTGAGAGAAGTGTGAGAATGTATTTATGTTTACACAAACGCATGGGATGGTGGAGGGGGGGGGGGTGCGGTGGAGGAGTGGAAAGATATATTGATAACGTGAGATAAAAGTGGGAGAAGGTTTGAATGAAACAGATACCAGCCTGTAATGTTAGGCTGAATGGACTATTTTTGTCAATATTTAGCAGTTCATCCCTTTGGTCAAAGCTTTTTGTAACATTCCTAATGTTTCCTTTTCAGCTTCCATTTTGTGGACTGATTGGTCATTTGTTTTGATGTTTTAAATATTTTTATTGTTCATCACCTTCAATATCCATAATCTCTCTATTCAGCAAATCACCAACACCTATTACTGAGTAATCTTACCAAACCTTCTCCTCATTTTATATTTATTCTCAGGATGAGTGTGTCATTGGCAAGACCAGCAATTATAGTGGTGAGAGATTGTGATGGGTTGACTTCTTGAACTGTTGGCTTAGTAACAGCTTGCCAAGTAAATTCAGAATCATCCAGATTGGTGTAGGAATGGAATTACGTATGGACCAGAACAGGTCAGCACAGCTGATTTCCTTCCCTAAAACACTTTGGTGAACCAGATGGATTTTCTCTATCTAACAGCTTCATGGCAACTTTTATTGAAGATGTAAAGATGCCGGCGTTGGATTGGGGTGGTAAGAACTCAGTAAGAATTTAGCAACACCAATTTTTAATCCAACCAATTTATTTGATAGTAAAATTGCGAGCTTTCAACACTGAGTGTCTTCCTCAGGCAAATGCAGTGTTCTGGCCTGCTGCATTTGCCTGAGGAAGACACGGAGTGTTGAAAGCTCGCAATTTTACTATCAAATAAATCGGTTGGATTAAAAATTGGTGTTGCTAAATTCTTACTGAACTTTTATTGAAACCAGATTTTTTTGAACTGATTTCAAATTCTCAAACTGACTGGGGTAGGACAGGTACCACCTTGCAAACAATAAGTTTTTGTGATCTTCTTTGGGGAAGGATGTAGGGGCACTGGAGATGGTTCAGACTTCATTAGATTGATTCCAGGTTTGAAGGGGCTGTTGTATGAGGAGTGGTTGAGTATCTTGGGCTTAGCTTGAGCTTGGAAGGAATAATAGTAAAATGGACTATTATTTAAATGGTGAAAAATTACAGCATGCTACAGTGCAGAAGGACCTGGGGGTCCTTATGCATGAATCGCAAAAACCCAGTCTGCAGGTGCAGCAGGTGGTCAAGAAGGTGAATGGAATGTTGGCCTTTATAGTGAGGGGGATAGAATATAAAAGCAGAGAGGCCTTGCTGCAACTGTACAAAGCACTGGTGAGGCCATAACTACAGTACTGTGTGCAATTTTGGTCCCCTTATTTGCGAAAGGATATATTGGCCTTGGAAGAAGCACACCAGGTTGAGACCGGAGATGAGGGGGTTAGCTTAGAACATAGAACATAGGAATTACAGAGCAGTACAGGCCCTTCGGCCCTCGATGTTGTGTCAACCAATGGAACCAATTTTATGACCCTCTAACCTAAACTATTCCAATGCTATCCATATGCCTATCCACTGACCATTTGAATGCCCTTAAAGTTGGCAAGTCCACAACTGCTGCAGGCAGGGCATTCCACGCCCTTACTACTCTCTGAGTAAAGAACCCACCTCTAGCATCCGTCCTATAACTACCACCTCTTAATTTAAAGATATGTCCCCTCATGTTATCCATCTCCATCTGAGGAAAAAGGCTCTCACTATCCACCCTATCTAACCCTCTGATCATCTTATATGTCTCAATTAAGTCACCTCTTAGCCTCCTTCTCTCTAATGCAAATAACCTCAAGTTCCTTAGTCTTTCCTCATAAGACCTACCCATCATAGCAGGCAGCATCCTGGTAAACCTCCTCTGCACCCTTTCCAATGCCTCCACATCTTTCTTATAATGTGGCGACCAAAACTGTACACAATACTCCAAGTGCGGCCGCACCAGAGTTTTGTACAGTTGCAACATGACATCTCGGCTCCAAAATTCAATCGCTCTACCAATGAATGCTAACACACTAATTAATTCTAATATGCCTTCTTAACAACCTTATCAACTTGAGTACCAACTTTCAGGGATCTATGCACCAGTACGCTGAGATCTCTCTGCTCAGCTACACTACTGAGTCCTACCATTAGCCCTATATTCTACACACATATTACTCTTACCAAAGTGAATCACCTCACACTTTTCCACATTAAACTCCATTTGCCACTTCTCGGCCCAGCTCCGCAACTTATCTATGTCCCTCTGCAAACTGTAACATCCATCCTCACTGTCTACAATTCCTTCGACTTTGAGGAGAGATTGAGTAGATTGGGCCTGTACTTGTTGGAGTTTAGAAGGCTGACGGGTGATCTTATAGAGACATATAAGATAATGAAGGGGCTGGATAGGATAGAAGCCGAAGATTCTTTCCACAAGAAACAGGAACTAGAAGACACAGCCTCAAAATAAGGGGGAGTCAGTTTAGAACAGAGTTGAGGAGGAACTTCTTCTCTCAGATGGTAGTGAATCTCTGAAATTCTCTGCCAGTTGGAGCGGTAGAGGCTATCTCATTGAATATGTTTAAGTGACAGGTAGATAGAGTTCTGATTAATAAGGGAATTAAGGGTTATGGGGAGCAAGCGGGTAAGTGGAACTGATCCACTATCCGATCAGCCATGATCTTATTGAATGGCGGGACAGGCTTGAAGGGCTAGATGGCCTACTCCTGCTCCTATTTCTTATGTTCTTTTGTTCTTATTCAAGAGGGGATTTGATTTAAGGTTTATAAAATATTCAACGGAATTGATAAAGTAAATGTTAACCAAATGTTCCCTCTTCTAGAACAGTCAAGGACAATATGCCGCAATTGTGGAGTAAGAGGGCGGAGGTTCAAGACAGAGACCAGGAGAAGCATTTCCCACAGAGGATTGTGAATCCATGAAACTCATTGCCCCAGAGTGCAGTGGATGACGAATCAATCAATGGATTTCAAAAAGAGATAGATAAATATTTGATCAAAAGTGGGATAAAGGGCGATGGGGAAAAGACAGGGAAGTGGAGTTAGGATGAGATAGAGATAATATAGGATGGCGGAGCAGGCTCAAAGGGCTGAATTGTTGATTTTTGTTTCTAATTCCTATTTTCCTAATAATTTGCACCACATTTGATACATTTTTAGGTTTGCTGAAATGGAACAAGACACTCAATGACTCTCTCGTGATATCATCTAAACTCTTCCAGCCTCTGTATAAGTGAAGTGTGATGTCCTGTTCCTCGGTTGCACTTGCTTCTTTTGACTGATACAAACCCCATTTTAAAGTTTTTGTTTTTCTAATTGGTATTTTTATTTACAGAAACTTGAACCGTTTTCCAAATGGCAGGAAGACCTGAACCTCGGGAGGGAGCGCTACCAACAGCCACGAAAGCAGCCAGTCCAACGGCTTCGGGATCTGGTAGCCAGAGAGGAGAGGGAAAGGCTAACAGTCCCAGCTCAACTAGCCCTTCAAATCAAGGAAGACTTTCGAACCGAATGGCTAAAACCACAAACTCTGCAGCACAAACATCAACAAAATCAATTACCAAAGGAGCAGAAGGCAATGATAATGATGCCACACGTTGCACGGTGGTTGTTGGCAATGCTAGTCCTGGATCCAAGGCACTGGGCAAAGTGACAGGCACCAAAAGCCAAGATGACCAAAAGAGCCAGCCCAATATTTCCTCACACCCGGCGATGATCAATAAACAGAGGAGAATGAAAATTGAGGAAGCGACACGGGGTCAAAGGGAAAACCCGGTGTGGTTTGAATACCGCAGGAACCGGATCACAGCCTCAGTTGCACACAAGATTTCTCATTGCAAGTTTGTGAATGGAAAAAGCACTGAGGTCCCTCAGTCCTATCTGAAGTCCATCATGGGTCAAGGTTCAACGGTTCAGACTCCTGCGATGAAGTGGGGCATTGAGAATGAATCTGTTGCCATTCGCAAATATGAAAAGCTGAAGTCTGAGGACACTGGGCACCAGATATCTGTCCAATCATGTGGGCTGTTCATTGACCTAGTAAAGGACTGGTTGGCAGCAAGCCCTGATGGAATTGTGAAGGACAACACAACGGGAGATACTCTTGGCCTTGTGGAGGTCAAGTGTCCATATAAACACAGGGACCACACTGTCAGAGAGGCCTGTAGAGACAGCTATTTCTGCTTGCAATACAACAGAGGGAAATTTCAGCTGAAGAAGAATCATCCCTACTTCACCCAGATTCAGTGTCAGTTAGCAGTTCTGAACTTTGAGAAAGCTGACTTTGTGGTGTACACTAACCATGAGCTTGTCATTGTCCCAGTGGAGTTTGACAGACGTTTCTGGAGGAATGTTGTGGACAAACTGGAAGATTTCTATGTCCAAGCAGTCTTGCCAGAATTAGTGGAACAAAATCTGGTTTTGGCAAATGAAAAGTAACAGTATGAAATATTCACTGGGATGTTTTGAGCCACACTAAATATCCCAACACCTGAAACATTTGGGCCACATCATCAAAAAATGCTTAAAAGAAAATTTATGAAAATTCATAGCAGTCTTTGAAAAATTGTTGTGATGTGGATCTCTCTCTGTAGAGATTTTGTAATGGATAAAGCGATATAACGTTTGAGGAATTGTCTTTGTACAATGTATATTAATACTGCTTTATTTTGCAGAGAGAGGTACCTTGTGGCCAGATAGAGAGAGATCATTAGAGAGGAAGGCTATAAACACTGGATTGAACGGTCTGTTTCTATGCTGTAGATCATGCACTATTCTAGGTGATAAAACTTGAACTATTTTACCAATATTGAATTAAGCATAATCCCTTCACCTTCACCTTTGGCCTTTATAAATCGGAGTATCGAGTATAAAAGTTGGAGTGTTACGGTAAGGTTGTGTAAGGCATTGGTGAGCCTGAATTTAGAGTATTGTGTACGGTTTTGGTCACCTAATTACAGGAAGGATGTAAATAAGGTTGAAAGAGTGCAGAGGTTTACAAGGATGTTGCCGGGACTTAAGAAGCTGAGTTACAGAGAGAGATTGAATAGGGTTAGGACTTTATTCCCTGAAGAATGAGGGGAGATTTGATCGAGGTGTATAAGATTTTGATGGGTATAGATAGAGTGAATGCAAGCAAGTTTTTTTCCACTGAGGCTAGGGGAGAGAAAAACCAGAGGGCATGGGTTAAGGGTGAAAGGAGAAAAGTTTAAAGGGAATTCTTCATTAGAGTGGTGGAAGTGTGGATTGAGGTGCTGGGTAAAGTGGTAAATGTTGGCTCACTTTTAACATTTAAGAAAAACTTGGACGGGTTCGTGGATGAGAGGTGTGGAGGGATATGGTTCAAGTGCAGGTCAGTGGGACTAGGCAAAAAAATGGTTTGGCACAGACAAGAAGGGCCAAATGGCCTATTTCTGAGCTGTAATTTTCTAATGGTTCACGAATAAAGGGGATTAAATTCTCCTGTGTCCTTAATCCAGATGTTTCACGTCCCAGTGGGGAAAATCTCCATCTTCTCTGATTCCATGATTTGCACAGTCCCATCCAGAAACAAATAGCCACTTGTCCCACTTGTGTGTAGGTTTTGCTGCTGCGCTGCTTTTCATTTCAATAGGTTGCACTGATGCTTCCATTCTTAAACAGAAAACTAGTGACTGCACATAATAACTAATTAATTAGTTGCAAAATGCTTTGCAACATTCTAGAAGGTAGTGTGATACATTCAAGCAAATGAACCAGAAAAGTTTATTTATGCATTGAGTGATTAGGATTTGGAATGCACTGCCTGTTGGGGTAATGGATATAATTCCAGGTAGCCTTAAAAAAAAGGCAATCAGATAAATATGGAGAAAAAATGTTGCATTTGGGGAAAGTGTGGGACAATGGGATTGACTGGTTATTTTTAAAGTTTACTTGTTAGTTACAAGTAAGTCTTACACTAACACTGCAATGAAGTTACTGTGAAACTTCCCTAGTTGCCACAGCCTGGCACCTAACCAGCAGATCTTTCAAAACGTGGGAGGAAACTGGAGGAAACCCATGCACACACGGGGAGCCTGTGCAAACTTCACACACAGTGACCCAAGCCGGGAATCAAACGCGGGGTCCCCGAAGCTATGAAGCAGCAGTGCTAATCACTGTGCCACCAGGCCGCCCCCCCCCCCTTCAAAAGAGCTAGCATAGACTTTGTGGGCCAAATGACCTTCATTGTGTGGTACTGTTTGATTTCACACAAGTTCTTTTTGATATCTGATCGTAGACTAGGGAATAACATGGCCCAAATTAACCAATTTCACCTCAAAAATAATTCCAAAATTATCTCAATTTACAAAATTATCTCAATTTATCCTTTTTCATTCATTTTCTGTTCTGACTTTATCTGATGGGAGACAGATACCCAATCTGAAACATTGTTTTAACAGCAGGACAGAAGTTACAAATCTTTAAGAGTCAGTTGTCGTCACCTTTCAGAACAATCTGAAAGTGCTTTGTGAAGTGTAGTCACTGCTGTCGTGTAGGAAATACAGAAGTTTCTTCACTGACGCTGGGTCGAACTGCTGGAGCCCTCACCCTAACAGCACTATGGGTGTACCTACACCAAACGGACTGCAGCATTTCAAGAAGGCAGCTCACTGCCTCCTTCTGAAGGGAAATTTGAGATGGGCAATAAATGTTAGTCCTGTCCACAATTCCTGCAACCAATGAACGAATAAAACAAATAGAAACAGCATAATGAAAATTGATGTTTGTGGTAGTGGTGATTTTGGGATAAATGTTAGGCTGCAACATTGGAGAGAACCCCCTTCCCCACCCCACCCCACCCCCACAGACCCCCTAAACCCCTCCCACCGACCCCCCACACCCCCCTCCCTCCCGCCAACCCCCCATCACTTCATCAAAATAGTGATCTCTTACATCAATCTGAGAAAGCATCTGGGACTTCGGTAAATGATTCACCCATAAAATGACACCTCTGATTGTGCATCACTCCCTCAGTGTGACACTGGTGCCCAAAACGCACCTTATGTCAGAACAGTTGTCTACTGGGAGGAGTGGGTTGGCGATAGGGGAGTGGAGGCAGGGTGGGGTGGGCGATAAGGGAGGAGTGGGGGGGGTGGGGAGTGGGCAGGTGATTGGGGGTGAAGTGGGCGCTGGGGGACATTGTAACTTCCTTGCTGTGACTTTCTGTATAATGTTTTGCAAATAAAATGTTATTGAAGGAAACAGCTAGGTTCACACAAGCTGAGTGAAATCATTCCGATGAAAATTCTTTGCACCATAAAAGTTTCAGGGAAACAAGTTTGTTTCAGAAGGTGGGATTGGGCTATGGGGGATGGTTTTTAAGGAAAATGACAGGGGTTATACCATTGGCTGGAGAGCTGGTGAAAGCCCCATATTCTGTCTTTAGAATGTTACAGGGTAAGGGTCACAAGGAGGAGTTTGGCAGCTTTGGTACCCAGGTGAGTCTCAAACTGGCGCAGATGCAGGAAGGCAGTCAGGTTACAAGGAAGATAATTAAATTCTACTACCAGACAGAATTTTACTCTGTATCTAACCCCGTGCTGTACCTGTTCTGGGAGTGTTTGATGGGGACAGTGTAGAGGGAGTTTTACTCTGTATCTAACACCAGAGATTGATATATCATGAGGGAGTGGGACTTGCTGTGAATTAAGAGTTTTGGCCCAACTTGTCCATGTTGCCCTTTTTTTAAAAACCCCTAAACTAGTTCCAATTACCTGCATTTGGTCAATATCCTTCTCTACCCATCTTACCCATGTAACTATCTAAATGCTTTTTAAAAGACAAAATTGTACTTGCCTCTACTACTACCTCTGGAAGTTTGTTCCAAACACTCACCACCCTCTGTGTAAAAAAAAATTGTCCTTCTGGAAATTTTTGTATCTCTCCTCTTTCACCTTAAACCTGTGCCTTCTAGTTTTAGACTCCCTTACCTTTGGGAAAAAGATATTGACTATCTAACTGATCTGTGCCACTCATTTTTTTGTAGACCTCTATACGATCACCCCTCAGCCTTCTATATCCCAGAGAAAAAAGTCCAAGCTGCTCCTTATAACTCCAACCATCAAGTCCTGGTAGCATCCTAGTAAATCCTTTCTGCACATTTTCTAGTTTAATAATATCCTTTCTATAACAGGGTGACCAGAACTGCACACAGTATTCTAAGTGTAGCCTCACCAATGTCTTGTACAACTTCAACAAGACGTCCCAACTCCTGTATTCAATGTTCTGACCAATGAAACTAAGCATGCTGAATGCCTTCTTCACCACTCTGTCCACCTGTGACTCCACCTTCAAGGAGCTATGACCCCGTACCCCTAGATCACCCCTACGGCACAAGGAGCAGCATTTTGGATGACTTCGGTTTACCAGAGGTTAGATATCAGAAGTCAGCCTAGGGCCTGTTGGAATGTCAAATCTGGAGGAAACAAAGGCGTGGACGAAGACTGTTTCCATAGATCAAATGGTTTCTCTGTATCTAATAAAACCAGCAAATGGAAGATTCTGGGCCGATAATGAGGGAATCCACAGACACAGAGTTAGTGACACTGGATGTGGGTTTGTGTGACTAAAATTCCAGCATTTTCTTTCAGGAAACTCAGGAGCTGCACCATCTCATACCAGCCCTCATGTGGTGAACCTAAGTAATTACAGCATTGATTGTTTGCAAACAGCAGTGAAATGCTTAATTAGGGATTTGCACCAGAGAGCAAACTAATTTTCATTTATGTGGAGCCCATCGCAACACCAGAGCTTTTCAAAAGGTTTTACAGTCAATGATGTACTTTTAAAGTGCAGTCACTATTGGAAATGTGGTAATGTACAGCAAGATGCCACAATCAGCAATGAGATAAATGAGCAGATAATTAGTTTTTGTGATACTGATTAGGTTGGCAGGGAGAGCTCCCCTGCACTCTTTCAAACAGTGGTCACAGGATCCTTTACTTGAGAGCAGACAGTGTCCTGATTTAAAATGGTGCTTCTTACAGTGTAGCACTCCTTCTGTCATGCACGGCTTAGATTTTCTGTTCAAGCCTTTGAGTTGATAAAAAAATGACAAATGATGAATGTGCTTTCTCTGTGAAAATTTATTTGTCAAAATGTACTCTTCCTGGAGTGGAACGAGAAGCATAAACTACCAATAATCAACAGGATTTAACTTGAGAGACAGAAAGAGAGAAGCACTTGGAAGGGTTAATATTCTAGTTCCCATTAACAGTGACCATCGTATCCCCAAAGCAATCGACACAAACTACAATGACTGCTACATTTAACCAGGTAGCCATGAATTGAGAATTTTAGCTCAGGATGGGATTGGTTGGGATTACTTCCAATGGAACAGAGGACAGGCAGATAGGGGTGGGAATGGTGGTAAAAGTCAATTGACATACACAAGATTGTAGAGGGCCAAGACAAGAGTGGATAGCAGTGATCAATAACCAGGTCATAGATTTAATAGATTCACCCATGGTGTGGGAGTTTGGAACTCTGCCCAAAAGAATGATAGTAGCAGAAATGCTCATTACACTCAAACAGGACTCTAACAAGAGTAAGTTATGATGTAGAGATGCTGGCATTGGACTGGGATAAACAAAGTAAGAAGTCTCACAACACCAGGTTAAAGTCCAACCAGTTTATTTGATAATCCCACAAGCTTTCAAAGTTTGCCCCTTCGTCAGGTGAGAAGGGTCAAACCCTGAAAGTTTGTGAGTTTACTATCAAATAAACTGGTTGGACTTTAACCTGGTGTTGCAATTTACCCAGACTCTAAAATCCTTCCAAGTATTTGATAGCCTCTCTGTTCGACCCTGTTTCCCATAGATGGGATTTCTAAAACCAGGGAGCTTTGTTTCAGGATAAGGGGTCAAAATGAAGATAAGCTTTTTTCACTGTGTTGAGAATCCTTGGAATTCTCTACCCAATTGTGGATTGTGGATGTTCAGTCATTGAGAACATTCAAGGCTGAGATTTGATAAGATTGTTGGGCACTAAGGGCATCAAGAGACAAGATTCGAGCAGGTAAGTTGTTAGGGATAGATGATTAACCACGATCATATTGAATGACAAAACAGGATCAATGGACTGAATAGTCTGCTCCTGCTCCTATTTCTTATGAATTCTATTGATTTTAGAATATTTTGAATTAAAATATTTAAAGTGATGGGCAAACTCAATAAGTAGATACAGAGATACTAATTAATCTGGTGGGAGAATCCAGAACAAAGACCATAATCTATGATTGAGAGCAAGGCCATTCAGCAGTGACACAAGGAAGCAATTCTTCATACAAGCAGTTCTGGAAACATGGAACTCTCTCCTGCAAAAGTTTGAGAATGATGGGATTCAAGTTAGAGATTAACAGATAATTTTTTGGTAGGGATACGACATATAAATCAGCCATAATTTAAGTGAATGGGAAAACAGATTTACAATACTCCTGTCTCAGAAGTTCCACAGAAAGCTCTATTTACTCTCCCACCTATAATCAGGAAAAACCCAGGTTTGGAAAAGCAGGAAGTTAGCTAAAGATGGCTGGCAGGAGAAAGGGAAATAAACACAGAAAAATTGAATTTAAGTGAACAATTTGGAAAATGTTACAAACCTTGTCAACAGACGGAGCACTGACTGAAAAAACAAATCGCAGAAGGAATCCTAAGTTTGACTAGTGGCCAAACAATGGAATCTAGAACTGCTCAAACCTGTTCTGACATTTACTGAGGTCATGGCTGATGTGTATCTCATATACATTCTACCACCATGGATTCATATCTCTCAATACATTTACAAAAAATTGTTATATCGATCACACTTAAGATGACCTCCAACAATCAGCACGTGTTCTCTGCACCTACCTGATTGAGTTAAACATATAGAGTAGGATTTTCCTCACCTAACACCTTGTTTAGCAGAGGCAGGAGATGGTAAGCCATGTGTTGGCGACAGGATTTTACAGTCTCATTGTTATCAAGGGGATTTCTTCATTAATGAACGCTTCGCTGTCAGGAAACATGCAGCAGGGGCTGCACTGTTGGCAGGTTCACAAGATCCTGTAAACGGCAGCGAGAGCTCAATGACTGTACTGTCGACACCACTGTACAGGGAGAATTAACTGTTGGATAACTTGCTTACAATCTATATCAAGGCAGATAATGGGCTCTGCCTGTATTAGGCACACACCAATAATCACTCCTGTGATTGAAATATTAACGCCACGTTTCTGAGATTTATATTCAACGTAGATTTTATTTTACTTGCCAGGAGTAAAAAACTAACCAATGTGTTAATAATGCAAGTGATAAGATGTTGCCTAAAAAACCAGAAGGGCATCTACTAATGGCCCAGACATGAATCTGGACTTAGAAGTCTACACAGACAGGCAGCAGAAGGAGAGAATGATTTAAAATAATTTCCTTCTCTCCCACTCCCTCTCTGCCTGCATTAAAACAATTCAAGGTGATACTTCGAGAAAATACAAATCATTTCCACACAAAAAATTGGCCTGAAAGAATAAACAGGTACATCTTCAACACAGCCTGCACTTTACAAATGCAGTGTTCAGTTTATCTTACATTTGTACAAAGTAACACAAGTTGTGGGTGGACCCCCCCGGTGATGATTTTCATGATGAAAGGTTTAGTGCAATTTAAACCACATCCCAAATAACCTCAGTGCTGCTATCCCATAATATCTTCCTCTGAAATTTAAACTGAATTATTTACAGTTCACTTTTTGGTGTATTTACAAATGGAACAGCAAACTTTGACACTGTGCTAAATACCAAGACAAAGGTTACAGTTTAAGATCCTTGGAGCTTTTATAAAGGATAGTGACTGTTTCCAAAAGCCAAGCCCTGGCTCCTGTAGCTGTGCTGTTCATTCTCTCACCCCCATCCCATTGTATGTTAAATCTCCCCCACTCCGCTTCCCTTCATGGCCACTGTCAGCAGGAGTGAAAGGGGTCACTGGGGAGGAATTAGAAACAAGAAATTCCCAGCAGAGCGCTAGACGTTAACGTTTAATCTTTAACCCCTTGAAAGCAGATAACGTATCTTAACGTTATCGCATTGTGCTGAGTGTTGATTAATTGAGGGAAGTCCCTTCACTATCAATCACCATCCTCTTTAAAGAACAAAACTTCTAAAAACAGAAAACTTTACATTAAAAAATGTTGTTCATTGTATTTCAAACTCTGTTTATCCAAATTAATGCCACATCCCTGATTTTCAAACAGAAATATCTGAAACTAGCTTCCAGCCTTCATCAAATCATTCAGTTCACATCAGAACCAAAATCATTTCAACAAAACCAACTTGGTTTCGAAGTGATTCAGTCTTCAGGTGAAATTCCAGCTATATACTTTGTACATATAACCTGATACATAAAACCAAACCAAATCAAAACACCACAAGGACATAATTCCAACAGCAATGCACTGAAAAGCACGTTGTTTCCATGGGTGGATGTTCTGTCCTCAGCGAAGCCAGAGAATGAAGTTTAAAAAAAAACTTCTAAAATTAGGAAACGCGTAAATGTTCAATACCCAGGGCAGCAAGTCAGTCTTTTCCCAGCAGGTCAGTATCAGTCTTTTGTAGTGTTAAACATTAGATGTGTATGGAGGAATGGCACTGGTCTAAAATAAAAGCCTATAATATTTACCACACTACACATAAAAGGTCTACAGTGTGAGCCGGCCAGTACCTTCCAAAGATCAGAGCTGCATTAACAGATATAAAGGTTTGAAACAGATCTGCCTGTCCCCACCAGTACTGCACCCCAGTGTTATACAGTGACAGACCCGTCCCCACCAGTACTGTACCCCAGTGTTATACAGTGACAGACCCGTCCCCACCAGTACTGTACCCCAGTGTTATACAGCGACAGACCCGTCCCCACCAGTACTGTACCCCAGTGTTATACAGTGACAGACCCGTCCCCACCAGTACTGTACCCCAGTGTTATACAGCGACAGACCCGTCCCCACCAGTACTGTACCCCAGTGTTATACAGCGACAGACCCGTCCCCACCAGTACTGTACCCCAGTGTTATACAGTGACAGACCCGTCCCCACCAGTACCGTACCCCAGTGTTATACAGTGACAGACCCGTCCTCACCAGTACCGTACCCCAGTGTTATACAGTGACAGACCCGTCCTCACCAATACTGTACCCCAGTATTATACAGTGACAGACCCGTCCCCATCAGTACTGTACCCCAGTGTTATACAGTGACAGACCCGTCCTCACCAGTACTGTACCCCAGTGTTATACAGTGACAGATCCGTCCTCACCAGTACTGTACCCCAGTGTTATACAGTGACAGAGCCGTCCCCACCAGTACTGTACCCCAGTATTATACAGTGACAGACCCATCCCCACCAGTACTGTACCCGTGTTATACAGTGACAGAGCCGTCCCCACCAGTACTGTACCCCAGTGTTATACAGCTTAAAGTGCTTTATCCAGCAACAACTGAAGTTTGAAAAGATGTAACTTGTACCTGGTGTTGGGTATTACTGCAGTTCAAATGGCTTTAGATGTTCAATGTTTGGTCCCTGTTATGAGTTTGTGAAGGGAGTTAGATTTATTGAGAGATTGCTGTTTACATATATTTGTGTGGCTGCAATTAATGATTGAGGCAGCAAACAACTGAACTATATTAACCAAACATTTGAAGGTGAGATTCCCGAGGTCTATGTCCCATCATATGAACAAAAGCTGTACTGGTGGGATGTGTGGACGGGACTTTTACTCTGACACGCTTGATTACAGTGTAATATTTTTAGATAACCCACACAAATGGTCATGTATACTGTGCGAGACATTGTGGAGGGGTCCATGCCAGCTTTTGCCTGCCATCCACATTGGCATATTACTCAAAGGTGTGGGACCCCTGCCTGATTCCCTTTCCCCTCAACAAGTTGACGATCAAAGCTGTCTGTATGTCCAAAACTGCACCACATACTTGATCATCAGAGATTTGGGGAGAGGTGAAAGAGGAACTTTGAAAATTAAAGCCTCTAAAAACCAGCTGTCTTGAAAACTAATGCTGTCAGAAACAACCAAAGGTATATTTCCATTTTAATAGAAAATAAATCTCAACTTATAATTGCATTTTTTTGACTAGAGTGGAAGGAACGGGAAATAAAAAAGGGACAAAATGTGTTCTGTTGAATCTTACATCTTTCCAAAGGTTGACAGGTGACATATTAATGGAACCCTACACCTAGATTTTTGCATAGCAACATCTCAAATTCATGGCCTATATTTGCCTACTCACATAACCATTTTAATCTTTGGCGATTGGTTCACTTGTACAAGGTGGTTTAACCAAAGCTCAGGAGAGGTTTCTCTGCCAGGTTTATGCTTGATGGACACGTTTGAATCACATTGTAACAAAGAAACCATGTTTCCATCCCCATCACTCCCCATCTCATTAACTGGCAGTCCTCTGTCAAGTACCAAAATTCACACATTATCAATTACCCCTTGTTTCACTGATAATGGGCGGTCAACACTAACAGTAACAAATAATCCATGGCATTTCCTGGCATCTCTTAGAAGTCCTGCTTCATAATCACAGATCTACTTTAAATAGGACAGTGCACAACACGTCACTGCCTTGGTCCAGTCTCTTAGTCACAGATTTTAATGAGATTACTATCAAAAGAAGAGAGCTTGTGAAGGGTTTGGGTGATGGAGAAGAAGTTGATAATTCCAGGTCTTGGATTATATACACATTCAATGTACGGTGAATCCTGCACCATTGAGTTTTGTCAAGAAAGCAGATGTTCAACTCCTGACCAGACACGATAGAGTTGGTCCCGCAAAATTTTCAAAACACCTTCTCCATTTTCATTGTGCATGATTGTCTCTCTGATCTGCCAGAATTGCCAGGCCTCTGACTAGTCATTCGCTGAATCGTTTCTTGGGCCCGGTTCGAGCTCGGTTAGACCTCCTAATGTCCTGCTTGGAGTCTTTACACTTTTGGCAAATGAAAACCTCCGGAACATTTGATTTCCTGATTTTAGCACAAGAGAGGTGAATCCAAGTCCCGCACTCATTGCATTCAATCATCGGCCTGCCAGCAAACGGCTTCATACAGAAACATGTGATCAGATCCCAGGAATCATCATCTGAAAGGAGCCAAATGGTCAATAGATCAGATCCTTAACACCCAAAAAGAATTGCATCTAGATTTGAGCTTGACACAAGCTGGGGTAGGCAGGGAAATAATCAATACCCAGGAGGACTGTAACACATTACAAAATGGCATTAACAAAGTTGCACAATGAGCACACAATTGATAGATGAATTTCAATATAGTTTAAGGTTTTATGTTTTGGTGAGAAAAGGAAGGTAAGATATTATTGGAAAATACAAAGCTAAATGTTAGGATGGCGGCGCGGGCTCGTTGGGCCAAAGGGCCTGTTTCCCGTGCTGTGTTGTTCTTTGTTCTAAACAAATAAAGTAAAGGAACCTGCAAGAACAAATTCTCAAAAGCATCGAGATGGCAATACAAAAACAAATTAAACACTTCTGGTAAGTTTATTTTATTTTTTCTTGGTCATCATTGGCAAGGCAGGCATTTTTTGCCCATCCCTAATTTTCCTTGAGAATGTGGTCCTGAGTTTGGTATCATTCTCAGAAATCATCTTTGCATCTTTTTGAGTTCCTATATATACTTTTAATAATGTCAGTCAGAATTGTGCATGGTACCCCTAGTGTGATCTAACCAAGTTTAAGATAATTCATTTATTAACTTGGAGCAGACAGTGGTTTGGTGGTAACGCCACAGGTCTAGTAATCTCAAGGCCCAGGGTAATGCTCTGCGCATATGGGATCAAATCTCACCATAGCATTCACTGGAATTTCAATTCAATTAATAAATCTGGCATGTAAAACTAATCTCAGTAACAATGACCGTGAAAATATTATCGATTGTCACAAAAATCTACCCAGTACACTAACGTTCTGAGGGGAAGGAAATTTGTCGTTCTTACCTGATCTGAGGATCAAACCTACATGTGACTCCAGACCTACAGTAATAGAATTGATGTTTATCAGTTCTCTGAAATGATGTAGTAAGCCACTCAGTTCAAAGATAATTAGGAATGGGCAATATGACCTTTCTCTTCCCTCTCGCAATAATTCCAGAGCTTAGAGCCTGGGCAGATGAAAGCACGGCTGCCAATGGTGACACAGTGCAAACTGAGAATATATAAGTGCGTGGATTTGGAGGAGCACAGAGATATCAGAGGGTTGTAGGGCTGGAGGAGGCATAGAGAGGGGCAACAGCAACACTGCTCATTTCACAAAAACAAGAATGAGAATTTTAATACTGAAGGAGAACCAGAAGGCAGTGAAGACAAGGGGCAAGGAACAAATGACATACAGTGAAACGGAAACAGTTGGGCTATTACGATGCTGGAAATTTCTACAAGAAAACTGAGAACTCAAGGGAAGAGTCCAAAGTTCAGGGTTCAGAGAGAGAAGGGAAAGAAGATGAGCCATTGTTTCAGGGCATTTTGCTTGGATTCTTCAAGCCAGTTTGAAAGGGAAATACAGAAAAAGAGTTTAACAGTTCTGAGATCCTGAAAAATAAAACTAACGGGGAAGGGTTTAGTGTGATAAAGCACTAAAAGTTTGAAATTTAAAAGGATTGAGAAAATATATCTCACAGGAGTGATATTCTGAGCATTTCTAAAATAGAAACAAAGTTTGTCTGTCCATCGTCTTGATCAGTACATCCATCAGGAAATTTACCTTCAATCTTGAGGTTCTCTGTGGGGACTGTCTCTCTGTCATTGTCAGGGGGAGGACCTGTAAGATAAATGTAACACTCAGTTAGTCCCTTCCTTCCTGAAGGGTCTTCCTTCATTTAAAGGAAGTCATCAAACTTCTCCTGGGAACAGGAGGTCATTCAATGAGATCCTATGTTAATTTCACCTGTCTATCTAGGTTCCTTAGCCCTCAATAATTTAATTGAGCAAAAAGCCATCAATCTCAGTATTGAAATTGAGGAATTCTTGTTCCACAGGCAGAGTCCATTAGCATCCACGTTGAGCCCAATGTTAAAACAATCTGTTTAAAGATCATTAGTGTCACAAGTAGGCGGATGTTAACTCTGCAATGAAGTTACTGTGAAAATCCCCTAGTCACCACACTCCAACACCTGTTTGGATACACTGAGGGAGAATTTAGCACAGACAATGCACCCTAACCAGCACATCTTATGAACTATGGGAGGAAACCTACGCAGGTATTGGGAGAACACGCAGACTCTTCACAGACAGTGACCCATGTGGGAATTGAACCTGGATGCCTGGCACTGTGAGGTAGTTACGTTAACCACTGTGCCACCCCCATTTAACAAGAAATGGGTGTTTATATTTGACAGTACAGCATGTTCACACTGTACAGATCCAAGAGAATATATCAGGCCCCATCCTGCAGTCAACTCGGGTCAACAGTTAATGCCAACTCCCTTTGCCACATAGCAAATAAAAACAAAAGCATTTGCATTTCTATAGCACCTTTATGGCTTCAGTTATCCCTCGCATTTTACAGCTAATTAAATATTTTTGAAGTGTAGATGCTGTTTTAATGCAACTCATTTGCACACAGTAAGCTTCCACAAACAGCAACCAGAGAGTGACCAGGAGATGTGTGTTTTTAAGAGACTGATTGAGGAATAAACCCTCTGCTCTTTTAAAAAATATAATCAGGAGATCTGTTATGTCCAATTCTGATAGCAGACTGTTCAATGTCTCAGCCACTCGATGGCTAGATTTTCAAAGAACAAAGAAAATTACAGCCCTTCGGCCCCTCCAAGCCTGCACCGACCATGCTGCCTGACTGAACTAAAACCCTCTATCCTTCCAGGGACCATATCCCTCTATTCCCATCCTATTCATGTATTTGCCAAGACGCCCCTTAAGAGTCACTACCGTATCTGGTTCCATTACCTCCCCCAACTGCAAGTTCCAGGCACCCACCTCGTACATCTCCTTTAAACCTTGCCCCTTGCATCTTAAAACTATGCCCGCCAATAATTAACTCTTCCACCCTGGTACAAAGCTTCTAACTATCCACTCTGTCCGTGCCTCTCATAATCTTGTAGATTCCTATCAGGTCGCCTCTCAACCTCTGTCGTTCCGGTGAGAACAAACCAAGTTTCTCCAACCTCTCCTCATAACTAATGCCCTCCATACAAGGCAACATCTTGGTAAATCTTTTCTATACCCTCTTCAAAGCCTCCACATCCTTCTGGTAGCATGGCGACCAGGACTGAACACTATATTCCAAGTTCGGCCTAACTAAGGTTCTATAAAGCTGTAACATGATTTGCCAATTTATAAACGCAATGTCCTGGCCAATGAAGGCAACCATATTGTATACCTTCTTGATTACCTTCTTCACCTCCATTGCCACTTTTAGTGACCTGTGTATCTGTATACCCAGATCCCTTTGCCTATCAATACTTTTAAGGGTTCTTCCTCCTTGGAGGAATAGGGGGGATTAAAAAAACGGTAGATGCTGTTGAGCCAGATGCACAGATGTCTGTTGGGAAGGTTTAGTGTGTGCAGAGTGCTGTCGCTGGAATTGTTTGATAACACTCGTCGTCTATGCACATCCAGTTTAAATAATGGGCATTAAGTTGAGGGACTGAGGCTAGTAAATTAGGCAGGGTGTAAAACATAGAACAATACAGCACAACAGGCCCTTCAGCCCACGAGTTGCGCCGATCACATCTACCAATCCACAGCCCTATCTATAACCCCCTGTCCTATTCTTTTCCATATACTCATCCAGAAGTCTCTTAAAAGACCCCAGTGAGTTTGCCTCAACAACCTCCTACGGCAGTCAGTTCCATTCACTCACCACCCTCTGAGTGAAAAACCTACCCCTGACATCTCCTTTGTATTTGCTTCCCTGCACCTTAAATCTGTGTCCTCTCGTATTGACCATTTCCACTCAGGGAAATAGTCTCTGAGAGTCCACCCTATCTATTCCTCTCAACATTTTATAAACCTCTATCAGGTCGCCTCTCAACCTACGTCTCTCCAGTGAGAAAAGTCCCAGCTCCCTCAACCTATCTTCATAAGGCCTGCCTCCCAATCCAGGCAGCATCCTTGTAAATCTCCTCTGAACCCTCTCAATAGCCTCTACATCCTTCCTATCATGAGGCGACCAGAACTGCGCACAATACTCCAACTGGGGTCTGACAAGAGTCTTATAGAGCTGCTTCATTACCTCCTGACTCCTAAACTCTATTCCTCGATTAATGAAGGCCAGTACACCGTACGCCTTCTTGACCACTTCCTCCACCTGTGAGGCTGATTTAAGAGTCCTATGGACCCAGACCCCCGAGATCCTTCTGCTCTACAACACAGCTAAGACTCCTACCTTTTATATTGTACTCCTTCATCCCATTATTCCTGCCAAAATGGACCACTACACATTTATCTGCGTTGAAGTCCATCTGCCAATTGTCTGCCCAGTCTTGCATCCTGTCTATGTCCCGCTGCAACTTTTGGCATCCCTCCAGACCATCCACAACACCACCGACCTTTGTATCGTCGGCGAACTTGCTACCCCATCCCTCCACTTCCTCATCCAGGTCATTTATGAAAATGACAAACAGCAGGGGTCCCAGAACAGATCCCTGGGCACTCCACTGGTTACCGACCTCCATGCAGAACAAGACCCATCCACAACCACTCTCTGCCTTCTGCCGGCAAGCCAGTTCTGGATCCACGAGGCCAAAGCCCCTTGGATCCCATGCCCTCTCACCTTCTCCAGAAGCCTTGCATGTGGGACCTTATCAAACACCTTACTAAAGCCCATGTACACTACGTCCACCGCCCTTCCTTTGTCAATGTGTTCAGTCACATTTTCGAAGAACTCAACTAGGCTCGTAAGGCACGACCTGCCCTTGACAAAACCATGCTGACTATTTCTAATCAATCCAAAGGTAGAAGCAATTTCTTATTCCTTATTCAGCTCTGCCACTTAGGAGTGATTCTAATCCCATAGCCTCATTCAAAAAAGAAATAAAAGCTTAGCAATTGTAAGACAGATTCAGACCATTTCTGAAAATAATCCGGTTAATGAATTATCCTTGGTTGATTTTTCATTTTCATTCGGGCTTCCTCACAAACCCAGCAACATTTCACTGTAAGTTATTACACTGAATATATGCAAAGTGAAAATGTCAGATCCAGCAAGGTTTTAGCGGTGAAGAACCCTTAGGCGTTCTACAGTTTTTTTCCAATCAACCTCCATGGAGAAGGAGAATCACAGCACAGCCTGTGCTCAGGAGTTATAAGGAGAAAATGATGATGTGAATGTCCCTGAAGCTCTGCAGCCCACTTGGTGAAGGGACCCTCAGTGTACTGTTAGGTTGAGAGCTACAGGATTTTGATGATTATGGAATCACTGATTTTGTCCAAATATCGATGGAGAACCAACTGGAAATGATGAACAAAGAACAAAACAGCACGGGAAACAGGCCCTTTCGGCCCAACGAGTCCGTGCTGCCACCTCGATGTTCCCACTTCTACCCGTGATCCCTGCCTATGTTTATAGATCAATGGATTGAAACCAAATTTGAGACAATTTAGGGAGAATTTGTTCTGCCAACAGCCTAATAGCACATCTTTGGGATGTGGGAGGAAACTGGAGCACCCAGAGAAAACCCACGCAATATGGGGAGAATGCGCAAACTCCCACAGACCCAAATCCATGTATCTGCACAGCACAGCGATAGTCACCGAGCTGTCGTGTTGCCCATTAAATGGTCCAGGTCACGCGTACACTAACAACGTGAAGCACTATGATACTCTCGAAAAAAATCCAAGAGCAGCCCTCTCACGACCCATCGCGTGTATGCCCCTTGATGGCGTCTCTATGCAACTGCTGCTCTTATTCTTCAAAAAGTGGTAGAGGTGATGGGCTTTGAATGTGGTCGGGATTAATCTGCATAGCCCGATAGGTGGTGTTACTTTTCAGCCGCTTTTGGAGAGCAGACAGCAGCTGACTGGGTGGTAAATCCAATGGAAACTTTTCGATCCCAGGTGATCCAGGGAAATTTATTCATTCAGAGCAGGAAAACTCTATAAATCAGTTACTGAATCCCTCTTAGATATTTCCCAACCTGTGGATATTGGTGACCAGACAATGGGATCGTTTGCAAGACCCACCCCCTTCTCCCTGTCAGCTGCCCCCAAAACAAATCGAGTAATGCACTCAAACATTGTACAGTTTTTCCCAATTAACCTCCATATAGAAGGCAGTCTGCTTGGCAAAGGTGTTCCCATTGTGGATTTACCTGCACCACACTGACTACAGCAGTTCAACAAGCTGACTCACCATCACCTTCTGAAAGGACATAGAGGGAAGGGCAACAGATTCCAGCAACCTGGTTAGCAGTCCCACAATCACAAGTATGAGTCATAGAGTTACATCAGGGTGAGACTGGACAAGGCACAGTGAGTGTGGTGACAGTGAGTAGTGAATCAATGATGAGTTAACACTCTAAACAAAGAGAAAGGAGAGGCCCTCTGCCTGAAAATGGCATTCCTCATGCCCTCCCCCACCCACTATAAATATTTATAAATTGCAGCATTCTGTTGACCATTCATATATCCATTCTGTCTTTGCGAATTGTAATACTCCTTGCTGATCGGTTATGTGGGCCGTCACAGATCAGCCCCATTCAGTCATGACCCAATCTTCACAAACAAACACCCTTTCAAGGCAGAAATCATTGGGACTGGAAAACCTGACTGATTTCCCACTCCGCTAACTGAGTCACCAAGATCCCGTTATCGAACCTCAATTGCTGCAGCAGTACATAGCAGCAAGCTCAGGATTGAGATGTCGTCACACCACTCACTTTATGCACTGTTCCGTGTGAAGCTTCTTTTGCTATTTATCTTCAATGCAGTTCATAACCCTACTGTTCGCGCAAACAGCATATCCTTATTTGCTCTATCAAAATCCTTAATGGTTTTGAACACTATTAAATCTGCTCTTAGTCCTCTCTTAAACAAAACAATGCTGACCTCTCCAATCCCTCCACATAACTAAAGACTCTTTACCCTATCACCGATGCCAAACACTCAGATTTTCAATGATTTGAAAATGAGGAGGTTTAAATTTGACAGGAATGACCCAATTGGCAATTTCTTCTTTATTACTCGGATGTTAGATTTTGCTCTTTTATTCAGAAGCGGCTCTGCGCCTCTCCAATTTCCAGAATTTTCTAGATTGTAACTGCTTCAATGATCTTACCCAAGTCCACTGCAGTCTCATTGGTCACGCTCGCCTCTACTTCTTTGCCCAATTTCTTCTCCTCCGCTTCCTTTTTGTCTTCCACTTCCTGCTGTTCTTCGTTTTCTGTTGCTTCGTGCTTTTCTTTCCGATCTTCCTGCAGTTCCTTCACCTGCTCGTCCACCAACGTTCTCTCTACATTTGCCATCTCCTTCTCAAACTTCTCCGGCAATGTGCTCTGTTTGCTGATCTCTGCAGCCTCGTGAGAGATTTTAAGTGTCTCCTCCTCTGACTCTGTCTCACTCTGTGATGCTTTTACAATAGTCTGTTTGATCTCTATTGGTTTAGTGTTCTCAGCTGGTAGCTGGGACACAGCCTTCCTGATGTTTTCCAAGTGGATTCTCTTTCCATTTTCCGGGCTCTTCCTCTTCCTCACCCCATCCAAACTCAGCTTCTTCAAGGACACCTTTTTCTTCTTAAGTTTCTCGGGCTTGGCCTTTTCTGGACTTTCAAACAGGGAGCTGGTGAAATTCGGCTGCTCCAGCAACAGGCTGTCTGATTTGGCTCGCTTCATCACTTCTTTGTCCACTACGCATTTTATTTTTTTGCCACAGTGCAGAACGTGGGAGTCTGAGGAACGGGAAGACTCCCAGCTATCGCTGTCCAGTGTGCTCCCAGTGCTATTCCGAGGACTCAGACTTGCATGGATCCAGGGGTCATGCTGAGAGAGAAGGAAGTAAAGAATTAGAAAAACACAGAAGAAAAGATGATATAAAAAATAGGAAGCTTTCAAATCAAATGGCTTTCCAGTTATTTTCCAGAGCAAAATTGCTGTACATGATGATGTACTAATCAACTAATGCTATCTACACAATGCATGTTAATTATACACCACACATGCTAACACTGGTCACAGCTGTATCTCCAATGGGAAGTCACCTTCTAAGTCACGTATGAGGTTTCTCTGTTTTGCTATTCTGAACATCAAAGTTTGCATCCACATTTGATGGATTTGCATGCACATATACAAAAGTTACAGTCTATCTCTATGTGAAACTATTAGGGTAATCTCCAAAATTCAATTCACCGGTTGGTCAGAAAGTCTCAATCCCAAAGGTGAAACATCAGAAGACCTTGCAGAGATGTGGTCCTCCTTTGTGGGGGTACAAGATTCCACATTATGCACCATCTCCAATTGGTACAAGAGGTCTGGAAAATTTAATCATCCATTGGACAGTTATCCAAGAAAGTAATTTAAACTAAGAATTGCCTTATTTTAGAAATTTATTTCTTAAAATAGACCACTGGTTTCCCTTTGATTGATGGCAGATAACATAGCCCTGAACAGTCTCAATCTGCAAGCATCTAAACAGGAGGGATGGCCTAATTCAGCACCATATCAGCGACCAGCTGCACGAGGTTGACATTGCTCACACATTGTAGATGGAGTCCTGGCTGTTTGCTCAGCTCACAAAACCAGAAAGGTCAATCATAGCTGCTGGGATTTTTATTCTAGCAAAGACAAGGTTAAGATGGTCTGATGGAGATCTTTAAATTTGTGAAGGGAATCAGTTGAGTAGATATGCATACATGAATAAGGTGGTAAGGACCATTCAGGCCCTGAATGGCAGGTCAGATTGTGACTTGAATTCATCTTTCCTACCCAGCCCCTATACTTTTTGACTTTCATCAGTCAAGACAGCCTTAAAAATATTCATGAGAAAGAACAGAAGGATATGCTAACAGGATGAGATGAATTAGGAGAGGAGGAAGCTCACGTGAAACATGATCACCAGCACAGGCCACATGGGCCAAAGGGCCTTTTCGGCACTGCTGCTCACCGCGCCAGGGAACTGGGCTTGAATCCCAGCTTGGATCACTGCCGTGCAGAGTTTGCACTTTCTCCTTGTGTCTGCATGGGTTTTCTCTGGTTATACTGGGTTTCCTTCCATAGTCCAAAAAACGTGCTAATTGGGTGCATTGGCTGTGCTAAATTTTCCCTCAGCGTACCCGAACAGGCACCGGAGTATGGCACTAGGGGATTTTCACAGTAACTATCGCAGGGTAAATGTACTTGTGACACTAATAAACTTAGAAATGTTTATATGTAATTTGAAATCTTTGTTGTATATTTGTACTAAACTTCTTTCTGTGCTGTTTCTGCTTGTTTGGAACTTTAAAAAACACTGCTTTGGAAAGATTGTTCCAGAGTGCAGGCCCCTCATTGGTGATTAAATCCTAAACCAGAAACCAGTTGGGTTGGTTTTTTGGCTCACGATCTGTTAGCTAACGGGGATAACCATTCACTTGTCATACAAGCTGTTTAAGATGCTGTTACGTGCAGCCAAGTGACCCAGAAACACCATCCCTACAGTCCCACATTCAGCTCCCTGCCCCTTACTTCCAGTAATTCTTTGAAACTTCTTTGGTTGAAAGTCTTCCCTCCTTATCTTCAGCACCTATATCTACAGATGTGAACACACACTAACCCTTTTACCTTCCAAAATCTCATGTTGGCTTGATGTAGACCAGTATTTGCACCTGGCTCCAAGTTTAGGCCACAGCTTTACAACATCTCCTCCCCAACTCAAATTTCGCAGCAATTTCGATTAAGTTCAAATCTCTGCCTCACACTCTCACACAGCCTCAGGACCAAGGAATAATTACCCACAGGTTCCCCGAGCACTGCAAGAAGCTATTAACTCATTAATGAAAGTTATATGGGATACTAGATTAGATATTAATGTAATGAAGTGAATCAAGAAGTAACATTATATATTAATGATATTGATGAGGGAACTAACATATTATCTTCAAATTTCCAGATGGTACAGCGTGATTTGGACAGGCTGAGTGTGTAGGTATATGCGGCAGATACAGTAGAGTGGATAAATATGAGGTTATCCATTTTCTAGCAATAATAAGCTCGATGAAATCTTGGTGGCTTTGTGCATCAGTCACTGAAAGTAAATGTGAGATACAACAGGCAGGAAAGGCAAATGCTATGTTGGCCTTCATAGTGAGAGGATTTGAGTATATGGGTGAGGATGTTTTACTGCAAATTATATAGGGTATTGGTGAGCTGGCACCTGAAGTATTGTTTGCAGTTCCTCCTTATCTGAGGAAGGATGTCCTTGCTATAGAGGGAACAAGTGAAGATTTACCAGACTGATTCCTAGGATGGCAGACTAAGTTGGTTTAGGTTATATTCACTAGACTTTGGAAGGGTGAGGGGAGGTCTCATAGAAGCCTATAAAATTCCCACAGGGTTAGACAGGATAGATCCTGAGAGAATATTCCACATCTAAGGATCATAGCTTGAGAATAAAGAGTAAATCTTTTAGAACTGAGACAAGGAGAGATTTCTTCACCCAGAGACCACAGAATGGAGTTGAGGCCAAAACGTTGTCTGATTTCAAGAAGAAATTAAATATAATTCTTGGGCCCAAAGCAATCAAGGGATATGGGGGGGTGGGTGGGATATCAGGATACTGAATCTGATGAGCAGTCATGATCATAATGAATGGCGGATCAGGATTGTAGGGTCAAACTGCCTGTTCCTGCTTCCCATGTATGTTTCTATGTAATAGTCTAATCCTGGCACAAACTATAAAGCTACCACCTGGGGCAATCTCAGTCCTAGACTGTGAGCAAGTGATGACGGTAACAAGTTTTGACTGGTTTGTCGTGACTGTATTTTCTAGGCTCACCAGAATTAACAGAAGAAATCCGTCAGTAATGTAATGTACTAATATATTGGAGTATATTAGTACTCCAATATATGTTGCATGTCAGGACATTAATTTATGAATATTAATATTCCACAAACATTCTACACAAACAAAGGTAAACTTTTCCCAAGAGAAGCCTGAACTAATTATTATAACATACGCTGGAACTAATGAGCATCCGCACTCTGGCCCGAGAACTAACCTCACCACAAACCTGGTATAAGGTGCAACTAAAATCCTTGAATGAAGGCACTTTTATCTGTAACAAGCCTATGTGTATATTACAGTCAGATTTCGTCTGGACAAGCTGTGTTTCAGGTCAACGACCATTGTTTGCTTCCAAACGACTAGCCCTGACCTGAAAAATGAACTCCGTTTCCTCCCCACAGATTCTGCCAGACATGCTCACTACTTCCGGCATTTTCCATTTTTATTTTAGATATTTGGCATGTCAGGATTTTGCTTTTATTATGCAATAAGGATATATTGCCTTTGCAGAGATTGCAGCACAAATTCACCAGATTTATTTAAGGGCTTAAAACAGTTACATTACAGAGACAGCTTTTATAATCTTCTCTTGTATTTCCTGAGGTTTTGAAAGATTTAGGAAAGGGCGAGTCTGATTGAGAACTTGGATTTGATAGGCTAGACGGAGGGAAACTTTCCACTCGAGGTCGAATCCAGAAAAACACGGCACAATCTTAAAACTATAGCCCGACTATTCACGTGTGTGAGATAAGACATGATATCATTGAATGGCAGAGCAGACTTGATGGGCAGAACGGTTAACTTCTGCTGTTACAGATTATGGTCACTTTTTCCACACACAAGGTCGGGCGAGTATAAAACTCCCTTCCCTCAAAGCCTCTGGATGCTGCAGGTTAATTGCAGCTTTCAAAATTGAGACCAGTGCAGCTCTGTTGGGTCAGAGCACCAAAGGATACAGAGCAAAGTGGGCAAGATGGAGAGGAGATACACATCGGCCATTACCTCAACAAGTGATGAGAAAGGAACAAAACTGTTACTTTCCTGCTGAGTTTTTCTCATGGCAGCTAAGTGGTGCGATAAGAACTGCAAATGAAGTATCATTTCACATAGCATTATCCAATGACAGAAAGTTGAATTCACACACAGGAGCTATTGAATCAGACCAGAATTGGTGACCTTCCCTCAGTGTAATAAATGAATTTAATCACAGGATGTGGGTGTTATTGGCAAAGTCAGTAATCGTTATCTATTCCTAGTTGCCCTTTATTAAGTGGAATCAGAATCCAACCCTCATTTGTTATGGATAGAACCTCCAATGGAAAAGCCATTTAAAAAAAAAAGGAATTTCCAGAAGTGAAAGGATTTGATCCAATTTGCTTCTATTTTAACTGCAAAAAAGGCAGCGTGCTGGCATGGTGGTTAGCACTGCCATCTCACCGCTCCAGGGACTTGGATTCAATTCCCAGATTGGTAACTGTGTGGAGTTGTACATTCTGCCCGTGTCTGTCTGGGTTTCCTCCAGATGATCCTGTTTCCTCCCACAGTCCAAATGTGTGCAGGTTAAGTCGATTGGCCATGCTAAATTTCCCCGTGGTGTCAGGGGAACTAGCCAGGGTAAATGCATGGGGTTACAGGGATAGGGCCTGGATGCAGACTCAATGGACTGAATGGCCTTCTTCTGCAATGAAGGATTCTACGTTTTAAACAGTGGGCTAAATCTAATGGACAGGAAAGGTTAATCTATTCCAATGAAACCAGCAGTGAAGACAGAACTGGAGTCAAACTTTGGACACTTTTATAAGCTTTTATTTTCAGAGTTTCCCTATATAAACAAGTACGTCTAGCCTAGTTTCAGTCAGTTGCTGGGGACAAGTGAATCTTCACACCAGCAAATAAAACATATATAATTTGCAACCCACAAGCCTCATACTCCGAAGTTACCTGGTGTTTCGTAGGTAAACCTGGCAATCAATTGTGCATAGCAAGATCCCAAAAGCAGCAACGAAACAGATGACCAGTTCACCTACTTTTGGTGGAATTAGCTCAGGGACAGATGTTCATAGCTCCAAATAGTATCAATGGATCTTGACACATCCAGGAAGGTAAATGGGGCTTTAGTGCAAAATCGCAGTGAAGCAATACAACATTCGCTCAATACGGCAATAAAGTGCAGGTGTAGACCATTGATTCAATTCTGAATTAGAATTTAAGAGTCAGATACTGACCAAATAAGCCAGTATCATTCATTGCATGATCCATTTCCTTCAGATGGTTCACCGGGCTAAATTTTATGGGTTAGTTGGGGATTGCGTGTGCAGTGCTGTGATGTTGCACTAGTAGTGAAAATGAGGCTCTGGACTCAAATCGCACCCCATGGAACAAACTAATTCTCCTGTGCATACGTACACTGCTGTTTGTTTGAAGACTAAAGTTGGCTGGAACAGGGCAGGGAAATCAGTTTGGGTTCCCAATGAGTACCTCTGGACTATTGCAAATTGGGACCCCCCATCCCCACTCTGCTGGGAACACACCCAGATGAGGAGCTGTGAAATTCAGGCAAGTGTATTATTTTGTCTCCGTTATCCTGTCCACGTGTTGACCACTCTTCAATAGAATCATAGAATCATGCAGGAGGCCATTCAGCCCATTGTGTTTATGCCAGATCTTTTAAAGAACTATCCAATTAGTCCCACTCCCGTTGCCCTTTCCCCAAAACTTTCCTCTCAAAAATTTACATTATTTCATTTGTAAAGTTACTAAAAATCTGCTTCAGCCATCCTTTAGGGTAATGCAGTCCAGATCACAAAAATCTTCTGCATAAAACATTTTTCCAATCTTCCATCTGGTTCTTTTATCAGTCACCATAAAGAATGCTCTGGTTACCAGCCCTCCTGCCACTAGAAAGAGTTTATTAACACCATCAAAACTTCCGTGATTTTGAACAGTTCTATTAAATCTCCCCTTACCCTTCTCTCTTTGCTCTGAGACAAACAAGCCTTTCCAGCTTCTGAACTCGCTCATCCCTGCGAAAATTCTAATAAACTTTTCTACACTCTAAGACTTTGGTATTTTTCTTAAAAATTGTGGCACCCAGAATTGAACACAATGCTTCAGCTGGGGCCTAACCAGGTATTTGATAAAGATTTAGCATTAAAGAACTTCATGGTATCGGTCACAACTTTACCAAGAATTCACATTAAATGTGTGGTCTTTTACCTAACATTCTGCTTTAAATTTAAATATTCCAATCACTTTTATTCCTTCTTTAGAAAGTAAGGATCTATCCAGGATCTTCACAAAGACAATTGGCAAAATTATACACCCGAGAGAATAGCTGCATTAATACTGGTGGAGTGATCTTACCTCCTTCGGGTATGGGATGTAACCCGCATACGCCAACACAAATGTACAGAACTGGTTGAAGTCCTCCACTGTTCTCTGTCTCTTCTTTGCTGGCTAAAAATAAATAGAATGAAGTTTCAGAGACTTGGCAGAGAGCCAATTGGACAACATCGCATCAAACTTGTTATGGCCCAGTGTCAATCCTCCTAACGGTACAATCCTATCCTATGAACAATACAAACCCCTTTCCATTCCCTGTTCAACTCGACCTTAGCATGTGCTCAAATTCCCACATTTGCCTCTTTCTCTGGGCCTACAACAGACCGAGATCTGAACCCTGCTCCAATTCTAACGTCCTGTTGATTTCAGATTTTAAACTGCTCTACTGTTGGCACCTGTGCTTCTGGCAAAAAAATGTCCCAAAACCAGAAATTCTTTCTCTGAACCCGCCCCACCCCCACCTCCTGTCTCTCCTTCTTTGCTTATGATGCTCCTTAGAGTTTTACCCAAACTTTTGATCACGTTCCCTTAATGTCAGTGCCAATTTCTAATCTGGATAAACTTCTATGATGTGCCTTGGGGCAATAAATGCAAGTTGTTCTGCCATACCAGCAGATGGCATTTAACATTGACTTCAGTGTGCCCAACCCAGGAAAGGAGGGGAAATTAGCCAGGGTTCTTGGTCTTATTTATTAGAGATTGGGTGAAGGGAGGGTTGATCTTGCCACCTTTACTCAATGAGGCCTACAAAACTCAAGCAGGATGTAACAGGGTAGATGCTGAGAGACTGTCTCCCCTGATTAATACAGAGGACAGAATTTCAGTACAAGTCAGGAAAGAGATTGGGTTGTGAATTAATGGTATATTCTGCTCAGAAAGCTATGGATACACAGGCTTTCAGTATGTTGAAGACTAAGATTTTCAGACAATAAAGAGTTTACTTTAGGGCAGGAAAGTGAAATTGTGATTAAAGATCAGCCATGATCTTATTGAATAGTGGAATAGGCTCACGGGGTTGAATGGTCTATTCTGACTTTTATTTCTGAGATTCACATGCAGTGTCACATTTCAATTACCAGCCAGCGTTCTTTGCATAGGCTCAGACAAGAGGCAAGACCTACAGGAAAGGGAAGCAGAAGCTACCGGCATTCTCAGAATTTACCATGAGAGCAGGAGGCCACCATTCAGCCCTTTGAACCGTGTCCCAGTCTTAAACCTCATGGTTGAGCTGCATCTCCATCAATCTGCCTTGACCTGACAAGAAATGCAAAAGAAGGAATCCAGCATCAAGTAAAATGAAGCATTACTGAATCACAGATTTCAGATCAGGAACTCTCTCCTAAGAAGCTGCTGAGATTGGGGCATTTTAAGTTGGAGATTGATGGGTTTCTATTAGAAATTTCTATTTCATCTGTGATCCAAATGAATGCCAGAAAAAGTTCAAGAGACTGAATCACCTCTTCCTGTTCCTACATTTCCAGAGAATGATAGTAACACTGGGGTCCAATAATTGGCTTATGAATAAATCATGGCACTGGAGCCTGCCACGTGTTCATGTCTCCCATACTAACAATTATAAGGTATTCACATGTCAACAGCAGGCTCTTGCTAGAATATTGGATCCACTTGCAATCTCACTCGGGCAAGCAACGGACAACAAAAGGTGACATCAACACAATGGAAATAAAAGAATGGTGCATGTTATTAATAACAAAACATATATCCAACGCTAATTAATGAGAAAGGCCAGTTAGTCCATCTTAATTATTCATCTAGTCACTGTCCATCCACTGCAATCCTATTTAAGGATTATTTCATGGTTTGTACATTCACTCCCCTATCTGAAGCTCATTCAAAATGTTGGTCGCCCTGTAAAAAAATCTCCTGACAACCCTTTAATATGACCGTGTCTCCTAGTTTCAACTAGTTTGATACACCTTAAACCATCTTAACACAATCATCTCTCAGTCCCCTATCTGAAGGGTGAAGAGGCTTTTCTCTAACTTCTGACACTAATTTTAGACTCTCCTATATGGGGAAACATTCACTCGATATCCACCCCATTCAGTCTGCTCAGGATCTTTTTGATTCCAATAAATATCACCTCTCATTCTTCCAGATTCAACCTATCCAGCCTCTCCTCATAGGGTAATCCCATCATTCCAAGAATTAATTGCATGAAATCTCTGAACTTTTTAACCTAATGCAATTATAATCTTTCTTAATTAAGGAACCCAGAAGAGTGCACAGAATTCCAAGTCTGGTTGCACCAATTCCCTATGCAATTGTAACAAAACTTCCCTGCTTCATATTCCATTAGCTTTGCAATAAACACCAATATTCCATTTGCTGTAACTACATATTATGTTTGTAATTCATATATCAGGACACCCAGATTCCTCTGCACGCCAAGATTCTTCAATCTTGTCATTAATTAAAATACTATTTTTCTATTCTTCTTACCAAAGTGGGCAAGTTCACACTTTCTCACATTGTACTCCAGCTGCCAATTTTTTGCTCACTCCCTTAACCAGTTGAAGTCCCTTTGCAGGATCATTACATTTTCCTCACAACTTACTTTCCTTACTGTCTTTCCGTCATCAGCAAATTTAGAAACTTTAAATTCACTCTTTTCATTTCAGTCATGGATGTAGATCCCAACTACTTGAGATCCCGACACTGATCCATGTGACAATCCATTAGTAACAGATTACTAACTTTAAATGACCCATTTATCCCTACTCTCTATTTCCCATCACATGTTTTGAGGAGAAAAAATACATCACCACACATCACAAATTGACAAAATTTGCCAATGTGTGAATGAAAATGTTTGTGTGACAGATTGCTTTTTAAATCTAATGGGCCATTCTGAAAAAGCATTAGAATTGGAGTTTGTAAACATTTACCTCAAGTTCCTGAGAAGTGAGAATGTCAATTCAATCAGGAATTGTGGGAGAGGTGGAAAAGAAATTAAAAGATTCAAAAGCTGAAGACAAATCCATGGGATTTTCCTTCCAAGAATTCTTGACTCGGACTGTTGCTAGACATCAACATATACTGCATGATTAAACCCTGCATCATTCTCACACTGAGAAAGGTCAGATCATCAGCCTGTTGTGATTTATTGACATTTTAAAGGCATCATACATCCTTAATTAACTATGAGGAAATTGCAATGCCACTCATCCAAGACAAATGGAAAATATTCTGGGCCAAGAACAATTTCTTCTGCCTTATGATGCAATTAACAGAAAGATTCCAGTTTATTCCACGTACCGCCACCATTAAGGTCAGTCCATGAGCCCAGTACAAAAAGATGCAAATCAAAGAAACACGTTCAACAGAATCATCTCAATAACCAAAGCATCAAAACTCAGTCAATGTATGATATTATTCTTTTGATTTGATTTGTCACATGCATTAACATACAATGAAAAGTGTTGTTTTTTGCACGTTATACAAAGTATACTATTCACACAGAAGGAAACGAGAGTGTAGAATGTAGTGTTACAGTCATAGCTGGGGTATAGAGAAAGGTCAACTTAAATGCAAGGTAAGTCCATTCAAGTCTGACAAACAGGAAGAAGCTATTCTTGAGACAGCTGGTACACGAACTCAGACTTTTGTATCTTTTTCTCGAAGGAAGGTGGATGAGAGAATATCCGGGCTGTGTGGGATCTTTAATTATGCTGGCTGCTTTGTCGAGGCAGTGGGAACTGTGGATGGGAGGCTGGACTACATTCATACATTTGCGTGAGGGACTGGACTACACTCACCAGCTTTTGTAGTTCCTTTCTGTCTTGGGCAGAGCAGGAGTCATACCAAGCTGCGATATAACCAGAAAGAATGCTTTCTATGATACATCTGTGAAAGTTGGTGAGAGTTGTAGCTGACATGCCAAATTTCCTTAGTCTCCTGAGAAAGTAGAAGTGTTGATGAACTTTCTTAACTATAGTGTTGGCACGGTAGAGGGGAATCAGGGCAGGTTGATGATGATCTGGTAAGTTTTGTGGTAACTTAATGGTTTATTTCATTCATGTGTCCAAAAATATCCCTTCCCTCCCATCTTGTGGTAATTATTGTACCCCAGTGTGAAATACTGACATTCCTGTTCCAACCAGTACTCTAACTATAGAGTGAAAAACCAGTGGCCAATTCCGTACTTTAGAATTTTTCTTAATTCTTTAACAGGACATGAGCTTTAATGATTAGATCAGCATTGTCAGTGCTCTGGACTAACTGGTGGTGAGCTGCCTTTCAGAATCACTGCAATCCATGTGGTGTAGGTACACCCATAGTGCTTTCATGGACAGAGTTCCAGGATTTTGACTCAGCGACAGTAAAGGAAGAGTAATATATTTCCAAGTCAGGATGAAGAAACTTCCAGGATTTGTGTTCCAAAGCATCCGCTGCCCCTGCCCCTCTAGGAGGTACAATGCAGATTTGGAAGGTGCTCTGAAGTCTTGTTGAGTTGCTGTAGTCATCACAAATGGTACACAGTGCTGCTATTGGGTGTTAATGGTGGAGGGAGTGGATATTGAAGGTGGTGGATAATATGCTGATCAAATGTATCCCAAACACTGGAGATGCCATCCCCATGCACCCCCCTATGTGCTAAACAGTGAAAACCTGCCCTCACCAAAACCCCACCCACCCCAAACATTGCGAGGGCTCCTGGATGCCAAAAGCCTTATCCTGATAGGTTCAAGCTTGAGCTGTGACTCATCCAGGCAAGTGGATTCTATCACACTCCTGACTTGTGCTTGTAGATGGTGGACAAGTGAACATAAAAGGAGGGTGGTTTTACTAAGTTGTACAGCTGCCACCACTTCCAGAGTACTATGTGCAATTTTGTTCCCCATAGTTTTAAAAAAATAATTGCTTTTAGAAATAGTTCAGAGAAGGTTCACTGGACTCAATCTTGGGAAGAAGAAAGAAGGTTGAATGGGTTAAGCCTATGCTCACTGAAGTTTAGAAGAACGAGAAGTGATCTCACGGAAACATACAAACATGCTGGATATAGCACTTGGGTGAATGGGATCAAAAGTTATGGCGAGAAAGCAGAATTAGGCTATTGAGTTGGATGATCAGCCATGATCATAATGAATGGCGGAGCAGGCTCAAAGAACCAAATGGCCTCCTTCTCCTCCCCACCCCACCAACTTTTATTTTCCGTGTCTAGATTTCTTTCCTGAGGATATTTGGATGGGGTGCATAACCGGAGGATGTTTCGTCGCGTGAAGAAAACTAAAACCAGGAGGACATAGTTTCAGAATAAGAGGTTGCCTTTTTAAGGCAGTGATAGCAATAATTGTTTTCTCTCAAAGAGTTGCTGGTGTGTCAAATACTCTTCTCTCGAGACTGGGTCTCAAGGCAGAATTAGAAAACTTTTTGTTCCACACGGGAGTCAATGTTTATGGGAGTCAGACAGGAAACTGGATTTGAGACCACAACCAGGTCAACCATGATCATACTGAATGGTGGAGCAGGCTCGAAGGGCAAAGGCTGATTCCTACATTCTTATGACAGGCTGTGAGGAATCAAGAAGGGGGTTATTCTCTGGCTGGTCCTCTTCAGTTTGTGGTCAACAATCACCCCAGGACATTGACAATGGGGGGATTCAGTGATGGTAATACCTTGGAATGTCATGGGGAATTGGTTAGATTCTCTCTCGATGGAGATGGCAATTGCTTGGCACTTGTATGGTATGAATATTACTTTTCACTTTTTAGCCCAGTGAATGTTGTAAAGGGCTTGGTGCATAGGGCATACCTGCTTCAGTATGCGAGCAGTCATGAATAATGAATATTTTGTACAGTCAGCAGCAAACATCCCCACTTTGCCCTTTATTATGGGGATGGGATGTGGGAGTGAGCAGCTGATTGATGAAGCAGCTGAACATGGTTGGGCCTGGGAAGCCAGCCTGAGGAACTGCTGCAGTGATGCCCTGGGACTGAGTTGATTGACCTACAACCACCTTCCTTTGTGTCAGGTATGACTCCAACCAGGAGAGGGGTTTCTGCCTGCCAACCCACCGCCCCCCCCCACCCCACCCCACCCCACAAACACTCAGCCTCATCTTTTGCACTCATGTGCTGCGCTCCTCCACTACTGAGCATGATCCTCTTATCGTTTAATTGTCCACAACTGGATGTGGCCAGACTGCAGGGTTTAGATCTAATACCTTGCCTGTGCTCTGTCTATCACTGACTGGCACACAGGTAGTCCAGTATTGTATATTCACCCGGCTGAAACTTCATTTCCAGGTATGTCTGGCACTGCCAAAGGGTGGGGCGGGGAGGGCAGGGGAGGGGCTGGGACTAGATGACAGGGAGGGGAGGGAACGGGCCCCACAGCCGGATCTCAGCGGGAGGAGTCACTGGCTGAGGCTGAATGTTGCCAATGCTTCAGACGGGATTTAATACTGAAACAGTAACAAAGTTTCAGAGGCCAGGCTGACTGTGACATTCAGCGTCTGTAACCTAAAAGCTTTCACACTTTCGGGGAACATTGAAATAAAAATCCTGTAAAAAGCGGCTTCAAACAGCGAGAATAACGCAGCAGCAACAGGGGCCTGGACTGGAAACTCCCCTCCCACCAGCGGCTCTGCTCCAACACCAGCCCAGCCCAGGCTGCCTGCCGGCCGGGGAGGGGGGAGTGGAGAGACTGAACCCTGACAGGGCTTCACTTCACAATCCCAGAGAAAAACAGCTCCACTCACTGCACTTCCTGCCCGGCTCAGAGAGCAAAGCAGCCCAACACGTGGCTGGAAAACAGAACTGTTAAATAAATCAGGGGGAGAGAGGGGGGGAGGGTGCAGGAAGCGGGCGGAGGGAGGGACAGGCAGCGGGGTGGGGCGGAGGGGGAGGGGGTAGGACACAGAGAGGGGCAAACAGCGGGGGGAGTGAAATCCTGAAACAAGGGAACATCATCCGAGCAGGAGAGAGAGGCCGAAAGCAAAGGAGAGCAATCGTTGCTCCAAAGCATTTGTTACTCAGCTTCGCTTCGTGCTGCTGACAACTCAGAATGCCAGTAAACATCTCACTGCCCCTCCCACACAGAAACTCCCCCTCCCATACATACATAGCGACATCCCACCCCACCCCACACACCCACACACACACAGCGACATCCCATCCTACCCCCACACACAGTTTATCCCACATTCACAACCTTTTGTCTGAGGAGAACCCACTTTTTTTGACGCCCGCTAGCGAGATGATGATTGCAGAGACAGAGAGAGCAGTCTGGGGCAGCTCCACTCACAGACTGCTCCAGCCCCGAGTGCTCTGACACCGGCCCCTTCCCAAGTACGGGGGGGGGGGGGCAAGGGCACCCAAAGCCCCCAACGGGCTGGGCCAGGGGTGGGGATTAGGGATCAACCCCAACCCACCCCCACAGCAACATCCACCCCAACCCACCCCCACAGCAACATCCACCCCCACAGCAACATCCACCCCAACCCACCCCCACAGCAACATCCAACCCAACCCACCCCCACAGCAACATCCACCCCATCCCACCCCCACAGCAACATCCACCCCAACCCACCCCCACAGCAACATCCACCCCAACCCACCCCCACAAACAGCAACCCTCCATCCCACCCCCACAGCAACAGCAACCCCACCCACAGCAACATCCACCCCAACCCACCCCCACAGCAACAGCAACCCCACCCCCACCCCCACAGCAACATCCACCCACCCACCCCCACAGCAACAGCAACCCCAACACACACACCACAGCAACAGCAACCCCGTCCCTCCCCCACAGCAACCATAACCCCGTCCCTTCCCCCCACAGCAACATCAACCCCGTCCCTCCCCCCCCCAGTAAAAATCAACCCCGTCCCTTCCCCCCCCCCAGTAACATCACCCCGTCCCTTCCCCCCACAGCAACATCAACCCGTGCCCTCCCCCCCAAGTAACATCAACCCCGTCCCTTCCCCCCCCATTAACATCAACCCCGTCCCTTCCCCCCCCCAAGTAACAATCACCCCGTCCCTTCCCCCCCCAAGTAACACAACCCCGTCCCTCCCCCCCCCAAGTACATCAACCCCCGTCCTTCCCCCCCCAAGTAACATCAACCCCGTCCCTTCCCCCCCCCAAGTAACATCAACCCCCTCCCTTCCCCCCCACAGCAACATCACCCCCGTCCTCCCCCCCCCCAAGAACATCACCCCGTCCCTTCCCCCCCCAAGCAACATCAACCCCGTCCCTTCCCCCCCAGTACATCACCCCGTCCCTTCCCCCCCAAGTAACATCAACCCCGTCCCTTCCCCCCCCATACATCAACCCCCCCCCCCCCCCCCCACAACAACAGCACAATCAGCAAACAAGCTGCACACAGCGAACCGCCCCCTCTCCGACCCCCTCAGCAGCCCAATCCAGCTTCCATTGTGCGGATTCCTCTCTCAGAAAGGGAGGTTTCCCTTCAGAGCAGAGAACACGCCTGAACAAACTAAAGCCCCTCAGATACCGCCATGAAGACAGCGACAGCCCCGGGAGCCGCCTCCACTCTCCGACAACACAAAAACCCAGAGCTCACCTCAGAGATCATCGCCGCCCCGGAGCCCGCGTCTGAAAGAGATGAAAGTTTCAAATTAATTATAAATGAATACAAAAGCCCCACAGTGAGCGAGGGAGGAATGCAGTGGCCAGTCCAAGTGGCAGATTGCAGAGTTTAAAATCAACTTCAAAGTGCTGGAGCCGAACAAGTTAAGCTTCTCCTCATCAACGCCAACACTTTTGTCAAACACCATGGCGATTAAAGGTTGCACTGGTTTAATGGGATGGTTAAAAACAACGAGAGGGGAGAGCTGTGGGGAAGAGGCAGAGACGCGCCCAGTCCCGCACACTCACTTCATTAGCAGCTACAAAGAGACTGTGGGGCCTGTCCCATTCACATGTTTAAAGTGCTTTCTCTGCTCTCTCTCTCTCTCTCTCTGTGTGTGTGTGTGTTCTGTACCTGGACAAACTGGATTGCTGATGTGCGATGTCATTCCCCCTGCTTTGGCAGTGCCTGTGCCGAGTTGGGGGTTCACTGACAAAAGGGGAGGCTCCAGCCCCCGGTCCCAGCCTCCAGCCCTGGCTCCGGTCCCAGCAGCAGTAACCCCGGTCCCAGTGCACCGTGAGCGGCTGCAGCCCCCCGCCGCCCCCCGGTTCCAGTCCCCGCTCTGCCCGGACACAACAGGCAGCAACATCCAGCCTGTCACTGACGTCACCCGGGGCCCGGACACACCCACCCCAGCAAAACCCAGGGGTGGCGGCGAAACTGGCAGGGTGCGAAACAGCCGCCAGTCGCATCAAAACCTTGACAGCCTGACACAGAACGTAATCGTTCCTTTCTGTTTATGCCCGTCACCAACCTTAGATTGTGAGCAGCGCAATAAAGTCGGCACTTATTCCCCACTATGGGTTTAACACCCCCCCCCCCCCCACTTTTCCACCGGCACGGTGTGACGGGCAGTTGGTACGGTCCGTTCCCGCCCCCAGCCTCGTTCCCAGCCGCAGTCTATAAAGAGCGAGGGGGCAGCGGCCGCGGCCTTCAGTCCGGGCTGGGCGCCCGGAGCGGTGGTAGAGGGGGGGGTGTGCTGCTGGAGTTGGTATCGGCTGAGAACAATGTTTCGGCTTCCGACTCCCTTCCCCTTCCCCTTCCCCACCTAACGGGAGATATTTGGATTCGAAAGATCTCGGCTTCGAAGATGAGCTTCACTGCGCCGGATCTGAGTTGAGGGGCGGTGAGCGAGCGAGCCCCGGGCCTGCTGCTGCTGCTGCTGCCGCCTCTGGCCGGGGTGTAAGGCCGGAGGACAGCGGCTGCAGTTTGGATTGAGCCCTTAGGCTGTGACCCTACATCCCCATCTAGGGCCTGGGAAGAAAAAACTGTCCGTAACCCGTCCCATGCCACCCAGAGCCTGCCCTCTTCCCTTCTCTATGAACGGTATGCTCTGTCTGTATAATGCGCAATACTTTTCACTGTTAATACATGTGACATTAAATCAAATAAAGATCAGCACAGGAACAGGTTCTTCAGCCTCTAAGCCTGCGCCAATCATGTTTATCTATCTAGATCAACTATTTATATCTCCCCATTCCCTGTCTGTTCATGTGTCTATCAACATTAGTCTTAAATGTTGCTAACGTAACTACCTCAGCCATCTCACTTGGCAATGCATTTCCAGCCCCCCACCACCCTGTGTAAAAAAAAAAAATTTCCCCCACTCATCTCTACTGAATCTTTCTCCCCTTATCTTCAACTTGTGCCCCCCCCCCCCCAACCAAGTAATTGTTATTTCTGTCCTGGGAAAAAGTTCCCAGCTGTTCACCCTATTGATCCCTCCGTTTTATAAATATATATCAGGTTGACCCTCAGTCTCCATCTTTTCAGAGAGAACAATCCCAGTTTACCCAATCTCTCCTCATTGGGTAATACCCAATTATACCCTCCATACCAGGTAATGTCCTGGTAAATCTTTTCTGTACTCTCTTCAAAGTCTCCATGTCTTTCAGGTAGTGTGATCAGAATTGGGGACACTGTTCCAAATGTGGCCTAACCAATGTTTTATACAACTGTAACATCATTTGTCAATTTTTATACTTGATGCCCTGTCTGATGAAGGTAAACATGTCATATGCTTGCTTCACTTTTTCCATCTGTGCTGCCACTTTTAAGAATCTGTGGACCTGTATCCCAGATCTGAGTTTATACTCTTGATGGTTCTGCTATTTATTTTATAGCTCCCACCTGAATTGGATCTACCAAAATGCATCACCTTGCATTTGTCTGGATTAGATTCCATCTAGACAGTAAGAAGTCTCTGAACACCAGGTTAAAATCAATAGGTTTATTTGGTAGCAAACGCCACTAGCTTTTCAAGTGCTGCTCCTTTGTCAGGTGAGTGGAGTTCTGTTCACAAACAGCATATAAACAAACAAACTTAAATTACAGAATAATGATTGGAATGCAGTTAATCAAGTCTTAAAGGTATAGACTGAGAGTGGAGAGAGCATTAGCACAGGTTAAAGAAATGTGTATTGTCTCCAGACAGGACATTTAGTGAGATTTTGCAAGTCCAGACAAGTTGTGGGGACTACAGAGAGTATGACATGAACTTAAGATCCCGGTTGAAGTCATTCTTGTGTGCAGAACTTGGCTATCAGTGTCTACTCAGCGACTGTGTTGTCGTGAAGGCTGCTTTGGAGAATGCTCCCAATTTTCCAGCCTATCTACATTCGTGGACAGTCTTCATCGCTATCTGCATCTTCGCCAGTCTTAGTATCATCAGCAAACTTGCTAATCAGACCAGCTACGCTTTCTTCCAAGTAATATATATATTGCAAACAGCAGAGGTCCCAACACTGATCCTTGTGGAACATCTCTAAGTACAAACCTCCATTCAGAAAAATACCCTTCCACCTGTATCCTCTGCCTTCTATAGCCAAGCTAGTTCTGAATCCATCTAGCTAGTTCACGCCTGGTCCCATGAGATTTAAATATTTGCATCAGGCTACCATGAGGTATGTTTTTAAATGCTTTACTAAAGTCCATATAGACAACATCCACAGCCCTTCCCCTGTCAATCATTCCTGTCACCTCTTCAAAAAAAACTCAAATTGTTGAGACGTAACCTCCTAGCTGTCTGTTGCTAACAAGATCATTCAGTTCCAAATGTGTATAGATCCTATTCCTAAGAAACTTCTCCAACAGTTTCCCTATCACTGATGTCAGACTCACTGACCAATAATTATTCTTGCTACTCTTCTTAAATAATGGGACAGAATTGGCTATCCTCCAATTCTCTGGGACCTCACCAGTGGCCAAGGAAGAAACAAGAAATTCTGTTAGAGGCCCAGCAATTTTTTCTTGTCCCCCTCAATAATCAAAAATCTTCCCAGACTCTGCCCTCCTCCTCTCTGTTTCCCCCCCCCCCCCCCCCCCCCCCCCCCCACACAGACGCTGCCCCCAATTCCATCCCCCTACCGAACCTTTCCTCCTCTGGATCCTGCCCCCACTCTTTCACCCTGACTCTGCCTCCAGTGCTCTGCCATCATCAATCTAAATTTCCCCAAATATCCATTTCTGTATGGGCATGATCACTAAATCTGCTTACAACACATTCTTCTTAGCTCATTTATGGCTGGTGCGAAATAAAATTCCCCCTTTGGGATGTACCTTGTCTGAGTCATTGATCTGAAAACCAGTTTCTCTGTGTTTACTACAAAATCTTTTACTGATATCTGGTGTTGCTGGTAAAGCCAGCTTTTGTTGCTCCGTTCTTGATTGTCTCATTTTGAGATTGACTCTCTGCTGTAATGCTGAAGGAGTACTACACTGTCAGAGATGCTCTCTATCTACTCCCCGTTATCCTTAATTCCTTTACTGTTCAAAAATCCATCAATCCTTGCCTTTAAAAACGTTCAGTGATGTAGCTTCAGCTGCTTCACTGGACAGGGAATTCCACAGCTTCACAATCCTTTGGATGAAGATGTTCCTCCTCAACTCGCTCTTAAATCTTTTCCCCTTTATTTTGAGGCTATGCTCCCTAGTTCAGGTTTCACCTGCCAGAGGAAACAATCTCCTTGCTTCTCTTTTACCTATTTCTTTTCATAACCTTTTTTGCTTCTATAAGATCTCCCCTCATTTTCCTGAATTCCAATGAATATAGCCCCAGTCTACTCAGTCTCTCTTCCTAAGCCAACCCTCTCAATTCCAGACTCAACCTAGTGAATCTCCTCTGCCCCCCCCTCCAGTTCCAGTATATCCTTTCTCAAGTAAGGAGACCCAAACTGTACACAGTAACTCCAGGTATGGCCTCACCAGCACCTTATATAGCTGCAACATAACCTCGCTGTTTTTAAACTCCATCTCGCTAGTAGTGGTGGGAAAGCGCCCTCTGAAAGCATGAACAGCTGATCTGTGTTTGCTCTTATTTGTGGGATAATCATTTGGATCAGACACAGGGGAGAACTCTTCTGCTGCTCTGAAATGGCAGGTGCAGCCATTAAATCTCTTGCAATCACTTAAGAAATCAGATGAGGATCTTCCTTTAATGACAAGTCCAAAAGGTAGCCCCTCATGCAGCACTCCCTCAGCACTGACCCTCTGACAGTGTGGCACTCCCTCAGCACTGACCCTCTGACAGTGCGGCACTCCCTCTGCACTGACCCTCTGACAGTGCGGCACTCCCTCAGCACTGACCCTCTGACAGTGCGGCACTCCCTCAGCACTGACCCTCTGACAGTGCGGCACTCCCTCAGCACTGACCCTCTGGCAGTGCGGCACTCCCTCAGCACTGACCCCCTGGCAGTGCGGCACTCCCTCTGCACTGACCCTCGGACAGTGCGGCACTCCCTCTGCACTGACCCTCGGACAGTGCGGCACTCCCTCAGCACTGACCCCTGGCAGTGCGGCACGTCCTTCTGCACTGACCTGCGGACAGTGCGGCACTCCCTCTGCACTGACCCTCGGACAGTGCGGCACTCCCTCTGCACTGACCCTCGGACAGTGCGGCACTCCCTCAGCACTGACCCTCGACAGTGCGGCACTCCCTCAGCACTGACCCTCGGACAGTGCGGCGCTCCCTCTGCACTGACCCTCTGACAGTGCGGCGCTCCCTCAGCACTGACCCTCGGACAGTGCGGCGCACCTCCTCAGCACTGACCCTCGGACAGTGCGGCGCTCCCTCAGCACTGACCCTCGGACAGTGCGGCGCTCCCTCTGCACTGACCCTCTGACAGTGCGGCGCTCCCTCAGCACTGACCCTCGGACAGTGCGGCACTCCCTCTGCACTGACCCTCGACAGTGCGGCGCTCCCTCTGCACTGACCTCGGACAGCGCGGCGCTCCCTCAGCACTGACCCTCTGACAGTGCGGCACTCCTCTGCACTGGACCCTCGGACAGTGTGGCCTCCCTCTGCACTGACCCTCGGACAGTGCGGCGCTCCCTCTGCACTGACCCTCGGACAGCGCGGCGCTCCCTCAGCACTGACCCTCTGACAGTGCGGCATTCCCTCTGCACTGACCCTCGGACAGTGCGGCCCTCCCTCAGCACTGACCCTCGGACAGTGCGGCACTCCCTCTGCACTGACCCTTGGACAGCGCGGCGCTCCCTCAGCACTGACCCTCTGACAGTGCGGCATTCCCTCAGCACTGACCCTCTGACAGTGCGGCACTCCCTCAGCACTGACCCTCTGACAGTGCGGCACTCCCTCAGCACTGACCCTCTGACAGTGCGGCACTCCCTCAGCACTGACCCTCTGACAGTGCGGCACTCCCTCAGCACTGACCCTCTGACAGTGCGGCACTCCCTCAGCACTGACCCTCTGACAGTGCGGCACTCCCTCAGCACTGACCCTCTGACAGTGCGGCACTCCCTCAGCAGTGACACTGGGAACCTTGAGCTGAATTATGTCAATTTGGAAAGTACATTCCAGTACTCTGGCTTTAACCTCTGTGAAACTTTATTTGTAAAAGAATGGGTCCAATCTGAGTTGAGAGCAAGCCCTGTTATTCTCCTTAACCACTGATTCAGGTTGGGAATGAACCGTGTGAGCACAATCCTGGCATTCTGATCACACTGTAATGATTGCATTCGGCCTTTTGTCTCGATCATTTCTCTGTTTTGGATGATGTCACTCGTGGAGTGCACTATGGAGCATTTTCACACTTTGCCTGATGCCAATGTAAATTTATTCCATTTCTCCTGTGACTGGCTGGGCCTGTGCTCCAGGACACAGTATAGTTAACGTATTAGCCAGGTCATTATAACCCCGACCCAATTCCCTTATCTCATGGGCTTCAGGGAATTTGGCTTGAAGTCTATTTGAGCTAATTGTTTGCCAGACAATATGTGCCTTGATTTGATTACATGTTGTATCATTAGATTTGTGCAGCTCACATCCAGCTTCTGCCATAACACTGCAAGGCCACTTAACTAATAACACAACACTGCACATTTCAAACTCTCATTCAAGAGAATCCAATAAATCTTTCCTTGTTTTTCTAAGCTCTGAATGGCAAGTCCTCTGCCTATATTTTCACTGCCGGATTATTAGTTCAAGACTTGTCTCCAAACCGTTATTCAAAAAGAAGGAAGAGAGAAACAGGAAAGCTAAAACCAGTTTAGCCTAACACCAGTCATTGGGAAAATGCAAGATTCTGTCACATCGTAAAGACATCTAGAAAACTCATAAACTCAGTTAGGCAGCCGAAAGCTTTCAGAAAAGGAAATCATCCTTGAGAAATTTCGTATTATTGAGGATGGAACAAGGAAACCAATGTTTTAATGCTTTAGGAGTTTGGAAAAAAGCATTTGATAAGATGCCATTGAAACAGTTGTTGCAGAAGAGAAGAGCTTGTAGAGTAATAGCTTTTGATTTGTTCGTGGGATAGGCCAGCATTGCCCATCCCTAACTGTCCTTTGGGGAGTTTCCACCTTGAGCTGTTGCAGTCCATGTGTTGTAGTTATACCCACAATGCTGCTGGGGAGCGTCTTCCAGGGTCTTGACCCAGTGACAGTGAAGGAACTGCCGATAGGCTCGAAGTTAGGATAGTGAGTGGCTTGGAGGGTAATGTGCTGCTCAGAAGGAGGCACGTTAACCCATTGTGCTTGGGCTGGCTCTTTGAATTAGTCCTGCTTTGTTCTGCCATTTCCTTTAACCTGTTCTAATTCCCTTTTGATAGTTACTGCGGGTACAGTTTCTCAAATCCGCCTGTCCAAAACACTGGAATTGTTTGAAAGCTGAACATTTAAAAAATGTTACATTCATCAATTTCAAATGAATAAAGTTTTAAACCAAATTGGGCTGGACAATTCAGCAACTTATTCACCATGGTTAGCACTACTGCCAAGGACCTGAGTTTGATTCCCGTCTTGGGTCATTGTGCGTGTGGAGTTTGCACATTATCCCTGCGTGGGTTTCTTCTGTGTACTCCAGTTTCCTCCCACAGGCTATGCTAAATTCTCTCTCAATGTACCCAAACAGATGCCAGAGTGTAGTCACCAGGGGATTTTCATAGTAACTTCATTGCAGTGTTAAAATAAGCCTACTTATGATACTAATAAATAAATTCTAACACTCCAAGTGATCCTTGACCCCACACAGCCTAGCTTGGACCAAACAGTTTGAAATCCGGCAAACAATCTGAAATCCAGCAAGGCGCAATCCGACCAGCTTTTGTTTTAACATTGCTCGACAATTTACCTGTCCTTCAACTGCATTTTCAGGCAGTGCATTCCAAATTGCAATAACTCGCAGTGTAACAAACAACACATTTCCCTTCTTCTTAAATCTGTACCTGAGATAGTTCACAAAGTCTCCAGAGTTTCAATTAAAAGATCAGCTTGGTGTAAAACTGGCTGATGAATAGGTATTGCTTGCTTTACAAGTTGTGTCTCTTCATGTGCGAATGCTGAAATTGTTGAGTTGGGAAGGGATACGCAGAAGCAGCAAGTCAATCACTGTATTGTTGTCTTTGCACTGATCAAATCAACTTGTCATCAAGTGAAAGGTTACTGTAACCATCATGCTAACTAAATATTTCACATTGCATGATCAAAATGCGTTATTCAGTCAACCTTCAGTTAAACCAGTATTAGTTTGTTAAGAAGTGTGGCAGCACATAATCAACACATCTTTCAGATGGTGGGAGGAAACCGGAGCACCCAGAGGAAACCGATGTAGATGTGGGGAGAATTTGCAAACTCCACGCAGACAGTGACCCAAACCAGGAATTGAACCCAGGCCGCTGGCACTGTGAGGCAGCAGTGCTAACCATTGTGCTACCATGCTGCCCAAGTGGAAGATGCTAATAGCATTCCATAACTAGTAAATAATTATTGGAGAAAAATTACTAGTGAAACTTGTGACTGATGGCTAATAAGTCCCCTAGACCTGATCATCACAGGATATTAAAGAAGTAGCGACAGAGATAGTGAATGCACTGGTCATAATCTTTAAAGAATCCTGAAATTCTGGAAAAATATCAGCAGATTGGATAACTACCAATGTACAAACCTTATTCAAAAAGCGAGACAAAAAAAAATGTAACTACAGGCCAGTTAACTTAATGTGTGTCATAGGGAAAATGTTAAGAATCTACTATAAAGAATAGCAGAGCATTTAGAAATATATAATCCAGCAGAGTCAGCATAGTTTCAGGAAGGGGAAATTTACAAGAATTCTTTGAGGTGGTAATGAACAGGATAAAGCAGAACTGATCGACATATGGCAGCACAGTAATTAGCAATGCTGCCTCACAGCGCCAGGGACCCAGTTCAATTCCAGTCTTGAGGACTGTTCATGTGGAGTTTGCATGTTCTCCCCGTGTCTGTGTGTGTTTCCTCCGGTTTCCTCCCACAGTCCAAAAATATGCAGGTCACTTGGATTAGCCAGTCAATTTCCCCTTAGTGTTCCCCAACAGGCCAGAGTGTTCTCTTCTTATTGGGGAACACTTAAGTGGTCATGGATATTCGGCCTCTGATCTTTGGGTAAGCCTTCTCCAAGGCGGCCTTCATGACATATGACAACGCAGAGTCACTGAGCAGAGACTGATAGCCAAGTTCTGCACACGAGGATGACGTCAACCGGGATCTTGGGTTCATGTCACACTACCTGTAACCTGGGCTTGTAAAATCTCACTTTGTCCTGTCTGGAGACAATATACATCTCTTTAATCTGTGCTTAACACTCTCTCCACTCACATTGTCTGTACCTTTAAGACTTAATTACCTGTAAAGACTCACATTCCAACCATTACTTTGTAAATTGAGTTTGTGTCTTTACATGCCCTGCTTGTGAACAGAACTCCGAAAGCTAGTGGCCTTTGCTACTAAATAAAGCTGTTGGATTTTAATCTGCTGTTGTAAGACTTCTTACTGTGTTCACCCCAGTCCAACACTGGCACTTTCACATCACTTGGGATTGAAGCAGTTTATCATGGGCTGAAATTGAAGCATGTAATATTGTTAACAAAATACCTCTCTGAAACTGTCTAAGTTAGTAAGGTGGTTAAGCTGCTTGAATGGGGAAATTCTGCATTTCAATGAACAGTAATTTAATATGTCCCCTCAGCAGTGTGCTCACTACTGTAACACAACATCTAAACACTGGTACTATTTGAGGTCAGCAGTGCATCTTTCTCTGGATCAATATTTATCAGTTCTGTTTTGGATCTGAGCTCTTTATTTTCAGGGGAATTGCCTCTCTTTGCTCTATCTATTTGTGTGACAGCGGAACTAAAGGTACATTGATAGGATCCTCTTATGATTGGAACTGAGTGCTCTCTTTGACGTCTTCTAGTTAAGATTGTGTAAACCAGTATCTAAACATAGAGGGCTCGGCTGTAATGAAAGCCACTTCTTCCTCTTGAATTCATTTACTGTGCAGAATAAAATAATGGACTTACTGCACTCTTTTACATTGGTGGATTGTCTCAAATGGGATTTTCAAAATTACTTTCCAATCTGAGCAATAACTGCTGATAATGCTGCTCTGTTATGGCCTTCTGATGTGGAGATACCAGTGTTGGAAAGGGGTAAACACTAAAAAGTCTCACAACACCAGGTTAAAGTCCAACCCTTTAACCTGATGTTGTGAGACTTCTTCCTGTGTTATGGCCTTCTGCCCAGGCTACAGGCTGCTGCTTTCTCCTAACCCGACTCCAGTGTCAACCTTTCATGAAAGTCACTCCTTCCCATTTTACACACCCTAGCTGGGGATCCACCAGCCTCACTCAGCACTCTGCTGGGTTTGAATGAATAGTGTATTAGCACAGCAGTAAATGTGAATGAATGATCACGTGAATATTTAAATAACTGTCATGGTTTGAGTCACACTGATTTAGCTGTCTTTGCTGAAAACTAATCTGTGCTTATCAACCCTGCTGTCCTGGGAGTTTAACCCTTTGCAAGTTACATGGTAGCTTTTTTTTTATTCATTCATAGGAGTGTTGCTGGCTGGACCAGCATTTATTGCCCACAGAACATAGAACATTACAGCGCAGTACAGGCCCTTCGGCCCGCGATGTTGCGCCGGCCAGCGGACCCTCTAACCTAAACTATTCCAATATCATCCATATGCCTATCCACCGAACATTTGAATGCCCCCAAAGTAGGCGCGTCCACAACTGCTGCAGGGCGACCATCTCTGAGGGCAGTTGAGGGTCAACCACATCACTGTGGGTCTGGAGTCATGTGTAGGCCAGACTGGATAAGGACAGCAGATTTCCTTCCCTAAAGGACATTAGTGAACCAGATGGGGTTTTTAACAACAGTTGATTCATAGTCATCACTAAACTTTTAATTTCAGATTTTTATTGAGTTACCTGACAAAGGGGCAGTGCTCCAAAAGTTCATGATTCCAAATAAACCTATTGGACAACATGATGTTGTGAGATTCCTTACTGCACCCACCACACTCCAACACTGGCATCTCCACATCAAGATTTTTATTGAATTCAAATGTCACCATCAGCCATGGTGGATTTGAACCTGGTTCTCTAGAGAATTACGCTGGGTCTCTGGATTACTAGTCCAGTGACAATACCACTAGGCCACTGCTTCCCTTTTTCTGACATTACACCATTGATAACATCAAATCCCAAAATAGGACACAATACCTTATCCATAAAAGACATAAAATATTGTGTTTGCTTCCTGCAAATACTGACATCAAGATTCAACAACATTGACAGTGTTACTGGTTGTTAATGTTCAAATCCAAACTAATCTTCTGTTCATCGAGAGGACTTGCTGGAATTGGGCAAAGCTTCAATACAGTTCACATTCAGATTAAGCCAGCTTTGTGCTGTGTGAGGTATCACGAGGCAGAGTGTACCCAAATCAGTTTTCTACACTGATTTCGATTCTCTTAGATTAATCATCATCCCTGGATTTGTGAAAAATTCATTGAAGGGGTGTGGACATCGCTGACAAAACCAGCAGTTATTACAATCATTCTGAAATACCATCAATAAGGTGGGGCAGTGCTAATTATTGGGCTCCTCCTGTGGCCCACTGGCATAGATCACTGAACTGATAAGCCCAGAGCAGTACTTTGGGCTTCCAGCCTTGAATCCCACCACAGGAGATGGTAAATTGTCCTGTGGCAGAAATGGGTGAGCTGAAAAAGTTGGACCTGTTGATTAGCTTGCTGAAATATTTCTGAAGCTAGTTAAACTTCAGCTTCATAGTAATGCAACTGGTCTAGTAGCTTTGGACAAATGCTGTGGATTCACCAAGTTCACCTGTCACTCTGATATTTCAATCTTATTAATAAAATATTGAACCTCTTATTAATAATGATCATAATAACAATGGGTTATTGTAAAACTTCATCTGGTTTACAATGTCCCTCAGGGGAGGAAGTCTGCTGTCTGCCTCACCGATATCTGCGCCAAAATTAACAGAGTTGTCTCAAAGCTGGGTCCAACAGTTGTCAATTCCCCAAATCATACCTTACAATGTTTCCACCATCTGAATACATCCTATCCTGATATGGAGATGCCGGCGTAAGAAACATAGTAAGAAGTGTCACAATACCAGGTTAAAGTCCAACAGGTTTCTTTTGTAGCAAATGTCACTAGCTTTCGGAACTGGCTGTTCCTTCGTCAGGTTTGTCAGAACTCCCATCCCACCTAACAAAGGAACACTCAGTTCCAAAAGCATTTGCTACAAAATAAATCTGTTGGACTTTAACCTAGTGTTGTGACACTTCTTACTGTGTAAGTTCTATTCTACCAGCAGGGCAAACCCACCAAGGTTAAGAACATAAGAAATAGGAGCAAGAGTAGCCATCTAGCCCTTCAAGCCTGCCCCGCCATTCAATAAGATCATGGCTGATCCAAAGTGGACAATTCCACTTACCCTCCTGCTCTCTATAGAGTTGGCAGCAAAGAAATGTAAAATCAGGAAGAAATGTCCCATGGGGTCCTCAACATTGACTCTGGGCTGCATGAATTTCGGGGTTCAAATGCTTTAGTCGGAGTAGAGAAGGAGATAGAAGGGGGGGAGGAGTGGCATTATTAGTCAAAGACTGTATCACAGTGACAGAGAAGAAGTTTGATGAGGACTTGTCTGTTGAGGTAGTATGGGCTGAGATTAGAAAAAGGAAAGGAGAAGTCACCCTGTTGGGAGTCTTTTATAGACCTCCTAAAAGTTCTAGAGAGGTAGAGGAAAGGATTGCAAAGTCGATCCTGGACAGGAGTGAAAGTAATAGGGAATTGTTATGGGGGACTTTAACTTTACTAATATTGATTGGAATAGCTCTAGCTCTAGCTCGTTAGAGGGGTCAGTTTTCGTACAAAGTGTGCAGGAAGGTTTTTTGACTCAGTATGTAGATAGGCCAACTAGAGGGGAGGCTACATTGGATTTGGTGCTGGGCAATGAGCCAGACCAGGTGTTAGGCTTGGAAGTTAGGGAACATTTTGGTGATAGTGACCACAATTCGGTTACGTTCACCTTAGTGATGGACAGGGATAGGCATGAAGCTGGGGGCAGTAGTGATAGCTGGGGGAAGGGTAATTATGAGGCCATCAGGAGAGAATTAGGGTGCATAGATTGGACTAGGAAACTACAGGGACTGGGAACATCGGGAATGTGGAGCTTATTCAAGGAGCAGCTGCTGCGAGTCCTTGATAAGTATGTCCCTGTCAGGCAAGGAGGAAATGGTCGAGTAAGAGAACCTTGGTGTACGAAAAAAGTTGATTTGCTGGTTAAAAGGAAAAAGGAGGCTTATGTCAGGATGAGGCGTGAAGGCTCGGTTAGTGCAATGGATAGCTATAGATTAGCCAGGAGGGAGCTAAAGAGTGAATTGAGGGGAGCTAAGAGAGGACACGAGAAGACTTTGGCTGATAGGATTAAGGAGAATCCTAAAGCTTTCTTTAGATATGTTAAGAATAGAAGATTGGTTAGGGCAAGATTAGGGCCAGTCATAGACAGCAGTGGGAAGTTGTGCGTGGAGCTGAAGAGATTGGTGAGGCACTGAATAAATATTTCTCTTCGGTATTCACGCAGAGTGCTGGAAATGTAGCTATGGAGAGCACTGAGGTACAGGGTTGCAAATTGGGAAGTATTGTAGTAGATAGGGAGGATGTGTTAGAAATTCTCGAGGGTTTGAAGTTGGATAAGTCCCATGGGCCGGACGGGATTTACCCTAGGATTCTCTGGGAGGCAAGAGAGGAGATTGCAGAGCCTCTGGCTCTGATCTTCAGGTCCTCGTTGGTTATGGGTGTGGTTCCGGAGGACTGGAGGATAGCGAATGTGGTCCCATTGTTCAAGAAGGGGAAGAGAGACCTTCCAGGAATTATAGGCCAGTGAGTCTTACTTCTGTTGTGGGCAAAGTATTGGAGAGAATTATTAGGGATAGGATTTATAGGTATTTAGAGAGAAATGAATTGATTGGGGATAGTCAGCATGGTTTTGTGAAGGGTAGGTCGTGCCTTACTAACCTTATTGAGTTTTTTGAAAAAGTGACTAAAGAGGTGGATGGGGGTAAGGCAGTTGATGTGGTACATATGGACTTTAGTAAGGCGTTTGATAAGGTGGCCCATGGAAGACTTCTGCAGAAAATGCAGATGTATGGGATAGAAGGTGATTTAGTTAATTGGGTTAGGAATTGGCTAGTAGATAGAAGACAGAGGGTGGTGGTTGATGGGAGATATTCATCGTGGAGTTTGGTGACAAGTGGTGTACCTCAGGGGTCTGTTTTGGGGCCCCTGCTGTTTGTAATTTTTATTAATGATCTGGATGAGGGTATTGAAGGATGGATTAGTAAATTTGCGGATGACTCTAAAGTCGGTGGAGTGGTAGATAGTGAAGAGGGGTGTTATAGTTTGCAGAGAGACTTGGACAAGTTGCAGAGCTGGGCCGAGAGGTGGCAAATGGAGGTTAATGTGGAAAAGTGTGAGGTAATGCACTATGGCAGAAATAATAAATGTGTAGAGTATAGGGCTAATGGTAGGATTCTTAGTAGTCTTGATGAACAGAGGGATCTTGGTGTGTATGTGCATAGATCCCTGAAAGTAGGCAGTCAAGTCGAGAAGGTTGTTAAGAAGGAATATGGAGTCTTAGCTTTTATTGGTAGGGGGATTGAATTTCGGAGCCGCAACGTCATGTTGCAAATGTACAAAACTCTAGTGCGGCCGCACTTGGAGTATTGTGTGCAGTTCTGGTCCCCGCATTATAAGAAAGATGTGGAGGCATTGGAGAGGGTACAGAGGAGGTTTACAGGATGTTGCCTGGTATGGAGGGCAGGTCTTATGAAGAGAGGCTGAGGGATTTGAGGTTGTTTCCGTTAGAAAGGAGGCGGCTAAGAGGGGACCTTATTGAAACATATAAGATGATTAGAGGTTTAGGGTGGACAGTGATAGCCTTTTTCCTAGGATGGAGAAAGCTAGCACGAGGGGACACAGCTTTAAATTAAGGGGTGATAGTTATAGGACGGATATCAGCGGTAGGTTCTTTACCCAAAGGGTGGTTCGGGAGTGGAATGCCCTGCCTGCAGCAGTTGTAGATGCGCCAAGTTTGGTGGCGTTTAAGAGGTTAGTTGATAAGTATATGGAAGAGAAGGGAATGGTTTAGTTTGGAGGGTCAGTGCTATTTATATTGGTCGGCGCAACATCGAAGGCCGAAGGGCCTGTTCTGTGCTGTAATGTTCTATGTTCTATGTTCTATGTTCTATGAATTTTCATAGCATCAGGTCAAACATCCTGTTGATTAACCTCCTGCTCTCTATCCTCTGCCCTCACTGCTCCTCCATGTTGAAACTGAAAAGAAGCACTGACGCTAGCGAAGGCACAGAATGTAGACTGGGTCACAGCCTTCCATGTAGCTCATTAGCATCACTACTGACCAAGTCCTGAAGGATGTATCTGCCAGATAGGCCTGGAGGTGAGGAAACCAATTAAAGGGAGAAATTTACTGACTACAGCCAGCTTGTGCGTTTAAACGGATTATGTATTACTGCACTCAGTATATCCCAAGATGTACTTTGTAACCTGTGTTAATCTTAAAATCTGTGCATATTTATGAGGCTAAAGGGGAGAATAAAAAATTTGTATCATAATCAAATTTACATGTTTAATAAATTCTTTTTGCTAGAACTAGTGGTCTTGCGACTCTGTTCCTTTACATTTGGTAAGTAACATTTACACCCCACAAATCCACCAGAGCTGCCGGCAAAGAAATGTACAATCAGGAAGGAATATCCCATAGGGTCATCACTAGCAAGAGGGAATCTAACTCTCTTCCCCTCTGACATTCAATGGCATTCCACTGCTGAATCCCCCACTATTATTATCCTGGGCATTACCACTGGTAAGAAAAAGCTTTCCACAATCTACAAGAAATAAGTCAGTCAGGAATGGGATGGGATACTCTCCATTTGCCTAGATGAGTGCAGCTCCAACAACAACATAAGAATCTCAACATCATCTTGGACAAAGTCACCTGCTCGATTGGCACCTCATCTACAAACATTCACCGCTTCCATGCTCAGTGGTAGCAATGTGTACCATCTACATGTGGAGAGGTGGTGATGGCACAGTCACTGGACGTGTAATTCAAACCGAGGATCAGGGTTCAAATCTGATGGTGAAATTTGAATTCAGCAAAATTCTAAAATAAATTTGATTTTGATTTCAGTAAAATTCTAAAATAAAAAAACCACAGAACTACGGACTGTTGTGTAAAAAAATACCTGATTCCATTTGCTGTCCTCACCTGGTCTGGCCAACATACAATTCCACTCCCATAGCAATGTGGCTGACTCTTAAATGCCCTTTGAAATGGCGTAACAAGTCGATTGATTCAAGGACAATTAGGAATAGGCAATAAACATAGGCCTAGCCAGATCCACTCGCACCCTGTAAACGGACCTTTTAAAAAAAATGCACTCCAGCAACTCACCAACGCTGTTTGGACTGCACCTTCCAAAATCATGACTGCTACCATCAGGGATCTCCAAATTAGGGCTTGCGGGTCATATCCAGCCCACAGGAGGCCTCAGCCGGATCGGAGTTTGGATACCGCTGCTCTGGAAGGACAAGAGCCACAGCTCCCTCCAAGGCACTCAAATCCTGACTTGGAAATATATCACTATTCCTTTATTGAAACTGGATCATAGTCCTGAAATTCCCTCCCTAAAGCTAAATAGATTCTTGTTAGGCAAGCAAATTGGTTATTGGGCTAATGAACCAGGACAGGTGATGGATCTCTCGGTAGGAGAGCATCTTGGGGATGGAGATCATAATTCTATCTCCTTCACCCTTGCATTGGAAAAGGATAGGAACAGGCAGGCTAGGAAGGTGTTTGTCTGGAATAAGGGGAAATATGAAGACATCAGGCAGATGTTGGGGCGAATAAACTGAAGGAGGTGTTCTTGGGGAAAAGCACAGAAGGAAGGTGGCAGATATTCAAGGAATGCTTGTCTGGAGCTTTGCACGACAACGTTCCGGTGAGACAAGGAGGTTTTGGTAGGACGCGGGAACCGTGGTGCACGAAGGCTGTGGTGAACATAGTCAGGAAGAAAAGAAAGGTGGATAAAAGGTTCAAAGAGCTAGGAGATGTTGGGGATCTAGAGAAGTATAAGCTTATAGAAGAGAGCTTAAAAAGGAAATTAGGAGAGCCAGAAAGGGTCATGAGAAGGCCTTGGCTGGTAGGATTAAGGAGAATCCCAAGGCCTTCTATAAATATGTGAATAGTAAAAGGATGAGAAGAGAAGGGATAGGATCTATAAAAGGTGAAGGGGGAAAAGTCTGTATGGAACCGGAAGAAATGGCAGAGGTGCTTAATGAGTACTTTGCCTCAGTATTCACGGTGGAAAGTGATCTGGAAGGATGCACTACAAGTTTGCAGCAGACTGAAAAGATTGAGTATGTAGATATTAAGGAAGCGGATGTGTTAGAACTTTTAAATGCTATCAAGATAGACAAGTCTCTGGGACCAGATGGGATGTACCCCAGGTTGTTGTGGGAGGTGAGGGATGTCATTGCAGAGCCCCTGGCGATGATCTTTGCGTCGTCGATGGAGACGGGAGAGGTTCCGGAGGATTGGAGGATTGCGGATGTGGTCCCTATTTTCAAGAAGGGGAACAGGGATAGTCCTGGAAATTACCGACCGGTGAGTCTGACCTCAGTGGTTGGTAAGCTGATGGAGAGGCTTCTGAGGGACAAGATTTACGAGCATTTGGAGAAGTTTAGGTTGATTAGAAACAGTCAGCATGGTTTTGTAAAAGGCAGGTCGTGCCTTATGAGCTTAATTGAGTTCTTCAAAAACGTGACTGAACACATTGACGAAGGAAGAGCAGTGGACGTGGTGTACATGGACTTCAGCAAGGCATTTGACAAGGTCCCACATGCAAGACTTCTTGAGAAGGTGAGAGGCCATGGGATCCAAGGGGCTTTGGCCTTGTGGATCCAGAACTGGCTTGCCTGCAGAAGGCAGAGGGTGGTTGTGGATGGCTCTTTTTCTTCATGGAGGTCGGTCACCAGTGGAGTGCCCCAGGGATCTGTTCTAGGACCCTTGCTGTTTGTCATTTTCATAAATGACCTGGATGAGGAAGTGGAGGGATGGGTGAGTAAGTTCGCCGATGACACGAAGGTCGTGGTGTTGTGGATGGTCTGGAGGGATGTCAGAAGTTGCAGCATGACATCGACAGGATGCAAGACTGGGTGGAGAAGTGGCAGATGGACTTCAAAGCGGATAAATGTGTTGTGGTCCATTTTGGCAGATCCAACGGGATGAATGAGTACACTATCAAAGGTAGGAGTCTTAGCTGTGTGGAAGAGCAGAGGGATCTTGGGGTCCGGGTCCTTAAGACTCTCAAATCGGCCTCCCAGGTGGAGAATGTGGTTAAGAAAGCTTACGGTGTACTGGTCTTCATTCATCGAGGGTTTGAGTTCAGGAGTCAGGAGGTAATGCTGCAGCTTTATAGGACCCTTGTCAGACCACACTTGGAGTACTGTGCGCAGTTCTGGTCGCCTCACTATAGGAAGGACGTGGAAGCTATTGAAAAGGTGCAGAGGAGATTTACAAGGATGTTGCCTGGATTGGGAGGCATGCCTTATGAAGACAGGTTGAGGGAGCTGGGACTGTTCTCCCTGGAGAGACGAAGGTTGAGAGGCGACCTGATAGAGGTTTACAAGAGGTTGAGAGGAATAGATAGGGTGGACTCTCAGAGACTATTTCCCAGGGCTGAAATGGTCGCGATGAGAGGGCACAGATTTAAGGTGCAGGGAAGCAAGTACAGAGGGGATGATAGGGGAAAGTTTTTCACTCAGAGGGTGGTGAGTGAATGGAATCGGTTGCCGTTGGTGGTGGTCGAGGCGAACTCGCTGGGGTCTTTTAAAAGACTTCTGGATGAGTATATGGGATCCAATGGGATTGGGGGTTATAGATAGGTCTACGGCTGGGTAGGTTTTGATGCGTTTGGCACAACTTGTGGGCCGAAGGGAATGTTTGTGCTGTAGTGTTCTATGTCATTTTTTTTTGTAACAATCCTGATGGGTTGAATGGTCTACTTCCGCTCTCACTTTGTATATTCAATGTAATACTCCGTGTGACTCCATGATGCTTCCTGCCAGATTAGAACTATTCTACAGGATGAATGGAAAACTACTCAAGCTATTCCTCCATTCCAGTACCAATACTATTCTGGCCTGTCATTGAGTTGCAGTATGTGGACAATGTTTGCATCTTTGCGCACTCAAGGACTGAGCTCCAACTATCTGCACCGCATTCATGAGGTGTTAGGAAAGAAAAGTCTTTAGGTTAAAAGTCCAGAAGACCAAGTCCTCTACTAGCCTTCTCCCACTGTGCATGCTACTCTCTATCAAGATCCACAGCAAACCATTGGACAACATTATAGAACATAGAACATAGAACAATACAGCACAAACAGGCCCTTCGGCCCACGAGTTGCGCCGATCACATCTACCAATCCACAGACCTATCTTTAACCCCCTATCCTATTCTTTTCCATATACTCATGCAGAAGTCTCTTAAAAGACCCCAGTGAGTTTGCCTCAACAACCTCCGACGGCAGTTGGTTCCATCCACTCACCACCCTCTGAGTGAAAAACCTAGCCCTGACATCTCCTTTGTATTTGCTTCCCTGCACCTTAAATCTGTGTCCTCTCGTAGTGACCATTTCCGCTTGGGGAAATAGTCTCTGAGAGTCCACCCTATCTATTCCTCTCAACATTTTATAAACCTCTATCAGGTCGCCTCTCAACCTACGTCTCTCCAGTGAGAAGAGTCCCAGCTCCTCAACCTATCTTCATAAGGCCTGCCTCCCAATCCAGGCAGCATCCTTGTAAATCTCCTCTGAACTCTCTCAATAGCCTCTACATCCTTTCTATAATGAGGCGACCAGAACTGCGCACAATACTCCAACTGGGGTCTGACAAGAGTCTTATAGAGCTGCATCATTACCTCCTGACTCCTAAACTCTATTCCTCGATTAATGAAGGCCAGTACACCGGATGCCTTCTTGACCACTTCCTCCACCTGCGAGGCCGATTTAAGAGTCCTATGGACCCGGACCCCGAGATCCTTCTGCTCTACAACACCGCTAAGACTCCTACCCCTTATATTGTACTTCTTCATCCCATTATTCCTGCCAAAATGGACCACTACACATTTATCTGCGTTGAAGTCCATCTGCCACTTCTCCGCCCAGTCTTGCATCCTGTCTATGTCCCGCTGCAACTTTTGGCATCCCTCCAGACCATCCACAACACCACCGATCAATTCTCGTCTTTGGAACCTCCTCACAGCAATGGCAGACTGAATCAATGAAACTTAACTTCCTCCAGTGTGTCAGCATAGCCTTTGGCTATCTGAGGAAAAGAGAGTTTGATGATAAGGACCTCAAACCTTGCACCAAGCTCAAGGTGCAGTACTATGTACCCCCCTGCATGCATCAGAGACATGGAATGCCACATTCATCTTAAATCCCTGCACTAATATCACCAGTGAAACTTTCACAAAGTCCTGCAACTTCCATGGTGGAATAGGTACTCCAGCATCAGTGTCCTTTCTCAGGCCAACAACCTCCTGTATCGAGACAGTGGTTATGGCGGTGGGTGGGTCATATCATCCACATTGAAACAAGACTCCCAAAACACACTGTCCTCTGAGCTTCAACACAGCGAACCCATTCTTTCCCAGTTATCAACACAGTACAGGAATTTCAGGGATGTCTCAAAATGTCCTTGAAAAAAATACAAAATTCCCCACCCAATTGTTGGAATTACATGCACCTTCCCAAACTGGAAAAGAACATCTCTGACAGGCCCAGATGGAATGGGCCAAGATCCAAGCTTTCCTTTATCAAACACTAGCTGCCCCACTCATGGCACAGTGTATGGATACAGCATTGGAGTTAAGTAACCTCAGAACCCATAACCCTGGAGTGATGAAAGTCATCCTCGAGCCCAAGAGATTGCCTAAGAGGAGGGACATTACTTAGGATGTATCTGCTTTGCCTCCACATACACTATCATTCTTGTAAAACTGAGCTAAAATCAACTAATAGCACAGGCCAGCTTCGAAACCAGCTTGTCAGCTATGTCTCAGTGAAAACTCTGTCTCTGAGTCAGACGATCATGGGTTTTAACTTCCCCTCTGGAGATATGCACAAAACCTAGGTGAGTTATAATTAGAGCCAAGATGGTTTTTACAAAAGAGAAATAGTACTTTGACAGATCTGTCAGGAATTTTGTGTATCTAACAGAAGGTGAATGAGTGGATGTAGCTTACTTTTCTTCTGAAGGATAACATGACAATCAGTATTTGGGCTTAGCTATTTACAATCTTTATTAACGACTTGGATGAAGGGACCAAGTGCAATGCATTGATTTTTATTGATGATATAACGCTAAGTGAGGTGTGAGGATACAAAGCGGTAGAAATCCCATTGGAACAATGGCCTGAAACGGATAGTGACCATCACACAACAGGCTCAATATTCAGTTCATTGTAGTTAACTGCTGCTCCTATTCCTCACCCTTACTGTCTAACTCTGCTGCTCCACCAGGACAAAGGTAGTAGCAGGTAACTGGCAATATCACCACCTTGTCTTGCCATGCCACCCACATCCCATAAAAGGATAACAGGAAAAATAATATACTGTCTGATTCTGATTCTAAATCCTAATCAAACACACAAACTTCTTCTGGTCATTTAAGTCCAAAGTAATGAGAGAATCTTCTGTCAGTCTCTGACCAGCCACCTTGGCTTGAATTGTAATGAGCAACATTGATTTTAAGAAGCGAGGCCGGATATTGCATGGCTGCTCTCAAAATTCCAGAGTTCCCATTCATTCTAAGGGCATTCTTGCAACTCCCCAAAACAGAACTGTAAAAAAGTTTTAATTTCGCACTGTTTGCAATTCAAAGACGTAAATTTGCATGGTTTATTTGAAATTTTTGTGAATAAAGTATATTTTTTGAAAAAAATGGGTTGATATATATATATATCACCCAACCTCATGTCAGACAAGGTTTAATCCATGTGAAATATTGCAGGCTAGAACATTCCCACCTTCTTAAGTCCAAACACTCAGTTCAAGTTCCTTCATCATAAATTGATTTTGTTGGTTCCTGCCAAAGGGAAGATCTCAGAATAGATGCCAAACAAAGACAAATCAGGATCCAGCATTATGTTGAACAGCTGGCCAGCATTCACTCTACAGATAGAATGGAGACTTGGGTGAAGTAAATCGAGCAGAAGACACCCCCCAATACCAGCCTGCAGGAATTGAGGGGAGAAAATCAACACAAAATCTGCTCGAGACAGGCTTTGCTCATCCAACTATGCATAGCGTGAATGCTAAAAAACGAACGGGGATTTCAAAAACCTATAAAGGTAGTGAAAAACTATTTGAGAATGGAATTGTACCTGGGTTGTGTGGCCTGCCTGAGAGAAGATAAATTATAAGTGATTTGATATTCAATTGCTTCCTGGAAATTTTGGACATTATCAGCTGAGTTGTCTTAGTTACTGCACTAATTGCAAATGTGAGTGGGTCAAAAACAGCAACCACTTTAAGCAAATACTGTTAATTCAGAACAGAAATATTCTTGCTCTGGACTGAGCAACACACAATCAATTTCTCTTCAGAATTATCCTGGCAAGAGGCAGAAGCCATAATTAAAATGTTTGAATGCTCATATCAGTGTCTGATTCATAGTCAGATCAATGATACTATCCATCACACCCGTGCCAGTTCTGACATTCCCAGCATTAAGTGGAAATTTTTTGCCATGCACCATGGACCAATTTCTCTGGACTTTAATTAAACTCCTTCAGAGGTGCATTGCATCCTAAGATTTTATTCCTTTTAAAAGTACTTGTGCTTGAACTGCAGTCTGTGAATTTCTAGATTACTATATCAGCAGCTGTGCGAAATGCATTAAACTGCCCTGCTGTCTCATGTCTGCAGCCAAAGGGTTAATTAATGGCTGCATGGTAGGTAGCTATGGTCCATGGTGGACCAGAGACATCTCTGTTGAAGAGAAACAATTCTCTCTGTATAGCTCATGGGGCATTACTCTGCACCAAGCTTGATTTCAGTTGTAAATAGAATTGAACCTACACTGTTGGTGTTATTCTGAACCACATGCCAGCTATCCAGTTAACTGAGTTCATCAGTCTCCCAGGTTACATGGAGTAGGCATGAATACCATGAAGGGAATCTCAGGATATGTGTTTAAGGCAGGAAGGTGCAGCAAGCTCCAGAGAACCTGGCCCGATTTCTGATTTTATTAAAGAGGATTTGATTGGGTGTACAAAGATGAACTATTTTCTCCGATGGAGGAGCCAGTAAGAAGGAACAGAGTTAGAACCCGTGTTGGTTTCATTGCAGCACCTTTTATTTGGAGGAAGTGAGAAAAGGTGAACAATGTCTCTCACTCAATCACAGATCGTCCCTCGTGCTTTTTCCATCCTCCTCCATTTTAACTGCTTAAAATCCCCCATACGTTTAACTCTTTCCAGCTCTGTTGAAGTGTTATTGACCTAAAGAGTTAACTCAGTTTCTCGTCACAGAAATCAGACAGAAGTGCTCCAAATCACATGACATCTGGATAGAATGGGAGGGAGAAACTGTTTTTAAATAAACATCAAATCAGATCACCGCTCAATCACTTCAAAAGTGTCTCCGTGATTTTCCTTTATGCTCAGTCCCTGTGATAAAAACAAAAGGTGCTGGTAATACTCAGGTCAGGACAATGGAAGGTCATTGGCCTGGAAGTTAACTCTCCACTGATGCTGCCTGAATATTTTTATTTCAGATTTCCAGCATCTGCAGTGTTTTGTTTTTGGACCAGTCCCTATAACGTTGGGGGCCACCTTTGTAGAGTTCATCTAGAATTGCCCCCGTATCTTTCTCACCTGAACAGGCACAGTGCTTAAGGTGTGAACTAAACTATTGATTATACATTGTACCAAACTCAATAACCCACGGATAGGCAGTTCCCAATCCAGTGAGGAGATGGGATGAATTCTTTCAGTAGGGGATGGTGGGGTGGTGTACAGTGAAGCTGGTAACAAAATACACCAACTAATGACAATTTTTGAAAATATTTATGGTAGTCAAATGATTTGTCGATGTTACCCAGTTTAAGAGAAAGTCCATTCAGTGTAGCCTGATGATATAGAGCAATCTGGACACATCCCATAGTAGAACATAAAGACACCAGTTACAGCACGGTCAGATCCTTTAGCACTCAAAACAACTTCATTCATTGGTTAAAACCTAGTTTGGTGTGGTAACTGCAGGTTTCGCGATGGCACCAGAACTGACGCAGTTTGCATCAAACAACGGGAAAGTAGCAGCGAATGAGGACTGGACGGAGGGCTGACTGTACGAGATGGGCACAGGGCTCCCCCACTCAACACTGACTAGGGCCACCATTCAAGATGATGTTCTCATCACCTGCATACAGAACTGCTTCCCTAAACTGCACTGAATTTCCAGTTTATTTGTGCCCACAAACCTTACTGATAGGGATTGCACTTCTGGAAATGAGCAGAGGGACAAATGTTTATTAATTATTATAATTATTACATTAGCAATGGGTTATTGCATTGGAGGGCTATTGCTGCAGGTTTCCAACTGATAGTAACATCTACGCTTATTTAGCAGGGAACTGTGTGGCAGGGGCTGGGAGTGTGGGGATTGTTTAATTTATAGATGTACTAATTTATAGGTAAAGAAAAGTAATAAAAGTTCCAAGGCTGGAATAGTGTAAACAAATCTCTGGTCTCTAATTTGGGGAACTGAGAGAGATCAGTAAAATGAAGAAAGGGGAGGTGCCAGAAATGGGCCATATTCACAGCCTCACTCGATGAAAGCAGCCAGTCAGAGTCAGTCTTCGCAGTCCATTTCAGAGGGCTCAGGCTGAAGGCTGCAGTCTCATAGAAATCCTTCCTTGCGGAATTGTTCCTGGAGAATGTCCTTGTATTCATCAAAGCCACCATCTACTCGCTTCACGGTACCGCAGCCACACACCCATAGCTCCTTGCACACCATACGGATCAGCCGCTCATCATGAGATACCAGGATCACGCCACCCTGCAGAGCACAAAACGTTAATGCACCAAACTCAGCCTAGGAAAGTACAATGTACATGTAACTCAAAATCTTATAGTGCAGAAGGAGAGCACTCGGCCCAACGACCATAATCATACTTGGACCCTACCCCCACGTACTTACCCTGGCTTGTCCCCTGACACTAAGGGGTGATTTAGCACGGCCAATCTACCTAACCCACACATCTTTGAATTGTGGGAAGAAATCAGAGCACCTGGAGGAAATCCACGCAGACAGGGGGAGAACATGCAAACCACACAGACAGTGACCCAAGCCAGGAACTGAACCCAGGTTCCTGGCACTGTCAGACAGCATGCTAATCATTGTGCCAGTCATTAAATCAGAGTGGAGAACGTGCGCATTTTCTGGAAAAGTTGGCAGCACTCTCACCTCAAGCCAGAAGGTTATCACTGAAGCTTCACTCCAGAGAGTTCAGCTCAATCCAGAGTAACATTGCCAATGCTAACCTGAGGGAAATACCTCTTTCAGATTAAAATGCCCTCTCAGGTGGGTGTAAAAGATCCCACTGCCAATATTCAAAGAGCAGCAGGACAATTCTCCCTAGAGTTCATTGCAAATATTTATCTCTCAACAATCAATGTACTTTGCAATGGAGATGAAATATAAAAGTAGGGAAGTCATGCAACGACTGTATCGAGTATTGGTGAGCCCACATTTTGTGTATTGTGCATAGTTATCGCCTCCTCACACAGCGAGAGATTTACTTGCATTGAATACAGTTCAGGGAAGGGTCACTGGGCTGATTCCTAGAATGAAGGGGTTGTCCTCTGAGTTAAGGTTGAGCAGATTGGGCATTTACTATTGGAATTTAGAAGAATGAGAGGTGATCTTGTTGAAACAAAGGAAAGGGATGGAGTTTAATTTAGACAAATGCGAGGTAATGCATTTTGGTAGATTGAACCAGGGCAGGACTTATTCAGTTAATGATTGGGAGTTGGGAAGAGTTACAGAACAAAGATCTAGGTGTACATGTTCATAGCTCCTTGAAAGTGAAATTACAGGTGGACAGAATGAAGGCGGCGGCATTCGGCATTCTTGGTTTCATCCATCAGAACATTGAATACAGGAGTTGGAATGTCTTGTTGAAGTTGTACAAGACATTGATAAGACCACACTTGGAATTCTGGTCACCCTACTATAGAAAGGATTAAACTAGAAAGAGTGCAGAAAAGATTTACTAGTATGTTACCAGGACCTGATAGGTTGAGTTTAAGGATAGGCTGAATAAACTGGTACTTTTTCCTCTGGAGCATAGGAGGCTGAGTGGTGACTTTATAGAGGTCTATAAAATCTGCTGTGCTTATCTGGTCTGGCCCACATGCAAATCTACACTTACAGAAATGTGGCTGACCCCCAACTACCCTCCGAAACGGCCAAGCGAGCCAATCAGTTCAAGAGAAATTAGGGATAGACAACAATTCTGGCCTTGCACATGAGAAAGTAAAAAAAGCTTTGAAATGTCTGGTGAACACAAATGGCACTATAGAAGTACAAATCTTTCTTGTTACAAATGATTTAAGTTTGTGTGTTAGCAAATTGTTGGGACAAAATCCTGATGTTTTTGGAAACAACCCGTGCAAACATTATTACCTTAAACTTCTGTAGTGCATTTCCCAGTGCCTCAATGGTTTCCATGTCCAGATGGTTTGTAGGTTCATCCAGTATATAAAAGTTTGGGCTGAAATTTAAAAACAAATACTTAACATTTTGGAGACAATGATTGAAAGAACGACCCTCACATATGATCAATAAGACAAGATGGGGTAAATTGTTGGTGTGGTGGTTATGTCACTGAATTAGTAATACTTTGGGAATAGTCTGGAATTTAAAAATTCAATTAATGAGAAATCTTAAATATAAAGCTAGACTCAGTTATGGCAATCATGAAACGAATCAATCGTAAAAGTTGATCTGGATCACTAATGTCCATTAGGGAAGCAAATCTGCCATCCTTACCCAGTCTGAGACTCCAGACCCACAGCAACATACTTTGTACGTGTCAGGAGCATGATGGAATATTCTGTACTTGCCTAATTGGGTACAGCTCCAACAATACTCAAGTAGCTTGATGCCATCCAGAACAAAGCAGCCCCACTTGTTGGGACCTCATTCACAAACATCCACTCCCTCCACCACTGACATACAAGGACAGCCATATGCACTATCTACAAGATACACTGCAGGAACTCACCAAGCTTCCTTAAATAGCACCTTCCAAACCCACAACTTCTACTATTTAGAAGATCAAAGACAGCAGTTACATGGGAACACTATCACATGCAAGTTCCCCACCAACCCACTCACCATCCTGACTTGGAAATCATCAAGAATCAGAGCTAAAAAGTGATCTTGTGTAATGTGTAATTCTGGTTCAATACAATTCTAGTCCGGGCTCAACAAGTTGGTGTCAACTAAGGATGGGACAGACATTAGAACAGACTAAGTGTTCAGAAAAAAAGAGGAAGATGAAATGTCAGGATTCCGCCTTCTGAAAGTGTGTGTGTATGTGGCCATCATAAAGGACAGCACTAATGTGGCTGGGAGGTAACTTGCTATATTCAGTAGATAACATTCATGAAGTAACAATACCAGGGAATGTCCTAATCCCACCTTAATTCAAAGTCTTCAGCAGATAATTAGCAGCAGAAGGGTTTAAACTGATTCAGAGGCGGGGTGGGATCCTGAGTAGCTTGGATGTTAAGAGGGACGAGAAAAGGGGGGTTATAGACGGGAACTGTAAAGCACAGCAGCGTACGGGTGGAGTAGGGCATGGTTTGAAATGCGTATACTTTAATGCAAGGAGTATTCGCAATAAGGTGGAGGAACTTGCAGCTTGGATCAGTACCTGGAACTTCGATGTTGTGGCCATTTCAGAGGCATGGATAGAGCAGGGACAGGAATGGTTGTTGCAGGTTCCGGGGTTCAAATGCTTCAGTCAGAGTAGAGAAGGAGGTAGAAGGGGGGGAGGAGTGGCATTATTAGTCAAAGACTGTATCACAGTGACAGAAAGGAAGTTTGATGAGGACTTGTCTGTTGAGGTAGTATGGGCTGAGATTAGAAATAGGAGAGGAGAGGTCACCATGTTGGGAGTCTTTTATAGACCTCCTAAAAGTTCTAGAGAGGTAGAGGAAAGGATTGCAACGTCGATCCTGGACAGGAGTGAAAGTAATAGGGTAATTGTTATGGGGGACTTTAACTTTACTAATATTGATTGGAATAGCTATAGCTCTAGCTCATTAGAAGGGTCAGTTTTTGTACAAAGTGTGCAGGAAGGTTTTTTGACTCAGTATGTAGATAGGCCAACTAGAGGTGAGGCTACATTGGATTTGGTGCTGGGCAATGAGCCAGATCAGGTGTTAGACTTGGAAGCTGGTGAACATTTTGGGAGATAGTGACCACAATTCGGTTACATTCACCTTAGTGATGGATAGGGATAGGCATGAAGCTGGGGGCAGTAGTTATAGCTGGGGGAATGGTAATTATGAGGCCATTAGGAGGGAATTAGGGTGCATAGGTTGGACTAGGAAATTACAGGGACTGGGAACATCTGAAATGTGGAGCTTATTCAAGAAGCAGCCACTGCGAGTCCTTGATAAGTATGTCCCTGTCAGGCAGGGAGGAAATGGTCGAGTAAGGGAACCTTGGTGTACTAAAAAATTTAATTTGCTGGTTAAAAGGAAAAAGGAGGCTTATGTCAGGATGAGGCTTGAAGGCCCAGTTAGTGCACTGGATAGCTATAGATTAGCCAGGAGTGAGCTAAAGAGTGAGTTGAGAAGAGCTAAAAGAGGACACGAGAAGACTTTGGCTGATAGGATCAAGGAGAATCCTAAAGCTTTCTTTAGATATGTTAAGAATAGAAGATTGGTTAGGGCAAGATTAGGCCAGTCAGAGACAGCAGTGGGAAGTTGTGCGTGGAGCCTGAAGAGATTGGAGAGGCACTGAACAAATATTTCTCTTCGGTATTCACGCAGGGAGATGTAAATGTAGTTGTGGAGAACACTGGGATACAGGGTTGCAAACTGGAAAGTATTGAAGTAGATAAGGAGGATGTGCTAGATATTCTTGAGGGTTTGAAGTTAGATAAGTCCCCTGGGCCGGACGGGATTTACCCTAGGATTTTCTGGGAGGCGAGAGAGGCGATTGCAGAGCCTCTGGCTCTGATCTTCAGGTCGTCGTTGGTTACGGGTATAGTGCCGGAAGACTGGAGGATAGCGAATGTGGTCCCATTGTTCAAGAAGGGGAATAGAGACTTTCCTGGGAATTATAGACCGGTGAGTCTTACTTCTGTTGTGGGCAAAGTATTGGAAAGAATTATTAGGGATAGGATTTATAGTTATTTAGAGAGAAACGAATTGATTGGGGATAGTCAGCATGGTTTTGTGAAGGGTAGGTCGTGCCTTACTAACCTTATTGAGTTTTTTGAAAAGTGACCAAAGAGGTGGATGGGGGTAAGGCAGTTGATGTGGTATATATGGACTTTAGTAAGGCATTCGATAAGGTGCCCCACAGAACATAGAACATTACAGCGCAGAACAGGCCCTTCGGCCTTCGAGGTTGCGCCGACCAATTAAGAAAAAGCAATGATCCTCTAAACTAAACCATTCCCTTTTCATCCATAAACTTATCTACTAACCTCTTAAACGCCACCAAACTTGGCGCATCTACAACTGCAGCAGGCAGGGCATTTCATACCCTCACCAACCTCTGGGTAAAGAACCTACCTCTGACATCCGTCCTATAACTACCACCCCTTAATTTAAAGCTACGTCCCCTCGTGCTAGCTTTCTCCATCCTAGGAAAAAGGCTATCACTGTCCACCCTATAGAACATAGAACATAGAACATAGAACAATACAGCACAGAACAGGCCCTTCGGCCTTCGATGTTGTGCCGACCAAAATAAAAGCAATGCCCTCCTAACTAAACCATTCCCTTCTCATCCATATACTTATCAATTAACCTCTTAAACGCCACCAAACTTGGCGCATCTACAACAAGCTGCAGGCAGGGCATTCCACTCCCTAATCACTCTTTGAGTAAAGAACCTACCTCTGATATCCGTCCTATAACTCATACCCCTTAATTTAGAGTTGTGTCCCCTCGTGCTAGCTTTTTCCATCCTAGGAAAAAGGCTATCACTGTCCACCCTATCCAAACCTCTAATTATCTTATATGTTTCAATAAGATCCCCCCTTAGCCTCCTCCTTTCTTAACGAAAACAACCTCAAATCCATTCAGCCTCTCTTCATAGGACATGCCCTCCATACCAGGCAACATCCTGTTAAGACTCCTCGTTACCCTCTCCAATGCCTCCAATCTTTCTTATAATGGGGACCAGAACGCACAAAATACTCCAGAGTGCGGCGCACAGAGTTTTTGTACGTTGCAACATGATGTTGCGGCTCCTAAATTCAATACCCCTAACCATAAAAGCCTAGACTCCATAGCGCCCTTCTTAACAATTATCCACTTTGACTGCCTACTTTCAGGATCTATTGACACATACACACCAAGATCCTTCTGTTCCTCAACACTAGTAAGATCCCTACCATTACCCTATACTCTACACATTTATGGTGCCTGGCCAAAAAGTGCAATTACCTCACACTTTTCCACTTAAACTCCATTTGCCACCTCTCGGCCCAGCTCTGCAACTTGTCCAAGTCTCTCTGCAAACTATAACACCCCTCTTCACTATCTACCACTCCTCCGACTTTGGTGTCATCCGCAAATTTACTAATCCATCCTTCAATATCCTCATCCAGATCATTTATAAAAATTACAAACAGCAGGGGCCCCAAAACAGACCCCTGAGGCACATCACTTGTCACCGAACTCCACGATGAATATCTCCCATCAACCACCACCCTCTGTCTTTCTATCTGCCAGCCAATTCCTAATCCAATTAGCTAAATCACCCTCTATTCCACACATCTGCATTTTCTGTAGAAGTCTTCCATGGGCCACCTTATTCAACGCCTTACTAAAGTCCATATATACTACATCAAACCGCCTTACCCCCATCCACCTCTTCTGGTCACTTTTCTCAAAAACTCAATGAGGTTAGTAAGGCATGACCTACCCTTCACGAAACCATGCTGACTATCCCCAATCAATTCATTTCTTTCTAAATAACATAAACTTCCACCTATCCCTAATAATTCTCTCCAATACCTTGCCCACCACAGAAGTAAGACTCACTGGCCTATAATTCCCTGGAAGGTTCTCTCTTCCCCTTCTTAAACAATGGGACCACATTCCCCATCTCCACAGTCCTCCGGAACCACACTCCCGTACTCCCCCTCCCCCTCCGCCGCTCAAGACAGTAAAAAGCGACGGAAACGAGGACCTGCAGATCAGAGCCAGAGGCTCTGCAATCTCCTCTCTTGCCTCCCAGAGAATCCTAGGGTAAATCCCGTCCGGCCCAGGGGACTTATCCAACTTCAAACCCTCGAGAATTTCTAACACATCCTCCCTATCAACTACAATACTCCCCAATTTGCAAC